>CM070032.1:29388803-29416769 GCA_036250615.1 Ptychadena robeensis
CCCCCCCCCCCCTCTTAACATTAAAAATAAGTATGTAAGTATTTCAGTTCTTACTATTTGTTGTAATGTAACATTTTGGCACTCATGGTAAACCAAGAGATGAACGTTCCTAAAAATTGGCTGAAGATTGAAGATTTCCAGATGGCTTTGATGCTCCTACATATCCACCTGGACGGCACGACTAATATCTACAAGATGTGTTTCTGGTTTGGTTAGAACAGAAGAGAGCGATAGTCATGGGCTGCCTATGATTTAATAAGGGGACTAGGTTTATCACTACTGCAATGAAAACCAAGCAACAGAAATTGTAACCCCTTTCTTCACATGTGACCTATAACAACAGTGCTTCTCCCTTTGATGCATTTCATCCACCATCAAGCTTGGTCATAGGTAAAAATGTTAAACTAAGTCCATGTGTACGTATGTGTGTATATGTTGTGTGTACCTGAATTAATCATATATTTTTATGATCTACAGGCAATAATAAATAGCACCATCAGTCCCAACATGACATTCACTAAAACATCCCAGAAGTTTGGCCAGTGGGCAGACAGCAGGGCAAATACAGTGTATGGCCTGGGCTTCTCCTCTGAGAATCATCTCACAAAAGTAAGCAGATTTTCCTAGTACATTTAAGTTATTGAAATATGTTATTGCTTTATATGAATAAAACTTGTAGGACGGAAAAGGAATGATGGTTTGTATGAGACTCTGCGATCAAGGAGAATGACACACTGTCCTCCTTAAAATTCTTGTTTATTATTAAATTGTCATCATTTACACCTGCTTTAGCACGGCACCCTTCCATACTATTTGCCTGGTAACATAAGTGAAACTACCGTATTTTTGGACTAGAGGACCAGGAAAAAAAAATTTGTAAATTCATTTGGGAAAACATCCCCTGCAGTACCCAATTTCAGCCACAAAAATGGTGTCACTAGAGAGCACACGGTGATGAACAGCCATCTTCTCTTCCCTCATACACGGGGAAGGGAGGGGGATCTGAGTTTGCAATTATGTTTCCCCTCTACAGCTGTGTGTGTGTGTGAGGAAGCTGCCAGCGTGAGTGCAGCTTTCCCCACACTCTGCATTGGTTATATCTGTCAGGCTCTTCAAATATAACCAATACAGTTCACATAGGAGATCCAGCTGTGTGCAGATCTCCCATCTGCCGGTAAAGCTGGCTGGGAGCCAAGTTGTGTTATTTGGCAGCGGGTGGTCACACATTTGAACTATAAGACGCAGGCACTTTTTCCCCATGATTTTGGTGTTGAAAAGGTGCGTCTTATAGTCCAAAATATATGTCATGTAGAAGAGAATAAGTTGTCTTTGTTTTCGGAGGAGGGACAATATTTGTCATGTGCTTGACACCAAATATTTCTATAGCCTAATCTCAAAACAATGGGCTGTTGCAATATTTGCACATCTTCACTGGTACATTAATAAAGGAATAGGGTCTAAAGAGGAGTGAATGATTCATGACCTAACATTGGCGCTAAAGAGGAATGAAGGGTTCATGACCTAACATTTGAGCTAAAGAGGAATGAATAGTTCATTACCTAACATTGGAGCTAAAGAGGAATGAAGGTTCCATGACCTAACATTGGAGCTAAAGAGGAATGAATGGTTCAAGACCTAGCATTGGAGCTAAAGAGGAATGAATGATTCATGACCTAACATTGGCTCTAAAGAGGAATGAAGGGTTCATGACCTTACATTGGAGCTAAAGAGGAATGAAGGTTCCATGACCTCACATTGGAGCTAAAGAGGAATGAATGGTTCATGACCTCACATTGGAGCTAAAGAGGCATGAATGGTTCATGACCTAAAATTGGAGCTAAAGAGGAATGAAGGGTTCATGACCTAAAATCAGCAATATTTTGCCAAGACTTGTCAACTGCTAATGGACCCTTTGTATCCAAGTATCTGAAAAAAAGATTTGTTGACTTAAGTAATCCATTATTAAAGTGAACTGGATACTTTGGTCAATAGAGAAAGTTTCAGTTGGGCCCTCTCCTATCGAAAATGTAAATGCATGGTGAAATTGTGATAGACTTTCTCTAGTTCTATAAGGAAAACAGGTTATATAATGGGAGATATGAGGCTGGTCATTTGGAGCAGGAGACATTTAGCACCTCAGAACATCAACTTGAGGCCAAACTTTTATAAAATGTATTATATGGAATGTTATCATTTACAATGTGGTGGGTGATAAAGATTGTATGTTTACTAGATAGATTTCTTGGCAACGATGAAAGTGATGCTGATGAAAGTGAACTTGCCAATGAAAGTTTTTTGCCAATGAGACCCTCTGTATGTGTTGACCCTTACCTTCACCATGTTATTTTAAGTGAGGAGAAGAATCCGTATATGTCGAACTGTGTTACTGCACATTGAAACACATTTTGTATGCAGGGTTTGGTAAGGCATCTTGTTTCCATTAACATCACACCTCATACAGGGGATGTTTTTTCTTTTTCAAACAATCTTAAAGAATCAATTTTTTTTACAACGATTGAACTGTGCATGACCAGCTTTAGGAATGTTGCCAAAGACATAAAAAAATCTTTGCAGTGTAAATATAGTTGCCAAACCTGGAACATTCCTGGATAGTCATCTTATGCCAATATCCCAAAAATAGTAGCATCACATTTTGTGAAAAAACATCAGACATAAATTTATCAGTCTTGATTTTTATCTCATTCATGTTATTTCTCCATTACTCCTCCCCAGTTCAGTGTGATACAATGTAAGAATAAGCTGCAATATTGATGGTTTGTATTCAAGGCATATGTGAGGTTATCTGTGTTTAATTTCTAACAATTTCATGTTGTAGGATTCCAGTAAAGCATGGCGTGTTTATAGATAAACAGTTTGTGCCAACAGTTGCTTAGTTATTTCCATATTTTTAGCCTTTTGTTGTGTGAGCATGATGTCACCATCTTTTACTGAAGTTCTGCTGTATTCTGAACACTCCAGTGCTGCTGTATGGCACTGGAGGGAACAAATGACTATAACATCATGCAAACATCAAGAGTCAATAACTATGTGTTGAGAAAAAATGATAAAACATAAGAGCACAAAATTGTAAAGGCCTACCCCAACACGTGCAAACCCTTTACTATGGGCTTTTTCCAAGAAGTTGGTCAGTTTATAAACATTCTCAAATTGTCCTGTACTATGGCTTGTTTATCTAGGGATGATAAGGTTCATGGTTTATTATTAGACTGATCTTGTTTTTTTACTGCAGGTGTATCCTTTCCACAGGTGTTCTTTTATTGTTTTTCTGCTTTGATGTACCATTGGGCACTGCAGGTATTAGCCTTTAGGGCAGACATGGGCAACTACGGCCCGGGGGCCATATTCAGCCCCTTTAGCTTTTTAATCCAGCCAGTTGGTGAAAAGATGCTTGTTCACTTCAATGAGCATACATAATGCTGTCTTGTCACCAAGGTCTCTGCATTTTCACTCAAATATGGCAAAAACTTTAAGTGTAATTGGTTCAAATTTTGTTCATTTATATATTATATAAAAAAAAGTTTATATATAATAATTGTTTTCCAAAAAAAAACTATTATGTTTATATATATTTATATATTTTTTTAAACCTCCCTGACAATAGTGAGTGATACATAAACATTGGTTTGGGAAAAAACCAATGTTTATGTATCATTTATTTATGTATAAAAGTGGTTTGGGGAATTTTAAAAGATCACAATACCCTCATGACACTAGGGACACCTCACCATTTACACTTTTGCAGGGCGGCCATAACAGGCTCTTACTCTGTCCCCTCTGTCACATTTAGGTACCTATTGTGGCCCACAAACAAAACGTTTGGCCACCTCTGTTTTAGGCTAATAAACCATATGTTTTGCACTGTAGTTCCATTAATGTTAAAGTGTATTGACAAATTTTGAGAAGCAAAACTGTGAATCATGCTGGAAGGATAAAGACAAAAGCACAATGCATACTTGTTGTAACTTGACTTTGGTTGACCTGCTTCCATATACAGTACAGCTGAAAGTTTTTGTCATATTGTGACTGGACTGTGTACCTTGAGTTCTTAAAACTGTATATTTCAGTTGCTTTTGTCATCCTAGTCACCTTTTTTAAATGCCATTAACACGGCCTAAAGCAGGGCTAATCAAATATTAATTTGAAAGGTCCACTTACCAAATTTCCATTCAGTCTGAGGTCCGGAGTTTGGAATTTTACCGTGCACTGCCGGCGGATCGGAAGTTTTAACGGCGCTGACCCGGTCCGCCGGACAGAAGCCTGACGTCAAGTACATTTATATAAATATTCTCCCTACAGTCTATACAGGACACAGTCTCAAACATATGTATTTAATTACTAGACAAGGGGCACCTCTCAAGTATATATTGAGGGGTCAGTGGAGGGTAGGAGGACCTGAGGAGCCCTGGGATGGCCATATTCTCTGCTCACAAAGCTTCCTTTAGGAAATATTGATAGAAATTTAAGCTTTTATCAACCTTCCTGTGCAGGGCCGCCATCAGAAATTTTGGGGCCCCATACTAGGTAATTTTTCAGGGCCCCCTACAACTAGCACTCCCTTTCCCCCCGGCCTGAGGCCTCCAGAGAATGCCTAGGGGTGCACATAACTTTTTAGTGAGCTCCTCAGATGAGTACCAGGAGATGGTGTTTGGTACTCACCCAATATGTAGGGTGGTCTCCCTCACTGCCCTCTGCGTCATTCTCCTGCATGGTAGATTCCGCTGCAGATGAACCTCCCTGTTCCTAATTGAGCCTCCGATTAGCTGTCTCTATCCACAGGTCACCAGCTGGCTTTGGGTCAAATGTAACCCCCAGTAATGTTTGAACCCCCAGATCTCATCGCCGTTGAGCATTGCAACAAAATCTCTGTGTTCAACACAGGGATTTTAGTGGACATGGAGCTAGGGCTTTACATATGCCTACTCCCTGACTTTCAACCCCCACATGCTCCAACACCCTTTTTTGGATTAGTAATTTACAATGTGACACCCCTATCTGCAACCTTTAATAGCTATTAATGTTTCCCTGCGGTTATCTCAGTGACAGAAATTGTATGCGTTTAACAATAAAAACTGAAAAAAATTGGCAATCTAAAAAATGAGACTATCCAAGCAATATATGATAGAGGGATTTTTATTAGGAAGAATTGTGCTCAGGGACCTGAAAACTTGTAGCCTCAGGGGTTAACTGGTAACCCCCAAAATGTCAAGGTTCTACCATGTAGGGGTTCAAAGATCTCTGTGTTCAAATTAGGTTAAGTGAAAGCATGTATGCAGCAGAGTAGTGCTTTATGCTCATAGGGAAGCAATATCGGATAGCTGTATTTTAGCTGAAATGTAACTTAAGTGTTGTAGATAGAGGGGTGAAACTCAGGGTGTATGTAGTAGTAGGGGAGCATTACTGATCCTAAAAGTTTCATGATAGTACTATGAATGGTTTTCCTGTCCTGCATTTGATTGGCTGGGGAGGACGTATCTGCGAGAGGAGCTACAGGAAGCACAGAACACACAAATCTAGCTCCTGTCCTTCACTTCAAAGCATCGGCAGGAGGGGAGGAATGAGCCGGGGGCAAGCGGCGGCCGCCAGTCCACATGTGACCCTATTTGGGTTCCGATCCGGGCCGGGGTCCGCCTATTGAGTACCCTGAGCCTAAAGGCCCCATCTTACACAATTGTTAACCTCTCCTTCTGTTTGTTCATAACTACTTGTAAGATATTAACTATGTTTTTTTTTCCCTAATTCAGTTTGCAGAAAAATTTCAGGAATTTAAAGAAGCTGCTCGATTAGCAAAGGAGAAATCCCAAGAAAAAATGGAACTGACTAGTACGCCTTCGCAGGTAATGTCTTGCTACCTCTGTTGTCATTTATATGCTTGCTTTGTTACATGTGTTATAAAATTCAATATTTGTTTTGTCAAATGCAGGTTTATAAAGAGGACATTATTAAATGCCATTCTCTGTTTAGTTAGAGCCTGAGAGGTTTGACTAATTTGCCCCAAAAAAATTACCGGTGTTAGACTTAGCAGGGTATTTATAGATCATTTGTATCAGCCAGTGGTGGGTGTAAGATTCCAGAGAACTAGACTTAAGTCATGTTGTGGGAAAGATGTTTTTTTTTGTTATGGTCTGAGGTTGTGGTACTCTTGGTTGCAACTAAATACTGTTGCATGTGCAAAATAGATAAATATATTCACACACTATATTACCCAAATGATTGGGACACCTGCCATTACATTAATTTTAATGACATACAATTCTTAATACATAATGTTTAACACTGTGGGTGCTTTGCCTGTTTATTTATTCTTTCAAAAGAGCGGTACGGGTAAAACAGATTACAAAGCTGGGAGTATCAAATTATACAAAATGTTTTGGTATCCTAAAACATTTATACATTTTGTTCTACACTTGGCACACTGCAAGTACCATCTTCCAGGCATCTGCCAGATCCAGACTCATCCATCGGATGGGCAGTAGTGTTGATCGCGAATATCATAAATTATAATTGTAATTATCGGCATTTTGAGAATTTGCTAAGATCTCGAATATAGTGCTTTATCTTTATAATCGTGAATATTAGAGATTTATTACATCATTACCTGGAACTACCGTGCATTGTGTTTGCAATATGCCCATGTACAAGTGCGAGATTTGCACAATGAAGGTAATAAATTATTTGTTTCACGTGATGATAGCGTGACACATTTGCCGGGCGGATTGATGCAGCAGAGGAAAGATGCAGAAAATCAGCGCCGAAACAGCTTTTTCCACGTCTTAGAGACACCTCCATTGATCTCCATTGATCATTGATCTCCATTGATCATTGATCGCAGTCACCCACAACTTTAAATCAGCATTGAATACGCAGAGTGGACATTGTTCCATTCAAGTGTCCTTTCTGCATCTTTTTTCCTGTTGCACAGTGGACACAAGTCCTAAAATTGTCCCATCTGAAACTTTTGCATTGCACTTCGTGATATAAGGATTGGATGCAGCTGCTTGACCACGGACACCTATTCCATGGAGCTCACTGTACTACACTGAGATGCTCTACAGGCCATAGGAAGTTTGGAGGTCTAGAATGGCCAATTTGTTCGATGGATACATTGTGTTCGACCTCAAACAAAAAATAGTTTGAAAGGTCATCAAACATGTTGGTAAATTTTTATCTGTCGTTGTAATTTCGAATGTATTTTCATTTGATATCGGCGATGGACAAACAAAAAATCTAATGTTACATTCGATAAATGAATGAACGATGTTCGACAACGACATCAAACAAATATCGAATTCATAATTGGCCCCACATTGGTATAATACCATCAGATTGTTTATCATGGAGTATTTAGCAGCTAGAATGTATGTTTTGCATAGATGTCATTTCATCCATCCTGAGAGCAGTCTGCATGCTGAGGTGCCTGATTTTATACAATTTTGAATAACTGTATTCAATGATTTGAAGGGGTATCCCAATCCTTTCTTATATTAGTAGCTTGACAGGAAAATAATGCATTTACTGATTAAAAAGTACCTAGGATTTATGTCTCACAAAAGACATAAGTTTGGATTTAAACTTTGTTTTTATGTGATGTTACATTGCATTATCACTTTATTCTGCGTATTTCTCACCCGTCTAGTTCATATGACTGAAGTCCATTTGCACCTGACATCTGCCCATTTCCCGTAGAATGGGAGGTTGAATGTAATCCAGCTTCTAGTACATATGTGTCCAAATTGGCTGGGCAAAGCTGTATTCACAGCTGGCCATGTCCATTGAGAGGTGAAAGAGATTGAGAACCTGCTGACACAAAAGTCTAATTCGTTTAGATATCGCTTTCATTTCTTTTTGTCCTCTTGTTTAAACTGCACAATTTATTTATTCTTGGCACTTAACATTATATTCCTGAAATGGAGCCCACAGTTTTATTATATATGGCTTACTGATTGATTCTCTCACGGTAGCTGTTTGCAAGGTAACAGGTAAGTAAATTGTTGTGATTTGAATGTTTGTTCTGGTATAATTTTATGATTATTTTGCACCCCATTAATATCACTATAGATTCTTTTATATTAGTGTTATAAAACACAAAGATTATTTCAGGCACACTTTATAGATCAGCAATAGGCAAACTAAAGGCTACCACACATGTACCAAGCAGGGGTCGACAGACGAGCAACAGAGTGCAGCGTGATGATGTCATCACACTGCATCCCGTTGCTTAGAGTATCGGCGGGCATCGGCCAGACAGGGATCTGTCACCCCATGTGGGCACGCACACGCACATCAGTCAGCGGGAAAAATCGGCAATGGCTCGCTATGTGTATGGGGGCCAAAACCAGCCCATTAGTCTTTTAATTCGGCCCTTTGTCATCTTGGTGTAAAGACGCTCTATTCCCTAGAATGAGTGGAGAGAAAACCTAGAGGATGATGTTTAGGTCTCCTAATGGCCATAGTTTGGCTGCAATAGAATGTTTATGTTTAAGCCTCTATTTATTAATATTGTTTTATATACACTTATGGTAGGCGGTCCTTACAGGCTCTTGCTCCGGCCCTTCTGTCAAATTGAAAAAAACATTATGGCCCATGAGTCCAAAAGTTTGGTCACCCCTGGTCTAGATATTTAGAATCTTGGTTAGATACTGGTCCCCTGCTAGAATCTTGTTGAGGATTATAAAAGTTAAATCTCTGACACTCACTTCCCAGAAATTCCTATGTAGACAATGTTCCATGTGACACAACTTACTATTGTACATTTGGGGAGATTTTTCTCTTTGGGAAGAACCTTTCTCGTTAAAACACAAATCCCTCTATCCTGTGTCTGATTCCCTTGTCTCATCTCTTACTACATTGGAACTTTTGTCCAACCTGTGAATTATTTTATTTATCATGCTAATTACACAATATCAACATCCCAAACTAAATATGAGGAGCAGTGGTTGGAGCAGACACTAAATTTCTCTTTACAAAGTTGCAAAGACGGGGGGACTTTAACGGTCGCAAAGGTCAGGCATCAGCTTAAAAAGAAAGTCTGAAGCATTTAGGAAAAGGAGAAACTCACAGAGAACGCACGTGTCACTGGGTGCTGTCACCATTGCTCTGTTGACCTTAATTGCATAGTTCCAGACAGACATGATCTGGCATCAAAAGGAGATTAAAAACAGCTGCATCTGCATGCAAGTCTTACATCACAAAGCTCTTCATTCATGTCAGCCTGGTGAAATGCCCATGTCTGACTCTACTGATGATAGACTCTACATAGACATTCCCATTCATCATGGTTTAGCTGGACTATAAAGTCTAGCTGAATATATCTAACTACTACAGCTATAAAACTGGATAACCAACCATGTTAAATAAATCATTCATCAATCAATCAATCATTTATTTTATAGGGTTTGACATAATTCAAAGTATTAACTTTGACAATTTAATATTTACAACGACAATGAAAACAGCCACATATGCAAATCTGAACCTATGCAGTACATTAATGTCTAAATTGGAATGACACTCACACAAATAGTTTTGTCTAAGTATGAAAGTCAAATAAAATTTGCATTAAAATATTCCTATGAAATAAAATATTATGATTGTTATATCTTTAAACTACATGCATGCAGTTTATAGATTTAAATACGTCCCCTACATTCAAAGATGATTCCCATTTGTTAAAAGTTCTGTGCCTTCTTCCCTTTAAAATACTTTAAAGGGTAAATAAACCAACGCCCTCAAGGTTAGTGTGTCATATAACACAGGTTGCCATCATCCCGGTAATACATACAAGCCAAATAGTTTTTTCGCACCTAGGCTTGCTATTTATCCTAAATGGATGTAGCAGAGGGACTTTGAGGCAACAAATAGTTACAATCTCAACCTATTGTATTAAACATTCCTGACAAAGAAACAAATAACCAAATGTTTTCTTGTTATGGGAGCATGGATGTGCTACAAGCATAAAAACTTGTGAGCCTGACTTCTACTGTATTACTATCCTTACCATGGAGCACCCTGATCAATCAAGACTATAAGTCAAACCACAGGACTATATCAACCTGGTGGCACCCTTATAATTTTTCTGTTCTCATGAAAGGTCAATGGACAGGTTTAATGGATATTGAACATAATATTGATGTCAAAAATATTGACATCAGTGCATTATACTGATATTATGAATATGCAAACATTCCTGAAGAAGCAACAGGAAGTTGTGAAACATGTCAAATTAGTTTTTCTCCAGTAGATATCACATACGTGTACCGTTTTATAGTTAATTCCAATTTGGATATTTGTTGCCTCAAAGTCCCTCTGCTACATCCCTTTAGGATGAATAGGCCTAGGTGCAAAGAACTATTTGACCCCTTTGAAATACCCATATACATAACATTAATTAAGCAGTTTTCTTGTCCTTCGTGTAACATCCTTGGCTTCTCTCCCTTTTCTTGTAGTTCCAGTAGATAGTCTTAAATATTACAGAGAGCAACAGTGATAATAAATACAATTTCGAACATTGTATTGTGAACCCAGGCCAAGGTCAACCTGGTATCCCTAAGAGGTGTGCCCATGATAACCTGGGTTATTATTATTATTATTATCATTTATTTATATAGCGCCAACATATTATGCAGCGCTGTACAATACATTAGAGTGGAGATACAACACACAATAACACACAGGTACAGGTAATGACACAGGAGGAGTAGAGGACCCTGCCCGGTTGGGCTTACAGTCTAATAGGTTGGGGAACAGAGTATACAATAGGTGGAGGGATGGGACTGGTATGGTGGTGATGTTAGGAAAGAGAAGATGGATAGGCCAGACTGAAGAGGTGGGTTTTTAGGGCTTTTTTAAAAGTGCCAAAAGTAGGATCAAGTCTAATGGGACGAGGGAGAGAGTTCCAGAGAGTAGGAGCGGCCCTAGAGTAGTCCTGAAGCCTTGTGTGTGATGAGGTTATGAGTGGGGATGTCAAGCTGCCAGACATTTAACCAGAAGAGGATCAGTAGCATATGGCAATAGAGGTTTTTTTTCGGGGTACAGGTCTTAAGAAGGTAAGAAAAATATTGTGACAAGAGCTGCGTTTTCCATTTTCCAAAAGGGCTTAATTTTTTTTCAGCTTAAGTTCTAATTTCACGTTTTCCAGGTCATTTTAAACTCAAATCAAGGGAAATACTTCATATTATGATTGTTCTCTACCATATGGTTAGTTTTACATTTGCAAGGTTTGTAAATTTGAACTTTCAACTATATAGATTACCAATACCTTATAAGGTGTGCAAAAACTAAAGCAACCATACAAGGGTTAACTTCTGCACGATTGATCTCCCGTCTAACATCGATCGATCGTACCACCACACAGTGTGATTTATTTAAACACGAACGATTCATGGTCATACTATGGAGCAGATATACGATTGTAAATATGATTGAAAACAAATCATTTAAATACCTGGAAAAAACTCCAGATACATGCACTTTCAAGCAAAAATTACCCAAAATGTTTTGGGTTCATTGTGCCAGGTGTGTGGAAAAAGATTTACGGTTGACTGACTTAAAATTTAAAAATCAAACAGAAATATCAAACTGTTTATGGCCACCTTAACAGTTTGTTTCTTAAGTGGAAAGCCTGATCAGAAAACCCTATATCTCCCTTCTCAAATCTGAAAATTGTAATAAATCTTCAGTATATTTTTTCGAATACCTTATTACCTCCTTTGTAAAAACACTTCCTAAAATAGATTAAAAGGCTTTCAAACAAATCTTTTATTTTGATCTTAAAATACAGTGTGTGTAGATGATGCGGTTTCTAACGGTAATTTGTTTCTTTACATTTAAGGAGTCTGCTGGTGGAGATATCCAGTCTCCTCTAACGCCGGAAAGCATAAATGGGACAGATGACGAAAGAACACCCCCAGAAGTGACGCAAAATTTTGAACCAAGGGCTGAACCTACGCAGAATGCATTGCCATTTACACATAGGTACCCGTTCAGTTCACAAATCCTGATTAACTGATGTGTATCTGTGATTTGTATGCCATTAATTAGTTGAATTCCATTATACTGTTTGAGTATGTTTCATGAAGACAACTGGACAATGTAGAAGGCTCTCTGCATGCTAATATATATGATAATATTGCAATTGCTATGCAGTGTTTTACTCTCTTGCCAAAACTCAACAGATTCTTACATGGAGGATGGTATTTGTTAAAGATTTGGCAATATGCAATGGTAGCCGAACTGTAGTGACTTTTTAGCAATTTGCTTCCATTGTATTTGTTGCCCATTACTTTTAAAAGACAAAATGGAGAACTCTTCTCTGACAACTTTGTCTTACAGTATATTTAAAGCCAAAAGAGTGTGAACATGTTAAAAGCCCTAGCAGGTTTTTCATTCATGTTTCTTCCCTCTGGGAATAGTTTGTTGGGGTGATAAATCAATTTATGGTTATTACTAAAAGAACGAGGAAGGATGATTTTTGGTAACTGCTGCTTAATATGGTTTTATTCCTCTTGTTTAAAGTTGGAAGGATTGGAAAGCTCCACATTGGGACCTAACCTTGAATACAGGTGGACATTCACCATTCCCTAATTTCTATTTTACACTTGAGATATACTTTAGGGGTGGGCTATGCTGGGTCTTTAAGTCTGACCTTGCCTCTTCCTGACTTGTGCTCCAGATACAGTACATCCATTGAGCAACCTTGGAAGGATGGACATAAAATGTTTCTCTACAAATCTTTTTTTGTAAGTATGTAGTAATAGATATAGTATCTGCATCATCATAATGAGGTTGTCATTTAAAGATTGGGAAACATTCTGCTAATGGATTTTCATCTTCTTTATGTCAATTAGTACATTGATGGACAATTCTGAATAACCACTGGACCAAGACAAGACCTTATTCACTAAGGGGCATATGCCTTGTTATTATTCTACCATCAAGTGGCAATATTATAACAACAGTGTGGTGGTAGAGGCATTAGACCCAGTATATTAGTCTTTGCCAACTGCTACATGTTTTTTTCCTCCACAGAACTGACTTAACATTTTGGAATTCCTTGGTTCAGCTAGAAATTCATTGCCCAGTATATATGATATCACATGAAACACAATATACTGTTGCAAGGCACAGGGCCCCTTTCTTTCCCTTCCCTTTTGCCTTTGGTTGTAGACTTCCCTTATATGCTACAATGTTCCACTTTTTCCTCACACTTCAAACCATTTCAAACAAACAATATATAATTAGTTAGTATAAAGTGAAGTCACTATTTGCTTTTGAACAGCCTCATCTAGAAAAAATTGTAGAGGAGTGATAGTAAATATGCTACAATGACCAAAAAGAGGTTTGTAGAGAAACCATTTTGTTTTCTTCAGTTTCTGTTAAAAAACTGCAGCGACCATGGTCAATAGCTGCCAATGGTGTAGGAAGAGGCATTAAGTGCAGGAAGAGGTATAGCCGGTAACTTGCTTGGCTGTAGTAAATATAGGCTAGAGTCTATTATATTTTTCAATGAGCTCTCTCCATAAAAAGATATGGAGACTAAAGAGGCAATATAACATGAGTTGAGAGGCTATAATACGGCTGACTTTTTGTAGCAACAAATTTGTTACTAAGTACCAGTAGCTCATTGAATCTGTATAAGTATTTTGGGCCCTAATGGTCTTCTAATTGTGTTTGAATGTTCCTTATAACAAGTACCCACTTTGCTGAAGACTGAGAGATCATGTATCTCTTTAGAGACTTCTTCATCTACAACCATATACAGTATGTTTCAAATATGGGATGAATGTTTTTTTATGTGGTGTTTGAGAAAAGTTCTGGTTTTTGGGAGAACTTTAATCTATTTTGTGCTCACATAACTGATATGATATGTGTCTTCATGTTTCTTTGGGGAAAGCCGGACCATTCAATTAAGCAATTTAATGGCTTAAGAAATTTTCTACCCTCAAACATATTGGCTTGCAAAATCTCTGCTTCAGTATTTTAGGTTTCTCTAGTATTGTTTTTAGCTTAAATTTACTTTTTATATTAATTAACCAGATATCCTATCATTAAACATTGTGGTTACAGGATAGAAAGTAAAAAGAATACTCCCAATAAGACACAGATGGCAGAAGGGCTGCAACTTCTTCCATATAACTAAAGCCGGCCATAGACGTGTAGGTTACCTATAGATCGACAGACGATCGTTCGGGATGTGATGATGTCACCAAGCTGTGCTCTTGTGTCCGTTGATTGGACTGGGAATCAATGCGCACCACTGTGTACAACGATTCTCAAATGGACATGTCCATTCCCTGTTCGATCTTTTTATTTTAGTGAGCGGGATTGATCGTTCTATGCGGGCAGCCTTGATTCCCACAGGATCAATGTGAGCACGCACAGCGATATATTGTGGGAAAATCAACCCCTAAATCGACACATGTATGGACGGCTTTATACACATGAAATCTTTACGTTAAGGAATACTTTGGTAAAATGGTTATAGCAATTATATGTATGATATATTTGTAGCATGTCTATGCAACAAATGGTTTTAAAGTATCAGCAAAACTTTATAATTTACTATTGACTTAACCACATAGTTTTTGTGGTTAAAAAAGATTTGTATTTTATTATATAGGAGATTTTATTAATATATTTATATAAAATGTTTAAAGTACTTGAGCTTCTGCATCTGCAGATGTGTAAACACAGCATTCGCCGAGCAGGCAATGTCTATGTACTACGTCGGGATCCCCACCAAGCAATACGCTTAGTGGAGGGGGTCCCGACGTATAATGGAAACAAGCCCTTATACTAAATAACTTTCTCAAAATACTTTAAGGACAAAAATCGAATCTTCATCTTAAAGTTTTGGCCCAGGCAAAACAAATATTTTTGTTTTCTATACATATTGCTAAAAAAAAGTCCAGTGTCAGCATTCAGATATTTCACTCCAGTCCAGTTGAGATCCACATTCTGTAAGTCTGTAAATGGCAAATATAGATGGTCAAATTTAGTTTTTTGACTACCAGACTATATGTGTTACATGCAAAGCCCCTGAACATGGTATCATCACCAAAATTGTTGTAGATGTAGGGAACAAGAGTTGTGGGAACTTTATATAAAAATAATTATTGCTGTAGCCCATTTTGACTTAAATTTGAACTTAAGTTATTCAAAAAATAAAGCTTTGCAAATCCCAGATATACTATTTGCAGCTAGTCTATACTAGTGATGTGTCCACAATACACTTAAAGCGCAGTGGTTGGAGAAAGTACATCATCTACCTCTCCATTACTCCCCATTCAAAGAAGACATTTCAATGCTCAGTACAGGTGTGTTTTCACTAAGCTTTATTTTTTATTGTTTCCGTAGAGCTTGATCACCATGACAACAGTAGTAATGGTTATATCTCTGCAGGGCTGGGAAAATAAAGTTTAAGGCGTTTCTAACTAACACTGAAATTTTAAGCTTTTGTGCACATCAGAGCAGATTCACCCCCTACTGTATGGACATCCATTGCAGCTACAAATACAAATTAGAGGAAACTGACCTTCAAATCAGAAACCCTTATAAATGAATTCCGAATAACCCCAGAAGCATAACAAATTACAATCTGAAGCACTCCGCACTTCCCATTCAGAGTCTTTGATGATTAGAGATTGTGGCAAAATGTTGACTACTTTATTTGTGAGGTTATGGCAAAGCCCCTGAACAAGGTACCATCACTAAAATAGCTGGAGATATAGAGAATGGTTGTGTGAGAATTACAAAAAAGTATTGCTTTTTAACGTTAAGCAGAAATTTCCATGGTTACTTTGCAATTGACACACATTGACTCATTAACCATCTCTACTTATCATCAATAAGGGGTTAATATATAAAATACAGCTATGTCTGTAAGCAACAGGGCTCAATGATAAACAATATTATTTTTATGGGAATATAGAGGGATTGAGGGGTGTCACTTTCTCTTCTCCAGATGTTCCCTCATTTGTTGCTGGCAATGGAGGAATGACAATCATAGGGGTGTTTGAAGGCGAAAGGTCAGGCCTATGGAGAATTGCCAACATCCCAGTTATGTATACAATATCAAATAAGTGTTGGTAACCCAAACCAACCAACACATATTTGATATTGTAGGAGTGGCAGTTTATTCTTTCTTAAGCCGGCCCTACATGGCTCGATTCCCCGACAATCATTTGGGTAATTGATGCGCACCACCATGGGGAATCGATCCCTGGGCATTCCCTGTCTCCATCCAAAATAATGGCGGATAAACAGGGAAATACCAACATGTCGGTTCCCTGTTCAGCGGCATCGATCTATAGCGTTGGACAGCATTCGATTCCCAAATGTGCATGGTGATTGAACGTTGAATGCAAAATTGTCCCCAATTTAATCCGCTGATTAATTGATGCTACTCTGATTTGCTGATGATCAAATAATTCTGACTGGCAATCAGGGAAAAACTACTCAATCAGCTGATCAAATCGATCATGTGCTTTTCTGTTAGTAAGTAGAACATTCCCAATGACAATTTGAAATCTCTAATCTCCTGACGCTGGACTTTGAACTGATCTTGCCTAGATCTAGATCTAATATTATAATTTCACACAAATTAAACACATATTAAGTAAAAATTGCAGAAACGCGTGTGCAAGCCAATGAGTTTTGAGAAATGGAGAATTCCTTAAAGCCATTAAATGTGTATGACCAGATTGTGTTTGTCATTTCCAGTGCCCTGTAATGAAGCTGCAATATAATGAAGCAATTTTTTTTCTTGATGCCTGAGGTCTATACAATGACTATTGTATTGTTTTATGATAGAAATGTTAGCATTTAAGGTTTTGCATTTAGCATATTCTGACACCTCCATGGTTTACTGCCAGTGTGATCATACTGCTATATAGTATACATAATCTAATGGTGTGCATGCGGTACACAATGTGTATTCCTTTACCAGTGTTTTTTAAATGTTATTTTTGCTGAAAAAGCACTTTTGTATTTCAAAATGTTTACACAATACTTAATCCCAAAGCAGCCAATCGTACTTTTAACATTTGGTTGCACTGGGTTCCCTGTATTTGTTCTTTTTATTGAAGTCTTTGCGCTCTTATGCTTTATAGTCTTCTTTGGTCCAAATGCATTTCAAATATATATATTTTTAGTAAATGTAATTTTTAAAATAGATTTTTTTAGAATTTGTGAAATCAGACTTCGTTTTTGCCTTTTAAAATGTGATGTTTTCCAGCATTTTCCAAGTATTTTGTGAAATTTTTACTTGCCGTAAAATAAATTATAGAAAATGTATAACATGTTTATAGCATGACAATATAGGACCCGGATTTACATTTTGTACACTAAATTTATGCAAAACTTTGTGACTTTTTTGTGGTCGCTAATATAGTGATGTATTTTGTTGTATAGGGGGATTTCAAAGTGTATCTAACCCAGTCTGCCTAAAACGTTTTTTAGAAAAAAGGAAAACTTATGGTAAAAAGTCAAGGGAAATATTATAATTAGAGATGGTCGAATGTTTTTCGACGATTTCGAGTGAATTGCAAAGCCCTTGAATATGGTATCATCACCAAAGTTGTAGAGAAGGGTTGGGGGTATACTACTAGATCTTAATTTATGCAAAAACTTAATGTGCTAGAGCAAAATAAAACACATTTTACCATCTCTAATTATACTTATCAACTTAAAAGCTGATGCCATCCCAAAAGGAAAGCGGGTGGCTTCATATACCTGGATTTGGCGGCAAGATATCTTGTTTTGGAATAAAAAGTTTAGCTTATGTTTCTCTTCCATTTTGGGTGTTCTTGCTCTTGGTGCTGATTTCCCATTTTACTTTATGGACTGAAGTCCGTTTGGTTAGTATTCTATCGCCCACAGAAAGGACAGGGCCTCCTAAAAGCAGAACCAACACGGAGAAGAAGTCAGATGATTTAACTTATGAATTATTTGTGGGCTCATTTCGTTTTTATTTTATGTAGATAAAGCTTTTCTGAACAATGTTTCAGAAATTTTACGGAATATTTGGTTTGTTTCCATGGCAACTGCTGGTGCATTTCAGGTTCTGTATATTTGAAGTGGCAAGTACGTATGTCAAACTTGTACTGAAATACTGATTAAACAGATTGGTAGGATTCTGCTACTACTATGCTCAGCTGATAGTACAACAAAGACAAACTAAAAATGTATTGGTTTACTCTGTTCTCTGCCACCAGGGATATCAGTGTTTAGTTGCATTCAAGTGCTTCAGACTGGGAAAGTCTATTTCCACAGGTAGTAGTGTGGTAAAGATCATTTTACTGTGCATGCTACTCCAATACACCTGTTCATCCGATATGGTGCCATTCATTGGTAATCTCACCCATCTATGTTAAGTACTCAAAATGCAGTATACATTAAATAGCCATTTACTGAT
Organism: Ptychadena robeensis; assembly: GCA_036250615.1. NCBI lineage: Eukaryota > Metazoa > Chordata > Amphibia > Anura > Ptychadenidae > Ptychadena > Ptychadena robeensis. The sequence goes on from CM070032.1 coordinate 29,407,234, forward strand.
TCATGTTGGAAATTCTGTCAACTTTCAAATCCAGTTGACTTGTTGGTTGGTTCCTTTGTTGGCCGTTCCTAGTTTATGATTTAAATTTCAACTATTGCTGTAAATCTGCTCAGACAGCTGATATATTGATTTTTTACCTTGGCTTTAGACTGGAGAATCAGACAGTGACTGTAGTAGACTGGCAGAGAAAGTAACAGATTCTATGATTTAACCAATGAAGAAAAGTTGTCTCTACAGACTCAACTTTTATTTTATTCTGTCTGTTCAGGTTAAAAATTTCCCGAGTTGTAGTATACACCAGATTGTAGTTTTTTTCTGCAAGCACATTGTCACATTGGTCCGTCCATCCTCCATTAGGGAAGGCAAGCTCTTCTAGGAAAAGAGTCTATAGCTGTGGAGCAGAGAGGTATATGGTATGCTGCTTTTCGACTAAATATGATTTCACTAATACGTACAGCACACCAAAATGGACCATCATAAGGATTTCTGATTCCTTATGGAAGGGCACTCTCCTCTCAAACAATCACCTTCCTTTTCATTCTCTCGTCATGAAACTTAAAGATCTCAACTTGAATAGTGATTGCAAATTTTTATTTCTGGTAAGCTCTGCTTATTTTAACTTATTAGTGTTTCTGGTAAATTACACATATGATACAACACTTTTTATTATGAAAAGTTTGGCTTAGGAGTGCTTTAGTAGGTTCAGAACACAATATGGGCATTTTCATTTTTTCTTATGGAACCAACCCTTGCAAACCAATTAGGTTTGTAAGTCAAGGGTCCACTGTATATGAAGAGAAGGAAAAACTTACTGGGAATTAGTCCAAATGTTTTATTTTTGCCACTGTATGATTGACATTGATACCTCTGGTGTAAATATTCACCATATTTTTGTCACTATTCTGCTGCATGGAGCAACATTTTATTGGTTGAGAAACAGTGAGCTTGCTAGAGCGTTCTTTAACCTTAATTTATGTAGCATTTGTCAGGGATTTTCTAATGTAGCATTCAGAACTCATATAATCTATTGTTTGGCTGCTAGCCAGTGCTGTGTAAGGATAGGACAGAGATACCACACATGCTTTGGATTTACAGGTTCCCATGAGTTAAGTATAGGGGTGCTCTGCTCCTTGTATTCATTTTGAAGGTCGAAAATGACTCCTTTAATGTTGATAGTACATGCAATGAATTTTCATGTGTTAATACTTTTTTGAGTTACAGCCTAACTGATAACTTTCTATTTCAATGTTGCAAAAAACAATAGAAAGCAACCATAATAAATCATTGTGTGTATGACCAGCATTACAAGAGTTGTTTAGTAGTTCAAGTAGTAGTTTAATAGTAAAGTAGTTCTTTAGAATATACAGCTTAATTTGTTTTTTCAGTTTCTGTAGAAACTATAATATTAATCCAAATGTAAAGTTAATGCATTATGCAACTTATATAGCAATATACAATGCATATCGATGTATATATTTTATATAGAAGCTTGTTACATATGCTGCTAGATAAAGTCATTTGTTTTGGTGATAAGGAATAATGTATCTTGGTTTGTCTCAAAAATGTTTGTTTCACTGGGATCAGATTATGAGCTTTTTTTGGCTGGCATGTTAAACCTGTGAATTATGTGTTTTGGTGCTGGTGTACACAGGTTATCCAAACTTGCCAACATTCTTGTACAAAACTTGGGACAACATAGACCATGTCAAGCTTTTCCAAACCATTCCCTATCAAATGACCACCCTTAATATCATGGCAGCTTTGGGAATTTGGGACTGTTGGCAAGCATGAACAAAGGAAAGAGATGCTGTATGGATCCACCGTGTGACCAGAAGAACGCTTATCCTTTTGGTACCTTTTTGTTACAGGTAATAACATCCTGAATAGATAAACTCAGAAAGATCATACTAGCCATTAACGCAATAGAGTACATTCCTAAAAATCAGTTGGCCAGAGATTAGATCATTTTCAGGTCCCAGTAGGCCAAAATGCCAGACTAAACTGTGATGTAGGGCCTGACCGGAGGAAACCAGGGCTGGATATACGGTATATTTTTTTAAGCAATATAACTTTTATTGGCTGGATATATATTTGTATCTGCGAATAACAGCTGCATTTTATTTAGCTTGAAATAGCTTCTTCTGATTTGACATTACGGTTCATATTTTTATTCAGTTAGTCTAAATTGTTGTCTTTAGTTGCTATTATAAATGTAGGGCAGCCAGGCAGATTGTTTGAAATCAAGGACATTCAGCTTGGTGCTTCAAATCAAGCCACAGTTATCTTGACGAGTTCATACAGATCTTTCTACCCTTAAACATCACCAGCTAATATTACTGCTCATGTAATAGGACAAAGGAAGTCCCATATGCGGAGCATTCAATTTACATTGTCTTAAGCCCCCCATACACCACATACAATTACCATGCAACTTCTATACAACCAACTTTTCTTCTACCAAAACCATGTAATAGGAGGACCTTTCTACACCTTCCAATCACTATGTATTCTATCAGGGAGGTCACTATACTACATAGTTGTTGGTAGGTCTCATGAAAGTTGTATGGAGGAATCTGAAGGTGTATGGGGGGCTTTAGAAGCACTATTTACTGGATGTGGTCTCTCAACCCCATGCCAACAGCAAAATACACAGATGAAATATATATACTGGATGTTTTACTTTCCAAAGGAATTGTATTTCTTTCCACAGCCAGGTGGATGACACCTCTTTCTCTATTACAATTAACAGGCTAGATTGACATCACAGGTCCTTCCTCTTCTTCTTTGGAAGCCTTCCATATTGGACTGTCCATAACTCACAAGAAATGGGTTGAATGGGGCTAGGTACCATACAACCAAGAAGATTGATAGCGTCAAATGGTATAGAAGATATTTTATGAGAGCAGCAGTTTGGAGGTGAGTATAAGAGGGAAATGTTGGACAATGGATAGTGGTCCTGCTTTGAAGCATACCAGTCTAACCATTCAGCCTAAGCCCATAAATAAAGCAATGATGGACAATGACAAGTCATCCTTCTGCTGGCACATTTCATCCATCAGCTTGTTTTGGCATATGGTCAAGCAGGTCATCTAATTGGCCCCCAGTGTCTTCGTTTCTATACAGGGCTACTGTATAGAGAATTAAAAGGATCAAGTCAACTTCCAATAGCTACAATAAAATGAATACATAGCTTCTTAATCGTTTGTATATGTTCTTAGAGTCAAGGTTCAAATGCACCACATTCTATTTCTGTGACATACAAATATTTGGATGTGATCATCTTCGAACAACCCCTCTTTTCAATATCGAAGGAAACGGCTGGTCATAGTCAATGCTTTGTGAAGAAGAGGATTTCCAAATGATTCTTATAAGACTCAGTTCCACTCTTGCCAGCAGTCCTGGACTCAAACTCCAAACTAGGGTCTGGATTTCCATTGAGAATGGGTGGTTGTCTGTGGCAGAGGTCTATATTGTCCCAACTTCGAAGAAATCGTTGTATCTCTGTGATTTTTCTATATATGCATAAAGTCATTTTTAGCAAGATCAATTTATATATGTACTTACTGCTATACTTACTGTATTTTATCTTTTATTGCTCTGCTTTGCCTTGTACCTAGCATAGAGCATGTATACAAACCTAACTTATGCAGACAACATTGTTTAGACTGTTTTCTCCATGTCTGGTCAAATTGATTCAGTATTTTGGTGCTAATTAAACAGTATTATTCTGCATGTCCTGTTTGGAACAGTATTAAACATTGTCATCCTGGTACACTCCTGTAGTGACTTATTTTATTACAGAGGGTAAACAGTACAAATGTATAGATATTAATACTTGTCTCTACAGATGCATCATATTGTTTAAACACTTGTTTAATATTCTAATTAAAAATAATGTATTGTTTATATATATATACCATGACTTAAGCTGGCCATACACCTGTAGATCTCACTGTCAGATATCCTTTAGATCTACCAATAACTATGTAGTGCCGGGTCCTCTGTGATTGAACACAGGTAGACTTGAATGTTTAGGAAATCCCTCATATTACATAGTTTTGGTAAAACAAAAGGAAATCTAAAGGAAATCTGACAGAGAAATCTAAAGGTGTATGGGGACTCTTTGGGATTGTAACAGTAGAGGAAACTGAATAATGTAATTTTCCAAGTCTATGTTGGCTTTTACAACTATGAACTATATGATGGAACTATTTGCCCTCAATGCAGTGTAAGTCTTGCTTTATTTAGTCTGCTCAAGTATGACCATAAAACAAAAGGAGGAAGCCGAAGGTTGATGAGGTTCACTATTTTCTATACATACCAATATGTTTTCGTAGTGATAACTTATTGCCAACATACCTGTCAAGTTTTCAATTTCAAAATAGTTTCAATGCAAGTGACATCATGACGAGCTGTGCGTACCACTATTGGGACCAAAACTTCCCCAACCCAATAACCAGAAGTGGTTTTTGGTAGCACTCCCTCCCTTCTAACTTGCCACCGCGTACATCTTCCCGAGTTGGGAGTCTCGACTAGGGTAATGTCCCCTCCCTCTTAAACCTCCTACAACTGAGCCTACTCATCTCCTCTTCCCTCCATCCTCCTAGATTAGGATCCCTGTAAACTACATCTAAGCCTACTAACAGCATTCACAGAAGATTTACAGTTAAATACTAATCCTGGAGGATGGCAGGAAAGAGGGGTAAAATATGGTAGTTTCCTGGCCAAAACAGGAGAGTGGACGGTATGGTTGTTGGTGCTCCCACCTTAGCTTATACTAAGAAATAGATCTTTTCTATGTGTATTCAAATAAACTATAAGACTGGAGTTAATTTTCATTGTCTATATGTCAACTTACATAAAAGTTTTACTTTACATTTTTTATTACATTTTATTTTACTAGTCCTTAATTTTTCAAATAAAGTATTACACTTAAAAATATTCACAAATTACTATAAAATATTTAATACAGGACAAAATATTCTCAAATGACTATGAATATGTAAACACTGCACAGTAGCCTCACATTTTGTTAGTGTGACTTCGACGAGTCCTTTTTTAACTTTAGCAATTGAGCTCTGTAACAGAAGCTTTATCTACAGGCTGCATAGAAGATTCTTTAATCATAAACAAGATTTAAAGCTGCCAAAAACCTGTGTTTAATATGTATATGCATAAACAACGGATATGTATATATATATATATATAAGTATGCTTTTCTTCTACTTCCTGTCCAAAAGATACAACAGCGAAAGGATATACCCTTTTACACATTTATCATGAAACAGGCGTTCACAATAGAAACTTTTTACAATTTGTTGGTTTCTTGTCTCTCTCAATAGTAATGAGGGCAAGGATGACAATTAAGCAATACAGAAAGTATTACTGATAAATAAAGTGTATATCACTAACACAGCCTGTCTGTCTTCAATGTGTTTTAGTGCTTAGTGACAATGTTAAAGATAATAAAATAAAATTGATAATTATGTAGCAAGTATAGCATATTATCAATAATTATCATTCATTCATAATATAGTTATACTATACTTGGTACTGCCCTCTGCTCTGACCATTTACGGTAGGTGACTTGGAAAACAAGAGGGTTAGTATGTGCTACCTAGATAAGAATGTGATCCAGTAAGAGGGTTATCATCTCCAGGAAATGATGAGCATACAAGATGGAGTGTTTAAACAGAAAGCTGGTATTAGTTCATAGGGATCATAGAATGAAAACCTGCATGCAATCCAAATTCTCATCAGTAATGAAACATAAATTCTCCCTCCTGGTCACACAGGTTACATCCCATACACCTCTACTCCCATACAGGAACTCTATAAAGCGTACAATGATCCTTATCAAATTGTCATGTACATACCTGTCAAGTCTCCCGCTTTGGCCTGTAAACAACCAGATTTTACCCCTTTCCCCCCCCCCCATAAATCACCCATGAACTCTGTCAGCAGCCTGCAGTTTTCTTTGCACTGGCTGGCAGCTGTCAATATGGAGTATACCAACTCACCTGACTTTTACTTGTAGCTGGGTACATGGCTGACTATCATGTTGCTCCTCCCATCCTCTCAGGCAATTGGTAAGCGCTGAGATGTGCCGCATATTCCCTATCAATCCCTACAAGCTCAATGCTGCTGAATTGTGATCTGCTGCAGACAGGGCTTACCTTCTTACCAGCATGCGAGGTACAGATGCTCAAATTGCAGGCCCTATGTCCTCATTTAATAAATATCATATCATGAAATCAACAGCTCCTCCAAAAAAAATGGTACTTGCATCTAAGAATAAATATTTTAATGGCTATTGCTTCCTTACGATATTTGTATTCTTCATACAATGGGCCGGTTTCCCCAGAGGGGACGAGATGCATTGTGCCAAACTACAAAGTCACAAATACACTCAATAGCAAAATATTATTCTCCAGCTTAAGCAATAGTTAACAGTAAAACTGAGAAAGGAGAGAACCCTGCAATACTGAGGAGGGTGAACTAGTAGGTACATATGCATGGGAACAAGGAGAGGTCTGTGTGCAAACACTCCCACTGCTGTCAAAGGGAGATCACTGCTCTTTAAGGGAAATAATATTTTGTCTGTAGATATCCTATCCCTCCGGAATGTATGAAGGGGCCTATGCATTTTATTATAGCAAAGGTCCCATGTTCTATACCTGGAAGCCTTTGCTTAGTTCTAGTTCTGTGTGGACATGTGCCATGGCATTTTGCTCTGGCAATAATGAAACAGTTTCATTAACATTTTATAACCATTCATTTACTTATTTAAAGCTAAAAATTTAGAAAAAAACGGAGCAGAAGTGACAATACAGGAGTATTCATCTAATTTACAGCCTATGACAGCCCTAGCCTTAAGGCCCCCATAAACTAGATTTTTCATTCAATCAACTTAATTCAATAAATTTTTTTGTTGATTGATTGATTGAAAATCTATGGCTGCCCACATGGTTAGATCAACCCAAAACAATTAAAATTGGGGGAAAAATTATTGGACATGCTGGAAAATTTTAATTCCAGCCCAAAAATTCGATCCCAAAAAAGTTGATCAAATATCTGTTACTACAGTTGGCAAACATACAATCAATCACCAATTTCCCTGACTCCCCAAAAAATTTTCTTTTTAAGTTGATTGAACAGAAAATCTAGACGTGTAAGTTTCCAGTATGGATGTCACAGGGACAGGAAATGTTATTAAAAAAAATCTTTATCGATTGGGTCACAGGTAGACATGTAAATCTTACTTGCATGAATTAAAAAAACTTTTCAATTAAAACTTCATAAAAATAAATTGTCAGGTAGACTTTAGAGAAGAACAGTCACTTGATTGATTGTAAAATGCAGATACTTTAAGGGCTTGTGTCCACTGCATCTTTTCCCTTTAGCTAGCCATACACAGTCGGATTCCATGGCCGATCGATCACCTATCCGATCGATTCCGGCGATCTCAGCGGGAATCGAAGGTCCGATCGATCGGCCAATTAAGTGTGTCCGATTGCTACATACCACCTTGTCCCACGGATTCCTGGACGATTCCGTGTCCGATCGCTTACTCCACAAATGGCAACTCCCCCTGATGTGTGCAGAATTGGATCAGAAAGACCAACATGTTGGTTCTCTGTCCGATCCGATTCTGGGCCCCCGAACGATCGGACGGACAAGGTGGGCTTCACGCGATTCCGGGACGATCATTTCGCGTGCACGAGCCCGGAATCGATCGTCCCGGAATCCGATGGGAAACGGACCCGTGTATGGGGGCCTTTTGTCTAAAGCATGCTGACTGCGTGGAAAAGGATGCGGAGGCAACCAAAGCGTTATCAATGGCAATGACCCGTGATGTGGCCATTGAACATCAATCAATGTGCCAGTGATATGTGGAAAAACTAAACCGGGTGCATTTTGTGTGCAGTTTTTCCGCCGGGTCATTGAGGTTTTTTTTTCACTGAAATGACACCGGTGTGTTCATGCCGCTCTGTGGACACATACCCCAACACACATACCCCAACAGTCATATGACCTGATAAAGGCATGTAGGGTCACTTGAAAACTTTAGTTACCTAAAACCTTTGACAACCGCACCCTTAAGCCAACTGTAGGCTGGACTCCAAAAGGACTCTCCTTTATATACCTGATAGAAAAGTTTAAAGGCATTTTATAGTTGTGATTCTCTCTTAGCAGCCCCTTCCTGATTATTGTGGACCCTGATGTTTGTCGCCTGCAAAGTACGCTTCAACTTATTTTTTTTTTTAAATGCAGGTTTTAATGGCAGTTCCGGCTTTTAGCATGTTTCATGCTCTTCTGCTTAAGCTTGCTAAAAGCTTACTTAAAGTCAGAGCCAGCACTCCATTAAAATCTGTGTTAATCTATCGCAGACTGAAGTATAATTTAAAGGCTTCAGGAAAGCTGCTTGAAGCTTGTTAAGTGCGTGCTGAATTCCACACTCTTTACCCTAGCATTCACCCCATGCAAGCTTTGTTTAATACTGCGCACTGGATTCACACAACATTCACCTAGATTTTGCAGCTTTTTCAACTGAATCCAGTTGGGAAAATAAATTAATTGTGGATGACAGTTGTGTCAGTCTTGTCTGTATAAATGGGTTAATATGCGTATGAGGTCTTTAATTACTCATATGTTAGGTGAGCACCTGGAAAAAGGTTATTATAACAAGCCTGCAAGGAAATACTATATTATAATGTAGTCACCATAGACAGAAGGCACAGAATGAAGCTGCGAGGCATGGATGTATAGCAGACACAAACCACAGATGTAAGAGGATTGAAGGAGATTATGTAATTGCTGGGTAGGGAGAGAATTAAACATCCAAAACTCCCTTTAGATGTGACTGAAGCTTCGGCATTAATTATGTGAAACAGGGACACACTGGATGCTTTAGAATGGAAACACCATATACACTGAGTTTTATGAGATAAATGGGTTTTATGCACACAGATTGGGGGGGGGGGGGGGGGGGGGGGGGGGGTAGGTAGACAATTGGACATAGAAAAATGGTCAAAACAAGGAAAAGGGCAGGGAGGAAAGGACATATGCCCAACCTATGCCCCAAATTGAAGTCTGGCACTCCGGGACTTTTAAGGCACCTTATGAATACAATGATTGAATAATTATATAAGAAATTATTTATTTAAATTAGGTAAAAATCAAGGGGTACTTCAAAAAAATATCATGGTGACAATACAATATGAATATTTTGCACATAAATATAGGACAGGTACATTGAATTATAACAATAAATATATAAAAAATTGAAAAGCATGCTGACGATTGATCTTGACGCGTTTCGCAATATGCTTCTTCAGGAGATATAACACGTACAGCTTTAACTAGTGTAATCAGAAAACAATTAGAGGATTGTATAGCCATTTTGTCAATTCCAATGCTTGGAATGCTCTATATACTCACATCATGGACATATGACACAGATAGCATGGATAGATAGATGAACAGAAAGCAACCAACAGGGTTGTGGTAGAACAAGACGGGAAGCCATGGCAGGT
>CM070032.1:29426710-29440220 GCA_036250615.1 Ptychadena robeensis
ATCTTTGCATCCACATGCCCGCACATCACCATGGCATCAAGCATTGTAACAGGGATGGCAGTGAGTAAATGTGGACAGACTACCTTTTGGACACGTGTGCCATAGGTTTGCCATCATGGCTCTTTACCATTTCCAACTCCCATAAGACCTGTTTCTATCTCACCAGCTCCAAAGCAGTCCTTCTATACGGTCTATCAGGATATCTTGGCCTGCAAACTATATCACCAAGGTGCAAACAATATACTACTTTTATTATTTATTCAGTTAAGGGTTGAGGAGGTTGAAGGTATTTACATGAGGTTAGAATGAGAATTTGCAGCAGTGGTGTAAGGCAGGCAGGGCTAGACTGAGAACTAATCAGATAATAGAGCAGTCTTGGAGTATCTCAAAAAGACAAGGTACAAAATGGGCAGGACCAACAATAGATGCTGTTAATGTAGTTTTAAACTCATTGGTGGAGTTTTCTGTTTCAACATCTTAGGCTAGGGCTCCACATGCGCTAAAATCCCTGTGTTGAACACAGGGATTTTAGCGCAGTGCACAAGCCGACCATTGACGGCAATAGGGCTTTGACAGGACCGCTCTTGAGGTAGGCTTGCGCAGACATCAGCGGATCCCAGCGCATAGCAGACCCTAGCCTTAATCTTCAGCATGTACACAAAACTTTTATAGCTGCTCTAAGAGGGGACTCGGATGAGAGCAGCACTTCCTGCTGATGTGTGCAAGCCGTGATTGGGCTCCCATTAGCTGTACCAGCTGTTTATCAAAGATAAGGCAGAAAAGTTAATTTCGCTGCATTAAACTATTTGACTGGAGTGTGAAGAAACCTTTTTGGAACTAGGCCAATCAACTTTACTTTGTCATGAAAATATGTAGCTGCCCAAAATATGACAGCTGGAATAGCAGCTTCTTTCACATCTAGCCCAACCTATTTCCCAAGATCAAAAGTCTTTCTTGGCGTGTGCCGCTGCTCAAAATAAAATCATGCATTTGAAGCGGACAGCATTAAACACGTACAATTTCTGATATTTGCAGTGCACTCAAGCTGTGTGTCATTGACGATGACAAGCTCCAAATAATTTTCATTACTATAGAAAGTTAAAAGCAACATCTTTTTAATACGACGATTTGGCTTTATTAAGAAAATGTCTCATAAAGAAATGATGAGTGTTTTTCAGCTCCCAAAAGATCCCTGTTATTCACAGAAATGCTGGACTTTGTAGTACTACAATTGATGAAAGTTGCAAGATCCAGGTTACCTATGTAGTGAGGTGGAAAGTGCACAAAAGCTTACCCCTGTAATTGTATTTGGTATTTCCCGTGCAGAGGGTGGTGCTGTTTCCCATGGGATTAATAGTGCCTAGATAGGAGGGGCTAGGTCTGGGAGATGGTGTCTTGTGGAGATGGCAGCATGTGGGACTACAAGCACCAGCTGGCAACAGTGAGTGTTAGAGAATCTCCTGCCTGGTCTTAGGGACAATCCCAGAAAAAGTTAGCTATGGGGACCGGACTATAATTTAGGGTCCCCACACACGTATCGAGTGAAGACAGATGAGCTGTGGAGAGCAATGTTATGACGTCATCGCGCTGCTCTCCTTCGCTCATAGTATCGGTGGGCACCCTTTGTGTTCCGGCCGTTAGTTTAGTCCCCATTCAAACTAATGGCATCGGCCAGAGATTTACGGACATGTCCGTTCTCTGGCCAACCAAGCTTTGGGGTGACAGGAATCTGTCCCCCCATGTAGGCACCCCCTAAACTGCCTTTGGCTCATTACGTGTGTGGGGACCCTTACTCCTGGAGAGCCGCACCACTACTCTCATGGGGAAAATGGGACTAGACTGTAACTGAATCCTAAGAATGCACCCTGCTAATAGTGATGAACAGCATAGACCATATTCGTAATCACAAAATATCAAAAATTTGTCAATATTTGCATAATATATAATTCGCGATCTCCAGTCATTATTACCTTCATTGCGCAAATTGGCACTTGTACATGCGCAGATTGCAAACACAATGCACAGTAGTTTAGAGTACTAATGTAAATAATCTTGAATATTCACGATTACTAAGCTATAGCACTATATTTGAGTCTTTATGAATTCTCGAAGTTCCGATATTCGCAATAAAAAATTGCGATTAGAATATTCATGATCAAGAAGAAAATGTCTACACACCTGTATATACAGAAACTATATACACCTGTATGTATGTATGGCATGGGCCCCCCCATCACCCCCTGGCCTGGTCTCCTCATGTCTTAGCATTACATCCACTTGCTTATTCTCCTGAAGAAGCGATGTATCGCAAAACGCGTCAAGAAGAAAAAAAACTTACATGTCTGTAACTGGATGGACACAATTATTTGTGATTATGGACTTTATTAAAATTATGGACTTTACTCATTGAATTACTACTCATACTTATGTTACTACTTTGATGCCTTAAAAATCCCTTTACCCGCCCCCACAAATTTATGTTGGAGCGGGGACATTCACATACATACAGGTGTATATAGTTTCTATATATACAGGTGTGTAGAAATTTTCTTCATGATTATAGTTGGGATGATGGCACACTCTCTGGCTAAGTGAGATCATTCTTCCTTACACATATTCACAATCAACACTATCTGCCACCTGAGCTCAGTGGCAGGGATTGTATTGCATATATTGCTTCCTTGTAAAGTGTCCCAGTAGGATATACTTGCTGTGTGGACATTACAATCACTGTCACAGTGGCCTGTGTATAATCTATGCAGAAATAATCAGTCTGGGAGAGAGGACCAGGAATAACTTGGCACAGGGGATGGAAGTGGTCCCGGAGCTGGACTGGATGGGTCTGTGTGGGGTTAGGTCCTACGGGCACCTTCTGAACTGACTAGAGCAGCGATTCTTAACCTGTGGGTCGGGGGGTCAAACGACAATTTCACAGGGGTCGCCGAGTTCACTGGAAAAGTTTTTATTGCACACTATAAAAACTATTTAGGAATCACGAAAGGTATCGACTAATGTTTGCTGACCACCTTCCCATTTCACCCAGGTACTCACCTGGGTTTTGACCTGGCAGAGGTTAGTGGCTCCATGAAAAAAGGAGGTGAGAGCATTGTGTCAGAGCTCCTCACCAGGTAGGAGTAGGTGTGTGCCCGGGCCATGTATGCACAGGAAAATTTTCTTCAGATGTTTGAGGATGTTTGCCATTTGTTTGGTGGATGCTATTAACCAATCACAAGTGTACCTTTTTTGGACTTATTGTTGAACAATAAACATGTGCAGGAGCCCCAATGAGGTGGCCATTGTTTGGATCATTAATAGCCCTCCTTTGATGCTGAACTCCCACACTTTGAGAAGGTCTTGAAAAAAAATGTAGTTAAACATTTACCACCACCCAACAACAGTTTTCCAATTAACTGAATGGAATTGATGAAATGTTAGGTATTATGATACGATAATGATTTTCATGGTAATGGTTTTCAATCACTTCCACCTAAATAATTTAGTCTTTTAGAATCACAAAATAACTTAACTAGGCAGCTGGTTACGCTTGATCTTTTTTACTCCAACTGGTAATGACAGTTGCCATTGATTGAGCCTGGATTGGCCTTTTCATAGACATGGCTTCCTAAACTATTTTGGTAAGTTTGGTCATTATGGATTCAGGTCAAAGGCAGACTGGACAGGTCGCAGTAGCCAGTTAGCTAATAAACACCCCCTCCCCACGTTTGTTGTTGTCGATACAAGGGGATAGAGCTCTTGGCTCTCACAAAGTTGCGTCTGGTCCTGCTAATCTCCTGCTATTTATCTTTTTGCTTTTTTTGGTGAGCTTAAATAATTGTATGCTTATCTCCAATGCCAAATAATACTCCATATGGTGAAACTAATGGGATTTATTTTTCATAACTGACCTACTTTGCAGAAAATAAAACTGCATTTATAGCCTTTGGCAGTGAATTGTGATCCGACGCGCAGATAATGAAGGCTCTTCTTTAATGACTCGCATTAATTCTAATGATAATTTCCAACATGGAGTGAAGCTCGTTCAGCTGGGTTTATGGTCTAACAGCGTGAAATAGCATTGATGTAAGCCATTAAATGAATCAGGAGAGCTATGATTATGTGAAACAGGGCTGCCTGGGAAGTGCGAGCATTTTATTTTTGGGACCCTGATTTCATTGCGTGCTTGTGTTGTTATAGGAACTTCAATCACTACTTCTACGGTATAATCAAACTGTATCTTGAACTATTGAATCTGTTAAACCTCTGTGATTGTTTCTCTGCTGTTATAAGCGCTGGCTTTGTATACAACATATTTAAGCATCTGGTATTTGAATCCGAGCCTGCTACTATTAACTAAAGTCTGACTTTTTAATATGATGCAAAGATACATAGTACCGGGAAATGTTTGTTTAGCAGAGTTTAGCTCTGGATTGATCCACAAGGTCTCAATGTCACTCAACACGTTTAGAAATGTATTCTCCATTATCAAATTATCTAATTATATGTGGGTGTTATATGAATTCCCAGGTGGACTGATGGTAGATAAAATACCCTGTTTCCCCTATGATAAGCCATCCCCATCAAATAAGCCACCCCCCTCAAAAAAGACACCCACCGATACCTGCCCCTGCCCGAATCTCTCATTTGTGTGGTACAATGGGTAGCTGTGTGCCTCCATGTGACTCCGTCAGGGCTGGCTGCAGTGCAGGAAGGACAAGCAAGCTGCTGATTCCTGCCGTAATAGAATCTGTTACCCGGCCGTACCGGTAGAACCAAAAATAAAGTCAGTGAAGGGGAAGGGGACAATGATTGGCACAGAGGGATCAAAGGGGACAATGATTGGCACAGAGTGATCAAAGGGGACAATGAATGGCACAGAGTGATCAGAATAAGACCATCCCCCTGAAAATAAGACCTAGGACAAATATGGCATTTCAAAAAATATAAGACAGTGCCTTATCAACCGGGAAACGTTGGGCATAGACGTTTAGATTTCCCAGCAATCAATCTCTTAAACGATTGTGCATGCGATTCCAGAATCGATTTCAATTCCAGAATCGATCGCACACTGCACCATATGACGTCTTCAATTCCTGGTCCATTCCTTCCCATGATCGATCGATCACGGATCGTGCGATTTTCAGCTCGCAGCTATTCTAATCAGAGATGATGTAATGTAGGTTGGACGCCAATAGGTTGATAGGAACAATCAGATGTCTCCATTAACGTTCTGCGATTCCGGTGCGATCAACTTAATTTTACAGACAGGTCCGATTCCTGCTCGATCCATTTTATGCGTGATTTAGGGTCAAATCGATCAATTGATCACTTGCATGCATCGATTTGTGATCGATCGCGGTGATCAATCTCACAGAAATCGCACTGGAAATCGAGACGTCTATGCCCAGCTTTATGTACAAATGGTCCAGTGGTCTCAGGACTAAACATTATAAGAATGCTGATGTAGGCCACTATTAGAATGATGGCATCCCAGAACGTCCTGGACTCTTGTGATGTTTCAGACTATAACATCTGAAGAATATAAATTAGATGGTGAACTTTGGCAATGGGTTGACACATTAGAACATAAATGTAGAAGACCCAATTTATTACAAATTGGTGATACAAACAGTCAGATCTATAAATATTGGGACATGGACACAATATATTTGGCTCTATACACCACCACAATGGATTTGTAATAAAACAAACACAATCTGCTGATTTTAGGTATTATGCCAGTTATTTTACTATCTAAATCAGTTGATAATTTTATGACTGTCCTGATGTTATGTGATAAAATATTTTATAGGGTCCATATTTTGTATGGTGCGCATAGGAATGGTGTTGATTATGACATTTTTTCTAGAGGTGTTTTAAAGTTTTAGCCCTTTGTGTACATAAAACATATACAAGACCATTGCAGGTTGTATTGAATATTGTGTCTCTTTTCTTTTCTAGCAGTTCTGCCATCAACAAGCACTGGGAAGCAGAACTGGCCACACTTAAAGGAAACAATGCCAAGCTCACAGCAGCCTTGCTGGAGTCTACTGCCAATGTCAAACAATGGAAACAACAGCTTGCTGCATATCAGGAAGAAGCAGAACGTCTCCATAAGCGGGTGGGTACTGATGTCTTCTACCAACACTGGATTGTATCCCTTACTGGCAGCCGAGGACAGTCAGCAAATGTTTTATGGTCTGCTATGTTGGTGCGCTTTGTTTTCCATGTACCAGAGCTTCAGTGTGAAGAGATTGTAACCCTCAGGAAAAGATTCAATGGCTGTATAGTTGATTTGTAATATTAAGATGGCTGGATAGGTCAGAATCGCGCCTACGTCCTGATGAATTGCAGGTTCAGGTCAACTTTCTCTTTGTAGTGGGGCTAGCTCCAGACTTCAAGGCTCATTTTATGTTCATCGGAAATAAATCTTTAGTCCCTCCCACTGGCACTCTGTATTTATCTGGCACTCCAATTAGTTATAGGGCTTTGCGTCGAGAGGGTGGCATCAATGGTTGTGATTGCTATCTACAGCCGCATCAAACAGGCAGCTTCAAGGTAAAATTTTAGCTGAACCTGGCATTCAGTTTTAAAATTATAGCATACTCAACCTATATTTTGTCTTCCCTGGCTACTCATTTTTCCTGCCCCTCCATGCAGCAGGCAGCTCATGGTGGCTGGGAGGGGTTGGCAGTACCCAGTTTTTTTAAAATATCATAGGAACCTGTCTAAGTACCATATTTTTCGGACCATAAGACACACCTGACCATAAGAGGTACCTACTTTTTGTAGTAGGAAAACAAGAAAAAAATGTTCAAGCATTAATATCAATTGGGGAAAAAATCCAGAGCAATATCAATTTCAGATAAATGCCCCTAGTGAACACTTCCCGTCAGTATACAGATGACATCATGGCTTCCTTTTCACACATCGGACAAGAGGGGGTGAGGAGGGGGACAGTTCAGTTCTCTCCCGATGTGCGATGTAACAATAATGTAAGTATGTACTGCCCTGACTATGTGTGACTCTCCTGCCCTGACTATGTGTGACTCTCCTGCCCTGACTATGTGTGACTCTCCTGCCCTGACTATGTGTGACTCTCCTGCCCTGACTATGTGTGACTCTCCTGCCCTGGCTATGTGTGACTCTCCTGCCCTGACTATGTGTGACCCTCCTGCCCTGTCTATGTGTGACTCTCCTGCCCTGACTATGTGTGACTCTCCTGCCCTGACTATGTGTGACCCCCCTGCCCTGACTATGTGTGTCTCTGCTGCCATGATGGCCTCCTTGCCTTCCTTTCAGGGCACTGAGCAACATCACATAGTCCCGGCCAGCCATTCAAGAGGCTGACTGGACAAACCCATGCGGGACCATGGGACCCCACAAAAATATTCTTTTATCACATCTTCGTACCATAAGTGCGCCTTATGGTCTGAAAAATAAGGTTACTAAAGGGCAATTTCAGATTGCTGGTTGGAGTTGTGCTCTTTTAGGCGATCTGAAAACAAATTTCATGGTGGATATATGGGCAGTCGTCCATTAAGATAACAAGTGCCTGCACACTGTGTGAACCTGCTGCACACATGGACAGATGACAATTGTCAACTGTCACCCTGAAACAATCCGTGTTGATTAGTCCTTAGTGCCTTGACGCACTTGACAAGGGAGGGAGGTGATGTTTAGCATTTAAGAAGAATGTTCTAATGCTGCAGGACAACCTAATCACCACCTTACACAAAACTAACAGATCATAGAGGATCTACAAGCTGGAGCTCTCCACCAATCAATGAACTCTGTGATTTGCATCGCCAGCACGGAAAACGCGAAGGTAAGGTCCAGATGAGAAAACACTTTCTGGAACTGATAGTACATTGCCTATAATAATAATACTTACCAGGAAAGATAATTAAGCATCATGAGTATAGGTTTAATCACCCTAGACTCAAATGAGTAGAATTGAGGTGATTACATGATAAGTATGGAATTGTAAGTATTGAACAATTAGGATGTTTCTGAATTCACTGTTTCTGTAACGTGTTGTGGGCTTGGTAGTCCTTGCTGGAACTTGTACAATAATGAGGAATGATTAAGAACATTCAATAATTGTATTGTGGAATGTTCAGACTGTACGGCAATCTCTCAGCTTCCTCTCTTGGATAATTATTCCTTTTCATCTTATCTTTCTGCAGGTGAGCGAATTAGAATGTCTCAGCAGTCAAGCGAACGCAGTGCAGACGCACAAAACAGAACTCAGCCAGACAATACAAGAACTGGAATCTACGCTGAAAAAGAAAGAGGAGGTATTTCATATATTAAACTGAAAATAGCATTTCTATTATACAGTATATGGTGCATATTTATCATTGAATCCCTCATCAGATCCCCATTCATCAGATCCCCCATCCCCCTTATAATCACCTAATCTATACACATCACGCTGTCCTTAATTTGCCCAAATGCCAGCTGACAGGTGTATCAAATGGGGATATAGAGGACACCTTTATTGTAATATGTGAAAATTCTGGTTTATTATCTGGTAGAAAAGAAGCAACTGGCGTCTACCCAACATGTGCTTGCATTTGGTTGCATCCACCTTCAAGTCTTTTTTTTTCATCCCATGTTTTATTGAATAAAGAAAAAGAAAAATGTTTTCAAACACGCATATATTTTAACAAACATTTTTCCAATACCAAACAAATTTGTTCCCCATCAACAGAAATTTCTGTTGAAAGTAGCTACAGTTGCCAGTTTTCATTGATCATTATTTGACGCTCACCATCAGTTAAGGCTATGTTTCCCCGTGTCCGCGAGTCCACCAAGGTCCCTCCATCTGACACATCTATGATGTGTTAGGACATCTGTGGGCATCCTGTAAGGCATGCATTAAGAGGGAGGGACCTTTCTACCCATTCTTCTTGTCCTTCGCGATCTCAGAAGTGATGATTGTGAAAGACTGGGAGTGATAATGGGTAAATCCATGTAGCGTCAAGATCACAGTAGCAATCTATGTTGATTTTAATGCAATGGTGCACAACACATTATACCAACGTAAAAGGGTACAGGGTCAGTAAATAAATTGGGATGCATAAGGGATTTTGACACTGTGAAACCTAGTCTAAAGCCCCCCATACACCACATACCAAAACCATGTAATATGAGGACCTTTCTACACCTTCCAATCACTATGTATTCTATCAGGGAGGTCACTATACTACATAGTTGTTGGTAGGTCTCATGGAAATTTTATGGAGGAATCTAAAGGTGTATGGGGGGCTTTAGCCTCAAGGAGCAAAAAAAGAGAGAAAAAACCCCAAAAAACTACACAAGATTCTCAGTGTCACCGAGTAAGCAGCTTCTTGTCAGAGCTAGAGAACTGCAGCCACTCATACCAGATCTTCTTAAATTTTTCTTCTGTATTATTCAAAGTAGATGTTCAATCTTCCAATAAATGGATTTAATTTACTTTATAAATGGTAGGTGCTATGGCAGGTGACTGGGTTTGTCTCCACCTGGAATACGCACCCGAGCAGCATTGATCAAGTGTTGTAAAAATGAATTCCTATATACTTTAATTGGCAAATTATTCTTAGATATATCTCATTTATAGGAGGGTAGCCAAGTACCTCCAGGTTTAGCTAGGGTCAGAGTGCTCTTGCAGCTATGGTAAGAAAGGGGTTAAGGTAAACCTTTGTCCTCACCAAAAAGCAAATGCATTTTTCAATATGATGTACTAAGGTTTTGAGGTGCTTGCTTCCATTAAAGCTGGAAGAGGAGACAACCCAGATAAGGTCAACTTGAGATTTAATCCCCCCATACACCTTTAGATTTCTCTGTCAGATTTCCTTTTGTTTTACCAAAACCATGTAATATAAGATACTTTCTAAACCATCAAGTCTACCTGTGTTCAATCGCAGAGGACCCGGCACTACATAGTTGTTGGTAGATCAAAGGATATCTGACAGAGAAATCTAAAGGTGTATGGCCAGCTTAACAATCTTACCATACAATTCCTGTACAATCCACTTTTATTTTACCAATACCATGAAATTTGAGGACCTTTCTAAAGGTCCCCACACACGTAACGAGTGGGGACCGACAGATGAGCTGTGGCGAGCAGCATGATGGCGTCATCACGCTGCTCTCTATCGCTCACAGCATCGTGTGCACCCTTTGTGTACCGGCCATTAGTTTCAATGGGGATGCCGGTCCCCATTAAAACAAATCGCATCAGCCAGAGATTAACGGACATGTCCGTTCTGTCGCCGACTGAGCTTTGGGGCGACAGGGATCTGTGGGCACCCGCAATCGGCGGCCAATTTTGCCACTTGTGTGTGTGGGGACCTTAACCTTTCCATTCACTATGTCTTCTATCAGGGAGGCTTTTATACTACATTGTTGTTGGTAGATCTAAAGGAAATTTTATGCTGCATATTTGCAGCTATTTCTTTGGGATGCAGGTCAAGTGTGTTGGAAGGTTTGGGTGAGCACTCCATCTCTATGCCAGGGTATTGGGGGTAACTTGGTAGCATCTAGCAGATCCTCTCATAAGGTACACATTCGGGGAAACACTTTAAAAAACACCTTACAATCTTACCATACAGTTTCTGTACAACTACCAAAACCACGTAATATGAGGACTTTCTAAACCTTCCAATCACTATGTATTCTATCAGGGAGGGCCCAGCACTACATAGCAGTGATATATACCTACCAATCACTATGTATTCTATCAGGGAGGACCCGGCACTACATAGCAGTGATATATACCTTCCAATCACTATATATTCTATCAGGGAGGACCCGACACTACATAGTTGTTGGTAGATCTAAAGGAAATGTATTATTAATGAATGGGAAGTAACACACTTCAGCTCCTTCCTTTAGTTTCTCTAGTTCCTTCCATCTGTAGTGGTTTCTGTAGAAGTGGTAAGTGTAGATGAATCATAACTTTTTAAAACTATTTAATTGTATGGCACTTAATTTTAATAATGGATACTATTACAAATCTTCTGTGGTAATCAGTGCTGGGAAATACGCTTTTAGTTATCACTTGGCATAATATTATATATTACTGAGAAAATGTTTACTGCCTGGAATCCTGGAGTTGATAGTTGAGAGACAAATGGGAAGAGCGAGCTGCAGAGAACCTTTGTGCTTCTGGTTAATAGTTCCCACACATGAGTTTATAATTTGAAAGATTAGGTCTAACCTGCCAAGTACTATGCCAAGTAGTGGTATGACTTCTCGGTGAAGGTAATATTTTGGAGATTTTGTATAATACATACAAGAAAGGAGATTAAGTCCTAGACTCCACTATCCATTATACCCCTACATTAAATGCAAGGATTTTAACGGAGTGCACAAGTCGCCCAATGACAGCAATGGGGCTATGATAGGGTTGTCTTCACAGCCGGTCAGAGCCCTGGATGCGCTGGTCTGAGCCTCCATCGTGTTGATATCGACATAGCCATCTACATCTATAGGAACGCAATTGAGGCTTGACGGAAACCAGCGGATCCAATAGCGGACGTGGAGCCTAGAGCAAAGTTTACAACATATGCTGTATACGCAACACTGCTCCTGCTGCCAGAATATTTTCTTTCTATTATAGAAATATTGCCAAACCCGTGATTAATCTGGCTCCTAGTTTGGCATCTTGATTATTATTGATTATTGCATTTTTAACATGCCTTTACTACATAGATCCTCATATAAAAGGCACATTTTGTGTATAAACGTGTACACCCATACAACGAGAAATAGCAGTAGAAACCACCTAAGGGTAAGCAGTAGAAATTACCTAGGGTAGTTGAAAAACCTCTGACAATTGTTTTGTTTGAGATTTTGTTGCACTTTTAAAATATTATGCACATATGGCAGTCAGTCATATTGCATCCTTCTAAATGAATGGTTTGCTTTGGGCTATTACAGGAAAAAAGTCTTCCAAGCTTATAAATTGAAGGGAGATACCATACAGTACCTGCCCTTCCCACTTATTAGTTGTCATTCATATTTCAGCTTGCATAAAATCAGGGAGCCCTTCTCACCATTATTTTTATTTATTTTATTTCTATTTAAGTTTTTTGTAGGACAGTTAGAAATAAAAACCCCCATACACTTTTAGATCATTCCTCTATATCTACCAACAACTATGTAGTGCCGGGTCCTCCCTGATAGAATACATAGTGATTGGAAGGTATATATCACTGCTATGTAGTTCCTGGTCCTTCCTGATAGAATATATAGTGATTGGAAGGTATATATCACTGCTATGTAGTGCCGGGTCCTCCCTGATAGAATACATAGTGATTGAAAGTATATATCACTGCTATGTAGTGCCGGGTCCTCCCTGATAGAATACATAGTGATTGGAAGGTTTAGAAAGATCCTCATATTACACCATTTGATAGAAGAAAAATAGATTGTACAGAAATTGTATGGTGAGATTGTAAAGTGTATAGGGGGCTTAAGAATTGAAAAATTGTTACACAGTATAAAAACATTAAGGTAAAAAATGGAACACCTCTTACTATATCTAGTGAGATATGCTGGGCTCTAGTTGCATTTGCAGCTGTTTCCAGTAATATGTTTGGAGTAAGGCTATGTGCTCCGTTGGGACCTCCTGCCAAGCAATACACTTAGCGGAGGGGGTCCCAACGTAATAATGGATCCATTATACGTCGGGACCCCCTCCGCTAAGTGTATTGCTTGGCAGGAGGTCCCAACAGAGCATATAGACTTACCTGCTTGGCGGATGCTGTGTCTTCACTGCGCCGAGCTGTTCCGCCGATGCAAGGCTGAATGTAGTGGAGTACGTTGAGCCTCTGCATCGGTGGATGTCTAAACACAGCATCCACCGAGCAGGTAAGTCTATGTGCTCCGTCAGGATTCCCGCCAAGCAATACACTTAGCGGAGGGGGTCCCAACGTATAGTGGAAACAAGCCCTAAGAGTAGAGGTGGTTTTCAAAGTGTGGTGAAGCTCATCATTTTTGTCTTGAGGTTTTGTTGTGAAATCCTTTTACATTTTTTTTATCTTTTCCTTATTTTAGGAAATAGAACGATTGAAGGAAGAAATTGATCATGCAAAAGACTTGCAAGACCAGAGAGATTCTTTGAGCCAAAAATTACAGGTATCTGTCACTCTACAAATCTAAATTGCTATGTGGTGTCATAGATAAAACTAATGCGCTCACTTCATGATTCTGGCCTAAACAACTGTTAAAGTAGTATTACCGGGTTTAATATTTTCATTCAATCGACCAAAAAATCGATCCGATCATTCCTGCCCACCTGGTATGATCGTCTAACAGTGATTGATATTAAACAGCAAATCGAAAAGTTATATATATATATATGTTGGTAAATTTTAGTAGAATATACAAGTATGTACAGAAGGAAACAATCCCTGTGAGGGAATAGATCAGTTTTAAATCAACAGTCTTATGTCTAAAGTATACATATATACTGTATATAAAGCCACCTATACATGCTTCAATCGAATCGAATGCCCAG
>CM070032.1:29440320-29452443 GCA_036250615.1 Ptychadena robeensis
GGAATCGATCGGGCCGGAATCCGGTGGGAAACTGACCCGTGTATGGGGGCCTTAAGACATTACAGACATGTCTGTAATGTTTAGATCAATCTCCTTACTTTTGATGGGGACCCGTGTCCCCCCCCCCCATCCAAATAAATGCCGCCACACAAAGGGTACGCGGCCAATTTTTTTTGCACGAACGGCTGGGAGATCAACAGGTAATCTTAACGTGTATGGGGGGCTTACAATATGAAATAGATGAGTAAGACATATATAAATATATAAATGTATGTATATAGTTGTGCTCATTGTTGTTTTTTTATATTTCAATTTGATAAATCATTCTAAAGAGGCCATCATTAATAGGCCATCATTCTAAAGAGTCACCGCATAATATAAATTCTATAATAACTTCATAATATCAATTCTAATGAATTGTTTTTTTTTTTTATTTCAATTGAAATATAAAAAAAAAACTATTGATTAGAATTTATATTATGAAGTTATTATAGAATTTATATTATGAGGTGACTCTTTAGAATGATGGCCTGTTAACATTGAAAAATAAGTATTGACTACTGCAATACAAGGTTTGTTAACTGCAGTACAAGTGCATGTGTTAACATTGGTTACTTTAAAAAAAATTCTAATCAATTCATGTTGCAGTATCAGGCTTACCTTACTTAAAAACCAGGAATACAAAAATGGGTCCCCCAGTCAAGTTATCAGCCCTAGAGTAGGGTTTTTTTAGGCACATACATCTACAAACCAATTGTATTATTAAAAAAATAATCAATCTTTAATGAAACATATATCACAATAGATATAATAATATCAAGGGTCAAAGCCATAACATACATAAGGATGACCCCAAATTGCATTAAAACCATAAACCAGGTCATTCATATATACAGCATGTTGGGGTGATACAAAGGATTAACAGTAATTCCACCTGAACAGTAATTCCACAGAAACAATCAGTTCAACATAACATTATTAACTGATTGTTTCTGTTGTAGATTAACTCCTCCCTGAAGAAGCCCTTGTGGGCGAAAACATGTCAGTAGTGATGGCCGAACTGCCGGCAAGGCGGACAGTTCGGCCACGAACAAGCATGTTCGCTCTCCTTCTCGCCAGCGGACAGTACGGATGTTCGACCCGCCCTGTTCGCCGGCGAGAAGCAGCCCTCTATTCTTCCTCCGGTGGGATCATAAGCAGCGAGATCCCGCCGCAGGAAGAATGTTTTCACTGAAGACCGGGTAGAGAACCCGGTCTTTCAGTGAAAAACTGGCTCGCAAACCCAGATGTTTTTAAAAGTCTGCTCCGCCCGTTCCCGGACGGACGCGGCCGAAGTTCGGCCATCACTACATGTCAGAGGTGGAATTACTATTAATCCTTTGTATCACCCCAACATGCTATATATATGAATGACCTAGTTTATGGTTTAAATCCAATTTGGGGTCATCCTTATGTATGTTATGGCTCTGACCCTTGATATTATTATATTAATTGTGATATATGAAAAAAGTTTTGACCCTAGCTTGAGGTGAAAAATTCCTTTGCTAGGGCACACCTTGATTCAACTATTACTCTATTACCCTATCCCTTAGCGATCATTTAATTTATCTGTGATATATGTTTCATTAATGATTGATTATCTTTTTAATAATACAATTTGTAGCGGATCGCATTGAGCTATCACCCCTAATGCTTAATGGTGGCTGTCCATATCTATTTTTATTACTGCAATATTAGGTCACTTCAGTCCATACAGGGGTCTGGACAGTGGGTCTGTATAAACACAAAGACTAACATAACTATTTTACCTGTTGATTAGACAATGTCATGTTAATTGCCTTAAAGTGATGGAAAGGACAAAAGCAATCAGTCCCCTGCGGAGTGTCGTCTGGTTCAGCAGGAACACAATAGGTATGGTGGTGTCTGTCTCCCTGGACTGGTGATTGGATTATGTCTCAGGGTGAGGGGAGGTACGGGCTGGTAATTGAGTTATGCGACTGAACAATGGATCGTCTTTCTTGAGGTGTCTCCCTTGCATGGGAGAATGGGATAAAAAGCAGAGTATGTGGCATTAAACAAGTGTTCTGCTCCTGAAACGGAGTGTCGTCCAGTTATTGGGAAGAGTGATGGATGTTCCTGGATAGATTTGGGTACTATATGCTGTGCTTCCTGTGCTAGTTACCTGGTTCTGCAGTACCCCTTGGTATTCGAGCAGAGAAGGCCTATGTCACCCCAGCGCTCTGCTACACAATTGGTTTGTAGATGTATGTGCCTAAAAAAAACCCTACTCTAGGGCTGATTACTTGACTGGGGGACCCATTTTTGTATCCCTGGGTTTAAGTAAGGTAAACCTGATACTGCAACATTTAATCTGACGGTGGGTGTGGCACTGCTTAAAACTGCCCCCTTCTATTCCTCTTTTTCATCTAATCAATTCATGTCTTCCTCAACTTCAGGAGGTGGAGACGCGTAACAATGACCTGGAAGGACAGCTGACCGACTTAGAGCAACGCCTGGAGAAAAGTCAGGGTGAACAGGAGGCATTTCGCAATAACTTGAAAACTCTTTTAGAAATCCTAGACGGAAAAATCTTTGAACTCACTGAATTGCGAGACAACCTGGCCAAGTTGATGGAGTGCAGTTAAAAAAAAATGCGAAAAAAAGGGCTGCCACCACCAACCTTCTTCAAGATACACCGTCTCCATTCACGGCACGGTGGTGGGCTCTGCATCAGAGCTGCACAATACCTGTATGGGAAAATTCCTTTTTTCCGAGAGTTTAATTGCAAATTTCGTAGTTGGCTGAAGTGTGAAATTGAGACTTGCTTTTATTAGCTGACAGAAAGGAAATTACAAAAAGAAAAAAAAGAAAAAAAAAAAGAAAAGAAAACTTGAATTACAAATTACCTCCTTATTCCCTTATTGGCCATAACGAACTTTTAACGCATTCAGTGCTAGATCGTCCGAAACGCTAACCCTGAATGTTTACAATTATTACCAGTAGTTAACGCAATCCGCCTCTGGTTTGTGATCAGACAAAAGAAATTAATAGTCTCCAGTGTTTTTTGTTTTTTTTTGCAAACATATGTAGAGTTTTTATTTCATTTTCTAAGGGTTTTACGTTATATTTTGTTTTTATGAAATACCTGCCTGCTGTGTTTTGTGCAAAAAAAAAAATTGACCTTAGTGATGGGGTGCGCCCTTTGTATTCTTTCTGTTGTAATCTGAACATTTTCTCAGGATATTTTTGCACTGTCAGAAAAAAAAAGTGCATTACTAATTTACCTAACCAGGATTGAGACAGACTCCACCTTTACCTGAAAAGACGTACACTCTATCCTACCCGGCGTATATTGTTCTTCCTTTTTTTTTTTTTACTGGACGCTCTCTCTTTTTTTGAAATTTGCTCTCTTGGTTTTCCTTCTTTTCTTTACTACTGTGACCTTTTTTGTTTCATTTTTGACACTATTTTCTTTTAAAAAAGGGTCTCATTTTCTTATACACTGTAAAGCCAACTCCAAAGGCAGCTGAACACTAGGGAGATTAAAGTTGTTTAATCAATATATCTATCTATATTTGAAGAGCGTGACGAAGAATATTTATCAAAAGTTTAATGTATGGACTTTAACTGCATACGAGTATGTTTCCTGATGAATGCAACATGTTTACTTTCTGTTTACCATCTCATGCATTTTAATGTATGTACTGGGCGATAATAGGATATCCCGTCATTATAAAGGATATGGATCGAAGACAGGAAGCTGTTCATTTCAAATGGTCAAAATGTGAACGCTGCTTATTGAACCTCCCTTGGGATGTTGCTTACAGTTAGCCCCTTCATCCACAATACATACAATGATTTTTCAAGTATTGACTGTGTGTGACAGGCAGCAGATTAACCTTGTTATTGTAGAGAGACGTGTTACTTACAAAGAATGTAGATTATCATATGCATGTGTTGTGTAAGGGAAGTGAGTAAAATTTTTAATGTGGTGTCAACAGTACACAAGAAACCATACCTGTCAACTTTAATGTTGATGATTAACCCCCATGCCGTTCCTGACGGTCCCAGCTTGTCCAGCTCTGACCTGTAAAAACAGCAGTGGACGAGCTGGGTTTGTCAGGTGGAGATCTGAGCCACAGGAGCGCAAACTCACCGATCCGTGTGGCTCCTATCTAATGAAGAGGCAGCTGCAGGGGAATTTATCCCCCCCCCCCATGTGATCACATCGGGGTGCGGGGGCGGGATTTTAAATAAAAATAATATTGAATAGTGTTTTTTCTGCATTGAAAACACTATTCAATATGAGATTCCCTATGTAAAACACTCACCTGAATAAATGATGCGGTGTCCCCATGTCCTCCTACAGCGGTCTTCTTCCTGTTTCTCCCGACTTCTGTTCTGGGGGTGGAAACACCAAGTGTACAGAACTGTATGTAATACATTGACGTCAATGTATTACAATGCTGTCCTATGTAACCTGGCACATCTGCAGCGCCATCTTGTGGTTGCCGTGCTAATTTACCTGATACAGTTTCTTTAGAAATATTTATTATCTGATATTGTGAGTTCACAAAGCATCTGAACATGTTATTATATTCCAGGTGTCTACCAGACTCCTGTATGGACATACTTTGGGAAATTACAGGCCTACAATGTAAAACATTTTTTTCCATTAAAGTCTATGGTGCGCTTTTGGTACAGAAATCTGTACCTCAGCAGTGCGCTGACACCCCTCATACTGACTCTTTTTACTCTGCAATCTTTGCTCAGGCCCCATACACCCACTGAGGGCCCTTCTGGCCACTGATATCACTGTAGCTGTGTAATCACTGCTGAAGGTTGTGCGCAACTATTTATGATCTTTCTTAGGTCCACAGATACTCACTAACGTTGCGGTTTTGCTGGGGATAGGTGAGTATCCCCGAGCTACACTCGCGGTGAGTTTGTGGGGTAAGCAAACTAACCCAAGCTACACTCGGGGCAAATGCCCAGGAGGTTAACTCCCCAAATCAACCATCTCTAGAACATGTATGAGCCTTAAAGTTAAATGGAACGACTTACTTTACTTGCACAATAAAATGAATAATTGAATTCTGCTCCAGTGATGCAATGTTTGTCTATTATCATATCTTACCGGAGTTCAGTTATATAAATAGGCCCCAGTGTGGCAAGTTCATTCTGATCTTCCATTGCTGCAACCATACAGGGAAAGTTATGTTACAAAGGCTAAATTCAAACAAGAGACTGAAAAATGACTGAAGCCAAAGGATCAAATAAACACATAAGGGGGTCGGCAGAGTTCTATCATGACAGGTCTACTTTAAGACATATTGAGGATGAAGGGGCTAAATGTACACGTTATTAATAAACAATTGTTTAACCCGCAGCCAGCATTACTCAGTACTGTTATACATGAAGTGAACACTTGGCTTGATTCAGATTGTTACTGTTCCTCCATATAAAGGTTTTTAAATTGTTGAAATGTATTTGAAGAAACCTTTGAAAACCGCGCACATGTTTAGATTTCATTTCAATCATGGAAGATAGATTTTTCTTTTCTTGTTCACAAGAGTGCAAATGGCATAATATAATATCGTTACTGTAAAGAAAAAAAACAATTCTTGTTCCTCAAGGGGCATAAAGGATATATATTTACTAAGCCCCCACCTCAATGATGTGAATGTTATTAGGCTCTGGGGTACGGCAGGGGGCATATTACTATTCTCTTTTCTCCTTCTGTACATATTTTGAGAATTCAATGTAAATTCACAATTACCTGTACAGCGGGTCTAATACCTTAGGATACAGAGGGCTATTTTATCTCCCTCGGTGGTGCCTAAGGTGTTATTGGTTCTTTTCAAACTGATGTCACTGATTTAAAGAAAAATATTCTTACTCTGTCTTAGTGTCGGTTTATTTATTACATGTGTGTGACTTTTCATTTTCCTTGTTTGACATGTGAACGCAAAAATGTGCAATAACCAAAAACGAATGTTAAAAAGCCATTTTTCCTAGGTTCCTATAAAAGTCTTACGATCTTCATCGCAGTTACTTATTAAGTTAGGGGAAGAAGGTATGTAGTGCCGCGCAAGTGTAGTGTGTGAAACCACTCACGTGGCCAGGTTCTTTAGGGTGGATGTCCTCTGCTCACCAAGTTCCGCTCACAGTCCAATAACTCCAAGGTCCATGCCAGCAGGTGGGGGCTATTTACAGTTTTATTGAGGAATATGTACACACTTGCACCATCATGCAGGGATGGGGTTCAGGCATGGGGATTTATGTTCCAAACTGCGTTGTTCTTGAGCTGCTGGACCAATGGCTGGGTGTTGGGGACCTTCTCTAGGGTGTAATGCTGAAGGCCTATAGTTCTCTTCTGGAGTCACAGGAACAAACCAGGAACAAGCCGGAAAGAAGCAGAAAAAGGCCAGAAGCTTCCAAAGGACTTCTATTTATCTCCTTGAAATGGGGATGGCCTAAGGCCTGTTACTGGGCAGGACTATGTTTGTTACATTTTGGAGGAAAGGATTCAAGTACACACCCAGCCATGAGTCATGGTACCAGCTTTTCGTAAACAACAGGTGCAACCCTTGCAGGAATACACACAATATACAGCATATACAGCATATATTACAGTCAAGTGACCGTTTCTCAGGCCACTACAGGTATAGCTAAACCACAGATGTTTATAAGTGTCTATAAACTCATGATGTGGCATGAAGGTGGGTTTACACGCGTAGATTTTTTCTTTTTTTTTATTACAATTTCTTTATTTTTTTACAACATAAATTTACACACAAATACTACATATATATTACACTTACATTTACACTATACATTGCCCTATCTCCATTCTTCCCTCTCGTAATAATCCTCACGGTCTTTACTTGCCTATCTTCTCATCCACCAATGCAGGCATCCCATTGGTCCCAAACCTCACAGAAGTTCTTCATTTTGTCATATATACTCGCTGTTAGGTATTCCATTGTCCTAACTTGTGTTATTTTACCCATTAAATCTCTAAAGGTAGGTGGCACACTGGATTTCCAGTTTCTTGCTATCAGGATGTGCTGCGCCATTTTTTTTTTCTTCAATCAACTGCCAATTAGATTTTTTGTTCGATGTCATTGTTGAACATCGTTCGTTTGTTTATCGAATGTAACATTCGATTTTTTGTTCGTCCATCCCGATATCGTATGAAAATACATTCAACATTACGACAGATAAAAATGTACCAACATGTTCGGTGACCTTTTGAATTATTTTTTTTTCGAGGTCGAACACAGTTTATCCATTGAACAATTTGCCCATTCTAGATTTTTGTTCAATCAACCAAAAAATTGTTCGTTCCTTGATCAAAAAAAAAAAATCTACACGCGTAAACCCACCTTTAGTGTTTTCCCTGTGAATAATATTCTATCCAAATTTCATTTGGGCCAGTCTGAAGCTTGAGGGACTGGACAAGCCTAAAGCAGGGTACAGAGGGCTCGATATTGGAGCCGTCCGATGTACCCTGCAGCAGTGTGATGACGTCATCATGCTGCTGTCAGATATCGGAGAAGCCAGGGGGGGGGGGGGGGGGGGGGGGGGGGGCAGTTCTGCCTCTCCCCGGCTCCTCAGCCGAGCTTTGGCAAAGCATCGGCCGTATTAACGGTCATGTCCGATAAGGCTGTTTTCAAACGGGAGTGATTTGTCCCGCTCGAAAAACAGCGCAAGGGGCAGATTATATGGGTCAGATAAACGCCCGTGAGCGTGCATGGCACTCGAAACGGCCATCGTTTTGACCCATATCTCCACGTCTGTACCCTGCTCAAGGTCATCATTGAGCGCTGATAGCAGCCACAGCTCTGATCTTCTCTCCCCCTTTGTCTACAGATCTATTCTGGTAAGAAAACCAACAGGCTGCCAAAATTTTTAACTTTTTTTTTTTTTTTATTGTTGGGGCTTCTGAGTGCCATATACCTTGTGGTGCACATTCTGTATACACCAGTGGTTCCCAAACTGGGGGGCAGACATGGAGGTATGCCTGAGGGGTGCAGTAAGGGGGCAGCCATTATGGCACTTGGAGCTCTCTTTGTGAGAATTGTGCTGTCAACCAGAAAGAGGGGAGAGATCTGGAGAACTCAGCTGACTATTGGCTCTCCCCGCTGTCAGTTCTTTCTCCCTCTGGGGAGTGCACACAGTACACCCACCCTCCCCTACCCATCAGACAAGCCTGAGACATGGACAAACAGGCAGATAACCACAGGGGAACTAGCTGCAGACAGAGTGCATGTTATGTGTGTCTCTATGTGTGTGCTTGTCTCAAATGGATGAAATGAATATTTCTGTATGATTGATGTGTATATATGATGCATGTCTTTGCATGATTGGTGTGTGTGTGAAAAAAGGGAGTTGTATTTCAAGTAAAGTTTCAGGGCCACTTCACTCTAGCTTTGCTGCAGCTATATATGCAGCTAGTTAAACCCTGTGTTTTCCTATTGCACTGGCCCTTATTCTGAACCAAGGTAGTTTGAATATTCCCCCAATATCTATATATATATATATATATATTTTTGGGAGATTAAAGATTTGATGATTAATAGTTCATCATTGTCAGTACTTGTAGTGTTAAAGTGTTGGTCCTGATGCTCATAATTGGATAGCAGAGATCATTTTTTTTTTGCCTGTAGAACTACTTTAATATTGGAGGAGAGAAACTATTTTGACTATGGCTTCTATGAGACCACCCAGTGCGCCCTATGCGTACAGGTAGATCTGTAATGTTTCTGCAATAGAGAATTGGTGGGTTTTACTACAAAAAAAAAGGTTATGACATTATCAGCATTGTCATGAACCTATTTGCTGTCACTGTATTCAAATGGCTTATTTTCATGTAGTGCCTAATATTGATTGTATTATGGTCCATTTACATCTAGGTTTCACATAGGTGAGAGGTGTTGGGACACACAGTCTACCACAAAATACCCCTTCAGAACTAGGCTATAGAGCCTAGGTGCCCAACCTGCGGCCCAGGGCCCCCGAAACCTACTGGTAATGCATAGGAACTCACCTGTCCTTGCACAGGATCTTCTTCCACGGGAGGGAAGAGGAGGAGAAGCACTCACTCTAGCTGAGCACATTAAAGCCAATGAGCAACCCAGACAATGCCTGAGCAAGTCCCTTACCTCTCCTCCGCTTCCTGCTCGAAGAATATCCTGTTCTAAGAAGATGAGTGCCTGTGCTCTCACTATTCCACCAACGAACAGGGGATTATTGTTTGTGGCACATAACCTCTGAATAGGGGCATATAACCTTTGAATCAATGGTCATGTGCCCCATAGATATAATGGAAAGCTTTGATGATATGTATGAGGCACATAACCTTTGATGATATACAGGACACAAAATGTGCATCACCACACTACAGTGTTCCCTAATGCTAGAAGTATCATTAAAAAACAAGTTTTGTTATTTAAAAATGAAAAATAATGTCTTCTAGCTATGTCTACTGTCATTAGAAAATGCTTATACAAGTCAGTATAGATGGAAAATGTCATGTGCGGCCCTTGTGGCCCTCCATATCAACTCAGTTGCCCACCGCTGCTATAAAGTAATGGAAGAAGGTGGCCTGGTCTAATGAATGTGGACAGTCTTAGGGCTTGTTTCCACTAGTGCGGCCAAGCAGATGCCTGCGGTTGACCGCGGCCATGCCAAACCGCAAGGCACGCGGCTGCACGTGGTTTCACACGGTTGTACGTGATTTCACACGGTTGCGCGCGCTTTTTTTTTCTAATCTTCCTGCTGAATTGCATTATGGGAATTTTCACTTCATGCTGTATTCTCCTCATGGAAAATATCAAGATGGATGCCTCTGACTCTTCTTCAGATGATGTGTCTTGATGATGTATGGATTGGGGGTACATGGGGGGCCTAAATGTACAAATAAATGATTACTTACAGTTGCTGCAAGTCTGTGTCACCTCACGGCTTCTCCAACAACTTTAATCTTATTTTTCTCAGGAAGTAGGGAGGAGTGATTCTCAGGGTCTTCCTGTCCTCCTGACCACGCCCGACCGAGTGCGCCCATAGGGAAACAATGGATGCAGACGACATCCGCGCCCTGTTCTCTGCACAACCACGCCAATCCGCGCCCATTCATGTCAATGTGCACGGATTGGCACGTCATGCGGTTTAAAGGTCGGTATGCAGTATGCAGCCCCTTCAGTCCTCCCCATGTAGCCCCCAAAACCTATTATTGCATAGGAACTCACCTGTCTGCCATTCCCCCGCTGACAGATCCTCGCCCGGGAAGAGAAAATAAGGTGATAAACTTACGTGATAAGCGAATGTAAAAGCCGATCAGCGATCCTGATGGTGCCTGAGCAAGTCAGTCTCAGGCACCATCAAGGCCTGAGAACCACTGAAATCTTCCCAAATGTGAAATGTGTACTCAACGCAGATTTCTGACATCAGTGAGCCAATCACACAAGCAATCATTTACATTTCGTACTTTTATTGATAGCAACTTTCAACTGTCCTCTCTTATTCTCTCACTTACCTTTAATCACTTCCTCTCATAGGTAGACATAGACAGGTAGATTTTTTTGTGATTGGATGTTGCACAATAAAAAAGTTGTACAATGTTTGAATGTACCGCCACACAGCGTTACAGATTACAGCCGATCTGTTTGTTTTTTCTTTTCTTTTAAAGCATCATTACCACTTTCTGCCACAAGAGGGCGACTGTAAACAAAAAAAAAACGATTACTATTTGATAGATTTTCTGTTTGATTTTGATTACTTCTGGTCGATCGAACGAGGTGTACAGGAATTGATATCCGTTCTATTGAATACAAATGGAAATTTTGACCAGTCTATGGCTACCCATCCAGGCTCATCTCTTCCATGCACTTTGTCACCTTTCCCTCACTTTTTGTACCTCTTCAATCCCCCCTCTTGCTCATTTTCCATTCTCTGCTCTTCTCTTTCTTCACAATTTAGAATTGAGTGACATTATGATAAGTTTCCCCAGTGTGCATTCTTAAACATTGATTTAGGAGCAGTATTTGTGCACCCCGTCTGCTGGGGCTAGACCTTGGTACATATACTTCTCCTTTAAAATAAAGCTTAGGGATATGGTGTCAAATATTTCCAGAGAAGTTGGCCATGGGTGTGAGAACACCAACTAGGCTGTCGATTTGAACAGACAGGTCAAAGCTTTGTAAGCTGGCCTCAAAGTATGAGCAGACCCTGCAGGAGCTGAAGATTTACATAGGGTGGTGGATCATGCAGAGGAAATGGATGCCATCCTTATACCAGTGGTACCTGGAGTACCTATACTCTAGTGGCATTTCCAGACTCTGTAGGTAAAATACATAAAGGAACAGCCATGAGGGTTATGGTGAAAAGGGATTAAAGGAATTCAAAACCCCTCAATTTAAGCAGTGTGTAGCACAGTCACGCCTTCCTAAAACAGAATGTATATACATGCTCCAATCCATCACAAATCCCAAAAGTTTAGGTCAAACCCCCTTGTTTTAGGATAGTGGGCAGAGCCATGCAAATTATTCCTTTCACCCCATCAGCCAAATGCACATCCACATCCAGGTAATCATTTAAAAACACGACACAATGCATATAGTGTGAAAGGGCCCTTATGCGCCATTAGCAGTTCTGCATGTGCATTTGGCTGATGGGGCGTGAAGGAATGGTTTGTATGGCTCCGCCCACTGTTCTGAAGTGAGGATTTTTCCCTTAACTTTTGGGATGTATTGGTTCTGTTAGCCTCCCTAGCGTTACGGACTTTTCGAGCCATTTTTCATGGCATGAAAAGCCGTTTCTCGGGCAATCGCGGCGGAGTACAGTGTACACTGTACTCCGCCGCGATTGCCGGCTGCCATCCCAGCTCACTACACACTGTGCGGGGGAAAGGGACACCACCTCCATTAACATGGAGGTCTATGCAGGCTCACGGAGAGACGGCGTACTTGATTCGGGCGGAACGCCTAGGAGGTGAAGAAGGCTTGACTGTGCTAGGTTAAATATACAAATCCTAAAACATTTTTGGTTTGTTCACATTGTAGCACAGTGTCTATGTAGTGCAGTGGTGCCCAACTGAGTTGATATGGAGGGCCACAAGTG
>CM070032.1:29455939-29467170 GCA_036250615.1 Ptychadena robeensis
CCCCCCCCCCCCCCCCCATCTCATGATAGGTAGCTCTATATTAGGCTGCAGGCACAGCAATGAATATTGCTACAGGAAAGGAGAAACCTTCCTGAACCTTTTTTCGATTCCCCAATGTACGAATCATAGAGGATGTTCGATGTATCCTAAATGCAGAGGTCTATATATACATCAAATTTCATTGGTTAGTGGCTACAATGTAAATATATATAATGGCATCTGTGCATGTGGAATACATAACCACTAACTGCTTCATACACTAGACATTACACAAACGAGGGGACACCAAACTGTGCCAACAACAACCAGAACAACCAGTGCAATAGTCCCAGTACAGTGCGACCAGTGCATGGCGAGTGATTCTCCTCCACCCTGAATTCAATAGGACACCAAATCAGTTTGGTTGATGCCGAGTATGAATTTAAAGGACCTTACCGAGCATCAATAAATGAGCCCAAGCACACATAGTAAACCTGGAAGATTCAGGTACGTCATTAGGCGAGCCCACCAAGGCGCTCCTTCATATTATATGCATGGGACCAACATTGGTGAATCTGATCAAATATCTATGTGACACTCATTTACATGTGTCTGACGCAATGTTTCTACATGGTGTAGCAACTATATATATATCTATCCCCAATTTTATTTATTTAAAGTGGTGGCTAATATCGAGTATATACATATTTTAAATGGAAATGTGTAATAAGGCCTTGTTTTGCATGTAATCAACTCTAAAGCTAGATATACATGTGCCGATTCCATGGACGATCGATCACCCATCCGATCGATTCCGCGATGCCAGAGGGATTTGGATGGGCGATCGATCGCCCAATTAAGTCTGTGCCTACCACCTTAGGCCAACGATTCCTGGACAATTCCGTGCCCGATCGATCACTTCACAAATGGCAACTCCCCCTGATGTGTGCTGAATCGATCAGAAAGACCAGCATGTTGGTTCTCTGGCAGATCCGATTCAGGGGGCCATGTCGATGGGGCAAGGTGGGCTGCACTCAATTCTTAGCCGATCGATCGGCGTGCACACGCCCGGTGATCGATCGGCCAGGAATCGTATGCGGAATCGTCCCGTGTATGGCTACCTTAACAAATAAAATGCAAAAAAATCCATAAAATATCATATCAAAGTTGATTACATGCAAAACCTAACACACCATACAAGGCCTTATTACACATTTCCATTTCAAATTTAGATGAAGGACTACACCAAAACTTTAAAGCTTAAATCCAGCCAGAGCCTCATGAACAGGGGTGGTTGAGCACTTTTAGTCTACCCCATTAGTCACCAAAATGCTAAAGGTAGCCATACATGTTCGGATTCTCCCTCGATAGATGAGGGATTGATTGATAGATGAGGGTGCTCAGCTGATCAGCAGGCACCCTTTGATGTACCAACATGTTGGATCACCGTGCAATTCGACATGCAGCAGATTCCTGGACAATCTCGCCAGGTGAGCGCACGATCGGCCGGAAAATATAGTGGTAGCATGGAAAGTTCCTAGGTAGTGTGGGGTTCCTAGGTACTGTTATAACATGCAACATATTTAAAAAAAAATTGGGGGGATTACTTATCTTTTAAAAATGATTTCCCAATAACAATCTACTGTCACCCACGATTGCTGTAACTACCGAATAAGTTGCCGTATTCTTCGCTGGCTGCTATAGCAACTGCATTTGCTTTGTAGATGGATTTATTAGAATTAAAATTTTTCTCTTACTAAAAGTGACTCGCTGCCTGTCACCGAAATCTGAACCGTGTCAGAGGCCGATTTATAGACAGCAGCCAGGTAACTGGCCCGAGGTTTAAAGTCTAAAGGTAGCCATAGATTTTTCATTTGATTGGATGGAACAAAGCCCACTTTGAGCAATCGATCTCGGCTAAGGAAAAATGGATGGAACAGGAATCCGATATTTCCCTGTTCGATAGCCCTCGATGCCCATGCAAAGTATCACCCAGGGATAGATTCCCCAGGTATTGCACATCAATCCTCCGAAAGATTTTTGTGCAATCTTTTTGCGATTCTTGCATCAGCGCTCTGCAACTGATCACACAACGATCACGGGGGAATCAAGCAGTGTATACTCCAGCAACACAATTCACAATACCTTTGCAAGTAGGGCTTAGCCAGCACTGCTGGGTTACATTTTTAGGGGGGGGTCTTTTATGTACCTTAACCCTGACTATAGTAGATTTCTTCAAGGTGAGTACCCCCCTGCAGCCTTCTCTGTAAGGACCAAGTCGCTGGCCTGATGCCACAGTAGGTGGTCAGTAGCCCTGCATTGCAAGTGAGGACACCAAAGCCATAGTCAGGGTGTTTGGACAGAGAAGAGGCTGCTGAAAGAGAAAGGGATAAGGGAAGTAGAAGTTCTACTCTTTATCTCCCCCTAGACAAAAAGCGTCACTTGCAATGAACATTGCTCTATATGATAAAGTTAGGTAACGTATACAGAACAAACACTGTAAAACAATAGACAGCAATGACTGACCATGTGATCAGAATAAAAAAAGTCAAGAAACAACTGATCATAAAAAGAAAACTTAAATCCTTGCTAAGCATTCAGCTATTGACCTGGAATGGACTGTTTATATCCCAACAAGAGAAGTTCACTTCAAACCACATAGGACATCAGAATATACAACATCAGCAATACAATGACCATCTACCCATACACCACGGTTGTAATTCTAGTTGGCTCATCACTACTGTACAGGCGCACCCAGGTTCAGGAGAGGAACAAAGACAAGAGCTTTTAATGGATCCGAACACTTTGATGCGAGGCTGGGAAACTAGGTGACAAGTTAATCACCTTTTGAAGCGATTACAGTCAAATTAAGACATGAATTAAAGAAAAGTTCGACATCATTAAAGATCTGCTTCTCTTTTGAACAGATCGTTTATTCCCCAAACACTAACCTGACCTAGCTCTCCTCGCTGATCACATTTTATAATATCCAGATTATTTCACAGGCAAAACCCAAAATTCAGAATGCAATGCACTCATAATGCTGGGCATAGACGTCTCGGTTTTCCTGCGTTAGATTTTTAAACCGATCGAGCATGCGATTCCGGAATCGATTTCATTTGCAAAATCGATCGCGTACTGCAACATATGATGTCCTCAATTCCTGGACGATTCTATCCTGAAATCGATTGCTTAACCGATCCTGCGTTCCAATGTAATGTGGGTGGGACGCTCAACAAAGGAGGGCACAGAAAAGGGAAGTGGGTTGTGGCATTCATAGACAACTAACAGCACTCGATTTATGTGCGCTTAACTAAATTCATCAAACAGAACGGATCTGTGCACGATCAACTTTACATGAGATTTATGGCAAAATCGATCGGACATTTTGGACATGCATCAATTTGTATGCGATCGATCACGCGATCGATTTTGTTAAACGATCGCACTAAATTTTACAGAAAATCGAGACGTCTATGCCCAGCTTAATGCAGATACAGTGACTTTAACAGATTGGGGGTTTCAGAAAAAGAAATAAAAAATTACCAATGTGCGTGTATATGTATATATATATACATATACATACATACACACATACATATAACTGTAGGAATAGGTGTTACCCATGGTAATGAAATACAATTGCTTTGTGTAGAATAATTAGGTGCCATGCACATGCCCTGGGTGCTGGAAAAGCATAGCAGTCTGGAAGAATAGACATGACATTGGGCGACAGGGATAACATTGGGGTGTTTCTGAATGCCTGCAGGCTATGTGCAGCCCCCCAAACACAGAAAGAGCCCGTATGAATGGTGCCTTAGGCTTTGTTCCCACTTAGGCAATTAATCGCCTGTGCTCACAATTTTCCGCCAACACTAGTTTCAATGGGCCTGTCCCCATTGATAGGATCGCGCACGGTTACGATTGGGGCCTTGATCAAATCCCAGGTCCGCGCATTCTGATAGCTGGCAGTCGGCAGCCGCGATTATTTTCCTCTGATCGTGCCCATAGACATGAATGGAGGTGATTTGCGATCACGCATTGGAGGTGGAGGAGGAATTTCACACACCGTGGAAAATCAAAACTCCTTTATTAAAAGGAACATCCACAAAGACATACATGGCAGGTTAAATGCTGAAGGTTACCTCATCTCTGATGTGTTTCATCCCTTTTGATTGGGGGTTATTTTTTGTGGATGTTTCTTTAATAAAGTAGTTTGGATTTTCCTCCGGAGTGCTGAATTTCTACCTTTCAAATGTACGGAAGTCTTGCCTGCATACACACCCCAACATCTTATTTGATGTATTAAAGTTCTAACTTCCCACATTACAGCAAACTTTAAACAGATCTCTTTAAATCAGAACAATCGATCAAAAATCGATAAAATGTGCATTATATATGGTCTGCCAAACAACAGTATAACTGTATACGACTATGTTAGTTATCAGTATGGCCTCATTGTCTGCTATTTCACAAACACAATGG
Source organism: Ptychadena robeensis (assembly GCA_036250615.1). Taxonomy (NCBI): domain Eukaryota; kingdom Metazoa; phylum Chordata; class Amphibia; order Anura; family Ptychadenidae; genus Ptychadena; species Ptychadena robeensis. Next base: position 29,460,407 of record CM070032.1, read on the forward strand.
CATACAACGTACAGAAAACTCTATATAGGATCATTTTTTTAAATCTCGACTATGGTAGCTGAAGTTCATTTCAAAACCCCATAACATGTAGGGAAGGATGTGGCAACATTACAAAAAAAAAACATATTGCTTTAGCTAGGGCATTAACCACTCATGACTTTCTGAAGGCCAGTCATTGGTCACTAAAGTTGTGGTTGAGTCGTCTGGTCATGACGTCATCTCACAGACATCACCTCCTCTTTCCTTCCGCCAATACTGATAGATAGAAGGTCTTGTGCTGACTGCCAATAAGAGGCAGAGACAGAATGCATGCAGGTCAGCACGCACACAGAGCGATCTTGTACTTCTCTCTCTGTGCGCACCAACCAGCGTGCATGCCGTCTCCGCCTCTGACTGGCAGTTTTAGCAGGGAAGGGAGGGAAGACAATTTTTTTTGTCTAGGCAGGGTATTTTCAAGATACAGGAACAAATATATATATATATAAATAAAAAATCAAAGAAAAAGCAAACATTGGTCTTATTGGCGGGGAGGGGGAAGAGAAAAAAAATTATCTGTCCCCCCCTCCCCTCCCTCCAATCAGAGTCAGAGACCGCATGCAGCCAGTCAGCGGTCACATAGAGGGAGAAGGTTTTGTGCTTCTCTCTGTGCGCTGATTGGCGCGAACACAGAGAGGCCACTCGTCCACTCCTCCAAGGTCAACTAATTGACTAGTCATCCCCCAATTACTAGAAATGCCCCTGCAACTCTCTGACAAGTTTTAGAGGTTTCCATCATAGTTTGGAGCATGTACACTCCTTTATCTTCATAACTGAATGTTAGTAATTGGTTTTGCATCAGTTACGCAATCAATAGCATACTTAATCAATGTTAGAGTGCTGCAAATCAATTGTGAAAAAGATGATGGGTATATGATAGCTGGAACTTGAAACTCAATCTTTCAGCCACCATCATCAAATGGGTATCACAGAATGTTCCCTCAAAAGGTCAAAGCAAAGCAGCCAGATACATATAGACTTCTTATTGGTGTAAATAGTAGTGATATAGTTATTCATTATGTCTTCTGTTCAGGGTATTGCAAACTAAACAATTCAAAATCCTGAATACATTTTCAAAAGGCACAAATATTCCAACATTTCTATGTGCAAAAAGAGCTAAAGCAAAATAATTTCTTAAAGTATAAATACTATAGTTCCTTATGGCTACAAAATAAGAGGTTGTTACTAAAGTAGGCATATCTCTAATTTTTGTGTTTTTTTTTAAATGAACCATTCCATTAAACTGAATTCAAAGTACTTTTATTTTCCACAGCGTAGATAATGGAAGGCCCAAATTTACCCCAAAGTGCTGTCTATTTTGGTGTGCTCCCCCTGTGAGAAGTGCAAAGTGCTTGCTGACTCCTGTGTTATGATGCAGAGAATGCAGCAACCATTAGCATTGTACACAAAGGACGGCCATGGATCGTTCTATAAACCTAACATGCACCAGAGACGGTGTATGCTTTATTAGAGCAAGTCAAACTCAGAAGTATGAAATCACTTTAAAAAGTAAACTTGTTCCCCTCCCAAGTGCCATTAAACAGATCCCGGATTACCCTGTAGTAAAGATGTCAGTGATAACTCAATATTGTTTAATAATAACTGATGCACTTACGGGAGCAGGAGTCTTGGCAATTCTTCTAAGCCATGTAAGTGCCGTGCACAGAACAAGGGAACTGGGACTGGTTGACAGAATGGCCCAATGAGGATCTAAAATTTTCATGCTCCAAATACAAGAATCAAAAATATATACACAACGCCATAAGGGCTTTACTTCCCACAGAATACACAGTGCTGAGCTAGCATTTGGACTCTATAAAGTCAGTTCTTGCATAGATTATGCTTTGGAAGTATCATGCCAAAAAATGCCAAAAAGAAACTACAAAGGGACGACTACAATATAGATACGCAGAGGATTAAAAAGAAAAGTCTACTATTCTACAGCACAATTCTTCAAGTAAAGCACCGTAAGCAAATTCTAAAAGTAGAGGTTGGTATATGACAGTATTAATTTAGGATGCACTTTTGGGTCAAGTAAACAACCGCATTCCAAACCCCCCTGACCCGGAACAACTCATATCTTCACTATGAAAAGGCTAAAACAACATACTGACCACATAAGCAGAACGTATGTTGAAGCAAAGTCACATATGACCACATTACTACACATACGTTGTGGTTTATACATGTATAGAAAACTGAAGAGGAAAAAAAAAGAGATTGTAGGATGGTGATACTTTTTTTTTCAAGAATTGTCTCCAACACTAAAATGGATGCACCCTCAATAAAAAAAATCCAGAGCAAACCATTTCCCCCAGTCCCGGTGTGCCGAGATATTTTCCTGCCCTTACAACTGCACATGCTCAGATAGCCCTACTCTTCTGGAATGACAGGGTTAATCTTACGGGTTTCAGGCATCAATGTTAGGGGTTGGGGATTAAAGTTAGGGGGTTCCAAGTGTTAAGGTAAGGGTTAGGGGAGGTAAGTTTAATCCGCCCCAAACCCCTAAACGTAACCCCCCAACCCCTAAAGATCACCCCTACAGTCCAGCACCACTCCCCTTAACCCCCCCCCCCCCCAACCTCAACACCTGAAACCCGTAAGATTAAAGCTGCCCGTACACCTTTAGATCTCTCTGTCATATATCCTTTAGATCTTAGGTGCCCAACCCGCTGCATGCGGCCCTTTGGGCGTTGGTTGGCGGTCCTCCACATGCAGCACCCAAGACCTTACTGTTAATGCATAGGGCAAAGCAACTTACCTGTGAAGTGGTCACATGCTGACCCAGCTTTACTAATCAACTTTGCGGTCCTACATCAGTAAAATTGTCAATGTTGATCACGGAAACCAGGTCTATACATGAGCCCTTCACCCAGGGTCAGGAGGGGGGTGGGTGCTGTCAGGTTTTGACTGCCTGTCGGGATCTGATCCACCGCCTACTGAGATATGTCAACGGGGGGAGGGTCTGCATCGATGTTATGTGCAGCCCTTTAGTGATGACGAAGGGCCACACTTGTGGCCCTCCATATCAACTCAGTTGCCCACCAGTGCTTTAGATCTACCAACAACTATGTAGTAGAGGTGCCCTGCGATTGAACACAGGTAGACTTGATGGTTTAGAAAGTCCCTCATATTACATGGTTTTGGTAAAACAAAGGGAGATCTAAAGGAAATCTGACAGAGAAATCTAAAGGTGTATGGGGACCCTCACCCTGTAATTCTGAAAAATTAGGGCCATCCGCGCATGTGCAGTTGTAAGGGTAGGTAAATATCATGGGTAGGGAACGATATCAGAAGTAAGCACCCAGTATTAGGAGACATTTGAACTAATATTTCACAAACGCAATTGTCTGTTGAATATAAAATGTCACGAAAAATAACAAAAGCAGTTCTATGATCTAAATAGGAAACAGTGGTCAATGTCCATTCATGGCTGAAAAGTTTTCTCTTCTGATAGCCAATTGCAATAAATGTTTATCAAATTAGACAATTTTTTGATGTCTATAAGTAAACAAAATATCTGTAGTCTGTGTCGGCCACAAAATCTATCTCGGGAATACTGGGAATCCTAGTCAGACCTAACTTTTTTTTTTCTAGTGATTGTGTGGGTTCTGCTCAATAGCTCTGGGCCACATCAAGTCCCCTGGGGTTGGCCACCTCTGTTTTCTTTATCTTTTGCTTAAGATTACGTTTTGTATGAACTAACTTTTATTTTCCTGAAAACCAGTCCCAAAAGTTAATCCTCACCATTACCAGCGTGTGAGAGTATCAGTTCTAATATAAAAGCTGAAGACTGAAAGATGTGAGTAGAAGTTGTGTATGGCCAATGAATCAGAGGGACATTCTTTTAGTAATATAAACAGAACTTAAAAAAAAAAAAAAGGCAGCCACCGGCTTTTATGCTCCTTTGATTAAATCTATTCGGGCCTAAAGGCCCCCATACACTGCACGGATTCCCTGGCTGATCGATTCAGCACCGATGGATTCCGGCGATTCCGCCGGCATCCACAGGTGTGAACGATCAGCCAATTAGGGAATCCGATCGTGGCAGCCCACCTTGCACGGCCGGATCCGTGTCCGATGGATCGGCTCCCTGACCGCAACGCCCCCTGATCAGAGCAGAATCGGACCCGAAAAGACCAACAGGTTGGTTCTTCCTCGGATCCGATTCTGTGCCCCCGATCCATCGGATGCGGTCGGACGGGCAAGGTGGGCTGCAGAGGATTCCGGCACGATGGATCCGCGTGCACGCGCCCGGAATCCATCGCGCCGGAATCCGGCACGAATCCGTGCTGTGTATGGCAGCCTTAACAACTGGTCTCCTAGGATTGTCCAGAAACATCGCAATATAATAAAAAAACAAGTATTAAATGAACAGATGAACCTGGGTTTAAAAGAATGCACAGTGTAAAGGGAAACCTTGAAGTACAAATGTTGGTCCTCACTCCACCGTTTCAGGACTGTACATGCAATGTTCTAAAACAAGACATCTACGTCGATACTTTTGAAGTATCTCATGCTAGCAAACCAGAAATTTAGCCAGTGTAGCAAGGCCAGCCTCTTATCAAAAATAAGCAAACAGTTTTCTCTTTAGACATGTACATTGAAGTCAGAATCTACGCAGAAATGTTTAAACTTAATAACCAGTCACAAAATAAAATCTGGCTGCTCGCTGGTCTTCTGTTTAAAATAATTTCCTCCAACTAAAAAAACATGCAAAGTGGAAAGAAACCATAATAAAGAAAAAGCATCCACACATAAAATAACATAATACTACGGTTTCTCAGCAATATATAAATATGTTTTGCATTTTCCTTCAGAACTCTGAAAAGGAAGTCAAAATGATATTGCATGAAATAATAAAGACAAACAACAAAAGCAATGGATTTGTAAAAATGGGAGAAACAAAAAATATATAGGATTCTATAAAATTATGTACTGCCCCCTAAAACACGTTATATAGTAAAAAGATTAATATTATATAGCAAACGTGAGCAGCTATTGGTTAAAAAGAATAGTGATCTATTAGACCAAGATGAATGTCTGGCAGTCTTGTAGACCATGGACACATGCGATCCGCAGCGGCCAGCTTAGTTGGAGGTGAAATATATGCAATGGAGATACACAGAATAATAATCCAACTACTTGACACTTGGTTGACTCTCGATATTGGCCTTCTCTTCAAAAAACCTTGTTGTCCTAGAACATCATAGCTTTCCCTTGAATCCTACTCAGTTTGTAAACGGAGGACAAGCTACAGTTGGGCAATACAGTGTCTGATGCTGTGTCTGCGGAGAGGTCAGCTCTATTCACCTTCCTTCAAGCGGATTGGATTCAGTGCATCCAGTGATTCGTTTCATAGATGTCCATCGTAAACTCCGACTTCACTAATAAATCCGTGCGTTTGCCATAACAGTAAAGAAAAAAAAAAAAAATAGAAAATCTCAAACCGACAACTGGCCACCAAGCTAAAAAGTGCTTCTGAAAACAGGGAGGGCTGTGAAATCCATCTGGCTTCTAAGCTGTAAGTGTATAGATGAGTTGCTTCAATAGTAACTACTATTATTTTTTAATAATAACGATTTGTCAAGTTTATGCATTAGGAAGATTTGCTTGGTCTTTTCTTCATTGTGTGGCAGCCAAAATGACCCCTCTGCTTTAATATAACAATATCCCGAAATAACCTGGAGACAGAGAGATCATACAGTATGTTCATACAATAATATTCATTTGCATGCTGCTTCTCTTCCTGTCCTCACTGTGCTGGCCTAGTTAGTTCTATACGTGTTAAAATGTGCACTGGGAGTTTCATCTCCACGAATAAGTCCCGAAATCTTAATGGGATGACAAGCGTCAGAGAATGAGACCCCCCAGGGTGATTGATAAAATCAAAAAGCATATGAAATGCACAAACAAAGATTTTGGAGAAAACTTTTTTACCACCAGTACGGGACCTTTGCCTTCTTTTTCGGAGAGACACTTGGGGTATAAGCATGACAGAGGGCCCTTTCACACTAGCTGGGGTGCGGTACAGTACCGTTGGCAAACCTGTGTACCTTTCACACTGGCCCCACTTAAGTTTGCCATAACATGAACACAGTTTTGCTGGCGTTAAAGCTAGCACATCTGTTACCGGCCAGCGATTACATTGGCTGCAGTGTGATAGGGCCTTAACATTGCACAAAAGATGGTACGTTTCATGTTGCACTATGGCTTATAAACCATGCACCATGTGAAATGCAGTGTGAGAAAACACTTTTCAGTCCTACTGTGCCATGAGGGTTTTCTTGTGGGATGTGGAAAATGTACATCAATGCAAGATATCCTTGGGTAGCATCATGGACCTGCTAAGAGTGTCCTGCTTAACCTCCTGGGCGGAACTCTGCCAGCCCCTTCTCCCCTCGACAAAAGGCAAGAATGCCAGCTTGTTCTGAGATCAAAGAGAACAGTCTAGAGAGATGGTAAAAGAGATCGACAAGTTTGACTTTCAGTTCATTGCAAAACCCCATGGTATCATCAAACTTGCTGGAGATGTAGAGAAGGGTTGAGGGTGAGGCTACAAAAAGAAAGTATTGTTCTAACACAAATAGTTTTGCATAAATGAAGTTCAAAATCAAGTCGCAATTTTTACTCTTTGAAATTAATTTATGTAAAAACTACATGTGCTAGCTATATATACAGTGCTGCTTGAAAGTATGTGAACCCTCCAGACATGGTCACTGTTTGTG
>CM070032.1:29486108-29501577 GCA_036250615.1 Ptychadena robeensis
TAATTTTTTCGATTTTCCTTTTGATGTGCTATCTGCCACTGTTACAATAAACCTACCTACAAACTTACAAAATCAGTGAGGGGTCAAATAATTATTTCCTCCACTGTAATTTTTTTTAAGTTGGCTTAACTTTGAACTTAATTTATGCATAAACTTTATAAGCTAGAGTAATAGTTCACGTGGGATTATAACCGAGTATATATACGGTGTGTATTTTGGTGAACAGAGAGGAAATAATCAATAGTTACCCTTTTGGGCCTTTGCTGTTATTTCAAAGTATTTAACAGTTAGATCCTGAATAGAAAGGACGGCCATGTGAGCTTTCTTCTGCCAATCTGTATCTTCTTTCTTCAGGCTCTCAATTCTTCTGGGGCCCAAATAATCATTCTCTAACGAAATCTGTAGAAGTAAACAAAATTTGAAATAAAACAAATAAAACGTGCGAGCAGGAATCATTATGAAGGATCTAGATTATTTGCTTCATAAGTTTAAAATGCTCTTCAGGACTGAAGTCCCGACTTCACTTTTATTGATAGGTTCCATGCTCATTTGCAGCAACATTAATGTTAAAACTCTTTCACATTCTGCACCTGGAAATGTGTCATAATTTCTTTGTTTATTGAAATAAATGAATGTGGAATGGAAAATACACTGAGGGATGCATTTTCAGACCAGAAAAGATTAAAATTCTGTGCAAACAGCTTTTACTTTTTCGATCTGATGCTTCAACCCACCCTTGTCTCTGCATGGTATAGAATGTAAATATTATAAAGGAACCCTAAACTAGAAGATCATCTAAAATATTACTTTAAAGTTGCTTTAAAAAAGCAAACACAAAAGCAATAAATGTATTATACACAGTGCAAAACATGAAGTAATGACCATCATCTAATTTAAAACAATGCACAATGTTGCGGATGTACACATCTGTACACATGCTTTAACAATTAAAATAGTCCAAATGGTGCAAATTTCACCCCAACTTGTTGAGGACTTCTTCAGGGGGTACGATATGTAATTTCATCGGCCAAATCTACATAACACAAACAGCCGACACAAGGGGATCAGTCATATTGAATAACCAAATCGACATAAAAGTGGACATAGACCCTCAGGGGTTACTCACGTCCATAGATTAATATAGGGGGAAAAGACACTATTTCTGAAGATGGCGTCACCACTGGTGATCTGCGTCGACCCAAACCATCAACTGATCATGTTATGTATTAAATAATACATGTTATGTATTAAAAATCGATCTTGTTGTACGCAGATCACCATGGCAGTTATGTGGTTAAAGTCTGTCTCTCCGTTCTCCACTGGTGTCAGTGCAGTGTATTCCACCTATATGGATCTATGGACGTGAGTGACCTTTGAGGGTCTATGTCCACTTTTATGTCGATTTGGTTATTTAATATGACTGATCCCCTTGTGTTGGCTGCTTGTGTTATGTAGATTTGACCAATTAAATTGCATATGGTACCACCTGAAGACGTCTTCAACGAAACGCGCATTGGAGGAAATTTGCGCCATTTGGACTATCCGATTTTTTTTTTTTTAAATCATCGATTTTTATCCACCCTGGCTGAAAGTGATTAATTCAAAATAAACATGCTGCATGGTATATTATCCTAAAGCAACTTCCAGCTGTCAACTCCTTGTCCTGAAAATACTTCCTAATCCCCCCCCCCCTTTTTGTTACAATGCATTATATTAATCCTTAAATCAGCACAGTAAACGGACAGGTATGTATCATCACTATAGATATGCACAGAGATATAAACACATGGGATATCATCTTCACATTAACCCAATAGAGAATAGAGAGTTTCATCATTGTATCTATTCAATCCTTTCGGGATGAGAATTGTATACTACACACCACTTATGTTATCCAGTATAACAGTGGTACCCAAGCATTTTTATAAATGACTAGGTCAATATGATATACCACAGTAAAACTGACCCTTCAGGTAATACAACAAAAGAAAAATATCTTCAGTTAACATAGTTCCATGAACCCAAAAATAAACCAAGGTAACCAATTTTACTTTGGAAACCTGTAAAAACTGAGTGACTCAAGTCACCAGAAGTGGCGATAATAGGGCAGATTGGAGGTCAAAATTAAAAACTTACCCAGTAAAACTTTAAAAATACAGAGACGCATCACCTCGCCAGTAAAGTGCCGCCGCAGTCACGCAAGGGTCATTGGAAGTTTAAAGTCACGTCTGAAGTCTGCCTCCCCTTGTCCCCATGTGCCCACAGCCAGCCACATCAGGGCCGCTGCTTTACCCAATTCAGATCAGGATTGGTGGATTGAGCGAGAAAAGAAGAGTCACGCTCCTTCATCTTGCAACCTGGAGGATTGGACAATCCAGGAATGGCGGCGCAGGAGTGAGCAGGCAGGAAAGGTAAGTATTTATATTTAATAGGTCGCTGACCTGGATGAAGACCTATTACACTTAAAGAAAGGTAGTTTTCTGGCTGCTTAAAGTTTAAAATGTAATCAATTAGGTTGTTTAAAGAAATTGTACTGTTGTTAATCAAGCAGTACATTTTCTGTTCGTTTTTTTTATGCCTTCTGTTGTGTTCAGAGGGTCGTTAAATGACCCTATTGACTTCAATGGTGAAGTTGAGAAAAGCTTGTTTGTACACCGCCCACCCCACAGACATTTTTCAGGCTTTAAAACTAGAGTACATTGTGTAGAAACCTCTTTGCTTTAAAGCATCATTAACACTTTCTGTCACCAGAGGACGTCCAGGAAGCTCTAAACATGTCGTTCATATAACGACAGTGTAAATTTACCCTAAATGTAGGCGAGTTGTGTATACATGTTTATTTGTTTATGTTTCTTGGTATTTTTTTTTGTTTGCGTTAACATCTGTTTTAAAGCAACAGGGATATACTGCTGAACTGCAAAGTCTTAAGAAATACAGAATCTGGTTAATCAGGGGTTCCTGGATAAACAAAATTACACTTCTGCTAAAAATGTCACATCTTTTGGTAAGTAAACTAATCACAAATATTTAGATTAACCAGAATAGTTTAACTTGAGGTGAGATGAACCACAAATACCAGCATACCATAGCACATAGCATTTATTCTTGTATAATAGACACACACACATCTAGTGATCACAAAAGAGTAAGATTATCCATTGCTTCGGTACAAGTTAGCAGCTGTGTTTACATGTGCAAATAGCAGTTATATATAGCCCCAGCAATTTACATAAATATGAATATTCTTGGTTTGGTATACAAAAGTAAACTGCCGGAGATATTTCAGAGAATTACATGAGAAGATCAGACAAGTTCTCTGAAAAGACAGTAACTGAAGAGGGAACAGAAGAACAGTGAGGCTCCATGGAAAGCCGCCAAAAGCGCATGGAATGACATCATGGAGACGGTCCAGCAACGTGAACTGACAGATCAGCGAGCGAGAAGAAGCCGCACAGATAATGACAGAATTATTAATTACACTTTTTGGGTGGGAGAAACACAGCCCAGGTCTTTGTCAGCTCATCACTTGGCCACAATGATTTAAGTTCTCTTATTGCCAGTGTCCAGTCCTAAAAGGATAAGCACAGTAAGAAGTATGGTTATCCCTTTCCTCTTCCTAACCAAACCTACTGTAACTTATCCTCCCTTTCTGAAATGACTCCAGGTCCTTGATCCACACATAGACACAAGAGCCGTGATCAGACATGTTGGTAAATTATAGTTGACGGGTTTTCTAGGTATGTGCGTTGATTTGTATTTGATTTTACAATGGAGCATGAGCACAGGGCATAAGGCTCGCACTTGCGATTTTAAATCAGCTCGCACTTGCGATTTTAATCGTGCACGATTCCTCACGCATTCGGGCTCGATTGACCAGGCGATTTTCACCCACGTTTTTTTTTTTTGTTATATATACACCCCACTAAGGTGGCAGTACATGTTTTGTTATAGTGTATTCTAGTATGCTGTTATTAAAATTCATTTAACTGATGGATGCGATTGGCCCCAGCCGCTAGCAGCGTCTGACGCCCACCAAAGTGAGGACGGGGCTACTCAAATGAATGGAGGCGGCGCAAGTAGGGACAAGCCCTTACACTCAACATTTAATATCCAACAAAAGTATCCAAAATAGATAAATAAAGAAAATATTGGCTTTACATACACTTTAGCATTACAGCTGAAACTACATTTTGAATTACTATTTTCACCAGCTTTAGGATTTTAAACCCTAAAATAGAATTTGGTTCAATCACAAACAAATGTATGTGTGGTTTTTATATAGCAATGTCCATTGACCTGTCCTAAACAATGACTCTGTGACTAAAGGTGGGTTTACACTTCAAGATTTTTTCGGCCGACAGATGGACGACAAACGATTTTTTGGTTCATTGTACAAAAATCTGAAACGGCCATTTGCTCCGACGGATTTCTTTTTCCAAGATCTGACAAAAAATCATCCACAAGGTGATCGGACATGTTGGTAAACTTTCATCTGTCGTTTTCGTGTAAAAAAACGACCACTCCTTATTTCACTTCGATATTTTGTGATTCGAGTTTTAACCATTAGCATGACGTATTTCCTTCCTGCTCAATGAATTGTGGGATTTTTAGAACAATGTGATTTTGATGATTCGTCCTAAGATGTATGTTTTATATTTTCTTCCGAGTTGTCAACTTTCCGAACGAAACAATTGCTTTTGTGGACGAACGTCACTCCGTGGTTGTCAATAGAAAAAATGAGAATATATTCAATATTTATGTTCGTTTGTTAATAGCGATATGTACGTAATGATTGAGTACCACAGTGACTATCATTTAAAAAGTATGAGTTAACAGTGTGTACAGTGTGCTAGCAGTGAAGTAATACACAGGTTTGGTGAGTGTGTAACAGTGTGCTGCATTGAGTAGACAGTGTGCTGCAGTGACAACGCCCACAGAATACATCACTTCCTTAAAAAAAAAAAATCTGAAAGATTTTTCATTCATTTTTCCGACTTATTTTTATTCGATATTCGGTTGTACAAAAATCGAACAAAAATCTAATTACGTTCGATAAATGGCCAAACGAAATCCGATAAAAATAAAAAAAAATACAATTGAATCTGAAGTTGGACGAAACAAAAATCTTGACGTGTAAACCCACCTTAATTTCCCTTCCATAGTCAAAGACATCACAAATAAAGTCTAGAGCCAACTGACCTACTATTATGTTTATTGGAAGTGTGAAAAATCCAGAGCGCCCTGAGAAAACCCTCACAAACACAGCACATACAACTCCGTAAAGACCAAAATATAACTTACATTTCACATTTATACATCATTTGCTTTTATCATGACTGAAAAAAGTGGGTTAAAAAATCCTAGAGATATTCTGCAAGAATGAATGAAAGGAAGGCCATAAAAGTAGATACAAGGAACTGCCATTGTGCAGAATATTTGCTCGGTCGTAGCTGTATAACTGAACTATGGTTTTGAAGGAAGTAATACAATAACGACTCTAAAATCGTTATCATAACAACCATTCTTTAAAAGTTTATAATAAAACAGAGTAAATAAATAATTACACACGCACACTAAAATACATAAACCCATAAAATAACTGTGGGCAGCTGACAACACATATGGTCCTTCATGGGACAAAGGGACATACATAACATCCAGCATATGTGATGTTACAGAGCAGAAAAGGCATCAAGAGATGGAGGACAAACTACGGGAAACCTAGAGAATATGCTCTATGAATCATCATAAATAAATAAAATCAAGCTTCATTACTGACTATTGGCATATCAGCACCCATATTTTCCCCAAAGAACGGTGTCCATTATTTATGAACTCTTTGGAGCCTCAGGGACATTTTAACTTCACACACTGCCATGTACATTACTGGTGACAACTTCTGGTTGCACTGCATCTGCAACAATAACGCATGGCATTGCCATAAGGCATAGGAAACCTGTGTACCTTGCGTAAACACTAGCTGCGCTGTGTGAAATGGCCCTCAGTCACAATGATTGTTTAAAATTTTTATAGCTACATTTTCTTATTGGTATACTCTCATACCAAAAGGTGCAGATTTTTTTTAGCATATATACTGTATTTATTTGCTCCAAATGATGCACCCCCCCCCCCAAAAAAATCTGGGAGTCTTATGGAGTCTTGACACAATAGGCCAGAGGGGAGAAAGGGGACGGCAATATTCTTGGCCGGTTGCACCGTACTTTGCCTGACCTACTGGGACTCCCGCTCTGCCAACTTCCAGGATGGCGAAGAAACTGTCAGAGGGCTTGCCTCCACTTATGTGGCACGATTCAATGGCCGCAGTTAGGCGTGGGCAGGCACAGATGGGTGCGGCCCACAGGCAAAAACGCAGTGAGACGAGTTTTTTGGCCGCGGACCGTGCCGCGGCCGCTCCTGACCTCCCCCCGATCCCAGCAGGAGACTAGCCCATTGAACAACATGGGCGCGATTATATTTGGAAACAAGCCCAGGGGCTGCCAAGCTGAAACATACAATGGAGGCAAAGTACCTGCATTTAAAGCCACACACAGCGGTGGGTTTGTATCCGCTGTGTGTGAATGCAAGACAGGCTCCTACAGCTTCTCTGCCACATACCTCTATATACAGTGTTGAGTCTTGCTGTGCGTCTAACTGACCGCAAAATATGGTGTATATAATAACAGAGTTTAAAAGTAGTAAGTAAAATAGCTTAGTATAGTTAAGAATTTCATATTATTATTATCTTGTATTTATATAGCACTGACATATTACGCAGCGCTTTATGGTGCATATATAGTCATATCACCAACTGTCTCTCAGAGGAGCTAACAATCTAATGTCCCTACCATAAATGTAACAAACACATATGTGTAACTAACATAGGAGAATCTTTTGGGGGGGAAGCCAATTAACCTAGCAGCATGTCTGTGGAGTGTGGGAGAAAACAAAAGCACCCAGAGGAAACCCAGACACGTGGAGAACATGCAAACTCCTTGCAGATAGTGCCCAGGCCAGGATTTGAACCAGGGACCCTAGCTTTACATGGCTAGACTGCTAGCCACCTGACCCACTGTGCTGCCCTACATTTGTTTTTCTTCAACTGACTACAGCATTCTAACAGGAGGCCTAGAAACCTTCCGAATGTCTTGTTTTGATCCATCAGCTGACACCACTGCCAGGCTTTATACCCATCACAGGAAAAAATTAGCTTGTCATATCGCAGACCTATAGAGTTAATTAAACTTGTGTATATACATTGAAAGCCTCCATTACATGTTCGAACTTCTATGACACGGTTATTTTTCTGTCTTTCTTCTTCTAAGATGTAAAAGAATTTAAATTCAATATGCCATTCTGAAAAATCTTGCTTGTGTTGTCAACCTGACTCCAAAAGAAATGAGGGAATGAGACATCAAAGGCAATAACGACTTGACACAACTAGGACAATCCACGCAAGGCCAGTATTTCTTACATAATGAAATACGTATCTTTAGGGAAACAAAATCAAACGCAGCTAGATATCGCACAAAAATAAACAAAATCATTGTTTGAGGAAAATTCCCTTAAATATGTCAGCTGGCTGAGTTAGCTGAACTAGAAGAAATGGGATATGAATATAGAACTCTCCTCGCTGTTGTGCTGATCTAAATCTCTTTCATGTGAGTGAAATAAAAATTTTAATCTATATGGATATAAGTGATCCTGCCATTGCCATATCATTTCGTGGTTATAGATGACTGTACATCTGTACATGACGTTCATCGCACACATATAGGTCGGGATCCTCAAATCCAGCCAGACTTGGCATACAGGATCGCCTCAATTTCTGTGCTTTAGAAAGCTCCATCACCCCCTTATACGCTATAACCTAGGTGCCCAACCTGCGACCTGGGGGCCGCATGCGGCCCTTTGGGTGTTCTTAAGTGGCCCCCCCTCAGTCCTTCACTTGCGGCCCCCGAAACCTAACTGTTAATGCATGGTTCACTGATTAGCGTTCGCATATGCCAATCAGCATGCTCAGCTGGAGCAGTCGGCAGACAGGCAAGTTCCTATGCTCCCACTATTTTACCAACATATGGGGGATGACTGTATAATATATATTGTGGCACATGATCTTTGATGATATATATCACCCAAAATGTGTATTACCCTACTACAGTGTTCCTTATACTTGTACCATCATTCAAAACAAGTTTTGTTATTTAAAAATGAATAGTGTCTTCTAGCTATACCTGCTGTCATTGTTTTATTATAAAACACCTATTAAAGTTAGTATAGATTAAAAATGTTATCTGTGGCCCTTCCGTTATGCAGAGGCCCACCACTGCTCTATAATGATATGCCCGGTGGCAAACAGAGTCAGCCTCCAAATGGATGAAAGGAGCAGAGTCGTAGTTAAGCTCTGTCACTGTGATCAAGTCAATGAGCTTCCCAATGAGTGCGGCAAGGTTCCAGGGATGTACCTTGCAGTGCTTAATCTCAAGGAATATATATATTTACCACTCACACCAACACAAAAAACCCAAAACGAATATTGGGCAGGTGGTAAAAGCAAAGCTCAGCTCTGCTATCACTACTACTACTACAATCAGTGTGTGTGAGACAGCAAAGTTTGGTAACCTGACAAAACAGCACCAGGCAACTCATAGGATATGCTGCTGGATCAGTAGAGATGGTAGAGGAGATGCAATTTGCATCATTATGGAGTAATTGGGCATGTCAATGCCAACAATGTATTCAGCATCTCTTCTGACTAGAAATGTTTTGGCCACATTCACCACAGTACAGGTCCTCTTTAAATCTTCTGGTTGCAGAAACCTGCACATTTTGTTTTAGTTATATGAATGGGTTTCTTAGCTGCAGTCTATTATAGCCTAGATATATTTCTGGTAGCAGCAACTCTTAAGGTGTCCATAGACGCATAGATGGGCGCTAGATCGATGGGCACTTTGAGCGCTAACGTCGCGCAGTGCGCATTCACGGCCATCGATGTACTGCCCATCTAATGTGGCCACCCCTGAAGACAGGCCGGTGAAGCAGGTAGCGGATATGTCCGTAAATCTTGCTCGATCGACATCGGACGGGAATCAAGCCCCTTGTGCGCCTTGATTCCCATCCAATCAACAGCCGCCCGAGCGCAGCGTGGTGACGTTACCACGCTGTGCTTGATCGGGTCATCAATTGAGCGCCCCTCGTGATGTGTATGGGCAGCTTATTGGAGAATAAGGCGGGTTGATATCCATGCAATCAATGAATCTTCAAGCTCAAGCTTCGTTGACTGAAAGGAGACTCAATATGCAGCAATTGATTGATCCCACTGGAAGAAAGGCTGGATGCAGTAGATCATCAGATCATTTTTCTGATGGAAGCCAATAAATCTATTCTTATTTTGCCTGCCAAAAGAAAAGTCAAAGAGCATCAGTACAAAAATTTTGTCAACATTAATGATAAAGTGATCAGTGAAGACAATGCTCTGTAGGGAAAGTGTGGTAAAGGGCAACATCTGATCCCCACGATTCCCCTTACCTGCCATTCCTCACCTCCTTGTTTACATACAACCTAAAAGAAACCCCTTTGCTTCCAGGTCCATGACAGCATCCAGGCGTTGTGAAGTACAATGCCTTAAGAAAGCAAGGTGCTTGCACAGGAGACAGTTGAAAGCAGGAAATGTTTTAATTGGTTTTAGTCTTTGTCAAGCTGCTAATAAAGGAACCTTAAAATACCCTTAGTGCCCTGGATTGACCTTTTTAGTGTGACCTGAACATCCAATTCCAAGTACCAGAATTAACATGTGAAGAGAACTAAAATGAGATGGCCTCATGGCCGTTCTGAAACCCAAAAAATTGCATTTTAACCTCCCTAGCACTCAGCTCATACAGTACTCTGTTATTCTCTCCCTCTCTCCTCCCCTCTACACAACATGTGGGCTGGGAAACCTGTGCCCCTCCATTATAATGGAGGTCTATGGCGCACCCCCGTCCCTTATATCCAAAGCCAATCACAAAAGCTGTTAATAGAGCTTAAGAGCAAGCAATAAGTCCTCCCTATTATCCTCCTTATTTATTCCTAGAATGCTGAAAAGAGTAGAGCTCAGATAAGGATATCCACATGGAAACAGAAATGTTGCTAAGAACAAATATAAAAATTTTTGTTACCTTAATAAATTGTGAGCAAGAGAGGAAAAATATACTTTTCCATACATATCTCCCAAAGGACAAGGGGACAATTAAGGCACCAGTGGTCATCAATGGTTTAGTTTTATTTACAAAGAAAACCAAAAAGTACAAATATACACATTGTGCAGTAATGCAAAATATACACAAATTCACAATACAAAAGGAGTGTAAAATGTGCAGTGAGATGGGGAACTATAAGATGCATACTGTGGACAAGCTTGACTGTGACCTCAAAAGAGACTTTGTTTCTCTTCCTGGGGGGATCTAAAGTCACTTATCTTTTCTCCCAGGTTCTCTGGGTGTCGCTGCACCCATCCACTGTGGCCTTCACTTTAAGACTACTTTGACACCTTTGATGAAGTTGGGATCCAACCAACTCCATCAGGATGACGATCAAGTACACACAATATAAAAAAACTCTGATAAAGCAGAAACCTGCAAAACGCGTTGAGGTGTGCGAATGTTTTACACTCCTTTTGTATTGTGAATCTGTGTATATTTTGCATTACTGCACAATGTGTATATTTGTACTTTTTGGTTTTCTTTGTAAATAAAACTAAACAATTGACGACACGGATGTCTTAAAAGCCCCCTTGTCCTTCGGGAAATATGTATGGAAAAGTTTCTTTCCTCTCTTGTATAATTGGGATGTTGGTACATAAACCATATACAAGGGGAAGATCGCCCATACCTATGTAAGAAGAAAAACTTACTTGACTACCTTTATTTACAACAAAAGTTTGATTAAAGTTACTGTACATACTCAAATATAAGCCAAATTTTTCAGCACCTGAAATGTGCTCAAAAAATGGAATTCGGCTTATATTCGGGTCAAGAAATTAAAAACCGCAACACTTTGTAAGTGGACTTTATGAGTGCATTGCAAAGCCCCAGAACATGCTATCATCACCAAAATTTGCTGGAGATGTAGAGAAGGGTTGTGGAAATGATTGCTCTTGCATATGTAGTTATACCATAAATTAGGGTTCAAAGTCAAGTCAAATTTTTATTTATTTTGTGCAAAAACCTAATATGCCATAGTAATACTTTTTTCGTTACAATGTTCCCTCAACCCTTCTCTACATCTCCAGTAATGTTGGTAAGGAGATCATGTTCAGGAGCTATATATTAACTATATATTAAAGCGGACCTACCACCAGGAATCTATGTTTTCATTAATGGCACTAGAAGTGCCAATAATAGGGAGGAATGCAGTGAAAAACCCCCAAAACGTACCTGTAATGAGCAATTTAGTAATATAATCAGGCATTCCTGTTCACTTCCTGGTTAATGGAGAAAGCAGGACCCGGCAGAACGTCACAGCAGCACGTGATTTTTCAGTGTAAATCCAACACATGGTGGTGCAATATCGCGGGTGGCCACTGGGGGCGTTCAGTGATATTCTATGGCAAAGCAGCTCACTGAAAAATCACGTGTTGTGACGTGCTGCCGGGTCCTGCTTTCTCCATTAACCAGGAAGTGAACAGGAATGCCGGATTATATTACTAAATTGCTCATTACAGGTACGTTTTTAGGGTTTTTCACTGCATTCCTCCCTATTATTGGCACTTCAGGTGCCATTCATGAAAACATAGATTCCTGGTGGTAGGTCCGCTTTAACTTACAAATCTACTAAATTAAATATTACCATCTCCTAACAAAAACTTCTGAGCCTTAGCCGCTTCATTTTCCCCCTAGTCTTATACTAGAGTCATTCAGTTTTTCCAGATTTTTTTTTCTAAAATTAGGTACCTCGGCTTATATTCGGCTTTGCTTATACTCGAGTGACCACACTCGGGAGGTTGATATTCTTCCAGCAGCCAAATGCCAGAAAATGCTCCAATCCTGAATACGGAAGTGGCGCCACAGCTCAGGTGTCCTAATGCTTACAGTTTGCCCACAAGCCAGGTTCTTTAAGAATAGTGATCAGAAAATTAGAATACAGCTGTTACAACAGGAATTCAAGCTACGTATTTATGCAAATTCTAGATGGATCGTTTAATTTAAGGCAACTCAACCAGTATGAGAAGAGGGAGGCAGGTGGATATACAGACACATTTTCTTGTAAAATATTTATACTTAAACATAAACCCATTATATAAACAAGATGCCATAAAGTAGCAAGGCCTTGTCATTAGCTGCCACCTTACAGCTGACTGGCACCATCATAGTCCCCAGGCCTTGGGAGAGGTACTTCCAGCTGTATGGGATGCTGCCAGGGACATTACACCACAAAGTTAATATATGCAGGAACAACACAGCAGTACTTGTGAAGGATGAAAGATAATGCCCTGATACTTCACAGGGCCTGCCCTCTTCTAAACTAATAAAAGAAATAAAGAAGTGATTTTCTGCTGCACATTCTCCCTTCATTGTTTCTTCTAATGCTGCTGAAGGCTGCTATGTCTGCCAGCATTCCTGGAGCGGAGTGCACGCCCTGGTCTGGCTGCAACTAAGCAACTCATGACACAAAACAATCTAAACAGCAGCATTCAAGTAGCTTTACATTATATTTACAAAACTGCAGCTAACCACAGAAAAAAAGTTATATACAGGATATCTTCACACTTCATATGTAACACAATCACAAACATATCATCAGTTTTGAAAGTAGATCTGTAAACATTGTGTGCTGACATAATAGTCAGTTTCACAAACTTACCTAATTATCCCTGTGTGATCCTCTGCACATCACAAAGATCCAGGGTCCCTTTCCAAAGTATCGAACGGGAATCCATTGAGCAGGGAATCGATTTGCACCATTTTGCGCAATCGACAAACGCTCGAGCGCAGTGTGGTGACGTCACCATTGATGAACACTCAAGCGGGTATCAACCTGTGTATAGGCAGCCCAAGACTCTGGCTGGTACTCATCAAGGACACTTGGAAAGTGCTTAAAATTATCAGCCCACCGCACATCAAGCTTTCTTTGTTGTTTGTACCTTGTTATTCCCTCTTATTCTTCTTTTTTTAATATTGTTTACATATGAAACATTGTTTTTGTATTGTTATATGTTACAATACAAATAAAAAATTATAATAGAAAGATCGGCCCTTAGAATCCTCCTATTACTTTATTAAGAGGCAATAATAATTAGCACACAATGAATATCATCTAGACCATCAGAATGCATCACCAGACCTTGTTAAATATGAAACCTTTTCTTATTTCAAATCCCCAGTCGGGCTTGCTTTACAAGGATGCTCCTACCTTTAACACTTTCAAACATGCGCTCCAAACCCTCCTCTTCAGTCTGACCAATCCATTTCTCATCCCCAACATCATCACCCTGCCAATCCCATCTCCCCTGCCTATTGTATAGTTTGTTCCCCAACCTGATGGTAAGCCCAGTTCAGAAGGACCCTCTTCTCCATCTGTGTCATAGTCTGTACCTGTATGTAAGTGTTGCCTTTGAGGGCTCATTCACACTAGCGGAGTTGCAGCTAGGGTCACACTTTTACATGCACACTGCTGCTCGTTGCCCTCCAGCTCGGATTCTTGCAGGTGCAATCCTCTCCCATACACTTGTATAGGGTATGTAAGCTTTTTTTGTAAGTTCTTTGCCACTAACTGACACCGATACTGAAACTAAACTTCCACTGTGTGAAAGGGCCCTCAATTCTTATTCCATGTACAGCGCTGCATAATATGTAAGTGTTTTATACATAAATGTTCATAACAATAATATACAGAATACCTTTATGTGTTGTCTTCGTAACATTGCCAGCTCTCTCATATCTCGAAATGGCTGTAAAAGATATTGATAAAATTCTGTAGTGGCTTCTACAACAGCATTATATGCTTCATCTTCCAACTGGTATAACTCCAGTAAGTCCACCATGCTTTCTGTCACCTTGTGCTTTTCCAGCAGCTGCAAGAATAGAAACATTAAATATTTGAATGCTTGTACAGTTTAGAGATGAAAACAAGTAACTGAAGATTTAAAAAAAATGCAGAATTTTGCATAATGTTGGTTTAGACATGAAAAGGTGGCACAAAGAACCATATGTGGTTATAAGTTAAAACAATAAATGTATGACAAAAGGGATAACAAAAAACAAAGCTTGCTTGACCAACACAAAAATAAATACAAATACAGAGTTTTAACATATACTACAATATTTATCTATGGTTTCCTAACAACAACAAAAATTTTTTTGCATGATAATACTATTCTTTGTCACCCTGCTTTGGAAACAGTATTGCCGTCTGACATTTCAGACATGATTCTGGCCTACCACAACTTCACACCCACCACACAAGAGGAAATAGCACAGATACAGCCCTGCCTAACTCCACCCAACATAGAAATCTGTACTAGGTATCAAGCAATTATTATATCTAGAATTCTAAATCACAACTTTTAAAAAACTAACTAGTGCCTGACTTCCAGATCCTGCAAGGTAGTAGAATACAAGCAGGGGGAGAAGAGATGAGAGATGTCAATTAGACACCGGTGATCTGGGCTGGGAAAAGCAGCGCCACCTCCATTAACATTGGAGGTCTATGGCGAGGCCCCCTTTTGATGTCGCCGATGGCACTCAAGACTTGAGGCCGGAAGGCATCCGTGAGCCTGCAGTGATGCAGAATTGCTACAGGTTCAGGAATCACCGGCCATTATGCCTGATCCCGGCATGGGCACAGTTTGATCTAAGATGTGACTTTGGAAATTGTATGGAGTGATTGAAAGGTCTATGGTGGACTTAAGGCCCTGTCTGCACATTAGCCTAAAGCCCTACATACACCTTTAGATCCATTAGATCTACGAACGACATCTATGTCGTGCCAGGTTCTCCCTGATAGAATAGTGATTGATATTAGAAAGGTCATCATATTACATGGTTTTGGTAGAGTTGATTGTACAGAAATTGTATGGAGAGATTGTAAGGTGTATGGGGGCCTTTAATGAACCCTATTAAATTGTATTTGTTTTTTACGCATTAAGGCCCCCATACATCGTACAATCTCATCATACAATTTCTGTACAATCCACTTTTCTTCTACCAAAACTAGAGATGCTCCGATCAGCATTTTTGGGGCCGATCACCGATTACCGATCACCAAGATCATGATCTGCCGATTGCCGATCACTGCTGATCACAAAATGGCAGGGGAATGGGAATCTTTTATCTATAATCTAGCAGAGTTTGCACCATTTGTAGAAATGAAACTAACTCAAAATGAACTTTATTGAAAAAAAAAATAGAAATAGGCTACAGTCAAGAATACACAGATATATATATATATATAGCTTTACAGAGTACATATTCCTTACTGTCTAAGTGTTTCATAT
>CM070032.1:29540215-29558704 GCA_036250615.1 Ptychadena robeensis
CCAGTCTCCTAGTGAAAAACCGGCTCGGCAACAGGAAGTGATGTCATGTGACGTCACATCCGGCTCCCTTTATTCAGGAACTATGCAGGGAACTGGAGTCCATCAACCCCACAAGTTACACCGAGACTGGAGAGGGAGCCTGTTGTGGGAATAGTCATGGGGAGTGCGGGTCTCATTCTACTTTATTTTGGAATATGTTTTTCTATAAACTGTATGTATGTATTGCCTACCTATAGATAACAGAAAGATCAGTAATACTGGAAAGTCTGGGACGCATTGTGAGTTGCATTCCTAAATAAAATGGCTTCTGTCCAGCAAAGTGAAATCATATACTCAGCATCTCCACCCTGTACAAGAAATTGCCATGGTGTATTGCCAGACATCTCTCTAGGCTTATAGCTCAAATCTCTCACCGCAGCTGCATTTCCTGTTGGCTCCTGTTAGACAGGAAGTGCCTCACGCTCTTATATAATGACAGGCAGGAGGTATATATATAGACAGACGGGACATTGACACTGAGGCTAGCTGCAGACCTTGCAGGGTGTTTTTTCTACAATTTGAGAGTTATAGAAACACTTTGTTGCATGACTTTGAAAATCATGTAACTGTATTAGCTCTCCAGATTCCTGGCAGGGGTTATTTCTTCAGCAAAGTGAGGGAGAGCCATTTCTACTGCCCGAGGGGAATTAGGATACATGTCAAGAGCACCCATCTTGCAAAAAATAAGACACAGTTCTGGAGAATGTAACATGTAATATATAGATTTTTGCTGTATTCACAATGGAAATTAGAAGAGTTTTTACCACCATCACGGAACCAGATCCCATTTTTGCTATAAGGCCTGACAAGCCTGTAAAGGGGGCAACAAACACACATGCCCCCCCTCTAAATCAAACTACATCCACACTAAGCATAGGGACTAGAGATGGTCAAATAGTTTTTTTAAATTCCACTATTTTGACGATTTCAAGTTAATTGCAAAGCTCCTGAATATGGTATCATCACCAAACTTGTGAGAGGTGTAGAGAATAGTTTCAGTAGTACAAAAAAGGTCTCAAATAGTTTTTGCACAATTTAAGTTCAAAGTCAAGTCAAAGTTTCAAAAATCGGAACTTAATTTATGCAAAAACTTCATGTGCTAGAGCAAAACTTTTGAAAGCAAAAACTTTTGGGAAAAACATTTTTTTATCCTTTACAATTAATTTTCAGGTCCCAGGGCACATGCATTGTCTCTAGCCCAGTGGTTCCCAAACTGGAGGACGGGCCCCCCTGGGGGGTGCGAAGGTATTCCGGGGGGGGGGGGGGCACATGCCCTCATTCTTAACCTGTGTTTGAATATGGAGGAGGTGTGGGGGGGGGGGGCCGATAATGTTCATACATAGAAAAGGGTGGCCGTGCAAGGAAAGTTTGGGAACCATTGCTCTAGTCAATATGTGTAAACTTATCTACAGTCAAAAGAAATCTATTGCTCTATGCTCGCCACCTGCTGGTTGCCAGTGGTAATTATAAAACCTGAATACACTGGTATTATGAATATTTACATATGTTTTCCATATATTTCCTTGTTCAACTTTTATTTATAAAGCACCAACATGTTACCCAGCGCTGTACATTAAATAAGGGTTGAAAGGCAACACAAGTTAACATTGTTCAAACTATGATACATGGGGATAGAGAAGAAGACTTATATACTATTAGGAAGTTGGGAAACAGCTTAGACAATAGGGAGGGGAGATGGAACTGGTTAGGCAGTGATGTTAGGAATAGAAAGATGAGTAGGTCAGACTGAAGAAATGGGTATTCGGGGCTTGTTTTGGACAGGGAAAATTCATTGTGGGATTAAAACTACTTTATATTACCTATATCATTATTTGGCATTACTGAAAATTTCTGGCAAGTATTGTTTGCAATGAAAAAATTTTGCTAGTGAAAATGCATCTCTCTATTCTAAAACAGATAATGATGCACTAATATTGTTATTATGAAGTTACAGATAACAAAGTTACAACTGGAATACTCACAGATAGTCTTCATGAATCAGCGTGCAGTACAGACATTGTCCACGTGGTGGCAGTGTTTACTAACATTACAACTGACCCACAAGGACAACCCCACATCCATCCTGCCAGTGATTTCCATAAAATGATTTCCTTTCATCTCTTATTCATATTAATAATTCAGTGCTTTGTTAACTTAATATGGTGTCAAATGACATTTTTATGTTATGTAATATCTTATTATTATTATCAAGTATGGTAACAGATTCCCTTTCATAAAAGTCTGATTACAGTAGTGTGAATTGTAATTAGTTCAAATATAAATGTAAAACCTATTAATGAAAAATATATTGGGTGACATTTATGAATCAGTACAATTGTTTAGACCTTGTGTGATTCTCTCATCCAGACATCACATCCTGAGGGATCCAGCATACATGTAAGAATATGTGCAGTTTAGGAAACTATATCACTATAACTATATATATAACTATAGATGGCCACAACATATTGACTAGTTTAGATTTTTTGAGTTAATTGCAAAATCCCGCAACATTGTATGTAGACTTTGCAAAGGGTTGTAGGAACCTTAGAAATAAGTACTGCTCTGGCACTTGTAGGTTTTGCATAAATTAAGTAAAGATTTCAACTTGACTTTGAACTCATTGGAAACCAAAAAGAACTGAAAAAGAAGGGAATCTGAAGGGATGGGGCTTTAGCGGCACACTACAAATCTACAGATTTTATGACTTTGAACTAAATTTGTGCAAAAACTTTATAAGGGGCAATCTCCTCTCGGACACAAGGCAAACCCCTCCCCATGTCTCCTTCTGGATTAGAGTTTAGTAACCCCCCTTTCAATTTTGTTCTTTCTCTTCTCCCTACTTTAGCAAGTGCTTCCCCTGAAATTCGAGGAAACTCCTTATCGATTTTTTGGCCACCCCTTATTGTCTGGAGCGTACAGGTTGGTCGCACTCTGGTCGCAGCCCACAGAATGTGGGCACATCTTATGGTTTGGGGGTCCCCCCTTGGCTGCCTGGCTGTGGCGCGTGTGTTCCCCTGATAAGCACCTCTATGGGATCCCGGTAGATACATGTGATCATCATGTTGACCAACAACTTAAATATGCATGTGTATGTATATATTATTTGTTGTTCATCTCTTTGTAGGCCACACCAATCTGAGTAACCATGACAGAATCTTGATTTTTTTCCCCCTGATGAGGCCCCTGAAAGGAGCAAAACGCGTCGGGTGATACCCTTTGTCAGGATATTCTACATAACCGATTCGGTTTATGCAGGTCCCCTTGTTGTGGACCGTTATGAATACCCGGGTACAACCCGCGGCTGGACTCAATTCATCCAGTATTTATTATGTTTTATTTGGGTTGATGTCATATTTAAGTTGGGATTCTGTATTTTATTCTGTCTAATAAATTACGTATTTACATCTTCAACTACAGTGAGCGTCCCTATTCTACCATTTGAGCCTATTTAAAGTCCCTGGGGATTAGCCACCCCCTTCACAACAGCAGCAGTTCCCCACTGTACTGTGTTTTCTTTTCTAATCAATGACGCCAGGTATGTGAGGACCCAGGACGCCTATGCTTGTAATACAATGTAGGTGTTTGGCAAGGATACCCCCTAACACATCCCCAGCGTCATCACTGACGTCAGGGTGGGGGGTCCAGTGACAAATACACAGAATGTTGATGCTGGAGGATGGCGCAAGCTCTCTTGGAAAGGGTAAGCCAGTCCAAGCATAGCTCGGGGGTTACAGATATTGGTGAATAAATCTAGCTCAAGTTACTCTAAGGGATACTACTAAAAGACAGGTAGTCGAAATTTGGTTACCATCTTTAATCACAACACGTATGTGCGCACACACACACACATACACACTGACACTCTTGTAACAAGTACAAACCAAAAACAATTCTTTACAAAACTCTTTATTGTTTTATTGCTTATAACAAGCAAGGCAATTAACACAACGAGCAATTAGATGGAATCATGATGTATGATGTACTGCTGTACTCAGAGACATTCTGTATTATTCTGTGGATTCTTACTGAAGGGCAAAAGGACCCTTTACTTGGGTTTGAAGGTTTGCTTTGCGAATAGATTTTTCAGTTGTTCTGCAGTGGTCGCTTCTTTCTGCTGCATCAGCTCAGTATGCCCTTTGGTCACTCCCCAGGCATCAGGATGTGACAAAGATGGGCAGTATGGTCTCCCAGAAGCTGGAGGCAACTTCTCCCAAAACTCTCGTCTGGCCCTAAACAAAAAGAAATAAAGTTATATCCAGGGCAGCCATCAGGAATCATGGGGCCCGGTACAGCAAAAATGTACAAGAGCGGAGAAATACATCCAAGCCGCCCTCCCCCCCCGGCGTGCTGCCTGATCGGTGCACCAGCCTCTCAGCCCGGACGTCTTACACAGTGGCAGTCCGAGGTTGACACTGAGCAAGAGGCTGCTGTACCGATAAGGCAGCACGCCAGGGCCTCTACATGCTGACCGTCGGGCCCCCCTAGCTGCCCGGGCCTGGGACAGGAGTACCCTCTGTCCCCCCCTGACGGCGGCCCTGGTTATATCGCTGAAACTGAAACGCTGCTTCCATCCAAAACGGATAATGAAGTCCTAGGAAAGTAATACAGAGCTAAGGCCCATCTACTGTGGTCTCAAAACTCTAATCTGGTCCTTCTCATGGTACTCAGTTATCCTCCCACATTCTCCATATACTGTATGAAACACATGGGATAAGTTGTAATATGTTACAACCCCGCCCCCGACAATGCTGTAGAAGGGTGGAGATGGGTTGGAGTAGCAGAGCCTCACGCGGTATGGAAAGTTGGTGCCATGTTTGTCACTGTTATCGTGCGCTCAGCATTGCAAATCGAACTGGCTTCCCATACAGCTTGAGGCTCTGCTAAAATGGTCCCCCCGCAGTTGACAGCCTGGCCCCCCTAGCCCCTCATTGACTGATCACAGTAGGTTAATTGACCGAAAAAAGATCATGTTTACTTGCAAATGAAAATTTAAAATATGTGAACTAGAAAATTACACATTGACAACTTTTCTAACTTGTGTAAATTTCTATTCACTAAACGAAATGTAATTCAGTCACTTTTTTAAGTAAACATTAGTAACTCCTAAAGTTACTCCTCAAAATACTTGTTCATGTTGTTGTCAGAGTAGGTATCCAAGAATCCAATGGTTCCTTTATTCCGGAGTGTACAAAATCTGCCTGCTAGGAGTTATTGCTAATTATTTGCTGTGTGGTAGAATTTACCATATGAATATTGTTCACTCCATAGGAACAGGGTCGGCACCAGGAGCAGACGGGCACAGACGGCCAATCAGGGGGGTATGTCTATGTCTCACAGGTCATGTGTGTGCAGGTAGGGTACCCAATTGAGCGGACATACAGACCTGACTGGGCGGACCTGGCCCCCCATGGCCGCCCATAGGCACTGCATAGGAAGCTTATGTTTACCATTGCCTTAATGAATATCCATGTAGCTTCTTACTAAAAAGTGTTTTGTAGACTGAGAATAACAGAACGGTATCTCACATGGCAACATCTAATATAAATAAATATAGAGCAGGTATAGAGGTAAAAATAAAATGTACTCCTTTTAGCCACTGCATTTCGGGTAGAATGAACACTAAGTACAGCCACCTCTACCTCTACCTAGCGTTCAGCCATTAAAACATGAATGATAAAGTGATTGTTCTTACCTTGCCCGCACCCAGGGCTTGGTATGCATTTCTAGACCACTTCCCCAGCTGCCATGTTTCTCAGATCCCTGGGGTAGGAAGCCTCTCTCCGGGGCAAGTTCTTCTGCTATAGCTCTAGTGTGGTATGGTTCAAACCCACAGCAGCCTCCAATGTACCTCACCCCAAGGTCATAAGCTGCCCGAGCATACTTGTGTATGTCCCACCTAGTCACAATTCTTGGTTCCAAAGCTGAAAAAGAACAAAAAGTGGTTACTGAATGAGCATGTACGTCCCGTCTACTGTCAGACCTTTCTATGCTGAATATTTGCAGTTATCAGGTTGTAGGTGTGTATTATTTGGAGCCTTCAATAATTGTATATCCTGGTATATATATCAATACCACTGCAATAGCTACATATCTCATCTCACTTGGATTCATCTGGGTATCTGGCTGCTCCCTAAACTGATTTACTGAGAACATATGCCTGCCTCTAGTCCTGACCTTGTGGTAGTCTATAGTTTTGGTGATGGATTCTGTCCCCCCACACACAAGTTAACTGTCGTCAAATTGGCAATTCAGAGGGCTACACTTTTGATTTATGTCAAGCACAACATCTGTACCAACCAATGCCCCGGATAAGACAAGACACACAAGTGTTGCACCTTAGTAAGATGCCTCTGGCCCGGCTGGTAAAAGAGTATTCTCCCAGTGACTGGTATAAAACATGTCTGTTCCATTCATCTCACTCTCAAAAGAATATTGACAAATCAGAAGAAGCTGTTAAAATGTGTCCCAATCAAGGTAACCTATCAGGAAAGTACTCAACAGTGCTTATCTTTTCTCATAATCCTGATCTCTGCAGTAGTATTGAACTTACCAAAGGGGAACTCTGGAAGGTCAATAAAACCTTGTTTGCCACAGTCAGGTGTGTGATACGCCAGTGGTTGTGTCATCAAATGTGCTTTCACATTGGCAGCTGCCAAACCTTCCTTCATGAGCTTCACAGTTGCAACACAGGTCATTGGGTCAAAATGGCAATTAACCCCAACAACAGATGCGCCTATAGTACAGAACAAAGAGAATAAGAAGGACATACTATAAATACAATTAACATACATTATGTGGTCATTTTTATAGCACAGAAACATAGCCACATTTTAGTGAACACAACTATACAAATACCAAATGGTACACTGAAAGAATTCAAAAAGTTTGAGATTTATTTTCTCTAATAGCATACATCTCTAATAGCAAGTTGTTCTGCATTCATTTCAAGTGGGCAGTTATTTTGCACCTCATCAAACTTACCAGCCTTTGCCAGCCTGACTGCACACTCTCCTGGAGTCACCCCATTCAGGTCCCCTTCTGTTCCAATACACAACGTGGCAGCCACAGGCTTCCCAGCTTCTTTCAGGACCTCCACAGCCCACACTGCCTCTTCCACATGCTCAAAGTACTGAAATTAAAAGGTGATATACTAAAATTATTACATAGAAGAGGATGTCCCTCTAATACCTGCAGTAGAATACCCTCTTATTGTGTACATTATGCATCAATATATTATCCTAAATCAATGCTAGGTATCAGCAGAGTAGAAGCCAACCTCCAAAAAGCTTTACCCATGTGCTCCACCATTTAGATTCCTATGAAATGCAGGCAGCAAAGTATAAATCCTGGCCATAACGTTCAGTTATGGGCAGTAGGTAGGTTGGTAGGTAGGTAGGCCAGTTATTCAGAGACTGGGCAGGATAATACTGAGCTGGGGAGTTAATGGACATTACGTTCGAACTAGCAAATTTTAAAACCATCACAGACACTGCCAAAACTTAGGATCAGACTGAGCCAGGAGTGTCTGCTAACTGGGCATCCAATCCACAATGGTAACAGAACATGCAGTTAAATATCAAACCAGGTTAGTCCAGGTGAAGCTTGGACAAGGTCAGGTTAGAATGGAAGGTCAGTGAAACGAGTTTCTCTTCAAAGTGAGTCTGACCACATAGGACACATGATGACGCCTGGTGATGTTTGGCCAGGAAGCACCGACATAGGGGTGAGTAGGATAGGTCAGACAAACAGTCTGCACATTCATTACAACCAGGGCTCTCCCGCTCTCCCGCTGAGTATGTGCATTCCGCTACAGACAGTGCGATTCAGACGGACAATGAGGGGTTATGGGTGGGGGATGCACCACTAGCACCCACCCTAGTGGCTCTGCCATGTGAAGGCACCCACCCACAGACTAGAGTGCAGGGATGGAGATGAGTGATAGGAGAGGGTGGTGGCTGATTTAGCCTACCATCTGTATAAAACTCTAGACCAGAGGTGGGCAAACTACTGCCCATGGGCCATTTAGTATTTTAATCCGGTCCTTTGTCACTGTCACTTTAGTGCCAAGACAGTCTGGCTCCCCTCTGCTCATTACCTGGAATAAGTAGAGATAATGCCTGAAGGATAAAAGTCTCTTTCTAGAGGTCCTTGTTTGCCCATACTATCCAAATTTGTTTCTTTTTAAACCTCCCAGGCAGGATGATTCTTACCTTTTTTTATCAATGATAACATTTTTCACCGAGGCTGGGAGGACTTAACATCCCTTACAGGTTCTTTGTCCAGTCCCTCTGTAAAATTTCTAAACCCATTGTGGCCCATGAGTCAAAAGTTATGCCCACCCCTGTCCTAGACTATGTTAATAAACCTTTCAAAAGGTTTTAAAATAAAGCTGGGTATACACGGGTAGATTTTTAAATAGATTTGAGTACAATCGAGCACCATGCGCGCTCATGGTGCTTCATTGTGCTCTGATCTAATTACAAATCTACCTGTGCATGCCTTCCTTTGAGCAATATCTATTGAAGAAACATGTTGGAAAACCCTGTTCAATCTCCATTACTTTGAATGGAGACGTGAGTCTCCATTCAAAGTATTGGATGTGCTGCTCCTGAACAGCCTACAGCTCAGTGCGAAGGGGGCGAGGTCAGCACGTCTCTGTGAGGCTGGCTGCCTTTCTCCAGCTCGCAGCGTTGTGAGTGAGTGAATCTCTAACAACACGGGCTGTGAGCTGAGGAGAACAGGTCCCAATTGAACGGGAATCGACATAAGTTCTGCTCACCTCAGCAATGAGGAAATCCACATTCTTCTTCACAAAGACATCAAGTTGTTTCCGGAATATTGCCTTCACCTCAGATTGGCTCTTACAGCTGAGGTAGGATGGAGTTTGGCTGACCCCACCTGCCACCAGGGCATCGCCTTCATTTGCCACCTCCCGTGCTATATCACAGGCAGCTTCATTCACCTTTTGGCCCTAAAAATGAACAAAAGTGTCAGGTACTTTCATGTGTAATTCCTGAAATAAAAGGTTACCAACCATGGAGCCATGAAACCATGAAACCATGCAACCATGAAACATCAGGCATCACTCAAGCCCAGGTTTTTTGCAGTAGCCTGCAAAGTGTGTTTTCACAAAAACAGTGCACCACAGGAAAAAGGGAACAGCGTGTTATTATTTGCCATGGAGTAAAGCCCCCCACACATGGCGATCAATCAGGATATGGGAATCAAACAAAAGAAAACTTTTTTCGAGTAGGATCGAAGAAAGGTCCATTAAACAGGGAACTGACATGTTTGCAAATCCGGGTCGACCAAGGTCCCCATCCAAAGAGGGACATTGATTAGCTGTTTGATCGCCTAACGCCTAATGTGCCCAGCTTAAGTGCGTTAATATTGATTGTGGCTTAGGTCCTTCTGACTCCGGCTTGCCCTCCTAGACTCGGGTATACTCTCCATAGCCCCAATAATAACCAGTCCAATGTCAATGATTCTCTTTCCAGGAAGACTGGATGGATCCTACTCTTTTTTTTAAACATGACCCTTATAGTTAGGCCACTTACAAATATTAGAAAAAGTTAACATTGATTTACAATTTACTTATTTAACTACCTGCCAAATATCCTAATGAGTGCTTACCCCGGGGTGGGCCAACCCCAAATATACTGTTACCATGTTTCCCCGAAAATAAGACAACATTTTTTCTCCCAAAGATGCCCTACATCTTATTTTCGGGGGATGTCTTATTTTCCATGAAGAAGAATACAACACTGGGGTGTCAGGGTTGGGTTACTTAAAATGAGACAGGGGAGATCAGAGGGGGGAATCAAAATGGCACAGGAGACTCAGAGGGGGGATTACTATTTTAGTAACTCTTTCTCATCCTCCTGTGTCATTTTGATTCCCCCCTCTGATCCCCCCTGTCCAGAGTTACAGTACTGCATCATTGGGGTGCCTTATTTTCGGGGGAATACCTTATATTTCAGCATGAGGCAAAAATGTAAGGGTGCCTTATTTTTGGGGGATGCCTTATTTTCTGGGAAACAGGGTACCTGTCATGTACCACAAACACCGAATACTCACGGATATCTTGGCTGCTACATAGTTCCCCCTGTTTTCCAGCTTGTCATCACTGGCATAGAAAGTAAATGTCTGCATGACATTGGCTCCAGCGCGAAGGAACTCCCTGTGCAGCTGCCGCACTGGAAGAAAGGACAGAATGATGAACCTCCCAATACAGGTAAAGTAACTACATACAATCTGCAAAATTCATAATTCTGATACGCAAGCATTACTACAATGGCCTGGTGCAAATGGGAAGAGCTAAAGATACGGAGTCCTCAGATCCTTGGCAGCCACAAGACCATCAAAATACTTGCAAACCCCATCTACCATATATACTGTAACATGTTCATGAAATAAAAAATGTGTTTATAACATTGTTCAATTGCTATTACAGAATAGTTATTAATACTGTCATGAAGTATTTTTCAAGCCCTTTCCTGTTATGGGATGACGGTGACCTATCTCTGTGTCTTGGCCACCAGTGAAAGCTACATGTGGCTGTATCTGCTCACCAATGGGAAACCCACCCTGAGAAATGATATATGTCAATTGCAGCAATACATGACTGTAAAATTTATCTGAAAATTGGTGAAAAGAGGATAAAGAGATCAATACTTTAATCTAAAATATGGATATAGATTGGTCACTATGGTTTGGTAAGTGATAGGTGAAATCTTATAGGATGAAGGAAATGGATAGATATATATAAACCAACACACCTGCCTCAGGATGTTCTACTGCAGCTTCTGGTGTCCAGGGTCCAGCTTTGACATAACCTCTCTTCTCCAGAGCAAACACAAATCCGCCATCTCCGATCACAACCTCGCCTGCGTCAAGGCGTTCCAAAAGTCCCTAAAATAAGGAAATAGATATAGGGTGAAGTCATGTATGATGTATGTATATATATATTTATAGTACAGTTCTGCATACACACAATATATACTGTATATACAGCGGCTGTGGAAAGTATTTAGACCCCCTTATATTTTCACTCTGTGTTATATTGCAGCCGTTTGCTAAAAGTTTTTTTTCCTCATTAATGTACACACAGCCCCGCATATTGACAGAAAAACACAGAGTTGTAGACATTTTTACAGATTTATTAAAAAAACTAAAATATCACAACTTAAAAGATTTTGGCTGCAATATAACAAAGTAAAAAATTTAAGGGGGTCTGAATACTTTCCGTACCCACTTTAGATTCATTCAAACTGCAGAAGTTCTCACATTGCTGAGTTTGCTAATAAACATGTGCCGGGCCATCTCCCGGGGTAGTGACAGACGTTTATCGGGGCTGATGCTGCTGCAGCACCTGTTCCAGATTTACAGTAAGGGAATATCAGTAGCTAGCATAGTGTATCAGCTTTACCTTCCCCCAGGCCGTCCCGTCCTGACAAACCTCAGTAGAATCCCTACAGAGAGAATATGGAGGATAGAAGACCTACATATGAAGAAGACGTGTACAGGAGTTTGGTAACCCTGGTTGGTGAATCTGGTCAATATATTTTCCTTTATGCTCCAATCCTAGAATTAGAGATCTATGTGGCCTTCATAGAACTAATTCCATTCTACTTGTCTGCAATTACTTACTATAAATAGTTAAACTGTCACAAAACTGCTTTGTCTATAATCAGTGTTGTTTCTTCCTCTATACAAGACGCATAGGGCCTCGGCCCTCTCCCAGGTGCACGACTAGCACTCTCCCCCCGCTCAACACCTAGCACCCTCCCCCCTAAAATATTTTCTTCTGCTAGCACCCGATTCCCCCCACCCCACGCAACAACTTTCCTAGTTGACAAGGGGTCCCAGGCATCAATTTAGCATAGGTCCCCCCAATGCTGGAAACGACCCTGTCTATAATAACCACAATACTACAGAATGCCCATTCAAGAATGGGAATGGTTAAAGCTGAACACCACTTTGGTACCTCCTTGGTACCCCAGATGACAAGAGCTCTCTTCCATTCAACGTTTTCGTGTCATGGGTACATTGCAGGGCTAATGGACCTCCACTGTGTGGATATTGGATAATAAACTTTGCTATGGCCACAGCCAACAGGCTTTAGAGGGGTATATAGGGCAAGTAAAAATTAGGTTTTTTATCCCCTAGACCAGTTGTTCTCAACCTTTTTAGATCCGTGACCCAGGATGTGGCATTTGGAATACAGAAGTGCTGGTGTGGAGTATCACTTCTGCGTTCCAAATACTGGAAGTCACACTCCGCGATGTCACTTCAGGTCAGTGTAATGTCCTCTCCCTTATATTTTCCCAACCCGCTTGTGAAAATGATGTGTGTTGGGGAGGGACAATAATATTGGCGTTGCTCTCCCTTCTTACTTCCCTTCTTGCTGAGCTACTTATTAGCAGCAGCTCTGAGGCTTGCAGTGAACTCGGCAACCCCTGTGAAATGGTCATTCAACACCCAAGGGGGTCCCAACCCATAGGTTGAGAACCACTGACCTAGACAAAAAAACTAAAATATATATTTATGGATGACTTTTACCATGGCAGTTCATGGTTAGCCTCACGGAAATGGAAGTTTTAGATTGTAGTTGGAGTTATGATTAAATTATGCCCGTCTTACAATGGGCATAACAAGGGCACCACGTTGTAGTTCTGGGAAGTAGGGCACGGCAGTGTGGTGGCCCGAACACCAACTGTTGGATTTGGACTCTATGCTGTTTATTGTTCTCACTGGTTTGTCCCAGCGGGAAGATCAGATTTTGGGGAAAGGCCAAGGACATGGATAATATGTGACCATTCCAAGTTTGGCTGCCTGGCCATGGTTAGTGCAGAATTTCTGTGATGGATCGTATCATTTTTAGACCAGAGACCACTGGCCAAGAGAAACTCCTGACTATTTGTATTTTCTCCATCTACAAGTGCTTAACGCTGATCTTTATTTCAGGTTTTCCTCTGCCTTTCCAGGTCTCTTCTCCAGCTAGCCACATGCTGCTATTATATACCAACTGTCATCTCTGCGTACCTAACCATGACTTTGTGATATCATCACTAGGTCTTTGTGCTTCTCTATGAAATGCATGCAAAAAATGTATGGTGAGATTCAAGTTTCACAAAATCCAGCAATATATTAGTTATATAGTTATCATCATTGCTTTTCTATTTTTGAGAAATGGGATAATGGTCGAAAATATAAAAATAACCAATAAATATTCTGCCTCGTTACACTCATATCCAGTTCTTGCCTTGTCTGAATACAATTTTGTGTCATGCCAGATGCGAATGATGTACATTTGTTGCCTCTATAGACTTTGTTGTACAGAACTGTAAAATTAGCCTTACACATATCAACTTTTTGATTTTTAATAAGATATTGATAGGCCATTGACAAGGAACCAAATTATGGGTCTTGAAACTACAGCCCTCCAAGGCCTCAAAGCAGCCCCTATTGTTTGTTTTTTCTTTTCGAGTTGTCAGAAAGCTAGAGGTTATGTAGAAGACTAAAACTGTGATATACAGTTATGATAAGTGTCCACAGAGGGCAAGGGATGGTATTGCAGAGGGATTTATATTCCAAATTAAACAAGGGGTTGAAAGGCTCGTTTACACTAGCCACAGTGCAGCACAGTACCGCCACACAGCGCGGCTAGGGTTAGTCACATTAGCCCCAGCACAGCCATAGCGCACATAGTGTGAATGGGCCCTAAAACGTAAACACATTAAGTAGCTATATAAACAATTTGACTTTATAATGTATACACTACCGGTTCATTTCAGAATACCCTAATTAATTGTTCCAGTTTTTACTTTATAACAGTTTATATCCATTAAATTAACAAGAAGAACGGATTAATATAATTATGAAAGGTTGCAGCTAGGGGTGTGAAATTGGGAAGGAAGGTATTTTCAGTGGAAAATGACTAACCCCCCAGAAAACTGGACTTTTAAAGGTGTCTGGGGGATTGGGGGGTTCAGAGTCAGAGAAGGTAAGGGTTGTAAAATCACACTTCCCAACACTCTTTAACATTTTTTCACTACCAATAAGATCTGTAGACACCTGCTCTAGTTCTAAATAATATGTTGATAAGTTATAAAAGATACAAATAATAGTCTAAATAATACATAACAAATAATAATAAATGCAAACATTGTGGCATGTTATATTTGTAGTATTTATTTTCTAACAAATATGTGATTTTACAAACATGAACAGTGATATATACCTTCCAATCACTATGTATTCCACCAGGGAGGACCCGGCACTACATAGCAGTGATATATACCTTCCAATCACTATGTATTCCACCAGGGAGGACCCGGCACTACATAGCAGTGATATATACCTTCTAATCACTATGTATTCTATCAGGGAGGACCCGGCACTACATAGCAGTGATATATACATTCCAATCACTGTGTATTCTATCAGGGAGGACCCGGCACTACATAGCAGTGATATATACCTTCCAATCACTATGTATTCTATCAGAGAGGACCTGGCAACATAGCAGTGATGTATACCTTCCAATCACTATGTATTCTATCAGAGAGGACCCGGCACTACATAGCAGTGATATATACCTTCCAATCACTATGTATTCCACCAGGGAGAACTCGGCACTACATAGTTGTTAGTAGATCTAATGGAAATAGTATGGAGTGATCTAAAGGTGTATGGGGGGGGTCATCACTTGATTTGTATCGGATATATATTATTGAAATATATATCCCTTTTTTATAGTCACATAATGAGATGTCACCACTATACATCTAATATCTGCAGAATCCACATTTTACTATCAAATATCTTTTTATTCCAAATCCCCAATATCTCTGGACATGTAGTGGTGCATTGGTCTGCCCACCTTCCCTACCCCATGTGGCAAAACAGTCTGCACACCAGCAGCCAAGCATTATGTCCATACTGCAGTCATCCCTAAAACTGTCACCCAAAGCACTCACAATCTCTAATATTTGGGGTGACAATGATTGTCTGAATGGGCATCAAGTGGCATCACTTCTATACCACTGTCATTAATCCCTACTTATGTGACCTAAACGTTGTACCGTTCTATCCATCCAACATTTCATATAAATGTATAATATTTGAGAACTGATGATGAACATTGTTAGGCAAATGGTCGAAATATGTAAATACTCAGGTGCTGCACATTGTAACTCTTAAACCCAACTGAAAAACCCTCAACATGTCAGTTTAGGAGATATTGTCACATTGTACCCCCAACATTATATCGCAGAAGATACTGTCACATTGTACCCCCCAACATTGTATCCCAGAATATACTGTCACATTGTACCCCTAACATTGTATGCCAGAAGATACTGTAAAATTGTAACCCTAACATGGTATCTCAGAATATACTGTCACTTTCTACCCCCAACATTGTATCCAAGAAGATATTGTGACATTGAACCCCAAACATTTTATCCCAGAAGATACTGTCACATTATATCCCCAACATTTTATCACAGGAGATACTGTGACATTGTACCCCAAACATTGTATCCCAGAAAATATTGTCACATTCTATCCTCAACATTGTATCATAGAAGATACTGTCACAATGTACCCCCAACATAGCATCCCAGGAGATACTGTCACCTTCTTCCCCCAACATAGCATCCCAGGAGATACTGTCACATTGTACCATCAACATAGCATCCCAGGAGATACTGTCACATTGTACCACCAACATTATATCCCAGGAGATACTGTCACATTGTACCTCAAACATTGTATCCCAGAATATACTGTCACATTGTATCCCCAACATTGTATCCCAGAAGATATTGTCACATTGTACCACCAACATTGTATCCCAGGATATACTGTCACGTTGTACCCCATCTGTATAATGAACTAGAACATCTAAAATGTCATACTATAAGATACTGTGACATTGTACCCCAACTGTATATAGAACCCCCAACATGTCATCCCAGAAGATGCTGTCACATTGCACCCCAGTTGTATAAAAAGAAAACACCAACATGTCCTACTAGAAGATACTGTGACATTGTGCCCCAACTGTGTATATAAATTAGAACCCCCAACATATCATTTCTAAATATACTGTCACATTGTACACCAGCTGTATAATGAACTAGAACCCCCAACATGTCATCCCAGAAGATGCTGTCACATTGTACCCCAGCTGTATAAATGCATTAGAACCCCAAACATGTCATCCCAGAAGACACTATTATATTGCACCCCAGATGTATAATAACCCCCTGAAATGACAGTGAGAGGCTGGGACTTGTAGTCCTCAGTCAGCCTGCCATAGACTTTCCCTGTGCAGCATGCCACTTACCCTCTTAGGTGGTGCCATGCTTGCGATGTGTCAGCAGCTGTGCAGCCCTGGGGTATCCTTCTTATAGAGATGGGCATAGGGAGTGGCAGGATCGCGGTGTTTTCCCTCCTCAGATTGGTGCTCCTCTATCACGCCCCATCCCGTTATGTTACACATCTCAGCTCTGCCAGGGACCGCTGAACACACACTTCAAACACTTTGTGCAAACAGATTTGTCCTTTACCTGATATTAACCTGTTCCTGGCAGCTTGGCACACATACCCCAACCTCACCCAGTGCCACCCTGGTATCAGATCCTAGAGATCGGTGTAGAGAAATCCAATAATGACTGTGTACATCGTATTATAACCCACATCTTCAGTAATAAAGTTCTGAGTACGAGACAAGGAACCCGGGAGCCATGAAGTGGGCTGTGATCGGAACATTCGCCTCTCTGAATGTTTAACAGAGCTGGGGTCAGGGGAGGCAGAGGAGTCGGGGCTGACTGGGAGGAGCAGGGCGGCTCTCCGATCCCTTATTTGTCTGCCGGGGTATTTTCGGTGTCCTGTGTCCGTGATCTATCAGAGTCGGGGTGCTCTGGGGTGCTGTGTCTGTGATCTATCAGAGTCGGGGTGCTGTCCGTGATCTATCAGAGTCGGGGTGCTCTGGGGTCCTGTGTCCGTGATCTATCAGAGTCGGGGGGCTCTGGGGTCCTGTGTCCGTGAACT
Source organism: Ptychadena robeensis (assembly GCA_036250615.1). Classification (NCBI taxonomy): domain Eukaryota; kingdom Metazoa; phylum Chordata; class Amphibia; order Anura; family Ptychadenidae; genus Ptychadena; species Ptychadena robeensis. Next base: position 29,557,319 of record CM070032.1, read on the forward strand.
ATCAGAGTCGGGGTGCTGTCCGTGTTCTATCAGAGTCGGGGTGCTCTGGGGTCCTCTGTCCGTGATCTATCAGAGTCGGGGTGCTGTCCGTGACCTATCAGAGTCGGGGTGCTGTCCGTGACCTATCAGAGTCGGGGTGCTCTGGGCAAGATGAGGCGCAGCCTGACTGTTCTGCTGCAGAAGAGGGGTCACCTAATGCCCCCCAGGGACAGGCTGCACTCTGCTCTCTCCTGCCTGCAGGAGTCCAGGAGACCCACCAGTACTGCTCCCAGCACTGACAGGTAAGTGACAGGACATACTGACCAACATTAACAGGAGTCCAGGAGACCCACCACTACTACTCCCTGCACTGACAGGTAAGTGACAGGACACTGATCCCCATGGTAGGGTTCCTGACATACTGACCACCATTAACAGGAGTCCAGGAGACCCACCTCTACTACTCCCTGCACTGACAGGTAAGTGACAGGACACTGATCCCCATGTTAGGGTTCCTGACATACTGACCACCATTAACAAATAATCACATTTTTATTACACCCTGCATTCATTATTCTGGATTTGAAATAGTGTCAGCAGCGTTCATGTTACAGCAGTTGTACAAACAGAACAGCATGCTACCTGCACAGACACCAATAAGAAATCCACAGACCTACATTCTCCCAGCCTTAGTGGTGAGCTTCCTTTTCTGGTGACTGCAGCCATAACATATGGCAATAAAAACCTGACAGAGGTTTAAACCTTGCTGACAAAACAACACATACACAGTCTGATCTGAATCTAGCTGTAATCTTAAGGTGGCCATACACGGGTCGATTTTTAATTGATTTGTGTGCGTTCGTGGTGTTGTTTTCAAATCGATTGCATCCAGCCTTAAGCCAGACCTTAAGCCATACACACACAGCTCGACTTTCCACCAGCTTGAGGAAGCCCAATCGTGGTGCGATGACATCATCACGATGTGGATGAACTGATTCGATATTGAGCACTTCTGCAGTGGCCAGCCTGTCCGATACTTTGAATGGGGGCCCTCTGACCCCATCCAAAGTAATGGGAATCGAACAGGGTTTTCCAACATGTTGGAACCCTGTTCAACCGAGCTCGAAGAAGCGCTGGATGGATTCGAGCACAATTGAACTCTCATGTATGCCCGAACCAACATGTTGGTAACCCTTGATTACACTCAGCCCCCATCCAATGTATTAAATGGGATCGATTACGCAAAGTGGTGTGCATGAATTCTCTGTTCAATCAACAAAGCTTGAGAGCAGTGTTGTGACTTGCTTTAACTCAGTGGTTCCCAAACTGGGGGGCAGGTGCGAATGTATTCTAGGAGGGCACTGGCCCTCATTCTTAACATGTGTTTGAATAGGGAGGGGGGGGGGG
>CM070032.1:29558804-29575041 GCA_036250615.1 Ptychadena robeensis
CTTATGGCCGGCACACAAAGGGTGCCTGGCCGATTGAAGGGGCCCCATAATGCACCGGGGAGCTAACGTGATGACGTCATCACGTTAGCATCCCGGAACAAATCGGGACTAGTCTGCCTACACACATCGGGGTTGTGGCATCTAAGAAAAAAGGGCAGGTGAAGGGGCATGCACCTAATGATTAATGAAGGGAGTCTGGCCCAAGGATTGGTCAAGTCAATGGCAAGGCCTAGTTTAAGGAACGGAGTGGAAGGTTACACAATATTTAAATAGCCAGGTGGGGTATGTGAGGGTGAGAGTAAAGGCCCCTATACACCTTACCATACAATTTCTGTACAATTGCCTTTTCTTCTACCAAAACCATGTAATATGAGGGCCTTTCTAAACCTTTTAATCGCTATGTATTCTATCAAGGAGGACCTGGCACTACATAGCAGTGATATAAACCTTTCAATCACTATGTATTCTATCAGGGAGGACCGGGCACTACATAGCAGTGATATATACCTTCCAATCACTATGTATTCTATCAGGGAGGACCCCTGATAGAGTCAATCGAGCAGGGTATAGGAGGGTTACAGTGAGAGAAAGTTGAGCTCATACATGGGTATCAATAAGTCAGGTGGCGTATATGAGGGTTAGAGCAAGTCCAAGGATGGAGCCAAATATAATTGTTGTATTAGCGTACAGGGTTAATGATTCTGTAAAGGGTCAGTGCAGGAGGCAGGCCTTGGAAGGTCAGACATGAACAAAATTGTGCAAGTCCAGAGACAGAGCCAAAGTTCTTACAAAGTATCATTTAGCCAGATGAGTTATAGGAAAGTTAAAGCAAGAGCAAGCCCAGAGACTTCAGTCAGCCAAGTAGGGCATCCAAGAACAAACCCAAGGACAGAACTAGACAATAGAGTGGACAACATTTCATCCTGATAATGTGGATGCTGGTCAGCAAAGTATGAGTTTGTTTAGTAGTGACCCATTCCCAGACTGGATTTACATTCTTATTACTCAACCAGACAAGGTGTCTGACCAGGGTGGATTTGATTTAAATCACTTGTCAGTAAGGCTTGATTTAAATCATTGATTTAAATCAATCATTCTTGGTGGCATAACTTTAATATGCAAGTAGATGTAGTATTCAATTTAAACAATAACACATTACAGCATATGCTATTTGCTTTTCTCAACTCATGTTATAACATTTCTGCTGTGAAGAGGCATGTCATTCTGTGAAGAGTAAATTCAGTTTTGAGAACTGTAAAAGTAAACCAAGCATCTGTGATAATATCTTGTAGGCAGAGAAACCGCCTAATAAGCTTACAGAAATAGACAGAAGTTGATGATGGCATAAGCACATCACCCAAATTACCCCTGGAATAGACAAGGGTGAGGGGACGGGCCACTCAATATATAAAATAAATACATTTATTATACACTGTGCAAAACATTTTTTTTTGTAATTAATAACTTTGTAAACAATTAAGTAATGACCATCATATAAATTAAAAACAATGCACAATGTTGCGGATGTACACATCTATACACATGCTGTTAGACAATTGAAATAGTCCCAATGGTGCAAATTTCACCCCCAACGTGCGTTTAGTTGAAGAACAGCCAACACAAAAGCGGGCATAAAAGTGGACACAGACCCTCAGGGGTTACTCACGTCCATAGATCAATATAGGGTGGAAAGACCTGATATCTCAAGTTGGTGTCCCCACTGCACCAACACCAGACAGACTAACCGCATAAATGCCGTGGTGATCTGCGTACAACAAGACACTTACTTTGGTAAACAGATGTGCACATTGCACATTGTTTTTGATTTAATACTTTATTCATTGCACTCTGTATAATAAATGTATTGCTTTTACATATTAAGTGGCAAAATTTGGGTGATTTGCTTATGCCATCATCAACTCCTGTCTATTATGTTGGCCACTATACATCTGAGAGTGGAGTTTTATTGATTATAAAACCTTACAGAAACCTCTGGAAGAGCCTGACATTGTGAATGGATTCATGGAATTTATTTACCAAAAATAACATAAAACATATACAGCCTTATTCTTCATAATTAAAACTAATCTTTATTTCATGATGGAAAAACCTTTGGATGATAATAAAATGTCCTCAAAAAGCATTTTATTTTTCAAAAAATTCAATGTAAATTAAAAAAAATCATTGATTTTTATCCACCCGGTGTCTGACTTAACTAGATAGGCTAGAACCTAAAGCCCCCCATACACCTTAAGATTGATCCATACAATTGTCATTAGATCTACCAACAACTGTGTAGTATAGTGGCCTCCCTGATAGAATTCATAGTGATTGGAAGGATTAGAAAGCTCCTCATATTACATGGTTTTGGTAGAAGAAAATTTTATTGTACAGATTTTGTATGGTAAGATTGTAAGGTATATGGGGGCCTTTAGCCAGTAAAGGGCTGGTATTATAAAACGTTGTATCACAAGCTAGGTAGGTGGCAACATTTGTGGATAACTGTAGTGGCAAAATTTATTATTTTTTCTCAACATAACCAATTTGTATTGTGTGTATTGTGGGCAAAGTAAATCCTAGGAATAAATAGCAAGGAGAAGATCTGCTAATATATTCTGTGCTAACATTTGTAATAATAATATGGCCTAAATGGTTCATGCAGGTTCATATTGTGTGCTTTCTTCTTCTTGTGTAATTATACAGACAGGATCAGAATTGAACACAATTCAATTCAACACAAACATAATATATAACTATATATACATTGTTTCTTATATGTCAGAACGTCATAGAAGCCCAGGTGCAGGCTGATGGTAAATTGCCCAATTATAGGTAATAAACTTGACATCAAAGCCTATAGAAGCCTGGTGGAAAACACGCCACACTTGTCCACATTTCATCTTTTGACCCTTGTGCCATTCCTACACCAAACTCATTGCTCTTCTCTGGTAGAGATGCCAATGGCAGCAAGGAAGTCTTATGATGAAAACCACCAAGTTGCCAATCAAGGGAACCTGTTCAACTCATAATAGAGCAATTCTCTTGATTATAGAGCTATAGAAATCATAGATGTTAGATCAATTGTTCAGACACTTTGTGGAGACTCTCCATAATACATGTCTCCTGGCCAGCTGTCCTCTAAACTTATAGGCCGTTCATGCAAACCAGTAGATAAACCTGACTCAGCAGACCCAACAATTACTTGGCCAGATATCCCAAAGGAATGTTCTGTTGGACCGATGCCCAAATTACACAAGCAGATTCTTGCAGCCAATTACAACTAGACATGATTATGGTAAGCACAGATTGCAGGTGGCAGTCCTTTGAAAGAAGTAGATAGATTTCCATTGCATGCGTTGTATAGCTAAAGCCAGCCATAGATGTCTCCTTACCAAGGCAATTTCTAGTGAAATTGACCATGCGTGATGACATCATCATGCATGGCCAGTCGTGCCGGGAATCGGCCTTGCACCCATCATCAAAGGACATCTCTGTAATTTGTCAGATCAATTTCTGAGACGATTTATGGACCGATTTTAGGTGAGCGCATTAAGGTAGCCATGGGCAGATTCCTGCCAATTTGTAGGCTGCACCCATCTGGACAGATCGATCACGATCCTCCTGCATGTTAGATCACATGGTGACTAGCATCCCCATCCAAAGTAATGGCCGGCACACAATGGGTGCCCGCCGATCATCTGGGCGGCCAGCTGCAGCGTGATGACATCAGGGGACCTCAAGCACGCATGGTGGACAATCTGCGGTGAGATCAGCTGCAAATCTAACTGTCTATGGCCAATATCACATATTCCATATATTTAGGGTAATTAATCTGCTTCTGTTCAGTTACCCAAACATACCTGAGGTACAAAAATTTTACCAGGTGCTCAACGTAGCACACTACACCAACTGCCCCATTATGGAGAACACTCCTTAAAAAAGAACAAAAATGTCATAAATTTCAGTTTACAGGCACTTAGACATGGCGGGGTTCTCCTTTAATCTTCGGGTATGTTTACCAAATATGCTGCCTGTGTTTTGGTGTTATAATTCACAGTCCTTGACCTGTACAGTACAGGAATGTGTATTTGATCAGACATGTTTGCATCTTCTGACCTAGACTGACCTAGTTAGATGTATGTCACAATTCCAAAATATTGTTTAAAAAAACAACTTGTTAAACTTTCATCTAACTGACGTTTTCTGTTGTTGTTTGTGGCAGTGGTACAGAAAACCTGTCTTCTAGTTTGGGGAAGAGATGGAAGGACACGGCAGAGACGGTAATCATTGGAGGTGGATGTGTGGGGGTGAGCCTGGCATATCACCTGGCCAAAGCTGGCATGAAAGACGTGGTGCTCCTGGAGAAATCAGAGCTCACAGCTGGATCCACATGGCATGCGGTAAGCCAATCTCTACCAATACAACAAACCAGTCTGAGGACTAGCACCTATTATACATAGGAATTGTTCTCAGCACCTGATGTCATTAAAGCCAACCCCTAGACCAGGGGTGTTAAACTGAGGCCCAAGGGTCAAGTGTGGCCCATAGTGTAGAATATTTGTTATGTAAATTGTAATTAAGAAATGAATGGCACAGAATTGTCTTTTATTTGGCATTTGATATTACATGTGTTATAGTTTTACACTTTGCTTGCTCCAGATTCAAGTTCCAGAGTGTTCAAGCTAAACTTTTGTTTGTTTCTTTGAAAAGATTAATTGTTATATCTGAAATGTTCTCGATTGTAGATATTTCTTCAAGAAATGTTAAGGTTGGCCTGCGATAAAATTTTTATTTTATTTTAGCCCACCCTGTGTTTGAGTTTTGCACCCTTGTTCTAGACTTAACAACTTGAAACTTTGAGACTTTTCCTATTATATATACAACATTGATTACCTTAAGAACCATTTTTGCCGGGCAACATATTGACAAAAATACCCTAAAGAAGCAGTTCTCAACCTGTGGGTTGAGACCCCTCAGGGGTCCAACAACCATTTCAAAGGGGTCGCCACGTTAATTACAAGCATCAGAGTTGCTGCTAAAGGTAGGTTTATACGTGTAGATTTCTTCAATCAATTGCCAATCAGATTTTTTGTTCCATGTCGTTGTCGAACATCGTTCAATCATTTATCCAATGTAACATTAGATTTTTAGTTTGCTGAACTCCTTGTAGTGATATCAAATGAAAATACATTCTAAGTTACAACGACAGATAAAAATTTATCAACATGTTCCATGACCTTTCGAACGATTTTTTGTTTGAGGTCTGACAAAATTTATTCATCGAATAAATTGGCCATTCTAGATTTCTGTTCAATCAACCAAAAATTTGTTCATTCTTCGCTGATCGGACAAAAAAAATTACACGTGTAAACCCACCTTTACAAGCATAATTTGATTCTTGAATGCTGGTACACACAGAGGACTTCAAGGAAAGGGTAAGCATTTTGGTTTCTTGCTGTGGCCTGAACTGCACCCCTAATTCCTTCTCCCATGCACGAAAGAAAGGTATACGTTTTGGTGCAAGATCCGATAGTTTCATGGCGTGTGTCAACACTAAAGTGTGTAGAATTGGGTCAGTGTCAGAGCATAGTACTTCCAGGGGTGTGAGATCTCTGGTGAAAGTAAAGGGTTTTGGTAGGTTGTATAAGAAGTGGTGTAATTGGAGTCCAGTTCAGGCCATTGGAAGACATAAGTACCTCTATGGTTGGCCAGTCCTGTAGATCTGGGTAGGCTTTAGCTAGATGTAGGTCCTTGTTGTGTAGTTGACTATTATAGGAAAAGGTGGCGAATGGCCGGGAGAAAGTTGTGGATTCAGCAGCAGCAGAGTAGGGCAGAATTATCAGATGGCGGTAAAGCTGCAGTGGGGTGGGTACACTTCCCCAGGGGAGGGAATGCAGAGGAAAGTCATAGAAGGTCTGTTCGAGGTCTACCCACAATTTGTGTTCGGAGTGCCTGGACCAGCCTTGTTTAGTCTTGTGAGGTGGGCAACCTTATGGTACAAGAAGATATTGGTGGAATGCGATGTCTCCAGCGGTTTCGGGGAGAGAGAGTTTTGTAGCAAATCAGGGAGTATTTATTATTGAGGCAGCCAACTATTCTGGTATACACGTGGAGACCATACACGCCACTACCGGCACAACATCAGTTACCTACCTAGTTACTCAACTATACGCTGATACTATTACTTATCTACTGGATACTGCTCCTACGTTAACTTTATGGTTGCCCCTGGTGGGCGTGGCTGTGGTCTTTGCGTTATTGACTCCCTGTTCGCCGCACTGGATTTGGCCGCCGCTGCTTAGTGTGGTTTATTATTCCATAGGAATCAAAGAAATAGGTATGATTTCTGGATGTGGATAGGTAATGATCTGACATGGTATAGAAATTTTGGTAGGATTGACGTTTTAAGGATGTTGCTTCTACTGAATTACAAAAACCATCCTGTCCGCCATTTTTGGAGAAGAAGTTTAACTTTTCATTCTTTAAGGATGAAAAGGAGAGGTGAAAGGGGGCATCTATAGCACCACGTTTTCTATCTGTTACATGCATGTATAAAGGTGATCAGACTTTGTTTCTTTGATTTTCCCAGGCTGGTTTAACCACATATTTCCACCCGGGGATTAACCTAAAGAAGATCCATTATTACAGTATAAAGCTTTACGAGGATTTGGAAGAGGAGACTGGCCAGGTATGTGTAGGAGTGCTGCTTAACTTCTCTTGGAACCCCGCAACCATGGCTATTTAACATCATGTTCTTATATTAATAATTGATCAACATATTACACAGCCCCCTACTGGCTATGTTTAAATAATATACAAAATGTACCTTATGTACCTATACATAGTAGAAAAATAAAATACTTATTTGCCACTCCAGGCTCCTTTTTATTTGCCAGATGCCAGACAGTGAAGAACATATGTATTTGAACACCTCTGCGAGTTCTCCCACTTAGAAATCATGGAGGGGTCTAAAATTCACATTGTTGGCGCATTCCCACTGTTAGAGCCAGCATTAAAAAATCAAGAAATAACATTGTATAATTTTTAAAGAATGAATTTGTATTGCACCGCTGCACATACGTTTTTGAACACCTGGCAATCAGCAAGAATTCTGCCTCTCAAAGACCTGTTACTCTGCCTCTAAAAAAACTACCTCTACACTCACTTATTTAACTTTAAGACACATGTTCACCCCACAGCCAGTCAGACTCCAACTATTACCATGGGCAAGACCAAAGAGCTGTCACAAGACACCAGAGACAAAATTGTGGACCTCCTGTTGGAGCAATTGTTAGAAAATGGAAGAGGCTAAAGGGGACTGCGGGTCTCCTTCATACTGAGTCTCCATACAAGATCTCACCATGTGGGGTATCACTGATGATAAGTAAGGGGAGAAATCAACTCAGAACTACATGGGAGACCACAGTTTCAAAGTAGAATACTACACCGCCATGGTTTAAAATCATGCATTGTATGAAAGGTTCCCTTGCTAAAGTCATCACATGTCCAGGCCCGTCTGAAGTTTGCTAATGACCATCTGGATGATCCAGAGCAGACATGGGAGTCATGTGGTCAGATGAGACCAAAGTAGAACTTTTTGGTCTAAACTTCGCCATGTTTGGAGGAAAAAGAAGGATGAGATGCATCCCAAGAACACCATACCTACTGTAAAGCATGGGGGTAGTAACATCATGCTTTGGGGGTGCTTTTCTGTGAAGGGCACAGGGTGATTGCACTGTATAAATGAGAGGATGTATGGGGCAATGTATTGTATGATTTTGAGCAGCAACCTCCTTCTCTAAGTTAGGTCATTGAAAATGGGTCGTGGCTGTGTCTTCCAACATGACAATGACCCGAAGCACACTGCCAGGATAACAAAGGAGTGACTCTGTAAGAAGCATATCAAGGTTATGGAGTGGCCTAGCTAGTCTCCAGACCTGAATCCAATAGAAAATCTTTGGATAATTGCAAACAAAGGCATCTGGACCAAATATTAATTTTGATTTTCTCAGGTGTTCAAATACTTATGTGCAGCAGTGCAATACAAATGCATTCTTTACAAATCATACAATGTGATTTCCTGAATTGTTTTTAAATGCTGTCTCTCACAATGGAAATGCACCTACAATGTGAATTTCAGACCCTTCCATATTTCTAAGTGGGAAAATCACAGGGTGTTCAAATACTTCATGTTCCTTCATGTACCTCACTGTATGTTGGTGATGTTTCTGTTGACATCTAAAATTTTTCACCATCATGGTGAATTAGAAGACCAACAGGCTCTGTTATGCTACTGCAGGCCTGGACACTACAGTGTGAGGAGCACATGGTATTTTATCCAATTGTATGGTATGTTAATCAATGTATAAACAAGAAAGATAAATGCGAACATAGCACTTTTTTTAAAGGCATGGGTAAGTGTCAGTACTATGGTCTGCTTTTCATTCTTGGGGTGATTGATTCCGCTTACCTCTGATGAAAGATAAAAAGGGAAATCTCTCCAGTTGAAACAAAAACAGTAAAAAACAAAACAAAAAAACCCAAATAGGTAAAACACAACTTGGCCACAGCTGGACTTTAACATTTGCCTTTGTACTATTATTGTAAACATTCTGTACTTCAGAAACTACTTTTACTCTGACCCAGTGTTTTTTATTTAAAGGGCATTTACATTATTCTGATTTCAGCAGACCTAAAACAGTGCACACTTTCCATTTCCGTAATATCCTTAGTGGTGAGAAAAGATGTCAATTATTTGATTTGTGAGTTAACTGCAGAGCCACTGAACATGGTATCATCACCAAAATGGTCAAGAAGGGATGTAGGAACATTGTAGTGTTTTTTTGTTGTTGCATGAGTTAAGTTCAAGGTTAAGTTTAGATAACCCTTCCCTACATTTCCAGAAATGTTGGTGATGATGCCATGTTCAGGAGCTTTGCAATTACCTCACAAATTACCTGAAATTTTGCAAACCTCAGTAGTGATGAGTCTACCTGTTGATACCATTTTGAGGAATTTGTACTCTCCCTGTTGAGTTTGAAATGTACTTTATATTGTAGGAATGTAGCGGGAAGTTCACAGGATAATTCCAAGATGTTCACAATCAAACTCATGATGACAGGGAGTTCTTTATGTTGGTTCTTCATGTTGGGCTAGTCTTTCAAATCTTGATACTGTAACCAATGGCTTTCCGATCCAGCAGTGATAATTGATATTCTCCTGATGTTTTATGCAGGCTGTTGGGTTTCACCAGCCAGGAAGTATCCGAGTAGCCTCAACTCCAACAAGAGTGGATGAATTGCGGTACCAGATGACCCGTGCTCGCTGGCATCCGAATCCACAGTATTTGATTGGACCAGAAAAAGTGCAAGAACTATTTCCATTACTGAATATAGACAAGGTAACAACGCTTTGATACATCCCTGATGACTCCACTTCTAGTTTAGTTGTTATCTTTGTGGGGCTCAAAAAAAAAAGTCTGCATGCATCTAAATATACAAGGGTAGAACGCAGAGATTTTGGCACATGGCAGACATGGCCGATTGTTTATAATAGGCTTGTCTCCACAGACATGTGATAGCCCGCATTATGCCACAGGGGGTCAAAACCAACAGACATGGAGCCCAATGGAGACAAGACCTTACTTTAAACATTTCCTTTTAAAAAATTCAGCTAAGACCTGTTATGAATAACCAAAGGTGTCACAAATAACTAGGTTTTAATGCAAAGTTTAAAGTTAGATGCCATTCTATAACTCCTTTCCCACAGGAAGATCTATAAATCCTTCCAAGTTCAATTGTTGAGATCTAAATAAAATAATGAGATTCAATCAGCAAATAAGAAGAGAATTAGTTGAGGTCCATAATGATGACAGGTATAATCGTGCACAGAAAGTAGGAGCAAAACTAGAATCAACTGTCCCAGATCACTAGTTCTTTAGGTCAGTACAAGTTGATTTAGTGTTTGGCAGGAGTCACACAGTCTGTGGGAATTTCAACAGCAACCAAGATCTGTGCTAGACTGTTACTGATTATCTAACACTTTGTCCTTCGAGTTGTACATTATATTGGGCTAAAGTTTTATACAGAATTAGCATACACAGCTGTATCTCTTCTCTACACAAGTTATATTTCAGGTGTAAGTATTCCTTTTTAAATGCTCATTGCTTCCTTTTCAAGTTACCAGTAAAGGCCCCCATACACGTCTACTGTAGATTTCCCTTTCAATCAACTTAAAAAGATATTTTTTTTTGGATCAGGAACATCTGTGATTGATTGTAACCTATGCCAACTGTAGTAACAGATTTTTGATCTAATTTTTTTCCAAATTTTAATAGTTTTAGGTCGATCCAACACGTGGGTTGCCATAGATTTTCAATCAATCAACAAAAATTTTTTATTAAGTTGATTGAACAAAAAATCTAGACATGTATGGGGGCCTTAACTGGTATAAAGTAGTGATCTGAAGAAGTAGGTGACTTTGTAGTTCACTGACCCTTTCTGCGAGAAATATCTATCCTACGAAGAATCTTTTTCAGATGACCATCACCATAAAAACAATTTGTCGAGGTGACTGCTGGATGAAAATTGAACAGTTATTTTCAGAGTGTCTGTTAATTGTACCCAGAGTATTACGATTAACCTCCACCATATAACACAGCTCTGTACATAAAAATATGGTTTGAAAGGTAACACAAGCTAATCTATACGTACAAAGTTTGACAGAAGGGCTTACAAACTAATAGGCTGGGGAACAGAGTATACAAAAGGTAGGGGAGATAGAACTGGCTAGGTAGGGGTGAAGTCTAATGGGAAAATGGAGAGAGTTCCAGAGTAGAGGTGGTGCTAGAAAGGTCTTGAAGCTGGCATATGAAATTGATAGGTCAAGAGAAGAGCAGAAGGGGAGGTTAGGGGAGTATTTATGTACAAGATGGGTGCTGCAGGAAGTGTCGAGTGTCGAGTGATGGCATGGCGGACAGTTTGGGGCAAACATTGTATGTTTCTGGCTGGTGAACACTTCGGGTGTTCGACCCGCCCCCTTCGCTGGCGAAAAGAAGTCTATAATTCTTCCCCCCACTAGACCTTTCCGCACCCAGTCCAGCCAGAGGAAGAATTGTTTTCACTAGAGACTGGGTAGAAACACCCGATATCTAGTGCTTTATCAGGCACAGACAGGAAACAACAACATCACTTCCGGTTTAGGAACAGACGTCATTTCCAGTATAGCTCCGATCCGAATTTCCCCGCAAACACTTTTGTTAAAGTCCGAACCGCCTGTTTGCGGGCGGACACGACTGATGTTTGGCCATCACTAGTGTTGAGTGATATAAAAGCAAGGTACAGAAATTTGATTGTCCGCACAATTGAAAACCAGTTAAAGCAGGGTACAGACATGAAGATATGGGCCAGATCGATGGCCACTTCGAGTGCCGTGCGCACTCACAGCCATCTGTTTGGCCCATATAATATGTGGCCATCGCTGTTTTCAAACGGGTCCAATCAATCGCACTCGAAAACAGGAATATCGGACGTGACCGTTAAATACGGCCGATGTCCGTTGCTTTGCATGGAAACCCCGGGTCTCCATGCAAAGCAACGGCAGAGCTGGAGAGAGAGCAGAGCTGTCTCCCCAGCTCCGCCAATATCTGACAGCAGCGTGATGCCAGTACTTAGGATGCTGGTGCCAGGAATGAAAACGTAAGGAAGGTAAGTATGGGGGTTTTTTGTGTAGCAGTTCTGCAGGATTTAAACTGCCGACAGGTGAGTAATGTGTCTATTTAATGTATGTGGGGTTTTTTATTTTGTGTTTTTGACATCCATTCCTTTTTAGCAGAATATTTATTTTATACTCTAGGTCCTAGCTGGCCTCCATAACCCTGGAGATGGTCACATTGACCCCTATTCCCTTACTATGGCCCTTGCAGCTGGAGCCAGGAAGTATGGTGCCCAGTTATATTTCCCAGCACCAGTAACCACTTTAACACCTCAGCCTGATGGGACATGGAATGTGGGAACACCTCATGGCACAATTCATGCCAAAAGGATTGTGAATGCTACAGGTAAATCTATATATCCCCTCATATATCTAAGGTGTTATAATTAACTACTCAAAATGTTCAAGTTGTGACCAAAGTGTTAATATTTTGCATGACCACCATTATTTTCCAGCACAGACTTCACTTTTTTGGGCATGGAGTTTAGCAGAGATACACAGGTTGTCATGGAGGCTGCTAATCCTCCATGACCCCACCCCAGGGCTGGTGGATGTTAAAGACTTTGTGCTCCTCCACCTAGCATCAGAGGATACCCCACAGATGCTCAATAGGATTTAGGTCTGAAAACATTATTAGCCAGTACAGAACCTTTACCCTCAGTTACTTTAGCATGACTGTAGTCTCAATTCAATTTCTGGTTATATTAATGATGAAGATAATTAGAGAAAATGAATTTTGTCAATTGAAACATGTCAGTAAAGACCTGACAGTGGTTCTAATAGCTTTCCACTGAACCCAAATGTTTTGCCTCTATTTATACTTTTGTGAGTTGATATGGAGGGCCACAAGTGCGGCCCTCGGCATTACTAAAGGACCGCACATAACATTTTCAATCTATACTGACTTGTATACCATTGTTAATTGAAAATGACAGCCGGCATAGCTAAAAGACGTTGTTTTAAAATTTTTAAATAACAAAACTTGTTTTAAATGATACTTCAAGTATTAAGGAACACTGTAGTATGATTATGCACATTTTGTGTCATATACAGTGGCTTGCAAAAGTATTTTGAACTTTTCCACATTTTGTCACATTACAGCCACACAAGCCACAAACACTAAACTCAACTTTTATTGGATTACACGTGAACGATCAACTACACAAAGTGGGCACACGTAGAAGTGGACCGAAATCATACATGATTCCAAACATTTTTTACTATAAATAACTCAAAGTGGGTGTGCGTAATTATTCATGCCCCCTGATCACAACTTTGTAAGCAGCACCTTTTTGCTGCAATTCCAGCTGCCTTTTGGGTATGTCTCCACCAGCTTTGCACATCCTAAGACTGAACCTTGCCCATTCTTCTTGTCAAAACAGCTCCAGCTCCAGTCAGATTAGATGGACAGCATTTGTACACACGTTTTCAGATCCTGCCACAGATTCTCGATTGGATTTAGATCTGGACTTTGACTGGGCCACTCACACACATGGATATGTTTTTGTTTAAAAACCATTCCACTTGTTGCCCTGGCTTATGTTTAGGGGTCGTTGTCCTGCTGGAAGGTAAACCTCCGCCCCAGTCTCTCAAGTCTTTTTGTCAGACTCCAAGAGGTTTTCTTCCAAGATTGCCCTGTATTTAGCTCCATTCATCTTCCCACCCAACTCTGACCAACCCTGTCCCTCCTGCTGAAGAGAAGCACCCCCGAGACATGATCCCGCCACCACCCTATTTACAGTGGGGATGGTGTCTTTTTGGCCACATCTGTTGGGAAAAGTTATTTCAAAGGGGACTCAACACCTGGACAATGACATGACGGGGGGATCCATGGCAAAACTCCCAAGAAATGTTTTTTTCACCAATAATCCGCCACGAAGGATTTCTAACATGATAGTCATGGGATTTGAACATACGAGGGGAGCTGGAGACACTAAAACACATGTTGGTAAATGCCTGGGAATTCCCCCTGACAACAACCTGTGAAGATCTGCTTTCTCCACGTTGCTACAGCTTAAAAGCAACATTTTAATTTTATGGAGGACACATGGTGGAGATGGACAGTGTGGGGACACTGGGGGGAGTTATTCACGTATGGGCGACCTGGTGGTGCGATGGTTAGTGTGGACGGACCTGGGGGACAGACTGGTCAGTATGAAGCCACTGGTGGAGATGACGTGGAACTACAGGTGGTGATGGCGTGGTGGAGGACACTGGGGGAGATGGACAGTTGGGAGGACACTGGGCTGGAGATTGACAGTGTGGAGGACACTGGTGCAGATGACGTGGAGGACACTGGGGGAGATTGTCAGTATGGGAGACACTAGTGGGGAGATGGACTGTGGCAGACACTGGTGGAGATGACAGTGCGAGGACCCTGGTGGAGATGGACAGTGTGGAGGACACTGGTGGATATGGACAGTGTGGAGGACACTGGTGGAGATGGACAGTGTGGAGGACACTCGTGGTGTGATGGTCAGTGTGGAGGACACTGGTGGAGATGGACAGTGTGGAGACCCCTGGTGAGTATGACACGTGTGGAGGACCTGGACGTTGGTGTGATGGTCATGTGTGGGACACCTGGTGGAGATGGACAGTGTGGAGGACACTGGGGACATGGTCAGTAATATGCGCGACATCTTGTGGTGATGGTCAGTGTGGAGGACACTGGTGGAGATGGACAGTGTGGGGACACTGGTGGTGATGGTCAGTGTAGAGGACACTGGGGGAGTGGTCACGTGTGGAGGACACTGGTGGAGATGGACAGTGTGGAGGACACTGGTGGTGATGGTCGTGTGGAGGATCACTGGGGGAATGGTCAGTGTGAGGACACTGGGAGATGGTCGATGGCAGACACTGGTGGTGATGTTAGTGTGGAGGCACTAGGTGGTGATGGTCATGTTTGGAGGACCCTGGTCGTAGATGGATATCTCCCCATGGTGGATGGATGGGATATCAGTGAAGACTGTAGATCACACAGAACCTAGCTATGGTTCCCTATAGCAGCAGCCAGCTCTGTTTCCTAACTCTCCTCCTTCTTCAGTCAGAATGTGTAATGGTGTCCGTATTTGTATATGTTATAGGGGTGTGAGGGTCTGTGTGAGGTAGGGGTGCTCATTGGCTGGATTAGTCTGCTGACTGTGACTCACGAGGGTCACGTCTTCTGCAATGCTTCAACAAAGATAGGCGGCCGGATCGAACTCGCCTATGTTCCGCGAACAATGGCGCGCACGCGAACATATGAATGTTCGCCCCCGCTCAAGTTCTCCCCCCGGCGAACAGTTCACACCATCCCCTAGTTCCATGCCCCATGCTCTAACAGTTAGACTTTGGGGTCGCAGTGGAAGGACTGAGGGGGTCTTAGACAACCCAAAAGGCCTTATGCGGCCCCCGGGCCACAGGTTCAGGTAACCTGGGGTTAGAGTGTCCCGAATCCCCACAACACCAAACAGACATGAAGCTACCACTGATAACTGTACCTCCCCCCCCCACCTCCTACTATCGGAATCCCTCCTTCCCCCCTAGTGAAAAAAAGTCCGCTCCCCCCCCAATGCTCCATATATCCGAGTTCCTGAAATTTTAACAAGGGACTGCCAATTGCGTTGTCCCAGCTTTCTCCGCGCTTCCGACCCTAAATACTTTGGCTCATGGCACTCACTACAAACACAAAGTAGAAAATCAAAGGATTGTATCAATTGCTTCATCAAGGCCTGGAGTAATTGACACTGAACTATAAGGAATTTATAGGAACTCGAAATGGTTTGTATGCAACATGAAAAAAATATGATTGTGGATTTTAAAAGATGTCTAGAGTCCAAATGTAATTTCGGGAAAACCTTTGAAACAACATTCCCTTAATATTCACTTGACTCTTTACGTAAAATGCTTGGGGTCCGGAAAACACCAATCAGGGTGCCCTAATATCACTTCCGTAACTAGCTGCCATTGCACTCATGTACCCCGCCAAAGCCCTATGTTCACACTAAGCCATACCAGCATAACGCACCCCACTTAACTTGCCTGTACACATCATCACAGCATTCACACTAATGTGCTCCCCCTACTATACCTTGAGTGTGGTAAAAAAAAAATACAATGCTTGCTTTGCCTTGCTTGCCACAACACTGTGTCTGCCATATCATGCGCTACATGTTATGAAACCTGTTGTTCTCATTCGGAACACTAGGTTCCCTGCTGAGTGGGATTTTGGGCCATCAATGTCAACTGTCATTTAGACTTATCACTACTTTAATCAGCGAACTCGAGAAAAATGAATGCTGTGGCTTTTTTGGACTTTTTATTTGATAAACTCCTCTGCAGTTTTGGCTAAATCCAATCTGGATTCTGTCAAGCACAACATTGGCAGGAAAACGTGTGTGTATTTGCCCCCGGCTGCCCACATGCTGCTCTTCATTGGTGGCCTCCCATTGGTCTTCCACTCGCTTGTCCCCCACTAAACCTACCTACGTAAATGTAGCGCGGCCTTAGGAACTCACCTGTTCTCACCCAGGATCTTTTCTTCGAA
>CM070032.1:29587512-29605591 GCA_036250615.1 Ptychadena robeensis
AAAAGTGCAGCAAATGGCTACAAACTCTGAAAAACGGACCACCAATAATTTTTAAATGGCCAACAGAATAAGATAGGAATAAAGCCAGAGAAAGGCTATACAGGATAAGGGATAGGTCATAGTAACCTACAAGCACATATTATTGGCATGCAAAGACAATCAGTGTCACCCTCATGTAACCTCTGACCATTTATTGTGTATGGCTAGAAGTAGGCTATGTTGGGGACAGCGAGGGGGGTCTCCATGTACACCTGACCCACATCTAGCAGACATGGCCCCTAGATCCCAGAGGGCCCTTGTATGTGATGCAGCCATTTATAGAGGCACACAGTTATGTTCCCTTGATACCCGTGTGCTCCTTCCCCCTCCCTATTGCATCATAAGTTTGGTAACCACCAGATAAAGCCACATTCCAGCAGGTCACATAGCCAGCAGCTTTTCAGGGCAGCAACATGGGGTGGGAAACTCATCAGATGGAAAGCAAACTTCTCCCAGAAAATTTGGACCCCCCCTTTCCCCAGTGTGTGTCTATGAGCCAGACTTTTCCTTATTCCGCCCCCTGGGTTTCCAAATACATAGAGAAGGATCACATGAAATAAGTGGGGAGGGGGTCTCTCCCCTCTAGTAATACTTTGGACTCGTCAGCTCCTCTACACAAGGCGGCGAGCAGATAAAGTCTGCAATACTCAGATGGACGATAAAGTACAGAGCATGGAGGGGGAGACTCGCTGTGCTGCTCCTTGTGGTGTCACTGAGCTCCCCTCTTCCCAGCTCCGAGGATCACAGTAGCAGGTCTCCGTCTCCACAGAGAGGAAGAGGTGGAGGGGCGGAGAGCTCCAACGATAGGAGGAAAGCAAAGGGTGGGGGGAGCCAACCACAGAGGAAGGTGGTGACTTGGTGACTGTTATTATGGGGCAGGGAGAACATTTGTTTACAGGGGAGTGTAGAGGGTCAGGCTGCGCGCGCTGTACACGGAGCAGAACAAATCATGTAGATTATATGCAGGGCAGTTTTTTTCTTGGTGCCCTAAGAAAAAAAACAGCTGAAATGGCGCCCTCTTTAATGTGGCGCCCTAAGCCATTGCTTCAACTGCCTATCAGTAAAAACGGCCCTGCCTGCAAAGAAAGTTTGGGAACCACTGCATTAGGCCATGCAAGAGCAACAGGCATCTAACATATCCACTTATATAAGCAGTGGCTGCCTCTGTGTTTCTCCATTCGCATGTTTACATTTAAGGAAATCCTGTATGTGTCTTGTCATTGTAAAACTACCATCACAATGCCAGGTATCTTATTGTAAGACTTATCCATTAGCTTCAATACATAGTTGCTCACCAGGCACAAGTATACAGCTAGTAAAGGCAGAGTCAATTAACTTAAATATTTGATTCATATTAATTTAAAGATATAAAATTATTTGAATCATAGAAATGTCAGAAGTTTTTTGTCTTTTTTGTTAAAGCAACATAAATCCATTTTAAAGCAAGCTTTTCCAAGACAGATTTCTCCATCTGAAACACTTGGACATAGTACTCCAATCTGATCCTTCAGCTTAACTACAATATTCTTCAAATTATTGACACAGGTATGAGAATGCAGCTAGGAAAATATGGAGTACAATCAAAACTCCAGATCAGCCTTTGTGTTTCTTAGTTTTGATCAGCATAATAATAAAAAAAATAGCATTTTCATCAATTCAGCCACCTCAGCATTGTATGGCTTTTGCTGTAAATTATTTGATTATTTTAAAAAAAAATAACATTTCAGTAAAATGATATATGTATCTTATTTTTATTTAGTTGGATATCCCAAAGAAGAGAGGTTTGGAGGAAGACCAACAGAAAGGGTTAGTGGAATTTATGAAGAGCTGAAGACAAAATGTTCAATGGGCTTCCATGCAGGATGGGAACAGCCTCATTGGTTCTACAAGCCTGGAGATGACACTGGATACAAGTAAGTGTTCATCCTATGAAGCATAGCACATTTCTATCATCAGTGCTGTTTTCTGCTACCCTTGTATACTCAAACATTGGCTGTTTATTGTACATGTTTTGAGGATCTATAGAGACTGAAATTTCAAAGCCTATTGTAATAGAAACCCAATGGGTTTCTCCAAAGGATAGGGGCTCCTTAAAAAATTAACAATTATATTCTTAAATCTTAAATTGGTTGGACTGACACTGATTGTATTAATATCTATCTATAAGGAGGCACACCTTCAAGTGATTGTGATTGTAAGGAGCATTTTTTACAATAATCACCCATGTTATGAGGCTCTTCCACTACTAATCACTAGTTAGGTAGCTCTTTTCCCAGTGACCATCACCATGGAAAAAAATTTTCGTTGACCATCAAAGTAGTGGGTCCCTTTAATAACTTTGCACTGATCATTAATTACTATAAAAGACCATGTCAAGGCAAACTGCAATATTTACGACCTTTATGGCATAAGCTTTTATGTATTTTTTAGGATCTTTATATCTCTGCTTACTGTTCAAAATAATATACCAAAAGCTATAGTACAGTCAGGATTGATTCTAGGGAAAAGGTTTGACTTTGCCACTCATCCAGTAGAGATCACATTGAACTTATGCCAGCCTACCCATCTCTCTTTTCTAAACACCCCGAAAGAGTCTTGTCTGGAGTTGTGAGTGAGGTCAAATGGCAATCTTCAGGACATTACCTCACAAGAGTCTGGTTGGTGCTAATAAGTTGTTACTGCATGCTTTCCTGCATTATTTATCATTGGTGAGGGGGGACCACAAAATAGTAGGAGTAATAGTAAAAAATAGTATAAGTGGAGTAATAGTACAAAGACATGTGTTCCATAGAGCCTAAACGTTATGTTGATGGTTCTCCATGTTAACAAGGTTGAGGAAAGCAGTTGGAGCTACACTTTAAAGACACTAAACAGGATATCTTGATGCATATACTATTACGGGAATTGTCCAATGTTTGTTCCTGTGATATCACTATTTTATACGTATTTTTTTTCCTAGACCAAGCTTCCGGAGAACAAATTGGTTTGAACCGGTGAGGCGGGAATATAAACAAGTCATGGAAAGGGTAGGGGTGATTGACCTGACACCATTTGGCAAGTTTGTTGTCAAAGGAAAGGACGCCATTACATTTCTGGATCATCTTTTTGCCAATTCTATTCCAAAGGTATGTTAGTTTGTTCGGTTATTTAACAGATCAAAGCAGAGCCCAGTAATGATACGCAACATACAATTGCTTGGAGCAATACATTCAATTCAAGTTTGTGAATGTCAGAACTTCTCAAATTTGAATTTGTATTTATAGTATAGTATGTAGATAGTGTCTACTGAATGCCTATTATTGCAGTAATTACCATATTTTTTTGCACTATAAGACAGCCTGCATCATAAGACACACCCAAAGGTTTGGAGAGACAATTAGGGAAAAAAAAGAATCAAAATAAAAAAAGCAGGCGACACAGCCATTCAGATATCAAGTGAATATACAGAATGTTCCAGCAAAGTAGGCAGGACTGGACCATGCAGTATTCACTCTATATTTCACCACCAAAAGGCCAGTGCCAGGAGGAAGTTCTTGGCTGCAGGAGGGCTAAAACTTTTACATGTGTTTATACACTATCAGTACCCATTCTCTGAACACACTGACCATCTAATGAAGAGGCACAACTTACCCATAAGCAGCTTTTTACATATGGGAGGAGATATGAGTCACAAAAAGTTTATTTCAATGCAGAATGGTAATGTAAATACACAACTCATGCTGTCTAATTGTAAAATGTCTCTCTCCATAAGTTGGTCAGTGTGTTTAGAGAATGGGTACTGCTAGTGCTAATGCAGATAAAATCTCCTTTTTGGCAGTGGCTTTTTGGCTTGGCTGGAGGGAACTGAACAAATTTCAGCCTCCTTGGATGCAGAGCCATTTCTCCCAGGATGGTTAGGACTAAAAGAAAAACATTTTTTTTAACACAATCGGACCATAGGACGACACTTTCTCATTGATTTTAAGGGTAAAAAAAGTGCGTCTTATAGTCTTGCAGAGACTAGAACCCGGAAGTAAGGAAGGGCTGTTGGATTATGTTCTTCAATTGCTTACTACACTATGTTTTTTTTAATTGCAATCCTCCCTATTATCCGCACTTCTAGTGCCATTCATGAAATGGTGGTAGGTCCGCTTTTATGTTTAATTTTGCATGACATTGGCCCCACAGGAAAATCTTGTCAAAAAGCCATAAGAAGATAATCACATGATTGGGTAGTGAAGCTTGATAGAAAATGTTATTGCCTAACATACCGTATTTTTCGGCATATAAGACGCACTTTTTCACCCCCCCCCCCCAAATTGGGGGCAAAAAAGTGCTTGCGTCTTATAATCCGAACGCGCGACCCCCGCGGCCAATCGGCCGCCGGTGGTCGCACATTGGCTTCCCGCCAGCTCCCCCGACAGAGGAGAGCTGCGGCAGCTGTCATTTCAGAAGAAAGATCCGATGTTCGGCTCTTCCATCTAAATGGCGCATCCCCTGCATCCCCACCAAGGAGAACACAGAGGAGAGCTGTGGGCTGTGTTCAGTTTGGCTATGGATGGCTCAGCCGGGGTGCAGGGGGTGCCGAAATGCTGGGCTGAACACAGAACACTGAACAGATCAGTGTATTGTGACGTGTTGAGCTGACAGTGTACTGCTGCTAGTGACACCTGTGGCTGAATTGAATATGGCATCCATTAAATTCATTGCATTATCCCAATTGATGTGAAAACTTATTAAAAAAAACTTTTTTTCTGGATTTTCTGCCCTAAAAACTGGGTGCGTCTTATGGTCCGGTGCGTCTTATAGTCCATTGAAGATGAAGATATTACTATTACTATAAGTTGAAATATAAATGTAATTGAAAGGTAAGAAATGCAGCATACCTAATATATTTGTTTTTATGTCTTTACATTTTAAAATAATAATTGCAAACAGAAAAAAAGGGCGATGTATTGTTTCTTCATAATGGAGGCCTGTGGAGAGATGGTTTGTGGACAAGTGCCCTCTTACACTGATCCCTGGAATGTGTGGAGGCATGGCAAGTTATCAGTTGATCAGGCTCTTCCCATACATGGTTAGATGACCTCTCATTGTGCTCAGTGGGGAGAATGCTCATTGCATTGGTGGTCACTTGGCAAAATGCTCTTCTTACATAAGAGGGGGTCATTGGATAGAATGTCCTCCTTAATTAGGGGTTATGTATCTAGAAAGCTAGAAAACATTCATAGCACATGGGGTCACTAGAAACTAGTGAGAAGTGACAGATTTACACACTGCCCTAAGCAATGAACCTTTATTGTACTTGTCCATCCACCAGCTAGCAATGAGATTGGGGGTTTCTTATAATGAATGTGCAATGCTTTGGTATTATGCAGAACACAACATTTTTAATATGACTCTTATGACAGATACATACCGATTCTGGTTTGGTGAGTGGTGAACATGCATTACATGTTGCCATTTATCTTAGATCACAGATGACCAGTATAACTGTATATGTTTATGATTTAATTGGGTAATATTGGTACTGTATGTGTTACAGGTGGGCTTTACAAACATAAGCCACATGCTGACCCCCAGAGGCCGCGTCTATGCTGAGCTCACTGTGTCTCATTTGTCTCCTGGAGAGTTCCTGTTGATCACTGGCTCTGGATCTGAACTACATGATCTCAGGTATGTTTAGAAATTAATTCATATATTCTTCTGTTTGCTTGAGTAGTTATTATGTAACATGGACATGGTCACCCATGTATACAGTCCTCCCTTACGGCCCCCTAAACCTAACTGTTCCTCGTCTAGGATCTCCATAGAGTGGATAGAGGAGGAGAGGTGATAAACTTACATGATAGGAGTACGTAGAAAGATAATCAGATGGCGTCTGAGCAAGTCCCTCGCCTCTCCTCCTCTAGGATCAGCGGACAGGTGAGTGCCTATGCTCCCCCTATTCCACTATTGAACAGGGGTGATTGTATAATATATAATGCAGAACATAACCTGAGAATAGGGGCATTTGACGATATTTGACACAAAATGTGCATTGCCACACTACAGTGTTCTGTAATGCTAAGTATAATTTAAAACAAGTTTTATTTAAAAATAATTTCTTCTAGCTATGCCTGCTGTAATATTTTACAGGCCCTTTAGTGATGAAGAGGGCCACACTTGTGGCCCTCCATATCAACTTAGTTGGTCACCACTGGGTTAGACTGTATACTGAAGTTGAACCACCATCTTACACTCACATAAAGATAGCTTATATCATTAAATTCACAAAATCTCGTGAGCTATAAGGTGTTGGCATATTTTCTCTGTTTGTAGATGGATAGAAGAGGTGGCAGCACAAGGCCAGTACAGCGTGACCATCACCAATGTGACCGATGAGGTTGGAGTTCTAGGCGTCGCTGGACCACTCTCCGGAAAGGTTCTCCAGAAAGTGACCTCTGAGGATCTAAGTGATGAAGCTTTCAAATTTCTACACAGCAGAAGAATGAACATTGCTGGAACTCCTGTAACTGCTATTCGCATATCCTATACAGGTGAGGGTGTGCTGATGACGATAGAAGATATGCTTATGGTTAAGGCACCAGGTTTTCAGTGATAGTGAATACAAGGCTGTGTTGTCCTAGGTGAGCTGGGCTGGGAGTTGTACCACCGGAGGCAGGACACCTCTGATCTCTATAATAACATCATGCAGGCCGGTCAGGAGGAAGGTATTGACAACTTTGGCACTTATGCCATGAACGCACTAAGACTGGAGAAAGCATTTCGTGCCTGGGGGGCAGAGGTAAGCCAGTAACTGTAAAATATTTTTTTCTCACGAAAATGTAATGTTTTGAAAATGCATTAAGTGCTGCTGTTGGTTAGTAAGGGCACTCATCTGTTTTGGTCTTTTTCATGAAAATGAAAACTCATGTTGGGCAGCTTGTTAAAAAACATTTGCAGGATACTAGATAGAGCTCTCCTGCTCTAAGCTTTACATTAAGGTGTACATTCCTCTATTGTAAATGAAAACTGCTCTGAACCCCATGCAAAAGTCAATCTTTAGTCCCCTCACAGTATATAAAACAAAAGTAGTGTGTCTGGGTAATATATAAATATACAGATCAGCCTCAACATTAAATCACTGATTAGTCATGGAGATAACATGACTTATCTTGATACAATGTCACCCCACAAAGAATGGGATATATTAGGCAGCAAGTAAACAGTCAAGTGTGAGAATCAGAGCAGCCTTGACAAGGTGTAAATTGTGGAATAGAGCTGCGATGGCAGCCAGGCGCTTCCCTGGACAGAGGAGGCGGCAGAGCTGCATTGCTGCCACCCAGTGGTGGGTTTTGGATGGTGCAGTCCCCAGCTGTTGAAATGACAAACAAACACAATTTGCATGTCAGCTTTAATTTCAGGGTATTTACATTGTAAGCCTGATCGGGCAGGGTCCTTTACTCCTCCTGTGTCATAACCTGTACCTGTGTGTTATCTTGGGTTGTATCTCTAACTCTAATGTATTGCACAGTGTCACGTAATAAGTTGGCGCTATATAAATAAATGATAATAATAATAATAATTTACATTCAAATCAGGTGAACGGTGTAGGAATTACAACAGTTTGCATATGTGCCTCCCACTTGTTAAGGGACCAAAAGTAATGGGACAATTGGCTTCTCAGCTGTTACATGGCCAGGCGTGTGATATTCCCTCATTATCCCAATTACAATGTGCAGATTAAGGCTAAGTTTACACTGGCGGTTTTCTACCGCCAGGTAAACGACCGTTTAGCGTGGCCGACCGGCGGACGCCACATTAGGTGTCCGCCGGACGGTTTTCCGGCGTCTGTGCCATAGGACCTCTATGGAGTCCTTAATTAGACGCCCTGTAATCGCCTGCACTGTTTTGCAGATAACTACAGGGAGTCGTTCATCCCGTCTGTTGCTGCCAACTCTCAAGCCATCATTAGGCTGAAAAAAAGAGATAGACGAGAGATAGACATGGCCAAAACAATTGTTTGGAACATTCTTTTAAAAAAAAAGCAATACCAAAAGACCCGGAAGACCGCAGAAAACAACTGTGGTGGATAACTGAAGAATTCTTTCCCTGGTGAAGAAAACACCCTTCGCAACAGTTGGCCAGATCAAGAGCACTCTCCAGGAGGTAGGCGTATGTGTGTCAAAGTTGACAATCAAGTGAAGACTTTACCATAGTGAATAGAGAGGGTTCACCACAAGATGTAAACAATTGGTGAGCCTCAAAAACAGATTAGAGTTTGCCAAACGACAACTAAAAAAGCCTTCACAGTTCTGTAACAACATCCTATGGACAGATGAGACCAAGATCAACTTGAGTCACTAGAGTGATGGAAAGAGAAGAGTATGAAGAAGGAAAGGAACTGCTCATGATCCAAAGCATACCACCTCATCAGTGAAGCATGGTGGTGGTAGTGTCATGGCGTGGGCATGTATGGCTGCCAATGTAACTGGTTCTCATATTTATTGATGATGTGACTTCTGACAAAAGCAATATTATCTGCTGATATTCAGCCAAATACTTCAGAACTCATTGGATGGCGCGGATGAACAATGACCCAAAGCATACTGCAAAAGCAACCAAAGATTTTTTTGAAGGGAAAGAAGTGGAAAGTCAATAACCTGACCTGAATCCATTTGAGCATGCATTTTGCTTGCTGAAGACAAAACTGAAGGGAAAATACCCCAAGAACAAGCAGGAACTATGGACAGTTGCAGTAGAGGCCTGGTAGAGCATCACCAGGGATGAAACCGGAAATTTAAGAAACCATGGTTGTGTGAATAGATCCTTTTCCGTTTTCTTTTTTGTTGTCCGTTGACCATGTATCAATGCTTTGTACTAAATATAACTATTATATATTTTTTAGATGAACTGTGACACAAACCCCCTGGAGGCTGGGCTGCAATATTTTATAAAGCTGAACAAGGTAAGTAAAGGAAAGTAAGTTAGGATTCATATTTGAAAATAATAAATAAAAAATTCTCTTTTGCAGCAGGTCTGTATGGTAATGTTAAATTGTGTATACTGCACTGCCACCCCGAGGTGCTTCAGTATAAAAGGATTAGACTAGAGCCGTCTGTAATTATCAGAGTTTTGTGTTTTTCTTCTATGTTTATGAATCAGCCCTTGTTATGTTTACTGGTCAGTTAGTTTTGGCAGTACTATTTAAATATATTTGAACAGGTTTCTATATCAATACAAAATACTTTTTTTCTTATTTTGTATTTTTGTTGTTTTGTAGATGAATACACACATAGCTATATGAAAATATTGCTACCTCTTAATTATACAAATATCAGGTACTTCAGACCCATCACCAGGGCCACCGCAAGGGGGGGGGGGCAATCTTGTCCCGGTCCCGAGCAGCTATGGGGGCCTGACGGGCATTATCTCTGGGCCCCAGCGGCTGCATTCCGGGCTGCCCGATCTGCATTTCCCCGGGCTGCAGACAACCTCTTGTGAGCTGTCTGCTAGCACTGCTAGCACCCGCAAACCCCTTCCCCCGCTCCACAACTTCGTTAAGGAGGAGCGGAAGAAGAGGAGTGTTTTGTTTATTTGCTAGCACCCCCTTGCTCAACAACTTTTTTCTCTGGGGACCCTGAAAAACTTCAGAGTCTGGGGCCCCAGGATTTCTTATGGCAGCCCTGCCCATCACCATATGTGATGCGCATTCCTTGGCGGGGACCCGACCACTTCCTTCGGCAGATCCACCGTCTGGAAGGCCAATGTAGTGCAGTTCGTCAACCTCTGACCAGTGGATGTGCGGAAGCAAGTGAGAACAGCAGGTGGATCGTCTCTGTCGGGTCCCCGCAAAGGAATGTGATAACACAGTGGAGACATTCCCTAATTTTGCAGTCTGCATTTACAAACATTTGCAGAAGAATGAGAAGTTTTTAAAATTCTTTTTATACCGGCTGGATATTCTAAGTTATACATTATTATATAGTATTATCTAAGTTATACAATATTGTATATTATTGTTATATGGACTTATGTTTGGCATTCTCATGATGTGACACGTATGTATGACAAGTCTTGGTTTGGTGGATGCCAGAATGGTACTTGTGTGGGAGTTTAGGGAAGGCCCTCCCTGACTGTCCCTCACTACACAAATCCCCGTCCCTAGATATGGTTGGGTGACTTTGGTTGACCAATGTGTGCAGAACCCTAAACTCAGCCCTATTAAACATCATGGCATGGTCTCATCCAACATCATTGCCTGTCCCAACCAATGGTCTTCTTTACAAGTGGCCAACCCCCAACACACACATTTTGTATAAAGCCTTTGTGGAAGCTGGTGGTACTGGGGGCTTGTGGCCCACTATATATAGACATTAAATGTATACAGAGCTGTATGTCTGGAGTTCAGCTTATATACCTCTCAAACCATGGTGTGGCAGGATTAACATTTATTATTGGATGTTTCAGATTTAACAATTACTTTTAAAAGGTTAGGCTTACCTATACTTAAACATATATAAATGTGTATAGAGTACAAGTCTTGCTATGGCTTACTGAGCCTCCGCTGATGAAACCGTAAGGCATCATTTACATTTTTGTGAGGTTTTGGCATAAGAAGTTCATATACGTAAATCTGTACCGGCCCAGCACCACCACAGTCATTTATCATCATTGGTTTCCTGTGATTTCAGCAAGCTGACTTTATTGGGAAGCAGGCGTTGCAGCAAATTAAGGAGAAAGGGCTCCGGAGGAAGCTGGTGTATCTCACCTTGGAAACAGATAATGTTGATCCAGAGGGAAATGAAAGCATCTGGCACAGTGGGAAGGTGAGAAGAGTTTAATCATTAGAAGTGGATTGGAAACCTTTTCCTGTTACAGTGAGGAAACCTGAACTGAGAGGATGAACAATGACAAGTTTTATTTAGTGGCGTTTCATGGCAGCTGTATGTTAGGATACAAAAGTTAATAAAGTAAATCCATTTTCATATGGCGTGCAGTGCAAACAAGGGATTACATTTCCCTGGGTGTTCAGTGGGAATTTGAAGATATTGTTCTAATTCTGCAATGTTTAGGTAAATAGGGAAAGCAAAATTAAAGCAAACCTTTTTTATTGCCTGTCATCACTAAAGCATACACCTTACAATCTTACAATACAATTTCTGTACAATCAACTTTTCTTTTACCAAAACCATGTAATATGAGGAGCTTTCTACACCTTCCAATCACTATGTATTCTATCAGGGAGGACCCGGCACTACATAGCAGTTATATATACCTTCCAATCACTATGTATTCTATCAGGGAGGACCCGGCACTACATAGCAGTGATATATACATTCCAATCACTATGTATTCTATCAGGGAGGACCCGGCACTACATAGCAGTGATATATACATTCCAATCACTATGTATTCTATCAGGGAGGACCCGGCACTACATAGCAGTGATATATACATTCCAATCACTATGTATTCTATCAGGGAGGACCCGGCACTACATAGCAGTGATATATACCTTCCAATCACTATGTATTCTATCAGGGAGGACCCGGTGCTACATAGCAGTGATACTGTATATACCTTCCAATCACTATGTATTCTATCAGGGAGGACCCGGCACTACTTAGGTGTTGGTAGATCTAAAGTATGGTATCTTTATAGTATAGGTCTAAAGTCTAAAGTATCTACTGTCTAAAGTCTAAAGTATCTACTGTATGGAGTGATCTAAAGGTGTATGGGGGGGGGGGCTTAACCTGGTCCTATAAAGCTATATAAGCTGCTTGATTGGCTGGTATGACAATCCTCTACCTTTAAGGTGTTTTGTTTTTTTAAATAACCCAGAATCCATCCAACGCACTTTACCTGATAGGGCTTTATCATTAGTAATGATTAGGCAATATTCGAATTCGCAATGATAGCTAGGGCAGTCACTGCTTGAAAAAGAAATGTTTCTAACAGCAGTTTTCTAAAGACTGCCCACAAGGGTACCTGGGATGATGTGTCACAAGTGCCCTAGTCCCTGATGGCCACGTCTGTGGGATGTAATGTAATCAAAGCTCTATCTAGTGGCTGGTTTATAAAATTACAGTTCCATTGTCCAAGTGAGGTACTCCTCAAGAATGGGCAGAACCAGTTTCTCTTCGCCAGTACTGAACATGCTGGCACCAGGAATGAGGTGAACTGAGGAATTAAGGGCTTGTTTCCATTATACGTTGGGACCCCTCCTCTAAGCGTATACGCTTAGCAGGGGTCCCGACGTATCCCACAGACATTGTCTGCCGGGGAATGGTCTGTTTACACATCCCCCGGTGCAGAGGCAGGTAAGTCTATTTGCTACATAGCGGAGGGTTCCCAACGTAATGGAAACAAAGCCTAAGTATGTTTTTTTTTATTATTCTGTAGCAATTTTCCCAGTAAACTGCTGAAAGATGAATATTAAGTCAATATAATTGACAGTTGTGTAGTTGTTTTTTTTTATTTTGAGTATAGAACTGCTTTAATGCCAGGTTTACACCTATACATTTAAAACATGCAATGAGAAAATGTTGACACATGCAAACAAGTCCACATTATATGCAATGAGCCTATTCACATATGTAAACAACTATTGTCCAAAGCTTGTGAAAGAGGATAGATGAAAACCAGGCCAAAAGCCCCCTATACACCTTACAATCTTACCATACAATTTCCGTACAATCAACTTTTCTTCTATTATTATTATTATCATCATTTATTTATATAGCGCCAACATATTACGCAGCGCTAATATGAGGATCTTTCTAAACCTTCCAATCACTATGTATTCTATCAGGGAGGACCTCACACTACATAGTTGTTGGTAGATCTAATGGAAATTGTATGGAGTGATCTAAAGCTGTATGGGGGGCTTTAGGCATCAAACCAATGTTCAGTCATTCCATGATCAGATGTGGTCTATGTTAAAAAAAACTAAAATAATGTGTTTATGGATTAGTCAAACCTGGTTTTAATTGTATATATTTTTTAAATATTTCAGGTTGTCGGCAACACTACATCAGGGACCTACAGTTACAGCGCCAACAAAAGCCTGGCATTTGCTTATGTGCCTACAGAGCTCAGTGCAGCAGGACAGAAACTTGAGGTGGAACTACTCGGAAAGCATTATCCCGCCACAGTAATACAAGAGCCGCTTGTATTCACAGAGCCGACCAGGAACCGCATGCGGCAGAAAAGTGGCAGCGCTGGAAACAAATGATATGGCTACCTGCCTGTCTACCTAGCTTATCCATGCTTCTCAATGTGGCATTGGGCATGCTGCTCTAGATAAAAAAGGGATGACTGGAGATTGCTTACCTTTCTTTTTACTGTTACCATAATGTTGCTGAATCATCAAGAAATATAGGGTAGCATCATCTACTACTCTATTTAAACAAGAGCCATTTTAATAACATTTTGGGTGGGCAATGGGCAGATGAACATCACCATCACACCAACTGCCCAATTCCTCATTGACTTTCTTGAGTTACCTTTTAGCAAAAATGTGTTTTATGGTGTCTCTGTGGGGTAAGTATCCCCTACTTCCTGTTGTCACAGATGTTCTAATAATAACTGTAAGGGTAAGTTTCCACATAAGTCGGGACCCTCTGCGCTAAGCGTATATGCTTAGCGGGCTCCCGACGTAGCAGATAGACATTGCCTGCCGGCGGATAGTCTGTCTACACATCCGCCGGTGCAAAGAATCAATGTAGTCGACTACGTTGAGCCTTACAGCAGCGGAGCGGCTCGGTGCCGTGAAGACAGATCCTCCGCCGAGCAGGTAAGTGTATCTGCTACGTTGGGCTCCCCGCTAAGCGTATACGCTTAGCAAAGAGGGTCCCGATGTATGTGGAAACAAGCTCTTAGCTGGGGATCTACTTTTATATAACAGTTTATATCTCTTCCTCACAATCATGCCAAGTAAGCTTCATCTGATATTCCACCCATGTAATCTGGAAGAGGTCGTGTTAATGCAAATATTGGACAATATATGTACTTAAATATATTGTAAATATTTCTGGTACTGAATAAATACAACAAAAATTAAGTATTGGTGTAATGGGTTTTATTTGTTTTATATTTGAATGCTTTGAACAGTTGGAACTTCAGATAAGTAGGAAGACGGTTATGAAAACATAGAGTGTTTTATTGACCCATTCCACTAAACCTGACATGGATAATCTAAGGCCCAGGGGCCAAAACTGGCCTGTTTTTAGTCTTTTAATCCAACCCTGTGACACCTTGGGGTCGAGATGCTCTGGCTCCCCTCTACTCAATATGGGGACATAATTCCTAGAGGATGATGTAGTTTGGCTGCTGTTTATGTTTCTAATCAAGAGCTTCTATTGTTTTATATTTTTTCATATATTTTCTTTCTTTAATTTCCCGTCTGGGCTATGAGGACTTAGGACACCTATGCTGGGCAGCCCTTACAGGCACTTGG
Organism: Ptychadena robeensis; assembly: GCA_036250615.1. Lineage (NCBI taxonomy): Eukaryota > Metazoa > Chordata > Amphibia > Anura > Ptychadenidae > Ptychadena > Ptychadena robeensis. Next base: position 29,601,974 of record CM070032.1, read on the forward strand.
TCTGGCCCCTCTGTCAAATGCAAACACCCATTGGGGCCCACAATTCAAAAAGGTTTGCCCACCCCTGCACAAAGGTCGGTCCTTTTCAAGACTGAGATGTCACCTGTTAGAGAAAGGTGAAACAAAGAGGGCTGGACCTCCTATAAGTCTTTAAAGCCCACACCACTCATCCTGATACTCCTTACCTGTCCTACACTGCTCTATGGCTCTGCAGTCACAATCCTTGGTTTAGTTCCCCACACACCTTTCAATCTCCAAAGGCACTTTCTTTTTAGATTTACCAACAACTATGTAATTCAAGGGCCTTTATGATATGATACTGACTGTTTGGATACTTTAGAAAGGTCCTTATATATTAAATAGATTATATCAAACTAAAGTTGACTGCACACAAAATAGTCGTATTGTAAAATATACTTTTACTTATTTTTGAGTTGGCACAATGGTGGTGAACAAAAATTCCCTCGAGCCTTGGGAGTTGCCCTTTCTAGTCTTCGGGGAGTTTATTAACTCGATAGTCAAATATATCAAGTGCATCTTAACAAATTCTCTTTAAGGAGAACTTACCTTTTTATTTTGCTGAATAGAACATACCATCATGCCAACTATCATTCCCTGTGTCTGGCAGGGTTGTGGGATTGGCTTATGCAGCCCACATGACCTCCGCTCATCATCCCTTGTAGTAGGTACAACACGCTACGATCTCCGCCCAATTCTCTAGCGGGCGATTGACATCATCACACTGCAGCTCAGAGGATCGGCGGGCACCCTTTGTGTCTCGGACATTACTTTAGATGGGGATGCCGATCGGCCAGGAATTTCCTAAGTCAGATGACCGTGCGATCTTGGTCAATCTGTCCAGGTGCATCCGATTTGCCTGTAGATCGAAGCAGGTATGGCTACCTTTAGCCACTGCAAAAATACAAATGCTTGAGAAATTGGCATCCATCTTCTACAATGCAGAACCATAAAGTGTATGTTGTGGGGAATGAGGTCATTCCCATTGCTTAAGACAACCTCTTGTACAGTGAACATAGGGAGCAGGGGAGACGCTTACAGAGTATTATTTTCCAAATGGACAACGGTTTAGGTAAAAACCCTTCTACTGAACCCCTCAAAACAAGTCATTAGCCCACTGCAAGGGTTAATAAAGGGGTTCTCTGGAGTTCAACTTCAAATTGTTTAATTAATGCAGATTAGAACTGTGTATACCTCATCCTGTGATACAACACAACTCTTGTTATGTGATATTGCCGCAGGCTGTGTTCCTGTGCTGACCGTACTTCTCAAGGTCCTTCTACATGGTGACACTGGGAAAGAAAATGATTTTATTTAATTACCATGAACATGTCATACAAAGCGGAGTCCACAAGTTATCTTTACTAACATGTCACAATGCAGCAACAATGCAGAGCACCCAGGTGAACACAAAGTATACTGTGATGGGTGTTTGCTGTGCTTTTCTACTCTTCTGTCCTCCTGTGGACATTTGTGGTCAAAGGCAAAAAACATAAAAGAGAAATATTGAGAAGAGTCATAATACGCTCTGCAGTGCAGAATGCATAAACCATTTCTCCTTTCAGTGTTCGGTCACAAAAACCAATTGGAGTCTTAGGCTTCTCTTGGACAGACTTCAATAGGGGGAGACTCCACTAACCATCGGAACTCTTGTCAAAATTAAAACTTCTTTAAATGTAATTTTTTAAGAACCTGCTGTTAAGACAAAAAACAATATGTTAGGTATGAGGTCTGACAGGTAATGTAACAGGCTCTTCTGGTGGTCCTGAGCAAGAGTCCTCCATGTCTCTCTAACCAGGAAGGAATGGGTTAAGGTTAGAAACCATGGTCATGGCTGAGGTATAATTATAGGCACCAGGAAGGAACCCAAAAGTGTTGGGGGAATAATCAAAGGCACCAGGAAGGAGTTAAAGTCTGGGTATAATTATAGGTACCAGGAAAGAAAAAAGAAGAGGTTAAGATTAGGGACCATGATGAAGGTTGGGGGTATAATCATAGGGGGCAGAAAGGGGTTAAGGTTAGGCACCACGATGAAGGTTTGGGTAAAACCTTAGGCACCAGGAAGGAAGGGGTTAAAGTCTGGGTATAATTCTAGGTACCGGGAAGAAAGAGATTAGGGACCATGATGAAGGATGGAGTATAATCATAGGGGGCAGAAAAAGGGGTTAAGGTTAGGCACCATGAAGAATGTTGGGGTAAAATCTTAGGCACCAGGAAGGACCATGATGAAGGTTGGGGTATAATCTTTGGCACCAGGAAGGAAGGGGTTAAGGTTGGCCCTGGGGTCCCCAGTATACATCAGCCAATCACAATATGCCATCCTCCTGACACTACGATGTTGTGTCGGGCCATGTGTGACATATCAGGAGGGTGGATGGGGGAGGATACGGGGCGGTCCCGGAGACACAGTTCCTGGATGATATAGCGGAGCCCTCCTCCTATACACTCAGTGCCACCACCATGCTGGGTACCTGGGCTCTGCTGTGCGGGTGGATCGGGCTGACACTGTGCCAGCCTGGGCTCACCTCCCCCCCGAACATCGTATTTATATTGGCCGATGACCTGGGCTGGAACGATGTCGGTTTTCACGGATCGGAAATTAGAACCCCGAATCTGGACCGGCTGTCCGGGCAGGGGGTTAGATTGGGGGGATACTATGTGCAACCACTGTGCACCCCATCCCGGAGCCAGCTGATGAGCGGCAGGTACCAGGTCAGTGCTGTACCCGTGTAGTTCTGTGTTGCATGTGTTGTGTCATTGTGACGTGTGTGCGGTGCCCGGTACCGGGTGTGTAGTGCCCCATAAGGAATACACAGCGCTGGGGGAGACGGTGCTGTGACCGTGTATCGGAATCACGATACTTTCCTATAGTTCAGTGTCACATGACCGTGCCTGGTCACGTGACGGCGAGCTCTGTTGTCAGCTGATGGTCTGTGAACATACACGTCCAGTCATAGAAAGTCTGTGTAATAAAATACCATTGCAGCCGCCAATACATAATACAGAACTGCAATACTCTCCTTCACATCTACTCCATATATATAATGTCTGCCTTGTGGCTTAATGTATAAGGGCAATTGTACACTTATGTCCTGCTCAGCATTTTCTGAATTCAGGCTTCTCCACAATCAAAAATATTTGTAACATGGCGCTCTGCTGCCGTGTGTTATGGCGCACTCCAACCCTGGTGTCATTTACAAGTCCAAATGCAAACAACCCTGAGGTTGTCAGTTTTCTGAGAACACATTCCAGTCGTGAAGCCTTTATTGTACTAAGGGCCCTTTCACACTATTGTTATACACACTATAGCGATAAAGCTGCCAGGGCTACGTCTGTGGCAGTTTGCAGTGCGCTGTGCTTGGGTCTCCCATCTATAGGAGATACTTGCTCTGTGCCTGCAAAAATGCAGTACGTGCGACATTGCGTGTTGCAAGAAAGACAAAGCAGGTCTAGTGTGAAAGGTACACAGGTATTCTTTGGGACCCTAGCTGCCCTGTGCTGCGGTACTCTACTTATATAATAATAATAACCAGGGCTGTGGACTCCTCAGTTTCAGATTCTTCCGACTCCTCTGTATTAAATATGCTAATGTATTGTATC
>CM070032.1:29647977-29666580 GCA_036250615.1 Ptychadena robeensis
GTGTACATATACCGTTTCCCCAAAAATAAGGCACCCTTAAATTTTGAGGCACCCCCAAAAGATATGGTACTGTTATGGTACAGTTACTAAAATGGTAATCCCCCCTCTTTGTCGTATTTTGATTCCCCCCTCTGATTATATATGCGTGTGTTCCCTGCTTATAGAGCTTTTAGTTAGGGCTTGTCTAAACAAGCAATAAGCGCAACCGGCCACATGTTGCGTCTGTTGGTCAGTTTTCGGCCTCTGGTCTGATAGATCTGTCATAGGGCTGCCTGGGAAACAACAGTGTAAATCTAGCCTTTTGCACCTTTGCACTCAGTTGACCATGTCCTTCTCCAAATGAGACCTTGCCACCCGCACTCTAAACGTTGGTCTTTGCCTTATAGAATAAACCTGTATAAGGCGCCCACCTATGGTAAATGGATGAGGTTACCCAGCTGGTCTCCAAGCGCCTCCATGTGTATCTGCAATTAGATGAGCCATCAAATGATACCTTTAGCCACTTAAGAATGTTGATAGCTGGGGTGTGCATCTGTTTTCGCTGGTCTTTATGAGACATACCGCGGCTATTTTATTCCAACCAGGTTTCACATTTATAACTCACATGCCTGGACTTTCTCCCTCAGGTTCAAAATCTTGGTCAACGTCTACCTCACAACATGATAATTACAGGTTGGCCCAGCTTGCGCTCTCTTATTTGCTTTGTTACCCAATTATCTCGCCATATGTTCTACTCTCTCTTTTTATGTTCAGATGGTGGAAACGTATATTTTTAGCCAGAAAATGTTCAGCCCTTCCCTCAGCACGTTGGAGATGTCTGGGAAAGCTCAACTGTAGAGTTTTTTTTATCTATATGAATATATTATAGCATTCCAATTTTAGTTGTACTAATCCTACTGCTTTGCACAGTACAAGTATATTTTTTTATTAACAGAAAATAAAACTAATATATAATAATACAATATAGAAGGTATTAATCTTCCATGTATAGTATTAGGTCATATATAAAAAAAAATTGGGAGGAACAGATTCCTCACCTTTTTTCCTCCCCAAGAACAAACCTTGGGGGACATGGGGACTTTACAGGCCAATAATGTATATTCAAGTGATTTTGTCTTGAAGTAGTTCATTACAACCAATTAAGACAAAATTAGTTAAACATTTCCATTACATTTCCATCATGGTATTGCATTCCATCCAACATTTCATTATACATACAAAAATCATTATACAAAGATTTTGAAAGTAGCTAAGTGTATAACACATGATTGTTATTAACGATGTCCAAGCTGAACCCCCCCCCCCCCATTCAAAATATGTGTATAGTCGGTTGAAAGTTCTGTAAGGTAAGAAAACTTCACAGGATTAATGCTCTAAAAGTGCACTTAACCCACACCATATACCCTATGCCCACCAATGGTAAACACCCAAAATGTTGAGGCATTTCACCACCATTGATGCAGCTTAGTCAGTTTTTCTTAGTCAGACCCTACATTGGGTCTTCATCCAGGCACAGTGACCCCTAAAAAGAAAAAAAGAAAAACTTACCTTTCCTGGCTGCTCGCTTCTGCGCCACCACCTCGGGTGCCAATAATAGAAGGCAAAATTGGAGGGGGTAGGTCTGCTTTAAGGTTCACTGTTTGATGTTTCCATTTTGTCGACCCCAAAAAAAATAGATCTTTTTACGTCGATCAAATGGGAATCGATTCCTGCCCACCTGGTACGATATACACACAGTGATCGATATCGAACAGAACATCGATCAAGACGCCATCGTTTACACTCACATGTTGTTTTTTGGTTTCCAGGCGCCCTCTTGTGGCAGAAAGTGGCAATGACACTTTTTAAAAAAGAACCGAATGGCTGTGAATCGAGAAACTGTGAATAATTGCAATAACTCCAGAATAATTGATGTTCAACTGCCGATTGTTTTTTTTATAGTGCAATATGGTCGAAACGCAATATTATTGACCCTTTATCTTTAGACAAATCTATTATCACTTTTATTCCAGATATTGGAGCTCACTGTGGAAAGGTTTACACAACAGAGGTAGTTCGGGCAACCAAGGAAGTAGTGCACAGGACTTGATAACAAAGGGAATTCACAATAACATACATAATAGATATCCCTTCTACAACAGTTACATCTTACAACCTTAAACGTGAGTTAACACATACATTTTTTGGTTGATTGTACAAAAATCTAGAATGGCCAATTTGTTTGCGGTTAGGAGAGTAGCAAAGTTTCCCTAATTTCAGGAGTAGTGCAGCAGTGTTGACACTCCATTACAAGAGGTTGCATTATGTGGACTTCTTTAGCATTCCCAGCAGACATTCGAAGAATTTCATGATTTTATTGATTATTATTTTTGTAATATACCTTTAAATATATATACCGTATTTTTCGGACCATAAGACGCAAAAGACGTCACCTTTTCACGCCCCCAAAATTGGGGCAAAAGTGCTTGTGTCTTTATGGTCCGATGTGCGACCGCCCACGGCCCCTCGCCGCTGTGTTTGCAGTCTTGGCTCCTGCAAGCTCTCCCGGCACGGAGATTAGCCGGGGAGCGTCATTCAAGAATGCCGGCTGGTGTGCGGCTCTCCCAGGTGTACTGTATAATTGCCTGTCAGCAAGGCTTGCTGGCATAGGCAAGGAGAGGAGTGAGAGATGGACTGCATCTTTCCTCTCCTCAGTGTCAGTGGGAACGCGCAATAACTCGGCAGTTTCCCACGGACACCATCCAGGCTGATCAGAGCAGAGAAGGGAGAAGACTGCATATTTCTGGGCCCCATCCCTCCGCTACTCCTCCTCCCGATCATTGATCAATGTGAAGTCGCTGAGATCTGAGAGTAGTACTCTGCTTGGTGATCCCCTGCTGGCTTGAAATTGGAATATTCCTTCCATGAGATTCATATGCATTCACCCAATTGATGTGAAAACTATTAATAAATCGTTTTTTTCTGGATTTCTGCCCTACAAACTGGTGCGTCTTATGGTCCGGTGCGTCAATAATTCCGAAACTACGGTATATAGGAAGGCCATATTACTAATTCATTGTTCGGTAATAACCTTCTGAGGCTCATCAGTGCATCACCATGATTTCAACATCCACTCATGTTCTGCCTGATGTCTATGATTTTTATTCAGCCATTGTAGTTTTCCATGAGAATAGAATCAATGATGATCGGAGAATTGTCTGTATCTGTTTATTTTTTATGGTCTCAACTTTATAATTCATTTCCATGATTATAAGTTTATAGTAAATGTTTTCATTATTTGGTAAAGAACTGGATAGACATGTGGTATGTAAAAGTGCAGACCCTCTATGGCTAATATAACACCCTTCATTATATAGCGTATAGAATATATTACTAAGCGTTCTTGCCTGGAAGGATATAATTTGAATCTACAAGGATGGTATACTGCTATGTTTGTACATTCTAATGTGATGACACTTAATGTTCAATGTCCAGTTCACACTATCGCACACATTGCAAGCATGGCTAAAAAGCGGTAACCCCAGTACAACGGGTTCCATAGACACCTGTGTTACGCTTTCATAGCTAGCCCTGCGTTTTGTGGTAATGTGAAAGTTCAGCATCTACTAGAAAATGCCCTGCAACCAACCGCAACCGGTCTGTTTCCTACTGCTAAAACCTCATAGCCGCTCGGCAGTGTGAAATGCACTATAAGGGGGGAATAAGTAAAATAGAATGTGTTCTCTAAGGTCTCATGGTGGGTGTGGCCCACCCTGGTCACCCTCTGCATCAGGATAGGGTTATCACACCTGCCACTCATTGTCACCCCGAGCAATTTCCCCTGCGGTACAGCCAGCCCTGGTTATAATAGAGATGGTCGAAAAATATTCTGCAGTTGCGAATTTTTAATTAGAAATTTAGACTTTTTCGCGCCGAAAATTCGCATAGGTCTAATGTTTGAATGGGGGGTCATTTTCGATTTTCCGCCGAAAAAGTCGAAAATCAGCCTGAATTTCGCTGAATCGAAATTTCAACTTGAAACTAACTTTGCTTTTGATTTGTCCGTGCCGCTATTTTTTCGCGGCGAGATGCGGGAGTGAATTGGAAAATTCGCATTGGCGAAAATTCGCATGGTGCTAGCTAACTTGTCAGCTATTGCAAGCCCTGAAAATGGTTATCCTCTACAAAAATTGCTGGAGTTGTAGAGAAGGGTTTGGGGGACATTACTGTGAGATGTAGAGAAGGGGTGGGGGGACATTGCTGGAGATGTAGAGAAGGGTGGGGGGACATTGCTGGAGATTAAAGGGTTTTTTGGGGGGACATTGCTGGAGATGTAGAGAGGTTGGGGGGGACATTTGCTTGGAGATGTCGAGGAAGGGTGGGGGGACTTGCTGGAGGGAGTGTAGATAAGGGTTGGGTAGACCATTGCTGGAGTTGTAGAGAAGGGTTGGGGGACCTTTTTGAAGCACAATACGTTTGCGCGAACATTCAAGTTGGTGTATAAAGGTTGGGGTTTAAATTCTCAGCTCTGATTGTAAGCTCTGCTCTATGTACACTGATTCGTTCTATTATGCTCATACAGCAAATCCAAATTTTCCCGACCCTTTAGTAATTTTTTTACCTTATGGAATTTTAGGCTTAGCGAATTTTTGGATCGTTTATGCGAATTTTTGGCTGATAGCGAATTTTCTACTTCGAGCGTAGAAAAAAATCTAAATTTTTGGCAGTCGAATCGAAATTCGATTGGGAAACTCGAAATTTAAGTAGATCGAATTTTTATTAATTCGACCATCTCTCAGTTATACATAGCCTGTCTTCCTTCGCTCCTTTCGGGGCTTTCCTTTAGATTGCATGTTGTATACTCTTCTGTCCATAGAGATATTAATGGTTATTTCTTCTCTTCTGGCCCCTTCCTGCAGCCCTCACCATGATCCTTGGCTAACAACATCTGCACGCCTGCAGTTCCTTTATCAGTGCATTCTGATGCGTGCGGAGGAATATGAATGTTTGCAGTGAGAAATTAAGTTCCCCCCTTCAGCCGTGTCAGATGTAATTACCCTCTGTCTTGCAGTATATATATTTGTAACATAACCCACACAATTTACAACCCATATTACTTGGAGGCCATGCCATATACCCACTGCGTTGATGACAACCATGGGTTTACGGGCACTGGGTCAACACCAAACCTAGTGATGCCACTGCCTTGGCACAACTCTCTGATCCTGCTTCATAAGCCAATGGTAGACCTAGACCTCCCATGCCTAGCTCGTGGTGAAGAACTTGACCTCTTTATTTAGGTTACTATGGAACAAGCTCAAGCTTAAAATGTACTTCCTGATGGTGCCTATGGGATTTATTCATTAAGGCTGCTTGGCCTCTTACAGCTTACCTTAATAACGGCTCTAGCCTTCCATTCTATCCAAAACGAAGATAAAATGTGTTGGCCGGAGATGTGTTTTTCAGAATAATGAGCATTTCGGGTCAGCTCAGCCTTGCAAAAAACACCTGGAAGGAACCAAGTTTTTTCGCTGTCAGCGCAGTGCATAGAAATACTTGACCTTTCTTACTGTATTTATGATGAATCTTGCCAGGAAACAAGGTCACGGAAAAGGTTACTGCACCAAAGATGTTTCTGACCTGGAAAGCAAAATGTCATATTAAAAGGTTGTCAAATGTGCTGTGAAATAGTGAACAGATAAATGATATGTCACAAGTGTTGGATGCTTTTTATTAATTGGACAACAGACATCCCAGAATTAGAGATTGTAGGAATTTTTTGATACTTATTTTGTGAGCTGATTGCAAACCCATGAAATGGTATAATAACCAAAATTGCGGAGATGTAGAGAAGGGTTGGGGGACATTTGCAAAAAAAAATTGCTCTAGAACATATAGTTTTTGCATAAATCTTAAGAAAATAAAGTCAAACGATTGCTCTAACACTATTTGTATTGAGAGCCATACGTTATGTTTTGAGGTCGGTACCCACCCACCCTTCTCGACATCTCCAGCAAGTTGGTGATGATACCATTTCAGTGGCTTTGCAATTAACTCAAAATCGTCCTAAATGGTCAAATTTTTGAAAAGATCCACATCTCTACCCAGAATCTACTGAACCCTTGCATGATCGGACAGTATTCACGAGCGCATCACTTTTTTCCACATTGTGTTATGTTACAGCCTTATTCCAACATGGAATAACAATCATTTTCATCAAATTTATTCAACTATAAAAACGGGCGCGGGTGACAGCCATCGAGGAGTGTAGCCAAGTACACTGCCTGTCACGTCGTCATCCTCCCGCCGCTGCGCTCTTCCACAGTGGCGGTGTCATTATTGACACCAGCCTGCGTGAGCGAAAGCCGGTCGCTCCTTACCTCCATTAACAGGAGGGTCTATATGGCGCTGCCCCCCCCCTCTCCCTTCTGCGTCAACCGTGACTCGATCAGGGCGGTTGCCCGCAAACCCGAAGCTTGGCAGCGATAAAGACAATCGCTCAGCTTTCCAGGCGGGACATCGGTTCTCCTACCCGATGGGAGGTGCGACTTCCCCTGGCGGTGTTGATGCGAGCCTAAACAGCGGGACGAGCTGGGCCCCGGTCTCAACCGCAGGGAGTTAATGCCACAAGCTTGCCCACCTATCCTTGGCCAGTTTAGTCTAATTCCTCTTTGCAACACCTCTCAAGCTCCTCGGATTGGTGGGAACATCAGTGCACAGACATTTTCGATCTTTCCACGAGGTTTCAATCAGATTCAAGTCTGGGCTTTGGCTGGGCGGCCACTCAAAACATTTACCTACTTCTTTTCCTTCTTCCCTTACAGATTATGTAGTCCACTGTGTGTTCTTGGGACCTTCAAGAAGCAAAATTTTGTAACCTCCCAGCTTTTGTGCTGATGAGACAATCCTGTCCTCCGGGCGGAGGTCTACAGAATACTTCCTGTGACTTCTTTCTTGGTTTTGTGCTTTGCCATGAACTGTCAAGCGTGGGATCTTATATAGACAATATGTGTGGTTTTCCTAAATAAATCAATTGAATTTACCACAGTGGGCTCCATTTAAGCCGAGAAACATTTAATGATGATCAGTCGGGAAACAGGATTGCACTTGAGCTTAATCTTGTTGAGCTCATGGATAAAAAATGTAAATACATGATGTACATGTGTTTTCGTCTCACTTTTTTTTCATTTTATTTCTCAAATGTTTAATTAATTTGCCAAAGTCCCCAAGAAACTTCTTTACATGTTGTCATTATGGGTGTGTGGGTCAAGTGAGGTGAGGCCGAGGTTAGGTGAGTTTGCCAATTCAAAGTCACCACTAAGGGGTACTCCCACTTTCCTGATCATTCTGGGGTTGTTGTGGTGTGGATTCTGAGGGAAAAATATATTTAAATAATCGCATTTTGGATAAGGCTGTAACATACAAAATGGGACATGTGATGCGCTGTTGATACTTTCCATGCACTGTATTACCAATATTTAAGGGATTGTATTAGTAGACTTGTTGATGTAGGACTCATTCTCCTTATAGTACTTCACATCACTATACTTGATCTTTTTTTCTATTTCAAATTAATAATTAGTTTTATATCATTTTCATGACCCTGAATTCGCTGGGTGCAGGAAAGGAACATTCAGCCATCTTCTACAATTGTTTCTGACCTGATAGTGAAGGACTAACCAGTTTATATGACTCAAACCAAGGGACTAGTGGTGGACTAGATCTGTAGTTGCGGTTGGCTAGGCCATAGGGACTTTAAGTAGGCCCAAAGTATACCAACAGGTAGCAGTAAAACATATTTATATTGTAAGCTTTTGAGGGTATACACAACCCTACGTAAAAAGCACATACGTGTCATCGTTAAATGCCATAACTATATCACACCAAGACAGGATCACACACCGACCCTGGCAAGCAACTAGAATGGGAGCACGAAGAGGCTGGAGCGCCTCATTCGGCAGTGCCAGGGTAGATGCAGAATCCACCGACGGCGTTTTGTCCCCTGTGCTGGGGGGCATCATCAGGGGATCTGTGTTAACAAAAAGGCCTACAAACACAAATACCCTGTAATGTGAGTTGGGTTGTTGTGGATTACAGTAGCAATCCGCGCTCTTTCCCTTGCTGAATTAACCAGTTTTCGTTGTAAGGAACTGAAAGGAATTGAGCGCAGACACAAGGTCCTGATTGTGGGAGCCCACGAACATACCATGAGAAGTATAGGATAAGGGTGTGGTTCATCTTATGGGAGCAAGCCTATGTAAAGGTTCATCGTACACGAGCATGAAGCCTTTCCCTCTTTTTCAGAACAACACCAGAGAAAAACTCATAAAATATGTCATTAATAGAGCTTTGATAAATTGCCGGATTCCTATTGGTTTTTCGGTATAAATTATAATGGTTGAACTTGAATCTGTTCGAATGACGAATTGTTGCGATTATCTGCTTTGGGGGGAATTTGCGATATCTAAATAATTATTGTTTTTTTTTAAAACATGATCCCGGGGGAGCGTATGGCCATCACACATGTACCATTCATGTTGAAGATAATCCTAAAGATTATTATTATTGCACATGGCAGGGGCCCATACACGCGAATTTCGGAATTACCATTTCAGATAGAATATAAGAAAAATATTTTTTTTGGTTGTCAGTATTGTGCAAATTTGATATTGCCTCTGCCGATCCTCACTAAATTCATACCGGGGTTCTACGTGATACAGCAACATTTGGAAAAGTAGTACATGTTCCCCGAGTGATAAGGCACTGTCTTATATTTTTGAAACCCAAATATGCCCTAGGAGTCTTATTTTTAGAGGGATGTGTTTATTCTGGATCACTCTGTGCAGTACATTTCCCCTTTGATCACTCTGTGTGTCATTCATTGTCCCCTTTGATCACTCTGTGCCATTCATTTGTCCCCTTTGGATCACTCTGTGTCTTCCTTGTGTCCCTTTGATCACTCTGTGGCAATCATTGGTCCCCTTTGAGCACTCTGTGCCATTCATTGTTCACCTTCTGATCATTCTGTGCCATTATTGTCCCCTTCTGATCACTCTGTCCATCATGTCCCCTTCCTGACTCACTTTTTAGGTTCACCGTGGAACGGCCGGGTCACAGACGTTCGTAACGGCATGGATCAGCAGCTGTGCTTGTCGCTTCCTACAAGAACTGCAGCCAGCCCTGACGAGTCACATGGAGGCCACACAGTTACCCTTGTACCACCCGAATGGGAGATTTCGTCAGGGGGCAGGTGTAATCGGTGGGTGTCTTATTGGTGGGGGGTGGCTTATATTAAAATTTTGGGCCAAATAGCCTGGGGTGGCTTATTTGATGGGGCTGGCTTATCATAAGGGGAAACAGGTGTGTATCTGTATGCTACAGCTCCCAAACTTCCATGCAAAATTAGTTTCATCAAATTACAATAATTATATACCGTATTTTCCGTATAAGAAAAAAGTTTTTTTCCGGGCGCCATAAATGAAAAAGCCATTGTGGTTGCGGGCCGCCCACTGCAGGCAATTCAGCATTGAGGAAATTTTTTAGGAAAAGCGCCCATATATGTGATGTGTATTTGTCACTACTACTGCTCATGCTGCCATCTCTCATGTTTAGTTCCCCTCCACAATGCCAATGGAGAGAGGGTTTCCTGCCGCTCCACAGGTGCAATTTTCCTGCCCCTCCCTGCCAATTTTCCTTCCCTTTCATGAAGTATCTATAATTATTGAACCGCCTGTCATGCGCTCTTCAATTAGGCGAGAGCCTGCATGTGTATCAAAAGCCGCACCGAGAGATGAGAGAACGTGTTTGCACTATATTAGGGGATTGGTTCACTTCTCTCAGGGTCAGAGACTTGGGCCTCTGACGTTGACATGTCCTAATATATATATATATATCGTTTCTTCAAGTAAAGTAAAGTAAATTTAATCCGTTTTTCATCCTTAGCCGTGCTGTTTCAACCGATTAAATTAGCTCTGCTATAACAGGTATTGACTGGATCCCCAATCATGCTAAGGTACTTACACTTTAAGTTTAATCCATCGCAGTAAAGAAAAGACCCAAAAGGGTCTTATTCGGAGAGTCTGCCCTTTAAGTGAATGGTCCGAGGGGAAGAGAGGGCCATATGAAGGTTGTCATTTTTGGTTGGTGGATTTTGAAAGTCATGAACATTGGACTTTTTATCCTATATAAGGTGCTGGGGGCCCTTGGTAACATGTTAATCACCGTGAAAAGGGTGGGAGTGTGACTTTTGTTGGAGAACCTTTTGTGTTCCAAACCATATGTTACTTAATATATACAAAACAATAAAAGGTCCCTTGGTTTTTTAAAATATCATAGGTGGCTCATAAAATGCCTATTTTCTATTTAAATATATATTCTGCAGAAAAGAGAATCCCCCATAGTCTTTGCCATGACCTAGTGTCGTCAAGTCCATAGTGTCAGAAGCTGTGCTAGGATTACGTTATATGTATTAAGTGTGCAGTAGTAACTCCCCTGTACCATATAAGCCCACACCTCTGGCGTCGCATTCATATTCGAAACACAGTTACTTCACCATACCTTTTTTGGCTTACGTAATTGTATCACCAATCTGTGTCATGTGCTGCAGTGCCAAGGAGGAGCGGGGGGGGAACCTATTTAGCAGGTGTTTCAGGTCATGGTTTTTAGGTGGATCCATCATTTCCAGCGTTAATGTTTTTTTGTCTTCAGTGTTATTTTTGCTCTTCTGAAACTATTGAGAACACACGGACGCATATTGGTTTTGTAATTGGCTTTTTTACCTTGCTATTGGATATGGCCTGGGTGTTGGTGTCTTGGCCTAAGCTGGCTGTCTGTTGCTAGCATTGGTGTTCTTCTCTTCGCTACTCTGCCCTAGGCTTTCCAAGCAGCAGGTTAAGGGGGAACACCGCTGAAGGGTAACCAATATTCAATCTGTGTTTCCGTACTGTGTACATTTTACTCCAAGCACACTTCTAATAAACTGTCAGTTTATAAAGTTAAGGTGCCTTATTAGTGAACCTTTTTTGCCCAATATATTATGTGTGACTTTGATCTTTTGCTTTTGTCAAATCCTATTGGATTTTGACACTTTCCTGTGATCTGATTAGCTGGCAAACCATGTACCGACTTGTTAGTCTAGTGGTCATATCCGCACCCCGTTCTACTATAGAATTAACAACTTTTGGATTTGTGGACGGTGGATTGGGTGTGGGTGTGGGGGTGGAGGCTCTTTAGAGGGGAGAGATTGTGGTGCTGTTGTTTGGGCGCGAGGGCTAGGTTCATAATAAGTGTGAAAGGGTGGGTTCTCGACTGTCCCTAACTTTTTATTGCTCTCAAGTATGTGGCTGGGAAGGCAGGCATGTACCGTTGTTTAGAAGTTTCTTCTGGGCCCTATACTCCCCTGGGGCAAAGAGTAGTCATACATCAGGTGCTCTGCAAGTTGTGGCAGCCAGCTCATAGAGTTCAGATACCGGTTAGATGGTGACATTTGGGGGTAACTTTGCAAGGGCCGGGGGCCTGCAAGAAGCCCGCGATTACTATGGTACCGGTTTCCCCGCAGTCTAAAAGACTCCAGAAGGGCAAAGAGGATGGCAGCAGGTTGCGCTCTCGCTCGCTCTTACAGCAGTGATTGTCTTGTCAGCCATCAAGCAAGTGCGGGTGTGAAGCACGTGTCCCGGCAGTCAGACCTCCTAGATGTTAGCCCTGGTGTAACTTGGGTCTAACTACCTACCTGTGGTCAGGCCCGATCTCTCAACCATTCATAATGTCCTTCGGGGTTCATCCAGTGACCAAAAAGTATGCACTTCAGGAAGTTACGTACAGCAGTGATCCAAACGCTGCTAACCAGTTTCCAACTTGCGGCACTACACCATGCCTATTCCGTGACCTACAATTTGCATGTATGGCTTTGCCACTGCCCTTTAAATAAGAAACTGAATTAACCAGGCGCGAGAATCAAAGGTAATTGTTCTCCATTCAGCACACTTACAAGAGGGGAGTTCATCCAATGGACGGTGTTCTTTTGTATAGAGAGACTCACACCAGGCCCCACTGTTTAGTTGACCTCCTGGGCTTTGCACCTCCACAGGGCTCATCTTGCACGCCACAGCTCATCTGTTGGCCTTGCCCCGCTAACGTGTGGTGGGGGCCCTTTAGGTCTGCCCAGTAAACTGCTACTGCTACGGCCAGCCCCTTATCCTAGTTTATTCTAAAATATTTGTCAGAACATGCTGGGCCATTCTGCAGGATTGCTTCCCTGAACTGTTGAAGCTGTTTAGTGTTCAGAGAGATCCATACAAACTTTTTCAAAGGACATACTCTTGGGTGGGAGCCTTGACCTCTGTCCACTATCAACGCTGGTTAGGTATGTTTGGAACTTTAGCTTCTAAGCTGTACCCCATCCCTGCAGGGTTTGATGTAAAGCCTGTCCATCTCTTTTGTAAACGTGTATATATTCCCCTAACCCGCTGATGGACAGGCTTTATTGTGGTGTGAGAGCATGAAGACAGTTTGTTTTGAGAACATCACGAACCTGCTCATGGTAGAAAGAAAGGAGTTGTCCTCCAGGCCACTACACAGTACGCATGTTATCATTTGGTTGATCCTTATATCCTGTACAAGCTACCCTACTATGTGATGGGCCAACATACATTGGTGGGCCAAAGAACACAAAAATCACAAATTTTTCACCTATATACGCAGTAAGTTCTGAATCAAAAATTTGTGACTCCAGTCATTATTACCTTCATTGCGCAAAAAAAGGGGCACTTGTAGATGCAACATTTGTATGCAATGTAACGGTAGTTGCTGAAGCATTGATGTCAAAATATGGAAGATATTTGCGTTTATGAAGCTCTAGCAATCTATTTAGAACTAACAAATTCTCGAAGTGTCGATATTCCCAATAAATTTGCGATTAACACTATTGGGCCAGAAACAAGTGGTGTTGAAACTCATGCAGGTATGTGTAATCACATCAAATACTTCATACCTTGCCATACCCCATTGATGCCAACACACGCAGTCCAGTTTAATTGAAGGGTCTCTTCATTCCTCTGCTTTCAAGAATCAGGTTCCTACCTTGATAAGCACCAGCTAAGCTCCCTGGAACTTCTGGCTTGGGTCTTGCAACTTATTTCAGTATGGACAGTGCTGTTTCTTCTAAGCTCTTTGGTAGGCCCTATGGGAGACCGAATCCACCCCACAGGCAGAGGGAAGAGAGGCACATTTGGCATCTCACACCCCAAGCTGAATCCAGAACAAATTGGGAAGCGACCCTTACAATGGGAGCTATTGAGCGATCTGGGGCACCCCATTGGTCCCCGGGGCACTATGCATATTGTTTTTTGCATAGCGCAACAACGTCCGGTTTGTAAGATAGAATATGCCATTCAGTGCTCCGCATCAATTCCTCCGCAAGCCATGACAGGGAACTGTATAAAAAAGACCAGGTTGTGACGTCACCAGATGGTCCCTCATTCTGGTTTGATCATGTGTTGTACTTTTTTATCCATTTTGGAAGCCAGCAGCAGATGAAAAGCTTCAAATTGTTAATTAATGATTTTTTTAGTCTAATGTCAACTAACTTTTTTTGTTTGTAATGTTTGGTGGAGGACGACTAGACAATTCTGATTTGTATGGCCTTGCAAATCATGTTTTCCATTTCAACCTTCACTTTCTTTTTCCTTTTTCTTAAATATTCCCAGCTTATCCGGTAAGGCAAAGACCAGTTTTAAATTAGCTCCAGACCTTTCGTTTATTCGCACTGTAGAGCACATAGGACTGCAGCATTCCAGCCATAGTTTCTTTGAGGAGATGGTACAAAGAGGCGCCGGGGGAGCCTGAAATACTAAGAGAATGTTTACTGTTATGGGTTGTTGTTGCACATGACTAACTTTGATCATTCTTCAGTCACTCATTCTACTTCAGGGTATAACTTTCACATTGCTGATTCATTAGTATAGGCCTGATCTAAGGTTGTAGTCACTATGATAAGGGAGGGGTGACTGCATCCATACAGAGTTCAGGAACTGTCCAGTCAGCTAGAGATGAAAGGCAAACTTTATTTTTGTGACGATTCATGAAAGGACAGTTTATAAAACGAAATAACCAGGAGTAATTTTCATGGCTAACAAAGACTAGGAGGGCTTAGCCCCCCATACACGACTAGATGTTTCCTCCAATCAACTCATTCATCAATTTTTGTTGATTGGTTGAAAATCTATGGCAGCCCAACATGGTTAGATCACCTAAACCATTAAATTTGGAAAAAACTGTGATTGGACATGTTGGTAAATTTAAATTGGTTTGTATTGGAATGCATTACACTTTCAGTCTATCTCAGAAAAGTTGATCAAATATCTGTTCCTACAGTTAACAAACATACATCAATCACAGATTTCCCTGACCCCCAAAAATTATCTTTTTTAGTTGATTGAACAGAAATCTAGACGTGTATATGGCGAGCTTTAGTTTATCGGTTGTGTGGCTGTCCACTAATTTTTTTTTTACAGTGGTGGTTTAGGCACCTTTTTGTGTGGGATTTTAGGCCTCATAGCAGTTTGCCCAGGGCATTATCCGTGGTGGGGGTGGCATAATGGCTCGTAAATATAAAAAGTATGTTTTTTGGTCCGCCCATGTGCGCCCCCCGACTCCAGCAGCTCATTTCGAAGCATGGTGGAACGGAAGAGGGGTGGGTCTGACACGCATTTAGCATCACCCCGTCCTAACACCCAAGCCCCACCCCTGTCCCACACTGTGTTATGATTATTGAAGTGAATAGGGCGGCAATTTTTGACCGCACCCTTCATTTTCTTGGCGTCGTTAAAAACGCATACATCCGGGGCGATTGCTCTCGTGTCAAACAAGTCCTGAAGGCTATGTTTTCCTATTAAGGCGGCCAGCAGCCGCGCGAGGCAGACTTTAAAAACGCAACGGTGATCGCAGCTGATCACTTCCATTTAGTTTAAGTTGGCTTGTCCCACTTCAATTAAAGCCACGATCAGGTGACGCAGAATCGCAGGGCGGTGTCATTTTTTCATCACTGAATCGCACCCTAGACATGATGCCATGATTTTTTATCAAGGATGGACGCGATACAACTGTGTCCATTGGATTCTCTATGGGCCCACATCAAGGGGTCCCATTTTTTTCTTTTTAACTACCACGCCCTCCTAGCAGGTCCAGATTTCTGTGCCAAAAGTCGCACATAGACTCTAATGTCTAATGGAAAGGCATCATCTGTGGAATCACACTTGCAGACCTTGTTTTCGTGTTTTCCTCCATACGCAACTGTTCTGATTCGAGTTTACTTTGGAAGCTCCCCCTCGTCGCTACCGCACCTCACCCGCGCCCCCCCCCCCCCCCCCCCCCCCCCCCCCATTTGAAACGTCAATCAACAATCACTCGGGAGGGGGGGGGATCATCGCCAGGCAGAAGATTGAGCCACCAGGACAGCGCGACACTGTAATTATCACTGCTGGGGCTCTGTCTTTGCCAGGCAGCACCATCTTCGTCCGTGCAGTAACTAGACAGGAGAGCACTGGTTAGATGTTGGCCATCAGAAAACGCTAGGGGGGGGGGGGTTATTGGGGGGAGCGAATATAATTCAAAAATACTTATGCACATATACGTAGATCAAGCAGATGTGCAAATTATAATCCAGATCCACTGTTCAAATATGAGACATGTGGTTTGTTCCTTTGGATGTATTATCATAACACATATATATGCTACCATATCCTGCATACATTTTTTCTGGGAATTGACTGTGTGTAATTGAAATATTGTCAAAATACATAAACCCATGCAGACACTTGTCCATGGACCTTGGCTTGAGTCATTTTAATTTCCTAAAGAATTCTATTTGTTAAACAAAGACTTAACGATCATTTTTAAATGCAGTTGCAAGCAGTTGGCTAAACATATATTGACATTATAGTTTTTTCGCTTACATTAGGTACTTTTGGTCGTTTGATTTTCTTCGAAGGATTCTGTGGTTGGAACGACAGATTTTTCAGTAGTTTTCCATCAGGTGTGCCCCTATTTAGTGCCCCGGAAAACCCTTTTGTTGGCCTGTCTACAACTTAAAATATTCCCTATTTAGTATTTACCGTGTCGAAGAGCGCCAGGACATTTCCTATAGATATGTATTTGATGTTCACCAGTAGTGCTCTTCTTTCTACAAGCCTCAATTTAAGTATCGGTGGCAGGACCTTTAATTCAAGATGCTTATTATCCTTGAATGTCACTGACGTTCTGATAGCACCCACAAACTAATGGCACTTTTGTACAAAGAATAAATAAAAAAGACACACCAAAAATAAGAGAATCAAAAAAGATAGGTACTTTCCTTACTATAGGGATAGTGGTTAAAGGAACCTATGTGAATCTGGGTGGGCTTTGGTGACGGCATATAAACATTATGTATTTGTCAATAGAGTATGCTAAATGTTAAAGCCTAATTTGTTCTCTGCATCTGGTCATGTTAGTGGCGTGGGTTTCGGTCAGTTGTGTAACAAGCAAACACAGGAACACAGGTTTATTATACCTACAACCCAATACACATTATGGTGTGCATAAGTTGGCTTACACGTTAAAATGTTCTTCTTAATAATTACGTTTCTGTCCTGTAGTTAGTTTTGGATTTTTTTAGCGTACTTTAAGTTTTGAATGATGCTATTGGGAGGTATGATGTCATAACAGCGTCTGTGAGCCATACAGATGTACATTACCGCCCAGGCCTTTGTCCCCTGACAGCGACCAGCTCGTCCAATTTGACCTAAACCTACTGAACGCAACATTTTACGCGGTCAGCATCATACCAGCGATCATGGCAGAGGTCGGTACAAACTTTGAACTGGGGTGGGGGGTGGGGTGGGTGGCCTTTTTTTTTTCAACCCGAGCAGAACAATCAAGGTTAAACAGTCCTCGAGGGGCTTGGTGTAGGCTTTCAGCCGTTCCCCTTTCAACAATGGGGGGTAGGCCTCTGTCGCATGCAGGAGCGAGGAAGGTCTGTGCACTGTTAGTCGGGTAAGGCGCGCAGTGGGTGAAGGGAGTAATCTATGGGGTGTCCTGCGATAGATGCAGACTGTCTGGGTCAAAACGGGTTTTGACCAAGGAAGTGCAGACTAGTTTTGGTCCGAGTGGGCCAATGATACGATATAAGAGAAGCAGGGTGAGCACGAGGATGTCGCTGGAGCACTGGGTTCCCGGGCTGCTGTCTGTCTCATCATAGAGTCGCGTCTGTTCCTGTGGGACTCTCTAGCTTCATCAAAGGCCGTCCTGTGGCATGGCCTTTAAGGAACAGCATCGCATACTCAAGTGTGCGCTGTGGCTTACACTAGCAGACATAACCGTACATGTACCAGCCTTATCCGTACATTCCAGCACGGTGGGGTACTTGCTTAGTAAACATGTGGCCGGTCCTTCGCCACCAGGCCTTTACGCAGCTCCACTTGAGTGTGGCATTTCACCCTCCCCGAAGGAGCGGCAACGTTACCTTACATGCTGTTTCCTCTGCGCCTGCCCGCCGAGCACGTTCCTCCCAAGTACAATAAACCATGGAGAGTTGTTCCTGAGGCCGCGGCCTCGACGCTGCCCACCATGCTGTTGGACAAGGCAAAAGAAACACCAAGTACCAAGAAAAACAAAATAAGCATCAAAAAGAAGTTGTTGCATCTAAAAAAGTCCTACCCCGGCCAAAAACCTGCAGGATGACAGCCCCAAATCAAAACCCAATCCAGCAACCCGAAAGTGTAGGGAGGGAGGGTGGGGATGTCCTTCTACGAAAGATGCCCGACGTCACTTCTTCTCCTTCCTTTTCTTTACCCCGAATATCCCGACTCATCTTCGCATCACTTCCAGTGATGTTGATGAATTGCCGCAACTCCCCCCAGTCGGCACCATTTCCGCCTAGTGCCTGGCTGGGGTGTTAGACTATACGAATCCTTGCATTTTCGGGCACCCCTTTTATAAAGAGTTGCATGCTTTTTCGGGCTGTGAGTTGGATGTGGTGGATGTTTTGACTGCTGTAAGTGATTGTTCAGGCAGCGCGTTAGAATAATGCTTTGGCGTGCTCGGCTATCACTGTTTCCTTGATATCTGTGCCCTGGCTTGGTGTTACCGGGTCGCTTGATTTTGGTTCAGTGAGCAGAGAAGAACCGTCCGCAGGACATTCTTCCGCCCTGAAAAGGTTCTTTTGCATCTTCGCACCGTAATTTGGCAGTAGGGTGTGGGTAGTGCTCCATGCTACTCCGACCACTAGTGCTAAGCATAATTAGGGAAGGAAAATTTATACGAAAAACGATTGGGCTTTTTCAGGCTCAAAAACGTCGATGTTTTTTCCAACACACATATTTTTTTTTTTTTTTTTTTATTTTGGTTTGTTTTTATTTATAAAAATGAACATAGGGCGTCAAACAGTAGTGGTTAGCCTTATGTTACATAAATCGGGTCCATCGTTACACGACGTAACCAGGGAAACCATAATTAACAATGTCTTCATCAACATGTTCGCCCGATAAGGCTGGCTTCCTTCAGGATCGACAGGTATATGGTCACCGTTCAGGGTCACTCGGTCAGAATGGGCCAAGGGTTCTTTTCCCCTTGATAGATATAATGAGTACT
>CM070032.1:29666605-29680676 GCA_036250615.1 Ptychadena robeensis
GAAGGCCATAGTTACTAGAGTTCATTGTTCAGGTAATAACCTTCTGAGGACTCAGCAGTGAATCACAATGATTTCAACATCCACTCATTTCTGCTGATGTCTAGTGATGTTTTATTCCCATGGTATTTTCCATGAGATAAGAATCACATGATGATCGGGGAAGTTGTCTGTATCTGTTTATTTTATGTCTCAACATTTTATTTCCATGGATTATAGTTTATAGTAAATGTTTCATTATTTGTAAAGAACTGGAATAACATGTGGTATGTAAAAGTGCAGACCTCTAATGCTAATATGTAACAACCTTCAGTATATAGATATAGAATATATTATGCGTTCATTGCCCTGGAGAGGATATAAATATTGATCTTACAATTGATGTAACTGCTATGTTGTACATTCTAATGTGATGACACTTAAATGTAAGGGCCATTTCACACTAGCCACACATTGCAGCATGGCTAGCGGTAACACAAGTACACGGGTTTCCATAGGACACCTGTTGTACCTTTCATACTAGCCCTGCGTTTGTGGTAATGTGAAATTCAGCATTCTACTAGAAAATGCCCTGCAACCAACCGCAAACGTCTGTTACTGCTAAAAGCTCATAGCCGCTCGGCCAGTGTGAAATGGCACTATAATGGGGGAATAAGTAAAATAGAATGTGTCTAAGGGGTCTCATGGTGGGTGTGGCCCACCCTGGTGACACCCCTGCTGCATCAGGATAGGGTATCACACCTGCCACTCATTGTCACCCAATTTCCTGCTTTCAGCCAGCCCCTGGTTATAAATATCTGTCTTCGCATCCTCTGCTTTCCTTTAGATGTGCATGTTGTATACTCTTATGTCATAGAGATATTAATGGTTATGTCTTCTCTGCCCCTTCCTGCAGCACCTCCCCATGATCCTTGGCTACACAAATCTCTGCATCCCTGGCATTCCTTTATCAGTGCATTCTGATGCGTGTGGAGGAAGATTAATGTTTGCAGTGAGAAAAGTTAAGTTTCCCACTTCAGCCTTCAGTATGTAATTACCCTCTGTCCTTGCAGTATATATATTTGTACAATTTGACACCCATATTACTTGGAGCATGCCATATACACCACTATAGGATGACACCATGGGTTTACGGCACTGGGTCACACCAAACCTAGTCATGCCACTGCCTGCACAACTCTCTGATCCTGCTTCATGAGCCAAGTGGTAGACCTAACCTCCCAGGCCTAGCTCGGGGAAGAACTTGACCTCTTTTTTTAGGTTACTATGGAACAAGCTCAGCTTAAAATGTACTTCCTGATGGTGGCCTATGGGATTTATTCATTAAGGCTGCTTGGCCTCTTACAGCTTGACTTAATAAAGGCTCTAGCCTTCCAATTCTATCCAAAAACGAAGATGAAAATGTTTTGGCCGGAGATGTGTTTGCAGAATAATGAGCATTTCGGGGTCAGCTCAGCCTTGCAAAAACTACCTGGAAGGAACCAATGTTTTTTCCTGTAGCGCAGTGCATAGAAGATATTTGACCTTAGTACTGTATTTATGATGAATCTTGCCAGGAAAACAATGTCAGCGTGAAAGGTGACTGTAGCCAAAGATGTTTCTGACCCGGAAAGCAAAATGTCATATTAAAAGGTTGTCAGATGTGCTGTGAAATAGTGAAAAGATAAATGAGTATGTCACAGTGTTGGATGCTTTTTATTTTATTGGACAACCGGGACATCCCAGAATTAGAGATGGTGGAATTTTTTGACTAGCTTATTTTGTGAGCTGATTGCAAAGCCCATGAAAATGGTATAATAACCAAAATTGCTGGAGATGTAGAGAAGGGTTGGGGGGACATTTGAAAAAAAAAATTGCTCTAGAACATATAGTTTTTGCATAAATTAAGAAAATAAAAGTCAAAACTATTGCTCTAACACTATTTGTATTAGAGCCATACTTTTGTTTTTAGTATACCCCCAACCCTTCTCTACATCTCCAGCAAGTTTGGTGATGATACCATGTTCAGGGGCTTTGCAATTAACTCAAAATCGTCTAAATGGTCAAATTTTTGAAAAAAGATTCCACCATCTCTACCCAGAATCTACTGGAACCCTTGCATGATACGGACATGTATTCACAGCGCATCACTTTTTCCACATTTTGTTATGTTACAGCCTTATTCCAAAATGGAATACAATCATTTTTCCATCAGAATTTATTCAAAATATAAAAACGGCGCGGTACAGGCAATCGAGGCAGTGTACAAAGTACACTGCCTGTCACTCGCTCCCTCCCGCCGCTGCTCTTCACACAGCGGGTGTCATTATTGACACCAGCTGCGTGAGCAGGAAAGCCGGCGCTCCTCCATTAACATGGAGGTCTATGGCGCTGCCCCCCCCGCTCCCTTCTGCGTCACCGTGACGCGATCAGGGCGGTGCCGCAAACCCAGAAATGCTGCAGCGATAAAGACAATCGCTGCAGCTTTCCAAGGAGGCATCGGTTCTACCCGATGCCGACTTCCCCTGCGGTTGAGGCGAGCCTAAACAGCGGACGAGCTGGGCCCGTCTCAACCGCTAGGGAGGTTAATGCCACAAGCTTGGCCCACCTATCCTTGGCCAGTTTAGTCTATTCCTCTTTGCAACACCTCTCAAGCTCCATCGGATTGGGTGGGAAGCATCAGTGCACAGACATTTTTCAATCAGATTCAAGTCTGGGCTTTGGCTGGGCGGCCACTCAAGAACATTTACCTACTTCTTCCTTCTTCCACTTACAGATTATGTAGGTCACTGTGTTTCTTGGGACCTTCAAAGAAGCAGAAATGTTTTGTAACCTTCCCAAGATTTGTGCCTTGAGACAATCCTGTCTTGGAGGTCTACAGATACTTCCTTTGACTTCTTGCTTGGTTTGTGCTTTGCCATGAACTGTCAAGCGTGGGATCTTATATAGACAGATGTGTGGTTTTCCTAAATTAAATCAATTGAATTTAAGCCGAAGAAACATCTTAATGATGATCAAGGGAAACAGGATGCACTTGAGCTTAATGTTGAGCTTCATGGATAAAAAATTTAAATACTGATGTACATGTGTTTTCTCACTTTTTATTTATTTTATTTCTCAAAATTTTTAATTAATTTGCCAAAATCCCAAGTAAACGTCTTTCATGTTGTCATTTTGGGGTGTTGTCAAGGAGGGGCCGAGGTTAGGTAGGTTTGCCAATTCAAAGTCACCACTAAGGGTACTCCCCACTTTCCTGATCATTATGGGGTGTTGTGTGTAGGATTCTGAGGGAAAAAAATATTTAATCCATTTTGGAATAAGGCTGTAACATAACAATATGAGGACATGTGATGCGCTGTGGATACTTTCCAGATGCACTGTATATACCAATATTTAGGGATTGTATTAGTAGACTTTGTTGATGTAGGACTCATTCTCCTTATAAGTACTTCACATCATATACTTGATCTTTTTTTCTATTTTAAATTAATATTAAGTTTTATATCATTTTAATGACCAATCACAGATTCTGGTGCAGGAAGGACATTCAGCCATCTTCTATTGTTCTGACTGATGTGAACTACCAGTTATATGATCAAACAAAGGGATCTAGTGGTGGACTAGATCCTGGTAGTGGGGTGGCTAGGCCATAGGGACTTTAAAGTATACCAACAAGGTAAAGTAAAACATAATTTTATTGTAAGCTTTGAGGGTATACACACCCTACATATAACACATAATCTGTCATCGTTAAATGCATATACATATATACAACCAAGACAAGGATCACACGCGACCCTGGTACCACTAGATGGGAGCACGAAGAGGCTGGAGCGCCTATGCGGCAGTGCCAGGGTAGATGCAGAAATCCACCGACGCGTTTTGCCCCTGCTGGGGCATCATCAGGGGGATCTGTGTTAAAAAAACATACAAACCAAATACCAGTAATGTGATGTTGGGTTGTTGTGGATTACAGTACATCAGCGCTCTTTCTGCTGAAGTAACCAGTTTTCGTTGTAAGGAACTGGAAAAGGGAAGTGAGCGCAGACACAAGGCATGATTGTGGAGAGACACCACAGAAAGCAGAACATGAGAAGTATAGGATAATGGGTGTGGTTCATCTATGGGAGCAGCCTATGTACAAGGTTACATCAGTAACAACAGAGAATGAAGCTTTCCCTCTTTTTCAGAACAAAACCAAGAAAAACTCATAAAATATGTCTTAATAGAGCTTTGATAAATTGCAGGATTCCTATTGTTTTCTATAAATTATAATGGTTGAACTTGAATATTCGAATGACGAATTGTTGCGATTATCTTCAATTTGGGAATTTGCGAATATCTAGAATATTATTTTTTTTTTTTTAAAAACATGATCCCGAGCGTATGGCCATGCATCACATGTGACCATTCATTTTGAAGATAATCCTAAAGATTATTATTATTGCAATGCATGGCCATACACGCGAATTTCGGAATTACCAATTTCAAATAGAATATAAGAAAAATATTTTTTTTTGCAGTATATTGCAAATTTGAATATTGCCTATGCCGATCCTCACTATAAATTATACCATGGGTTCTACGTGATACAGCACAATTTGGAAAAGTAGTACCATGTTTCCCCGATGATAAGGCACTGTCTTATATTTTTTGAAACCCCAAAATATGCCCTAGGTCTTATTTTTAGGGGGATGTGTTATTCTGATCACTCTGTGCCATTCATTGTCCCCTTTGATCACTCTGTGTCATTCATTGTCCCCTTTGATCACTCTGTGCCATTCATTGTCCCCTTTGATCACTCTGTGCCATTCATTGTCCCCTTTTGATCACTCTGTGCCATTCATTGTCCCCTTCTGATCATTCTGTGCCATTTATTGTCCCCTTCTGATCACTCTGTCCATTCATTGTCCCCTTCACTGACTCACTTTTTTAGGGTTCTACCGGAACGGCCGGGTAACAGACTTCGTAACGGCAGGGATCAGCAGCTTGCTTGTCCTTCCTGCACTGCAGCCAGCCCTGACGGAGTCACATGGAGGCACACAGTTACCCATTGTACCACCCGAATGGGAGATTCAGGCAGGGGCAGGTATAGGTGGGTGTCTTATTTGTGGGGGGTGGCTTATATAAAAATTTTGGGCAAATATCGGGGGGTGGCTTATTTGATGGGGATGGCTTATCATAGGGGAAACAGGGTATGTATCTGTATGCTACAGCTCACCAAACTTTCCATGCAAAATTAGTTTCATCAAATTACATAATTATATACCGTATTTTCCGTATAATGAAAAAAGTTTTTTTCCGCCATAAAATGAAAAAAGCCATTGTGGTTGCGGGCCGCCCACTGCAGCAAATTCAGCATTGAGGAATTTTTAGGAAAACGCCCATATATGTGATGTGTATTTGTCACCTACTGCCTCTGCTGCCATGTCTCTCATGTTTAGGTTCCCCTCCACATGCCAATTTTCCTGCCCCTCCACATGCCAATTTTCCTGCCCCTCCACATGCCAATTTTCCTGCCCTTTTCATGAAGTATCTATAATTATTGGAACACCGGCATGCGCTCTGCAATTAGGCAGAGACTGCATTGTGTATAAAAGCCCGCACAGAGAGAGAGGAGAACTGTTTGCACATATTAGGGGACTTGTCAACTTCTCTCAGGGGTCATAGACTTGGGCCTCTGACGTTGACATGTCCTAATATATATATATATATAGTTTCTAAGTAAAAGTAAAGTAAATTTATCCCGTTTTTCATCCTTAGCCTGTGCTGTTTCAACCGATTAAATTAGCTCTGCTATACAGGTATTGACTGATACCCAATCATGCTAAGGTACTTACACTTTAATCCATCGCCATGTAAAGAAAGACCCAAAAGGGCTTATTCGGAGAGTCATGCCCTTTTTAGTGAAATGGGTCAGAGGGGAAGAGAGGCCATATGAGGTTGTCATTTTGTTTGTGGATTTTGAAAGCAATGAACATTTGGATTTTTATCCTATATAAGGGTGCTGGGGGCTCCTTGGTAACATGTTAATCACAGTGAAAAAAGGGTGGTGAGTGTGGACTTTTTTTGAGAACCTTTGTGTTCCAACCATATTGTTTACTTATATATACAAAAACAATAAAAAGTGTCCCTTTTATTTTAAAATATATATTCTCAGAAAATGCATATTTTCTATTTAAATATATATTCTCAGAAAAGAGAATCCCACATATCTTTGCCATGACCTATTCGTCAAAAGTCCTTAGTCAAGCTTACTATATATTATATGTATTAAGTGTCAGTAATAACTACCCCTGTACCATATAACCCCACCAGACGCGCATTCATTCAAAAAACACAGTTACTTCTACCATACCTTTTTTTGGCGTTACGTAATTGTATACCAAATCTGTGTCATTGCTGCAGTGCCAAGGAGGAGCGGGAATATGTAGCAGTCAGCGGTTTAGGATCCATCCATCCAGGCTTAATTTTTTTTCTCAGTGTTATTTTTGCTCTTCTGAAACTTATTGAGAACACAGACTCATATTGTTTTAATTGGCTTTTACATTTGCTATTGGAATGGCTGGGTGTTGTCTGCCAAGCTGTCTGTGCAGCATTGGTGTTCTCTCTGCCACTAGGCTTCCAAGCAGCAGGTTAAGGGGGAACACACTGCAAGGAGTACCAATATTCCAATCTGTGTTTCCGTACTGTGTACATTTACTCCACAGCACACTTCTAATAAACGTCATTAGAAGTTAAGGTGAACTTATTAGTACCCCCAAAATTATTTTGACTTTTCTTTTGCTTTTGAAATCCTATTGAGATATTGAACTTTCCTGTGATCTGATAGCTGCAAACCAGAGTACCACTTTATCTATGGCAGATCCCACCCATTTCTACTAGAATTAACAACTTTTGGACACTTCATAATAATGTTAAAGGGTGTCTCTACTTCCCAACTTTTTATTAACAAGTATGGCTGGAGCAGGCATGGTACCCTTTTAAGTTTCTGCCCTATAATCCACCTGGGGGCAAAGAGTATATAAATCAGGCTCTGCCAATTGGCAGCCAGCTCAGAGAGTTCAGACCTAATGGGACAGGGGTAACTGCAGGGCCGCCATCAGAAAGCCCCATACTAGGTACCTTCCACCCAGTCTAAAGACTCCAGAGGGGCAAAGAGGATGCAGCAGGTCTCTCCCCTCTTACACAGATGCTGTCAGCCAGCACGCAGTGCGGGGAACACGTGTCCAGGCAGCAGACCCCTAGATGTTAGCCCTGGGTAACTGGGCTAACTACCTGTGGTCAGGCCTTGATCTCTCAACCATTCATAATGGCCTTCGGTCATCCAGTGAGCCAAAAAGTATGCAACTTCATGGAAAGTTACAGTACAGCAGTGATCCAACGCTGCTAACCAAGTTCCAACTCTGGCACTACCAGCCTATTCCGGTGATCCTACAAGTTTGCATGTATGGACTTTGCCACTGCTTTGAAAGGAGAAACTGAATCTAACCAGGCGCGAGAATCAAAGGTAATTGTTCTCCATTATCACACTTACAAGAGGGAGTTCTTCCCTGACGGTGTTTCTTTTGTATAGAGAGACTCACAGGCCCAGACTGTTTAGTTTGACCTCCTGGGCTTTTGCACTCCACAGCTCATCTGCACTCCACAGCTCATCTGTTGGCCTTGCTCGCTACGTGTGTGGGGGCCTTTAGTCTGCCCAGTAACTGCTACTGGCCAGCCCCTTATCCTAGTTTATAAATATTTGTCAGAACATGCTGGGCCATTCTGCAGGATTGCTTCCCTGGAACTGTTGAAGCTGTTTAGTGTTCAGAGAGATCCATACCACTTTTTCAAAGGGACATATCTTGGGTGGGAGCCTTGACCTCTGTCCACTATCAACGCTGGTTAGGTATTGTTTGGAACTTTAGCTTCTAAGCCTGTACCCCATCCCTGCCAAGGGTTTGATGTAAAGCCTGTACACATCTCTTTTGTAAACGTGTATATATTCCCCTAACCAGCTGAGTGGACAGTGCTTTATTGTGTGTGAGAGCCATGAAGACAGTGTGTTTGAGAACATTCCAAAGAACCTGCTCATGTAGAGAAAGAGTTGTCCTCCATGGCACTACACAATGTACGCATGTTATCATTGGTTGATCCTAGATCCTGTACAAGGCTACCTATCTATGTGATGGGCCAACATACATTGGTGGGCCAAAGAAACACAAAAATCACAAATTTTTCACCTAATATACTCAGTAAGTTCGGAAATCCAAAAATTTGTGATCTCCAGTCATTATTACCTTCATTGCGCAAATGGGCACTTGTATATGCACATTTTGGTAGTGCAATGTACGGTAGTTCTGAGCATTGATGTAAAAAATATTGAATATTTGCGTTTATGAAGCTATAGCAATATATTTGAGAACTTCACAAATTCTCGAAGTGTCGATATTCCCAATAAATTTGCGATTTAACACTATTGGCCATAACAAGTGGTGTTGAAACTCATGCAGGTATGTGTAATCACATCAAATACTTCATACCTGCCATACCCCATTGATGCCAACTCAAAGTCCAGTTATTGAAGGGTCTCTTCATTCCTCTGCTTGCAAGAATCAGGTTCCTACATTGATAAGCAGCAAGCTACTCCCTGGAAACTTCTTGGATGGGTCTGCAACTTATTTGCAGTATTTGGGAGCAGTGCTGTTTCTAGCTCTTTGGAGGCCCTATGGGAGACCGAATCACACCCCCACAGGCAGAGGGAAGAGAGGGCACATTGCATCTCACCACCCCAAGCTGAATCCCAGAACAGAATTGGGAGCTGACCCTTACAATGGGAGCCTATTGAGCAGAGCTGGGGCCCCCAGTGGTCCCCGGGGCACTATGCATATGTGTTTTTTGCATAGCGCAACAAACGTCCCGGTTTGTAAGATAGAATAGGCCATTCAGTGCCCCGCATCAATTCTTGCCCAAGCCATGACAGGGACTGTAGAAAAAAGAACCAGGTTGTACGTCACCAGATGGTCCTCATTCTGGTTATAGATACAATGTGTTGTACTTTTTATCCATTTTTGAAGCCAGCAGCAGATGAAAAGCTTCAAATTGTTAATTAAATATTTTTTAGCTATGTCAACTTTTTTTGTTTGTAATGTTTGTGGAGGACGACTAGAACAATTCTGATATTGGTATGGCCTTGCAAAATCATGGTTTTCCATTTCCACCTTCACTTTCTTTTTCCTTTTTTCTTAAATATTTCCCAGCTGTATCCGGGTAAGGCAAAGACAGTTAAATTAGCTCCAGACCTTTCTGTTTATTCTGCACTGTAGAAGCGACATAGGACTGCAGCATTCCAGCCATGTTTCTTTGAGGAGATGTACAAAGAGGAAGCGGGGGAGCCTGAAATACTAAGAGAATGTTTACTGTGATGGGTTGTTGTTTGCACTGACTAACTTGATCACTTCTTCAGTCACTCATTCCTACTTCAGGGTATAACTTTCACATTGCTGATTCATTTAGTATGAGGCCTGATCTAAGGTTGTAGTCACTATGATAAGGGAGGGGGTGACTGCATCCATACAGAGTTCAGGAACCTGTCAGTCAGCTAGAAGATGAAAGGCAAACTTTATTTTTGTACTATTCAGGAAAGGACAGTTTATAAAACTAAATAACAAGGAGTAATTTTCATGGCTAAACAAAGACTAGGAGGGCTTAAGCCCCCCATACACGACTAGATTTTTCATCCAATCAACTCAATTCAATCAATTTTTTTGGTTGATTGGTTGAAAATCTATGGCAGCCCACATGGTTAGATCAACCTAAACCAATTAAAATTTGGAAAAAAATTGATTGGACATGTTGGTAAATTTAAATTGTTTGTATTGAAATGCATTACACTTTCAGTCTATCTACAGAAAAGTTGATCAAATATCTGTTACTACAGTTAACAAACATACAATCAATCACAGATTTCCCTGACCCCAAAAAATTGATCTTTTTTAGTTGATTGAACAGAAAATCTAGACGTGTATGGCTAGCTTTAGTTATAGGTTGTTTGGCTGTCACATAATTTTTTTTACAGTGGTGGTTTTAGGCACCTTTTTTGTGTGGGGATTTTAGGCACATAGGCAGTTGCCCAGGGCAGTATCGTGGTGGGGGTGGCATAATGGCATCGTAAAATAAAAAGTATGTTTTTGGTCCGCCCATGATGCCGCCCCCGACATCCAGCAGCTCATTTCGAAGCATGGTGACTGAAGAGGGGTGGGGTCTGACACTGCATTGAGCACCCCCGGTCTAACACTCCAAGCCCCACCCCTGTCCCACACTGTGCTATGATTATTGAAGTGAATAGGGACGCAATTTTTGACCGCATCCATTCATTTTCTATGGGCGCGTTAAAAACGCATACATCCGGGGCTGATTGCTCTAGTGCAAACAAGTCCTGAGGCTATGTTTCTATTAGGCGGCCAGCAGCCGCGCAGAGGCAATTTAAAAACGCACGGTGATCGCAGCTGATCACTTCCATTTAGTTGAATGGGCTTGTCCCCACTTCAATTAAAGGCCACGATCAGGTGACCAGAATCGCGGGCGGATGTCATTTTTCAGCACTGATAGCACCCATAGACATGAATGGCCATGATTTTTTATCAAGGATGGACGCGATACAACTTGTGTCCATTGATTCTCTATGGGCCCAATCAAGGGGCCATTTTTTTCTTTTTAACCTACCAAGCCCTCTAGCAAGGTCCAGATTTCTGTGCCAAAAGCGCACCATAGACTCTAATGTCTAATGGAAAGGGCACATCTGGGGAATCACACTGAAACCGTTTTCTCCATAGAAAACTGTTCTGATGCGATTTACATTTGAATCTCCCGTCGCTACCCCCCCCCCCCCCCCCCCCCCCCCCCCCCCCCCCATTTGACGTCATCACATCACTCGGGGAGGGGGGGGGACATCGGCCAGTGCAGAAGATTGGAGCCACCAGGACAGCGCGACACTGTAAGTATGCACTGCCGGGGCTCTGATCTTTGCCAGGCAGCACCATCTCGTCCAGTGCAGTACTGACAGGAGAGCACTGGTTGAGATGGTGCCATCAGAAACGCTAGGGGGGGGGGGGTTATTGGGGGGCGAATAATAATTCAAAAATACTTAGGCCACATATACGTAGATCAAGAGAGGTGCAAATTATATCCACTGTTCAAATATGAGACATGGTTTTCCTTTGGATGATACAGTATACACATATATATGCTACCATACATGCATACATTTTTTCTGAATTGACTTGTGTAATTGAAATATTGTCAAAATACATAAAACCCATCAGACACTTGTACCATGGACTGCTTGATCAATTTTAATTTCCAAAGAATTCTATTTTTAAACAATAGACTTAAACGATCATTTTTAAAGCAAGTTGAAAAGCAGTGGCTAAAAATATATTGACATTATAGTTTTTCCGTACATTAGGTACTTCGTTTGATTTCTTAGAAGGATTCTGTGTTGAACACAGATTCAGTAGTTTCCAGCAGTGTGCCCCCCTATTTAGGCCCCAGAAAACCCTTGTGGGCCATGTCTAAACTAAAATATCCCTATTTATACCTCGAAAGCTTCCAGGACATTTTCTTATAAATGTATTTGAATGTTACCAGTAGCTCTTTCATTTCTACAACCTA
The DNA here is from genome assembly GCA_036250615.1 of Ptychadena robeensis. Classification (NCBI taxonomy): domain Eukaryota; kingdom Metazoa; phylum Chordata; class Amphibia; order Anura; family Ptychadenidae; genus Ptychadena; species Ptychadena robeensis. The sequence continues at coordinate 29,678,237 of CM070032.1, forward strand.
CAATTTAGATCGTGCAGACCTTTAATTCAAGATGCTTATTATCCTGAAATTCAGACTTCTGATAGACCAGAAATAAAGAACTTTGTAGAAATAGGTACTTATTACTATAATAGTGTTTAAGGAACCTATGTGAAGTCTGGGTGGCTTTTGGTGACCATATAAACATAATGCATTTTCAAATAGAGTATTCTAAATTTAAAGCCTAATTGTTCTCATGGTCATTATGGCGTGGTTGGCAGTTTAAAGCCAAACACAAGGAACACAGTTTAATACCAAACCCAATACATTATGTTGTGCATAAAGTTGCTTACACTTTAAAATGTTCTTCCTTAATTACTTTCTGTCTGATGTTAGTTTGGATTTTTACTAACTTTAAGTTTGAATGACTATTGGGAAGTATGATGTCTATAACAGCGCTTGACCATACAGATGACATTACCCCAGGCCTTTGTCCCTGACAGCACCCCCAAATGAACCTAACAACACACAACATTTTACCGGTTCAGCATCAACCAAGCGACACAGAGGCGGACAAACTTTGAAAAACCCTTTATTTTTTCAACCACAGCAGAACAGAAAGGAAACAGTCTCTGAGGTGCTGGTGTAGGCTTCAGCCTGTCCCCTTTCACATGGGGGTAGGCCCTCTTCTCATGCAGAGCGAGGGAAGGTCTGTGCACTGTATCGGGTAGCCGCAGGGTGAAGGGAGTAATCAGGGTGTCCTCGATAGAGGCAGACTGTCTGGCAAACGGTTTTGACCAAGGAAGTGCATACTATTTGGTCCATGGGCTGTAAACAGGTGAGCACGAGGAGCCTGGAGCCAACTGGAGTGCCCGGCTGCTGCTGTCTCATCAGGAGTCGCTGTTCTGGACTCCTCTAGCTGCAAAGCCTCCTGGGGCATGGCCTTAAAGGAACAGCATCCAACTCAAGTTCCTGTTGCTACACTACAACATAACCACATGTACCAGCCTTACCTACACCAGCACAGTGGGTACTCTAGAAACATTGCCTCCTCCCACCACCTTTACCAACTCCACCTTAGTTCATTCACCCTCCAAAGAGCGCAACGTTACCTTAACAGTGATTTCCTCTCCCTCCACCAGCACGTCCCCCAAGTACAATAAACCATATATTTTCCTAGGCACTGCCAAGGACCTGCCAACACTGTGACAAAGCAAAAGAAACACCAAATACCAAGAAAAAACAAAATAAGCATACAAAGAAGAATTTCATCTAAAAAATCCCTACCCAGCCAAAAACCCAGGATGAAGCACCCAAATCAAAAACCCAATCCAGCAAACCCGAAAGTGTAGGGAGGGAGGGTGGGGATGTCCTTCTACGAAAGAGGCCGACGTCACTTCTTCTCCTTCCTTTTCTTACCTCGAAGATCCCGACTCAGCTTCGCATCACTTCCAGTGATGTTGATGATTGCCGGCAACTCCCCCCAGTCAGGCACCAGTTCAGCCTAGTGCCTGGCTGGGGGTGTTAGACTATACGAAGCACTGCATTTTTAAGGGCACCCCTTTATAAAGAGGTGCATGCTTTTTCAGGCTGTGAGTTGGATGTGGGTGGATGGTTTTGACGGCTGTAAGTGATTGTTCAGCAGCCATTAGAATAATGCTGGCTGCTCGGCTATCACTTTCCTTAAGTCTGCCCGGCAATGTAACTGGTTCAGCTTGAGTTTCAGGAGCAAAGAGAAGAACCGTCCGCAGACAGATCTTCCCCCTAAAAGGTTCTTTCATCTTCTGCAACCCGTATTTGGCAGGTAGTTGGTAGCTCCATGCTACCAGCCACTAGCTAAGCTTAAATTAGGGAAGGAAAAATTTATACGAAAAACTATTGGGCTTTTCAGGCTCAAAAACTCGATGTTTTTCCAAACAACACATATTTATTTATAAAAATGAACAGCGATCAAACAGTAGTGGTTATTCCTTAATGTATACAAAATCAGTCCATCGTTACACAATAAACCAGGAAACCATATATGTCTTCATCAACATGTTTCGCCCGATAAGCGGGCTTCCTCAGGATCGACAGGTATATGGTCACACTTTCAGGGTCACTCGGTCAAGAATGGGCCCAAGGGGTTCTTTTCTTGAGAGATATAATGAGTACTCGGATTTGTAAAAATTGTCCGGGAACTCCAGGTTGTATTCCAATGTTGGTCATCCGTGGCACCAGACCTCAAGTTGGGAATTAGAACAGATGGGGATTTGTGACACCCCAGGGAAAGCAGTGTAGGGTCCACAGGGAAAGAAAAAGCCGACAGTGTAAACCAGTCCAGCAGTGTAAACCAATCCTCCCCAAGAGAGAGAGGTTACCCAGTGTGAGAGACAGGAAAACCTAGTGTGGTAATTGACCTCGTGTAACAATCCTCAGTAGAGAAAAAACCAGGGCTGTGGAGTCGGTCGATAAATTCCCCGACTCCGACTCCTCAGTTTCA
>CM070032.1:29692612-29706230 GCA_036250615.1 Ptychadena robeensis
TGGGGGGTGGAGAGTACTTAGCAAGCAAGTGGCGAAAGTCTGGCGTGTTTATGAACAGAAGCCAGGGGGACCATCTATCCGCATACTTGTGTTGCTGATTGAGTTGTGAAACCAGGTCTTCCATCCGACAAATATAGGATAATTCAGCAAGCCATTCCTCAACTAGAGGGGGTTGGGTCGACTTCCAGTGTCTTGGGAGCACCGCCCTAGCGGCCACTAGGAAAAATCTCAGAAGACCCTTTTGAAAACGCGCGTCCGGGAAGAGGGAGAGCAGCCCTATTTCTGGAGAGCAGGGGACCTGGGATCTCGTGGCCGTGTTATAAAAGGCAAACACCGCTTCCCAGAATCGCAATAGAGCGGGGCAGGTCCACCAGATGTGGAACAGCGACCCGCAATCCCGCTGCCATCGCCAGCAGACAGGGGAGGTTGCTGGAAACATCCGATGAAGGTGAGCGGGACACCTGTACCACCTGGTCAGGATTTTATAGCTTTTTTCCTGAGCAGCCGAAGCAGTATTAACTCTGTGTGTGTTATGGAGAATCAGAGAGACTTCCTTATCCGAGAACTGCCTACCCATGTCGGCTTCCCACGCGGTCAGGAAGTAGGGGTGGCGTGTGGAGATAGTTTTAAGCGGCTTATGTGGGAGGAGACACAGCTGTTCGAACGCAGTCGGAGGTTGCAAAAACACACCCCGCTTATGCAGGGAGGCGTAGAAGTCCCGAAGCTGAAAGTAAGCGAGCCACCGACCCTGGGGGGCAGCATCGGCTGGAGATAGGTCGGACAAGGGCTGAAGTCCAGAGGCCTCCACTGCCAGCGTGATAGGCGAGGGGGTCGCAGATGACCAGTTCAAGAACACAGGAGCAGTGCGACCTGGGGGGAAGGCCGGGTTCCCCATAATAGGCGACATGTGTCCCAAGAAGCTGGAGAACTGAGCCCAGTTTAAGAGGTGATCCCAGAAGGCTAGCATGGGAGGTAGGCAAAAGGGGAGTGATTGCTGAGGGGGTCTAGAGGAGGGCTGGATCCAGGGCACTGAGAAGGGTAAGACATCGCACAAGTGGGTCTCAACTTGCATCCAGAGCTTATCCGCCGCTGAGAACCTAAAATGTGCACCAACAAGGAGGCTTGGTAGTAGAGCTCCAGGTCGGGAAGGCCAAGTCCGCCAGCTTCTCTAGGTTGTACCAGAATCGAGTATCGCAGCCTAGGGGGTTTCCGTGCCCAGACATAAGCGGAAATCATGGACTGAAGGGATTTGAAGTAGGAGCGAGGGATGGAAACAGGGGCGGTCTGAAACAGGTACAGAAACCTAGGAAGGATGTCCATTTTGCAAACTGCCAGCCTCCTGAACCACGAGTGGAAACGGGCACTATGGGACAGGAGAGCCGCCTTCATGGAGTTCAGCAGCAGTAAATAGTTATAGTTACAGTATATAAAGGTATGGGGAAAGGGGGCAGCCCTGGCGAGTGCCGTTGTTGATAAGGACAGGGGGTGAAAGGGTACCATTGACCCGAATCTGGGCTGAGGGGGCATCATACAATATTTTTATTTTGTCAATGAAAGCGGACGGGAGACCAATTTGGGCAAGGGCCGCAAACAGAAAGTCCCAGCTGAGGCGGTCGAACGCCTTCTCGGTGTCTAGGGAAAGCAGACAAAGGGGGAGGCCGCGGGAGCGGGCATGAGAGATGAGGGAGAGGGTCTTAATCGTGTTGTCGCGCGCCTCACGGCCGGGGACAAAGCCGGCCTGTTCAGGATGAATAACGGAGGGGATCAGGGGCGTGAGCCTGTTAGCAAGGAGCTTGGCATTTTCATGTCGACGTTTATGAGGGAGATGGGTCTGTAGCTAGGGCAAAGACTGGGGTCCTTGCCGTCTTTCGGGATAAGTGTGATATGGGCCTGCTGTGACTGCGCGGTCAGGTGGCAATCTGAGGACAGGGAGTTGTACAGGAGAGAGAGAGATGGGGAGAGCGCCAGGAGGAATTGCTTATAAAACGCGTTCGAGTAACCATCTGGGCCAGGACTCTTGCCTGCTGGGAAAGAGGAAACGACTGACTGGATTGGCTCCGTCAAGAAGGCGGCTAGGGCAGGGTCAATCTGCGGTAGGCCAGTTTCAGCCATGTAAGTTGAGAGGGCCAGAGCACGGGCTTCAGGGGAGAGCGAGGGGACGGGCAGGTTGTAGAGATCTGTATAATACCTGCAAAAGGATTCAGCTATCTGGACACTGTTATGCACAAAGCTGGACCTTGGGGATAAAGGTCTTGACCCTGCGGGCTCTAAGGGAACGCGCAAGAAACTTACCACATTTGTCGCCATGAAAGTAAATAGTGGACCGCAGACATTCCCTGTGTCTCAAGTAAGCAGCATCTAGCAAGCGTTGGAGGGCCTGGCGCTTAAGTAGGAGAGACTGAAAGGCAGCTGGGTCTCTCAAAGCCTTATGTTGAGTTTCGAGGGAGGAAATGTCAGCCAGCAAGGAACGCATTTCACTCTCGCGCTGTCTCTTAATGCGCGCCCCATGTGCAATGAGGCGACCCCTCAGAACACATTTAAGTGCCTCCCACTGAATCGGGGGGGAAGTCCCGTCATGCACATGGTCCGCTCTAAAGTGGGCAATGGTGTTCAGCAGGTCTTGACTGACCGACTCATCTTTAACCGCCCTAGCGTTAGGGACGGCAGCACCTCATCCAGCGCTCCAACTGCTTCTATCGCACTGGACAAGGTGCTGCCGTCCAGTACAAGTGGGGGCTCTGGGACAGCGCATACTCACGCTGTCCCTGTGTCCCCATGCGACATTCCTCTTCGGCTGCTTGTGTCGGCGGGAGATGGCGGTGGGAGATTTCTACAGTAAATAGAATGAAATCAGTTTTCTATGTAGAAAACTGCTTTCAAACTCCCCCTATGTACTAAATATCGCCAGAATAAAGTCCCTGATGCCCCAGATGTGCCCATTTGCAGTAACCCTTTCTTCCCTGGTGTGATTTTAACCCTTTCTTCCCTGGTGTGATTTTATCACACCAGGTTAGAGAGGGTTAAGTGCAAATGGGAACATCTGGGGCATCAGGGACTTTATTCTGGCGATATTTAGTACATAGCAGCATAGTTTTGTGTCATAATTTTTGTGGGGTTTTTTCATTATTTTTATTAAAAAAAAAAAAAATTTATTTTACATAATTGTTTGTTTCAAACATTATTATAGTCATTATTATGTCTATTAGACCCGCGTACGGACATATTCTGGGAAGTTACAGGCCTACGAAAAATTTACCATTGAAGTCTATGGTGCACTTTTGGTACAGAAATCTGGACCTCAGCAGTGCGCTAGGGAGGTTAAGGAGTGTCTCATTAAGGTGCCATGTAAATGCCCGCATGGGGGCATCAGGCAGGAGCAGCGAGAGGTGAACCGGGTAATGGTCCGACAGGAATTGCGAGCCAATGGTAGCTCTGGGAGACCAGGACAGGAAGTGGTGCGAGAGAAGGAAAAGATCAATTCTACTGTGCGAGTTATGAGGGGGAGAGAAGAACTTGTAGTCCCTATCCGCTGGGTGCAACACTCTCCAGATGTCCACCACCTGGAAGGAGTGAAAAGTGCGCTTGAGCTTAGACAGGACTACCAGAAGAGGAGTCTAGGGAGGGGTCAAGGACCATGTTAAGATCTCCTCCAAGCACTAGGGCACCCTCAATGAAAGGCTCAATGACAGTAAACAGATAAAGGAGATATTTGGCGGGGTTGTGGTTGGGTAGATAAAAATTAACCAGAGTGAATAGCTTGCCGAATATGGTGCATTTCAGAAGGAGGAACTTGCCCTCCTCGTCGAACTTCTCCAGCAACAGTTGGAACGGCACAGATTTGTGTACACTAATCGCACTCCGCAAGTCTTCCGGTAAGGGTTGTTACTATAGAAGGAAAGCGGATAGTGTCGGGACGTGAGCGCGGGCGCCGCAGAAGCAAGAAAGTGCGTCTCCTGAGTGAAGAGGACTTGCACCCTTCGCTTATGCATGTGGTAGAGAACCTGTCTACGTTTCTTGGGCTCGTTGAGTCCCTTAGCATTAAGGGAACAGAACTCGAGTGAAGTCATGGTGGTTGAAAGGTGGGCGGCAGTGCGGCACCACCGAGTGAGGGATGGTAATCCCCTGCGCCAGGGGAACAAGGCAAGAGAGGGGAGATGAGGGGGGAGAGTAGACAGAGGGGGGTGCAAGAGGGGGCAGCAGAGAAGAGAAAGAGAAACATCCAACACAGAAGGAGGACGTTAAAACAACTCAGAGCGGAGAAATATCTCCAACCATGAGAGAGGGGGGGCCACCGCGGTGTCACCCACTGTCTCAGACCTAGAGGGGCTAACGTGGTGGCACAGGCAGAGAAGGTGTCCACACTACCCGAGATCCACGCCACATTCTGGAGGTAAACAATGACTAGGGAACAAGAGAACTAACAACAAAATCTAAATACAAATGCAAAAACAATCAAATCGGAACACCAGGAGATCATCCCAGGGGAGGTCGGGGCACACAGTGACCATTTTTTTAAGGTAATTGTGATGTTATTATAATTGTGAATATCGAATCAAATATTAGTAGAATTATTCACGAAATATCGCAAATTCAAATATAGCCTATGCTGCTCATCACTACCCATTACATGATCATTTTTACTTCCCAATAAAACTGGAATATTGGCCCATGTATAGCAAGCTTTTGAATCCTGGGCAAATATCCAAAACGCATTTATGGATTTTTTTGGATGATACCATGATAAGGGGCTTTGTAATCAACGCACAAACTGCAGGTAGCAGTAAAAAAACAAAATAACAGTTTGTTAGGACCCCAACTTCCCCCCAAAATGTATCAATTATACTGCAATACTATAGGCAATTTGTCTCCTGTGTAGTGCATCAGTGCAGTGCTAAACACTGTTCATTATAATGTAATGTAAATGTGACTTTCTTCTGCCAAGTAAAAAGTGTGCTTAATATTTTGTTGTCAGCCCAGGATTGCCTACATGTAACAAGGGAAGTATTAAAATAGAATGTGTATTTAGCAGATGTTAGTCAGAGTGATACAGTATCAGCAAAGTTAGCCTAGCCTTTAATAGAAGCTGTTACATAACATACTGTAGGCCCTGTATATAACATTGAAGTATCACACAAGAAAGGGGAAGGGTCAATGGCCGGATGGTTTGTGTCAATGCCATCAGTTTAGAGCAAACGGAATCAGTATTGCTCACCAATACACTATATGGCCTATGTGAATGCTGTAGTGCTAAAAAGTTCAATGTCCTCTTCTGAGGTTTCAGAGCACAAATACACTCTTTGTTAGGCAACATTATCAAACATCAAATACTAATTTTGTGGAAACTAATTCAACGGTAAACAAGTTGTTGAGTTGCTCCAAATTTTTCAGATCGATGTTTATTGCAATATTGCAGTGGCATAGAGTATACGTCACCTAGCAAAAAGTATAACTGCCAAAAACATCAGATAACACCAAGTGTATATAGGATTAGACTGGAACTCTTGACAATTATCTGAAACATCCAATCAGAATTTAGACACAACCGCATGAGTCCTTGTCGGCAAAGGGTGATATCTTCACGGATATGTTTCAGTGGGTGCAAGCACGGCCGCCATCAGAAATCCTTGGACCAATACTCTGAAATGTGAGCACAGGCTGCCAGCATTCAGGGGAACCACCGGGGCCCATAGATGCTGACGGCTGAGTCCCCCTAGCAGCTCGTGCATGACACGACAGTGCCCTCTGTTCCCCCCTGACGACGGCCCTGGGTGCAAGTATCGGAACATGCTGAAGTAGCAGAATAAGAACTAAGTTTGTTTTAAGAACTAAGTTTTTTGGCCTCTAGTTTGTTTTGAAAAATATGGTTACATAGAATGTTCTTTGCATAAAATGGAGTATGCTTCATACAATATGGAGGACATATGTATCTTTGAAATTGAAAAACAAATGTATTCTTTTATACAACAATGGTAATCCATTATACCAGGACCAGTCAAAGAACACCTCATCTTGGGATTGGTCAGCCATAATAGATATGCCAAAAATAGGGAGCAAAAACAGTTCTAACAGTGACACTCAGCCATAAGTAATGCAGTCTCTACACAAATCTGTAATAAATTACCCGCTCCTGTGCCAAGAGACACTGCCTGGCCCCTTCTCCTCCCCATCTGATTTGATGGGCACTGAGAAAACTTGGTGCACCATATATGTTCTAGTCTATGAGTAATAAATGACTCAGGGGTCATGATCAGATAAAAAACATTTTTATTATATAATTATTTTTTTTAGCAAATAAAGTGAAAGGAAGTGCAACCTATCTACCCCAGAGAATTGGGTGCATTACTCTTTAAGGATCTTTCCAACAATCCTTCAGGGGCCTGCCAGTATAAAAATGTGTCCCCTTTCTTGATGAGTCAGTAAAGAGTGGGTTGTCTGATAAGGCAGGGGTATCTGTGCTTCACTTACAAAGTTATCACTGGCCGTACTGATTAAACAAAAATTTAGAATGGCTAATTTGTTCGATGTATACATTACAAAAAATAATTTGAAAGGTCATCGAACATTTTCATCTGACGTTGCACCTTTATTTCACTCCATATATTTTGGTCAATTTTAACATTTCCTGAGGGATTGTGGGCTGGATCTTTTTCAGGAAAAGGTGTCTATTTTTATTCGTTTGTTCTATTATTTGTTTGTACTAGCATATAACGAAATAGTAGTGTGAACGAATGACGAATGAAACCCAGCCCAGAATAACGAAAGGCTATTCAGGTTTCTTGTTTTATTTAGTGTACAATCCATGTGTAGCTGAAATAGAACGTCTGTGTTCCAAAAAAAACATGTAGAAATTGTTGTAAAAAAATGTCTCTGATTATTTTTATTCGTTCGTTCTATTATTTGTTCATACTAGCATATAGCGAAATCCCAACGAATCAATGAGGAGCACAAGGCTAGTAGAAGAATTTTGAGCATAACAACTCCCCCTTAGTACATCACTTCAGAACCAAAGGTTTGCGTGGAAGAAAAGTTGAAAGGTTGTACAGAAATTGTATGGGGGCCTTTAGTGATTAAACGTGACCTGAGCACTCAATTTAGTCCAAACCCCCAACATATACCTTACAATCTTACCATACCATTTCTGTACAATCGCTTTTTGTTCTCCCAAAACCATGTAACATGTATTCTATCAGGAAGAACCCGGCACTACATAATTGTTGGTAGATCTAAAGGAAATTTTATGGAGTGATCTAAAGCTGGGGCTTTACCCTTACTTTTTTTAAATTTGAACTTTAGGAAAAATAAAAAACAGGACTAACTATACACTGCAAGGTCTAAATGATCATTTAGGTCAAGGGAGGCACTTAAAGGAATATTTATTGCCTTACTCCTTGCTCCCCCAGGGTCTGGGGGGGGGGGGGTGGGCACATCTCATGACGGCTTACAGAGAAGGCTTAAAGGGAGCAGTCACACTCAGGACGAGGATGAGAAAATTTTTGTAAAAATTCTCCTTTCCCCTAGAACTACCGTATTTTTCAGACTATAAGACGCACCGGACCATAAGACGCACCCAGTTTTTAGGGCAGAAAATCCAGAAAAAAAAAGATTTAATACGTTTCACATCAATTGGGATAATGCAATGAATTTAATGGATGCAATATTCAATTCAGCCACAGGTGTCACTAGCAGCAGTACACTCTCAGCACAACACGTCACACTACACTGATCTGTTCAGTGTTCTGTGGATTTCGGTATCCCCTGCACCCCGGCCGAGCCATCCATAGCCGCACTGAACACAGCACACAGCTCTCCTCTGTGTTCTCGTTGGTGGGGATGCAGGGGATACGGCATTTAGATAGAAGAGCCGAACATCGCAAATGACAGCTGCTGCAGCTCTGCTCCTCGGCTCTCCTCCCGGTGCGACCACGGTGAAAGTGCGACCACAGGAAAGTGCCTGCGTCTTATGGTCTGAATGTGCAACCCGGTGGTCGCACATTCAGACCATAAGACGCAGGCACTCCCCCCCCCCCCAATTTTTGGGGTGAAAAAGTGCGTCTTATGGTCCGAAAAATACGGTAAACACAATTTGGCCTTTCAGCAACACTGCAAAGCCAATATATACAAAAACTGCAAAGCCATTCTATTGTTCTAGAGTTTTGGCCTATAGAGCAAAACTAAAAGATATTGTATGTCTTCTTACCTGTCTGCAGGAAGGTTCTTCAGGTTATATCCTGAGCCCTTCCCCATTAGACATATGGACATCATCAATGTTGATTTAACTATGAAGCACAAAACGTAACAAATTTGAAAAACTGCATTTATCATCTGGACTACACATTAATTTGACTACTTTCCATAATAACAATATGGAAGCACATGACCCAGGTAGTACTGAGCCATTTTGCCTCTTGGATTAAAACACACCTCATTCATACAAATAATGACAGAGACCATGATATACTCTTTGGAAAGTTTTATATAGAATTTAAAGTGCAAATGTATATATAAACATGGCCACAGCCTATATACAATCTTACAACAGTTAAAGGGGTCCCCTTACAGTGCCACCAACTTTTCCTGAGTTCCTTCCACCAGCCGTACCAACCACAAACCCTTCAATACCAGCTTGGTGGGTACCTTATAGAATGACTTTACATATAGTTACATAAGTGGAGCTTAAGCCGCGCCTTAGAAAACATTTTCACCAGTGATTGTGACTGCCCTTCTTATTTCGACATGTCACAAGAAGCCTTCATAGTCCAATTTCCTCCTGCGACATTGTCGAGCTTCCGCCATGCTGTGACAAAATAAACAAAACAGGTTACAGAACACATAATACCCCAAACACCCAGTCCAACCAATCAGGGAGGGAGGGTGGGTGAAAATCCCGATCCGAAAAGGATCTGCCCCCTGCTGACCCTTCCTTATCAAATTTCCTGAGCCTGCCCACCTAGAATGCTCCCCCATTCCCTACATCCCCATCTCTGTTCCAAAACCAGTCCCCCTGGTCAAGTTGCCTCCACCTATGCTTTCAGCCCAGTTCTGGGCATACATATTTACAAGTTACTTCAAAATACTTTTGGTAACTGTGAGAATGTTTATTTTCTAAGCACTTCAAGAAACCTATGGTAGTTCAAGATTATGAAATGCTTTGTGAATACTTGCTGGGCATTGCAGGCTGTAAAAATGCCCATGTGTTTATCGCTGATGGGGTTAAACTATAGCTAAGAGTTGGCAATCCCAGCAAGTATGTTTAAGGGTCATCCACAGTAGCATCTGTGTGTATGTTACTGTTTATCATTACACACTTCTAAATCATCCGCAGTATAATGGAAACTCGGCCGTAAGATCTCTATTTATAACAAACTTTGAACAAATCTGAAAGCCCCATGTTACAATCCCGTTTCCTGTGGGACTGTCCTGTGAACATAACGTCATCCCTCATTGTCCCTAATAAACATATGCGAGTGGAAAAGATAAACAATGTGCTCAGGACCTGTGATCCATCTCATCAGCTCCCCTGTCAAGCCGTATGTTGGAGAATGGAGATGATTATTTCCTAGCAGTCATTGCTTACTGTAGTACACACTGTAGTGCAGTGATGGCATACCTTTTAGAGATGAGTGCCCAAACTGAAACCCAAAACCCAATTATTTATCTCAAAGTGCCGGCATGGCAATATAACCTGAATTACACACACACACATACACAGGAAACATGTAAACACACACTCTACTTTCTTATAAGGTAGAATAGGAGAGAGTATGGGGCACTGTGTGCAATCAGAATGGAGGTGAAGAGAAATGACAGCATTGAGAGCCAATAGGCTGCAGTTCTTTCCTCTGTGCTGGCTACAAGCCCACAGAGAGGGCTCCGAGTGCCACCTCTGGCATGCGTGCCATAGGTTAGCCATCACTGCTGTATTGTATTGGCAAGGCCTTTTTTTTAAAGAAGTTCCTTTGCTTTATGATGTCAGAATAGGTCATATGAGTTTGTAAGTTTGAGTTTCCCCTGCGAGTCAATAATTGTAATGAGGTGTTTATTGTAGCTGAGACAGTAAAACAAAAAATTGTTTGGGAATCAAACAAAAAAATATCAGTTTATGGAGATCTTTAGGGTTCTCCACTTTCCCAAAGGATGTATTGTTTGCTGTTCTGAAAAGGGAATGGAATAAGAGTTTATTCTTATCCTTTCAACCTCATCCCAGCTATGACATGGTCATGCTGCTTATCCAAGGCTTTCATTTTAAACGTGATTAACATGACGGCTGTCTAAATTATACCAGCTTCTTTGATAAATTGTTGTCAGAGACCTTCAGTCTGGCTTTGTCACTGAAAGTAGGGACTCATCCATGGATTAAGGGCCTTCTATTGGTGAGAAAGTAAGTTCTGCTACTCAGGGGGATGGGATGCAGCTGGTGGCGTGTGACTGAGTGTGTCTCTCTCTAAAGGTCTGTAACTAAGAAAGGGTCTTTCATAAAGGTACCCATACACGTTGCGATTTTTCGTGCAATTTTAGCCCTTCCAACCGATCCGGTCGGTCGGGTAGGTCGATCGTTCGGGATTCCTAACATGCAAATGTAGTCCGACCGATGCTGTTTTTAGAAAAAAAAACAGCATCGGTCGGGTCCCGAATGAGGATGCCTGTAATTTTCCTTAAGTCGGCCACTTTTAAAAGATTCCCAATCCAACCAGCCGATCGGTCGGTCGGGCTGTGAATAATCGGGGCCGAAAAGTCGGACATCTCACCGACTTTTAAAAATAGCACTAAAGCAAAAATCGGGCGTCGAAATCGAATATCGCATCGGTCCCCGAAAAATCGCAACGTGTATGGGTACCTTTAGTTAGGTTTGTGGCTCAGGAAGAGACTATAACTGTTAAGCCCCCCATACACCTTCAGATTCCTCCATACAACTTTCATGAGACCTACCAACAACTATGTAGTATAGTGACCTCCCTGATAGAATACATAGTGATTGGAAGGTGTAGAAAGGTCCTCCTATTACATGGTTTTGGTAGAAGAAAAGTTGGTTGTACAGAAGTTGCATGGTAATTGTATGTGGTGTATGGGGGGCTTTAGAGGGCCTGTTACTTGGGGGTACCAGTCACAGAAAGGTAAGGGGAGTTTGACTCTGGGCTTTGTCACTGAGGTGGATATCACTTAGGCTAGGCATACAGGTTCGATTTTAGCACGAATGAACTTCAATTTTAGTTTCGATCAATGGCGTTTGGTATTGAACTATTTTCGTTGATCAAACCATGTGTGCAATATATAAGAGGTCCAAAGCCAAAGGGGGTTTGTGACTAAGTGAGGGGAGAATGTAAGTTCTCTGCCACTAAAATGGGTCTATAGCTGAAGGGTCTGTTGTAACTCTGTCATTCTACCATCTTCAAACCGTCGTCATTGCCTGGCAGAGTGGGTACGACTTACCATACATGTTAAAATTCTGTAGAACAATTATTGTATAGTCAAATTCCTTCTAGCAACTATGAAGGTTGCTAGTGAAAAAAATCGTCCGGGCACCCTTTGTGTGCCGCCCATTACTTATGGGATCGGCCGGGAATTTACCAGCATGTCCGATCACCGTGCGATCAGACATGTGGCAGATTCCTGGCCAATCGATTGTGGGAAGGCACACGCCGGCCGATCTGCTGTCAAATTGGGCAGGAATTTGCCTGTCTATCCCCAGCTTAATCAATTTGTATCCAGTCATGGAGGCCCAAGTACTATGTAGTTGTTGGTAGATCAAGGACAAACGTAGCGAGTGGGGGCCGACGGACGAGTGACGGAGTGCAGCGTGATTACGTCATCACGCTGCACCCCGTCGCTCAGAGCATTGGCGGGCACCTGTTGTGTGCCAGCTGTTAGTTTGAACGCGGATGCCGGTCCCCATTCAAACTAATGGCATCGGCCAGAGATTTATGGACATGTCCGTTCACATGTGGGCTCCCGTGACCTGTGGCGATGTTGCTGACGGCCACGAGCACGCGCATGGGTGGACGAAAAATTGGTCGCTGCTCGCTATGTGTATGGGAGCCTTTAGTGTTCATAATGAGGTAACCTCTATAAAAATTTTATACATCGAAGGTATTTCTCATAGATGTTTAATCATCATCATATAACCATATAGCAAACTGAAGTCATCATTATTATTTGTAATAGGGGCAAAGCCTTTATATGTTTTCTAGCTTTAAGACCACCAGTCGGATTTCTTCCAGTTAAAAGCTTCAAATGTCCATTCATATTGGAATTTAAACAATATCATGTGGTTTGAATATACTGTGAAGATATGTTTCCATACTTTTAACATTGACAAGCATTGCCCACTTACATGTAAACTTTATCAAGGTCACGTTTTATCGAAAAGTATTTGATTTGTGCAAACAAGGGAAAGTGAGAAGAGAAATATCTATGTGAGAGTTAGAGGCTTTTCCCATGACATGTTCACGTTCAGCCAGGTTCTGTTTTATGAAATGTCTTTTTAATTTTAATTACACACAGGATTTGACTCGACAATCATTGTTAATTCCTTGGTTTGGTTTTCTGACTTTAGCTTTCTAAATCCCATGATTCCCTGCACAGGGATTTCCCTGCACCAACTGTTTACAATTGACATAACTCCCCGTAAGCCTTGCTTGTTAATAAATGTTGTCATCCAGTTACACAATCAAAGCTTTATGTTGGGGTCAGTCTCAAAGGATTGCTTAAAGAAAATAGCATATTAATGAAATCTTGAACCAATTTCTTCTCAGCTTTTGGCTTAGCTAATCACAAATCCCAAAATGCCATAAAAAAGGGGCAACTAGAAACATATCCTGGAGCATATTAAATATATAGATTGTGCAATTGTTAAGCTGGCCATACACCTTCAGATCTCTCTGTCAGATATCCTTTAGATCTACCAACAACTATGTAGTGCCGGGTCCTCTGCGATTGAGCACAGGTAGACTTAATGGTTTAGAAAGTCCCTCATATTACATGGTTTTGGTAAAAACAAAAGGAGATATAAAGCCAGCCATACACGTGTCGATTCCTGAGCGATCGATCGACGATCCGATCGATTCCAGTGAAGTCACAGGCGTCGGTCGATCGATCGACCATACAAGTCTGTGCCTACCACCTTAGGCCACCTATTCCTGAACGATTCTGTTACCAGTTGATCGATTAACAAATGTCAACGCCCCCTTGATGTGTGCCTGATTGATCAGAAAACACCAACAGGTTGGTTCCCTGGCCGATCCGATTTGGGGGCCATGTCCATCGGTCGAGGTCGATCGGTCAAGGTGGGCTGCACTCGATCCCCCGTCGATCTATCAACGTGCACGCGCCTGGTGATCGATTGGCCAGGCCAATTTCGAGTGTGAAATTGACCTGTATATGGCCACCTTAAAGGAAATCTAAAGGTGTATGGGGACCTACAGATTAAATTTCCTGTAATGTGCTGCTGTCTCATTTAATATCACAGAATTTTTATTTATTAAGTGGTCAGGCGATCTGCAAAGATGGGAGTAAAAACCATAGTACAAGAATGGTCCTAAAGGGGATGGAAACACAACTTCTTATAAAGCCCCCCATAGACAGGCAGACTCCTCCATGCAACTTCTGTGCAACCAACTTTTCT
>CM070032.1:29708538-29735438 GCA_036250615.1 Ptychadena robeensis
TTCGATCGAATTGATGATCGATTTGATGTCAGTTGAACCATGTATGGCTAGCTTAAGAGTCCCCATACACAGGTCAATACCTGTTTGTTGATTGGGCGGCGAATCAATGCGCTCCACATTGTGCAATCGATTCCCTTTCGAAACTTTGGATAGGGACAATCGAATAGGGATTCATCAACATGTTAGTTCATTTTTCGATCTAGCCTTGTTTGAGCAGGATCGATTGATGCCGCTTGAAAAAAGGGTGGCTGCGTTTGATTCGGAAAAACAATCCATCACAACAAATGCGCAAGCGTACACACACATCATCAATTGTTCGGAAATAGAAAACCTGTACATGAGGACCTTAACTGTCTCAAGATATATTAGCTTCAAATTCATGAAAATGCTAAATATATTTATAAATCTGCTGTTATGACTAATGGTCCAATGTCTTCCTCTGAGTAAATACTTCTTAAACACAGCCCACGTTGTGGTTGATCATTGCAGCGTGTACGACTATAATTTAATTCTTCCTCCTTTCACACACTCCCTTTATTCATTAAGACAAGACTCCTGCAGCTTTTTAACTAGATCTGATTCCCATATAGACAGAAAGTGGCCCACACACACAGTCAGAAGTTTATTAAGGTCTGAAATCATTCTCTCAGAAGTATACTTGCTGCTTTTGTTAGATAATTAGGACAACATTAGTTCCGGATGGGCACCACACCCTTGAAATCCTTGTGTTCATTAACCTGTCTGATGTGAAATATAGTTGCAAAATAAATAGGCATGGCTTCCATCATTAATCCTTCTCCCCGTCAGGTTATAGGTTAGTTTTTTTTAGTTTTTTTTCAATACAGTGAATTGAAGAGGAAAAAAATAGAAGCTCAAACATTCCCCAGCTGTGTAAAGCCACGTCTAGCAGTGTGTCAGCTATTTGTATGATATTCATTAAGAATTTTTTTTTCAAAAGCATTGATTTTACATTATTATTTTTTTTATTAATTATTTAATATTATTTTACTAATTGAATTCATTTAAAGGGAACTTTTTAAATAAAAATTAGGAGTAGAAAATGGTGTTTTTTTTCTTTCTTTTGTTTTCTTATTAAAGATTTATTTAATAACAAAGTTTTTACAAAAATGGCTATGGCTGGGCCGTAAAAGTACACAACCGACATACTTTTTCAGATTATTATACATGTATGGCTAGATTTAAGCTAGTCATACGCATGTAGATACCAGTGCGTTTAGCCAGCAAGCAATCGTAGCCTAGTGATGTCACCGCACTGCTTTTGGTCTTCTGCCGAACGTATGGGAATCGCAATGTGTGCGATTGACCAGAAAAGAACAATCAAGGCGGATTGCTGTGCTATCCTGTCCACTTCTCCAAGTGGGTGCCTCTGTTTTGCAGACGATTGTCCCCCAAACGAGTGCCGCAAAATCAACCTTGGATGGACATGTGTCTAGGTCTTAAGTCCACAATCTCGCTTCATTTAAACTCTCCGTTGCCATTATAACAAAGAGACATGGTCATCAATGGATGCATCAGTGGGAAGCAGGAATAACACCTGACAAGTAGAGATGGTCGAATTTTTCGACTTGCAAACTTTGTGAGCTTATTGCAAAGCCCCTGAAAATGGTATCATCACCAAACTTGCTGATGGTGTAGAGAAGGGTTGGAGGAACATTTGAAAAAAATAAGTTTTGCTCTAGCACATGTAGTTTTTGCATAAATTAAGTTCAAAGTTAAAGTCGAAATTCCGATTTTCGAATTTTTTACTTGACTTTGAACTTAATTTGTGAAAAAACTATTTGTGTTAGAGACTTACTTTCTTTTTTGCAGTATACCCCCAACCCTTCTCTACATCTCCAGCAAGTTTGGTGATGATACTATGCTCAGGGGCTTTGCAATTAAGTCGAAACTGGCGAAATGGTCGAATTTTTGAAAAAAAATTCGACCATCTCTACTGACAAGCATGGCACAGACCATCGGCCCACAATCCAGGAGTTGGGCGACACAAATGCATTAAGCAGACACATACATACCACCCTGTGAACACATAGCCTCAGGGTCTTACTTACTCAAAAAGATATATGAGAGCAAACAACAAACTCATGTTTCCAATGCAGGATAAGGGAATGTATAGGTTGTGTTGACCTCAGCATCAATGAACAACTCCTCCATACAACTTTCATGAGACCTACCAACAACTATGTAGTATAGTGACCTCCCTGATAGAATACATAGTGATTGGAAGGTGTAGAAAAGATCCTCCTATTACATGGCCAAAGGCAGTATTTTCACAACAGATTTAACCTCCCTAGCGCTCTTGCAAGGTCCAGATTTCTGTACCAAAAGTGCACCATAACCATTTTTTTGTGTTGTAGGCCTGTAACTTCCAAAAATGTGTCCATACACAGGTCTAATAGACATCCTGAATATAATAATGTTTGAAACACACAATTATTATAAAAAAGTACATTTAAAAAAATCATAAAATGTATCATTTGAATGATAAAATCTCTTGAATACTTATTTGGTATGAAATATTTCAAAACAGTATTTATGTTTGTTTAAAATAAAAATGTTATTACAATTGGAAATGTGTTTTGTTTTTGTTTTACTTTGAATTGTATTGGATACAGTTATCACTGTAGCCAATACAATGTCATTTGGGACCCTCTGAAAGGGTTAACTTCAAAGAGCACATCTTGAAATGACACTAGGGGTGATTTTCCAGATGTGCTCTTTGAAGATAACCAAAGCTTGCTTCTTCACTGAAGCAAGCCGGCTGATGTCACCCTCTTCCAGCCCAATTTGCATATGAATGTCCCGGGAAGTCTCCTCCCCCTCCAAGTTAATTGGCTACAATCTGACAGAAATCGTCACCACGCTGTGAGGAGTCCGCTACAAGCCAGCAATAGATCGAGACTTCTATGGCTGGCTTAAGGCACAGACCTCCATGTTGAGGCGGCCCTAGACACACTACAAACATCCCCACCCTGGGATGCCAAGAATGCATGGATTTGAGGTAAAGACTGTGGACTGCACCATTCACAAAAGGGCAGGGGGATATCCAAATACTGTGCTGCTAAAAAATGGTGGAGTGAAATTGTGCCACTTAGTGCTAGCCACATCCCTGGCACCGAGCTAATAATACCATTGCCCTGTCAGCATATGAGGGTTCTATGGAGCTTATTTAATGTAATCACCAAACAGCTATTGCACAGTATCTGGCAGGAAAAACAATTATACCCATCAGATATAAGCTATAACCAGAATTACAGCCCTCTGGGTCTCAGTTTGTATAAATCTGCAGAGGATAAGGAGGGATAGGTTTGCTCAGGGTTAAGGGGGAAACAGGATAAATGTAGTTTGTACTAAACAGATCAGGACAGAGCAAATGGAAAGAATTCTGTGCTGGGATTTGCATAAATTAGCATGATAATAGATGTAGTCTCTTTTTTTGTATGACATTATTAAATATATATTAGAAAAAAAACTTACTTACAAACAAATATCCTCAGCAATCTACAATTTAAACAATACACCTTCCAGCAGTTGGCCATGCAGCCTCTGCTGATATTTTCCAGGTTTCTGCAGATGATTAATAATTCTTTTAATCTTGTTAATGTTATGAATACATGCCTTGTAAATCATTTTCTTTCACGGTCAGATTCGGGACTAATGAAGTCTGCCATTCACCTGCCTGAATGAAAGGCCTCTCTCCTCTCCCCATCCTATGAGATCTCTCCATTGGCAGACTATTAGATTTTTACTTCACAAAATCCTCAGTAAAATCCAACGTAGGCCATCTGGGAAGCATTAGGAAGGAAATTGACTTTTTTTTCCTCTTTCTCTCAACACTCCTCTGCATTTCTGGAACTTGGATCCGTGCCACCAGCGTAGAACCTCCAGGAACAAACCTTCACAATAATGAAGCTTCTCTAGAATTTGCTTAGAGGTTGTAAGCTTGTTTTATGGTACAACAGAATCTTAAGTGGAGGTGCAAACCTCTGACTCTGAAAGGGTCGTCCTGGAAATTTATTTATGTTGGCACAGGACTGTCATTCATTTTATTTACAGGCTGTACCAAAGGTAAAACTACAATAGGCAGATCACAGTTCTGAATGGAACAGACCTACTCTGGGTCTAGGAATTGCAGCCAATCTTAGGCCATGTGCATTAACATCCATTGTCATTGCCAATTAAAAGCCTCTTTAGTCTACAGTTCATGCAAATTAGGGCACAAATGTGAAGTAGTGCCATTGAAAACTATGGGAAACCTACTGAGCAAATGTGTAAATGTAAGATGCATTAGTGTGCTGCTATAAACAGTATGTACTAATATTATAATGTGTTTCTCTGTAAGAAAAAATACATTAATAAAATATATATATATATTTATTATTAATTTAATATTATTTGCTTATTACATTTTTTTAAAAGCGATGACCAGGTTGTCATCTTTGCATGAATAACACTAGAAGTGGTGATAGCAGGACAGACAGCATCAAATAAAACCAAACTTACCTATCAGTTAGTAAATTAAGTAGGTCCCTCGCAGCCCTTCCCTCTGATGCATGTCACGGCTCACAGGAACAGCCCACATGTCAGAGAGCAGTGACAGCCAGGAAAGTACCTGATCTTGGCTCTTCATTAAAATGTACACAGACAATTTTCTCCATTGAAAACCATTATAGATGCTCCCAGTGGATGCTTGCAATATAGCCCCTAAAATAATCCCCAGTAGCTTGCCAAATAAAGAATTGGAATTTCTCTAATGATTCTATGGAACAGCAGGTAAGTATATTTTTTTAGGACTGGGGAGCGCTACCATCATACCAGCTCAGAGGTAAGTCCAACTTAAATTTTATATATATATATATACCGTATATGCCGGCGTATAAGACGACTGGGCGTATAAGACGACCCCCCAACTTTTCCAGTAAAAATATAGAGTTTGTTATATACTCGCCGTATAAGACTACCCCCTCTTCCAACGCTCACCAAATGAAAAAATGTATGTCTACTCTTTCAACCCACAAATCTCCAACACCCTTAGAAGTCCGATCTTTTTTTGTATTAGTAAGGATAGGATAAGTGAAAGCATGTATGCAGCAGAGTAGTGCTTTATGCTAATAGGGAAGCAATATTTTATAGGGGGCTATTAGTAGGAAGGATTATGCTCAGGGACCTGAACATTTGCATGGATATAGTCTTAGGGGTTAACTAGTAAACCACAAAATTTCAAGCTTTTTTCAAAGAATTTTCAAATTCTACCATTCAGGGATTTAAAGATATATGTGTTCAATATAGGCAAGTTAAATGTTGCATATAGGAGTAAATGAAAAAGCATTGTCTGGTGGCTGGAATTTAGCTGAAATGTAACTTATAAGTATTATAGCTAGAGTGGTGAAACTCGGGGTGTAAGTAGTAGTAGGTGAGCATTACTGACCCTGAAAGTTTCATCATTATACTATAAATGGTTTTCCTGCTATGAATGTTCACAGTTACAGCAGTCTACAACAGAAACAGTGTATGTTCTCTGTGGAGAGCGTCCTGTAGCCATGGTAACATTGCTCACTCGTTCTTACAATGTAACAATGTATCTCTGTAGCCAGCGCGCAGCTTCAGGCAGCACGGATTCAGTAACCGGCTGCCATAGATGGTCCCCTGTACCCCCCTGCCTGCGGCACCCGGCGTATAAGACGACCCCCAACTTTGGGCAGGATTTAAAGGTACTGAAAAGTTGTCTTATACACCGGCATATACGGTATATATACTGTATATATATATAACATCTGATTTTGAGTATACATCTGATTTAAATATATTATACTATATATATATATATATATATATATATATATATATATACACACACAAAAGGTACATTAGCAGTGTCTACTTGAAAGAGCCTGCCACTTTCAGTAACTACTATTGTCAACACCTGGCTGTCAAAGTGACAACTATTGCTTTCTGTGCACCACATAGAAGGATTATGTTTTAAGACGTTAGACCCATTTAGCTGTTTTATACATACATAATACAATACATAAAATACATCTACCGTATTTTTCGGACTATAAGACGCACCCTGTTTTAGAGCAGGAAAAACAGAAAAAAAGGGAAAATGTTATAATCAGTTGTAAAATCCCCTAACCAAATTCAGCAACAAAAATTGTGTCACTAGAGAGCACACTTCAGGCAAAAGGGGGGGGGCAGGGGATTCTGCACTGTTTGCATTCTTTCTTGCCAGCTGTGAGCTGCATGGTGATCGCAGTTTCGGCCAGACATACATGGAAGCTGCTGGCTGGCTGCTTCCATGTATATCTCCCTGCTGTACTGCTTCTATCAGCAGAGCTCTGCTGGTAGAAGCAGGTCAGTACAGATGAGGGATCTGGCTATGGCCGCATCTCTCATATGACAGCTTGGGAGAGCTGGCAGGAAGCCAAGGCGTGACCACCCGTGGCTGAGCGGGGGTTACGCATTTGAAACATAAGACACAGGCACTATTCCCCCCTGATTGGATGTGAAAAAGTGTGTCTTATGGTCTGAAAAATACAATATACAGTATCTTTGTTTTTTAACATGTTTTGCCCATACACTTCATACAAAGTTTGAGGTTTTGAAAGACAATAATACCAAAAGAAAGCCTATCTTGTTTAGAGAACTTTGAGATCCAAAGTTATGACAGAGTTAACGCCAAATATACAGTCCCACATTGTGAACATCATTCCAAACATATTGTATCTGTCGTGTGTTATGTGCAGATCTTGAACGTGCTAGCAGTTATTTGTGGTTGCTAGTATTTGTCTTCCTTACAGCCAAACAAGTTCTAGTTGTTCATGCCTCCGCTGTCATTCATATTGGCAGTGACGTTCCTTCAAATCTTGTCCATGATCCAACAGGATTTATAGAGTAAATTGGAATGGATATGTAGCAGAACTGCAATTGCTAAAGCTTTGATCCAAAGTGACCTCCTACAGTCTGGATACTCAGGTTCTTTCCCTCCAGGAAATTCCTTGCTGCTTCCTTCCTCTTCTTCACCAAAACCTCCCTCACCCTCTCCTATCTCTTGCACTCTCCTGCTTTTCTCTTGTTCCTTTTTGGGGTTTAAAATATGCAGCTCTGTTACTCAGGCTTTCTACCAGCATTCCAAATACTACCTACCTGACATAAGGATTAGAGATAGTTGTGAAATTTAGACAAGTTTATTTGTGAGTTAATTGCAAAGCCCCTGAACACGGTATCATCACAAAACTACAAAAAAAGTATGTCTCTAACACAAATAGTTTTTATGCACAAATGAAGTTCAAAGTCAAGTCAAAATTTCGAAAATCGGAATTTCAACTTTGATTTTGAACTTAAAGTGGACCTACCACCAGAAATCTATGTTTTTTTGAATGGCACTAGAAGTGCCAATAATAGGCAGGAATGCAGTAAAAAAACTCAAAAACTTTCCTGTAATGAGCAATTTAACAAGATTACCACACAGCTCCCATCACTTCCTGGTTCGTGGAGCCAACACATGAAACACATGGGGGTGCAATATCGCGGGGGGCCACTGGGGGCGTTCAGTGATCTTCTATGGGAATTTTCAAAGCAGTTCACTGAAAAATCAAAGCTTCCTGTGACGTCCTGCCTTGCTCTGCTGACCATGAACCAGGAAGTGATGAGAGCTGCCAGATTATATTCCTAAATTGCTCATTACAGGTAAGTTTTTGGGTTTTTTCACTGCATTCCTCCCTATTATTGGCACTTCTAGTGCCATTCATGAAAATATAGATTCCTGGTAGTAGGTCCGCTTTAATTTATGCAAAAACTATATGTTCTAGAGCAAAACTTTTTTTTTCAAATGTTTCTCTATATCTCCAGCAAGTTTGGTGATGAAACCATTTTCAGAGGCTTTGCAATCAGCTCACAAAGTAAGAGTCGAAAAATTCGACCATCTGCAATGCATTCGACCATCTGCAACATGGGCATTAATGTTAATGTATGGATGTAAAGTGTGCAAACGCCCTGACATTTCTCTCTAACTTGTAGTGTCTTGTAATTCTCTGTTGTCTAATGTCTCTTTACTACTCACAGTGACCCATACATCTCTATCATATAAAATCCTCAATTAACCTCTATTATACAAAACACCTCTTTCTTTTACATCTACCATCTACATGTTGCCTTGTTGACAATATCTTAATTATCATACATACAGCGCTACATGATTCTGTTCTGCATGCCAGGTCTAATACTTAAACTGAACTTAGTGCCTCATTCCAGTCTCCAACATAACGTATTTTTTGCACCGTAAGACACCCTCTCCTCAAAATAAAATCATGGGAGCAAAATGCCTGTGTCTTATGGTGCAAATGCATGACCAGCTCTCATATACACCACCAGAACACTGTGTAATCAGCCAGTCCAGCTGAATAGTAATAGGAAAGCTTGAGCCAAACTCACACACAGTGGCAGATGCAGATGGGAGAGCTGCCCAGCTCACATACAGCTCTGCCGTTGGGGCTCTGCCTCCTTAACTCCCCCTCTGCCAGTCGGTGCCAGCAGAGTAAAAAAGATAAAATCTTTTACAGCCATCAGATGCTCCAATGTCGCACCCTATGCATCCTATACAAGATGTTGTCTTGTGGTCCGCAAAGTACAGTATATTCACATATAACTGTACTCCTCACAGTGCCTTACATTCTGTTGTGTATAGTCAACATGCCAAAAAAAAAAAAAAAATATATATATATATATATAGTATGACTTACCCCTGAGTCAGCATGATCAGGGTGTAGTGCTCCACAATACAAAAAAAATATACTTACCCGCTGTTCCATGGAATCATATGGAATCAACTTAATTTATCTGCCACACTTCCAGGAGTTAATTCGAAGACAATATTATGGCTTTCATTGTAAAAAGCGTATACACAACAAAATACACAATAGACAGGGTGATCAGGTACTTTCCCGGCTGCCACTACAATAACTCTAAAGCTGGCCATACACCTTCCGATTTCTCTGTCAGATTTCCTTCAGATCAGATCAGATCTACCAACAACCATGTAGTATAGTGTCCTCCCTGATAGAATACATAGTGATTGGATGGTGTAGAAAGGTCCTCATATTACATGGTTTTGGTAAAACAAAATCTGATCTGAAGGAAATCTGACAGGAAATCTGAAGGTGTATGGCCAGCTTAAGATGTTGTCCTTCCTCCCCACCATGCGCCATGCCATGTAATCACAGAGAAAGAGACGGGAGCTATTTGGCTTTTACTTATTACAGACAAATTTTTTATGGGTTTAATTTGCTTCATTCTGCCCTATTATTGATCACAGCAAGTACTAAAGCAGGTGAGAGGTCTGCTTTAAACCTACTGCCTCAGGTCTGTATTTTATATCCTTTTCCTCTAACTTCCCTTTCCTTGTGTTTATTGACATGAAGGTGTGATGTTTCTGGGAAAGAAAGTTAGGGAAATCCACATTACAAGTTAGGGAAATTACATTACAAGGCATTACCAGAACAGGAAAGGAGGAGAAATGCAGCAATGGGAAAACTTGTTTCTTCACCAAACTCTAAACAGTGATGTAAAGATATCATCACACATCCTGTTGACTCTACAGCACAGAAAGTGACAAGAAATCCCCCTGATGAGACTGGTAGGGACATTAGATTGTGAGCTCCTCTGAGAGACAGTTAGTGATATAACTATATATGCTCCGTAAAGCGTTGTGTAATATGTCTGCGATATATAAATAGTAATTAAAGGCATAGGCAATATTTGAATTCGCGATATTTCGCGAATAATTCTACTAATCTTTGATTCTATATTAGAATATTCGCAGTATGACCATGTGTTGCAAAAATCATAAAAGCATTGCGAAAATCTTCAAAATGAATGGTCACATGCTATGTTTATTTTCGCAATGCGAATATGATTTTCACAATACATGGCCATACCTCGAATATTCGAAATCCTAAATATCGGCCGACATATTCGAGATATAATTCTCGAATTGCTGATATTCACGAATAATATTCGACATTCGAATATTCGAGCTCAACACTATAAACTAACTATTTTCAGTATGTGTGTTGTGTTGAGTCTTACAGAATGCTTTCCCTAGGCTAGGTTTCCAAGGCGTTGATGCCTGTTTCCTCAGCTTTCAACCGATCCACCGGTTAAGTACTGCACTACATCAACCTCCG
This sequence comes from Ptychadena robeensis, assembly GCA_036250615.1. Classification (NCBI taxonomy): domain Eukaryota; kingdom Metazoa; phylum Chordata; class Amphibia; order Anura; family Ptychadenidae; genus Ptychadena; species Ptychadena robeensis. Next base: position 29,718,741 of record CM070032.1, read on the forward strand.
GCCGGCTCAACACTGTGGAAACGGCAATGGTACGGTAGGCATGTTTTTGGATGGGCTGCGTTGACATCCTTGTCAAGGAATGCGATTAACGCAGGGGGTATTGACGCAGCCCTCAATGCCTTGGAAACCTAGCATTAGACAGAAACGTCAGCCAATACCAAAGCCTGCGAGAATAACCAATGGTCTCTGTGTGGAAGCAGTGGGCTCTAAGAAGAAGACCAACACATCTTGCCCTTAACCTCCCTAGCAGTCATGACAAACCCAGTTCGGCTGGAGTTTGTTTGATAAACAAACTCCAGGCGAGCTGGGATTGCATGACCACCCCACATCCCCAGAAAGTTGCAACGATTCTCTATTGCGCCGCAGCATTTCCAGGTTGCCGACACCGCCCTGATCGCGTTGCGGTGACACCAAAGGGACAGGGGAGGGCCACGCCATAGACCTCTATGTTAATGGAGAGGTGTTGGTCTTCCAGCCCAGCCATGTGGACAGAGACGGGGGGAGGGAATTTTGAGCAGAGTACATTTAACTCTGCTGCGACCGTCCTTACTGCGCTGTTAAAAATGGCGCAGTATGGGCAGACCGCTAGGGGGTTAATGTAAAGTAAAGTGTTTATTCAGCAGGCAGCATTATTGCAGAGGTCTGACTCAACACAAAGTATTTAACCATACATCCAGATCAAATAGTGTTCTTTTAGGCTATGTTCCCACAAAGGCGATCAATTGCCTCACGCTTGCGATTTCAATTGAGTGTGAAAATCTGTGTTGAGCGTGTCCATTCAGTTGAATGGGCTTGTCTGATTTTTCGCAATAGGCAATTAATCACCTATGTGGGAACATAGCCTTACTTATCCCAAACTATATAATATTAGGTAGGGGGGGTCCTAGGGAGAATGACTGGGAAGTGAGATGGTCTACTCTCCGGGGGGGGGGTGCTGCTGGTGACCCAAGTGGTCGCACTGCCCCCCGGCATCATGCCACCCTGGGCAACTCCCTATGTTGCCCATGCCTAAAACCACAACTGATTTGAGGATAACCCTAAACAATCCATAGAATTTCCTATCATCTACTATGCATTTAATAAATACAAAGGTGATTGTATGATCAGATTGTATAGTCTGAGATCTGGAGCTCCTATAAATAGCTGCTCCCCACCTCTCCTCTCCATCTATTGGAAGTTTTGGCAGGACTGGCCATTTTAATTCTAATGGAGAAGTAGGGACGTTTATTTTATAATAAATATAAGGTGAAGTTCTCTTATGGGAAAGTTTAACAGTCATCTGACGTTTAGACATATTCTTCTTTTAAATTTGAATTTAGCAAACACGAACCAGCATTTATTGGTTTATCTGCTGGGAGCGAGGAGTGGTCAGTATTTATGACTGTGTGGTCAGACATGTTTAGATCAGGCGGCCAGTGTAATTAAGGGCGAAGTCCAGGAGGATATATAGAGCTGAAATCTTTTATTAAAAGCAGATTTTTGCAGCAGGGAAATGTTGACGTCATCTGAGCGTTTGCCAAAGGCTGAAATGTGTTTGAAATTTGCCTGGGACGCCTCTTTCCATTCATAGCAGTAACCATCCATCGTGCTTTATACATAAAATATACATTTGGAAGCTTTAAAATAATTGTTAATCATTTTTGAATAGTTTTATTGGAGTGAGGCTTCACATATATATAAGAGCACCCAAACAAACAATTCTTTTCCACAATAGATTCTGTAATAATCAGAAAGGCGCAAGATATTCAAATGAGGGTACACTGGGAAAATCCTAGAATGGTGAGGCTGCCGGTTAGTATGTCCTGGAACTGGTTTGGGAAAACTTTTTAACTCACAATGGGTTCTTAAATTTGGCAGAGGGACAGGACCAAGGGCAGTTGGATGAGTGTTTCTGTGAACAAATGTACATTCAAATTAAATGTCATAACCGGTTGTGTAGCAAAAAATGAAAATGTAGGGCGCATATCGCAAATCATTTTAGTAATGTATGTCTTTTATAACACAATGGTCATAATTTACCATCACACTGTTGTGTCATCCCCTTGGTGATGTGTGGACACCATTGCAGTGATTGGGCAAAGGGGATCGTAGCCGGCCAGATTGAAAAGCTAAATGGGCTGGATATGGCCCGCGGACCATAATATGCCCATGGCTGGCCTAGAACCACAAAATGTATATATGCATTTATGAAGTTGCTAAATTTCCTTGACTTTTTCTAACTGTACTGTATTCTAATTATCGAGGGTAAGCGGCAATATGGAGTGAAATGCGTCAAGATGAATACCAGAATTTGGCAGCAGCCCAAAAAGCACCCACATCCCCTGCCCACACCTGCACACACCTGCTAACAGGGGGATTTAAAAACTCTCCCATTCCTTAAATATTGGGCAGGCACCCAAAAAGCGACCGGGGGGGGGGGGCTCATTTCGCATCTTCCTGGCTTTATCCCTTTTAGGGCATCTTTGGGTGCTGGAAATGCTGCGTTTCCAGATGCCTGTGTGAATGCTGCCTTACTATTACTATATTGCAATATATTATTATTATTATTATTATTTATTTTTATAGCTCTAACATATTACGCAGCGCTGATATATACTCACATGTTATTTTTAATATTTACCATGTAAAGGGTTTAGTGCAGTGGTGGGCAACTGAGTTGATATGGAGGGCCACAAGTGCGGCCCTAATTTCAGACCCTCCCCTCATCGACATATCTCAGCAGGTGGTGGACCAGATCTCGACAGGCAAAACCCGACAGCAACCACCCCCTCCCCTCCTGCCCCTGGGTGCAGAGCTCATATATAGACCTGGTTTTATCCACATTGACAATTTTACTGATGTAGGACCGCCAAAGTTGATAAGGGAAGCTGGGTCAGTGTGTGACCACTTCACAGGTTAGGTTTTGGGGGTTGCATGTGGAGGACCAAAGGGGGGCCGCCAAACAATGGCCAAAGGGCCGCATGCGGCCCCCGGGCCTCAGGTTGGGCACCTAGGGTTTAGTGTGTAGGATCTTTCACACTATACGTGCTGCATTGTGTACTGGAAATGCACACGTTATCTCTAACACACATGTTGCACAGTACACCCCGCAGCACTTCACATACAAGTGTATGGGTGAAAGTGTGAACAATACACACAGTAGTGTGTTATGTGGTAATGCAGCACATACAAGTGTGATTGTGTTATGTTTTGTGGCTCCAGACAATATTTCTGTAGCAGGAACGGGCAAGATGGCTCTTGTCATAGTAAAGATTGCTGACCCCTGGTTTAAGGGATTATATTTGTATATGTTTTATTAATAAATATTTGGATTTTTACTAGATCAGATGCCTCAAAGGCCCCATTATCCTGTGGTTTTTAAGCTCAGGGAACATTTAGGATTGCTGCTCAACAGTTGGTAGAATATTGGCTTCATGTAGAAGGGGATTCTTTTACATGAAATAAATACCAGTTGGTTATTTATATAAATGTTTAGCAATATTCTGAAAATGTCAGTTTTATTCAGAATTCAAAAATATAGCACAGAACTTCCTGGGATATGAGAGTGTCTTAGCCTGTACCTGTATAGGTTCAAGGATCACCCAACGACAGGAGGCGGACGTGCTGCAAAACTATTTATTAAACACAGTGACAGAAAACTTAGGGACATAACCGTAGCCCAAACTCAGGGGAATAGTTCAGGAAAGAGTATAGAGTTCAATAGTAAACTGGAACAATTCAACCTGTCCCTTGTATGGGACAGGTCCTCTTTAGAAACAGGGGGAACCGGTACTTGCATGCCACTGAAGATAGCAGAGTCTGCTGAGCTCGTCCACAGGAAGATGAGGCACGTGATAAGCACGTGCCATCTGTCTGCACCCGATGTCCATGGTTCCCTTGAATTGGGTATTTAGGATGACACCAGCCAAGTCCGTACAGCAAACAACTGGGTCTTGTCAAAGAAATCTGTGCTATTGCGTCCCCCGGCTGCCACACGCCGGTATAAATGGTGGAGTGAGACAAGTTTGAAGACAGCTGGCTAGCCCAGTTGCTGTTGCCTGATCAGCACCTGCTCCTCTAGCCTGCCCAGCTCTCTCCTGGACCTCAGCTTTATACCCCTCTGGCCCCAGAGCCTCATGGGATGTAGCATTAAAGGGGGCAGCACCTGACCTAGTCTGGGTGACTACACTACATAACTACAACCTCATACCTGTATATTTGCAGAGATAGATGTAAAGCTTTGTAGACACATAAGATAATAGTCAACCAAGACGATCTATTGTGACACTCCCTGATTTCTATAGGTGGGGGGAAGAGAGGCGAGGTTTGTCTTCCCCCCTCTACTTTCAATATTTTTGGGATGTGCTTTTTGTTGCCTTTTCCATAATATTATATTATTATTATCTTGTATTTATATAGCGCCGACATTTTATGCAGCACTGTACAGAGCATATATAGTCATATCACTAGCTGTCTCTACCATAGTCCCAACCATAGTCATATATATGTAACTAACACAGCCATAGGTCACATGTAACTAACATAGGAGAACCTTTATTTTATTATTTATTTATATACGTTCTCACTTATTCTCTTAAGGGTGACTACCTATTGCCAAATGCCATGGGGCCAAACCTAGCAAATTAGCAAGTTTGTGCTATAGCCTGCTGAGTCAGAATTTTGGCATCTCATTGGATATTTCTAGTCTTCACTAATGTTAAATCAGTGAAGACTAGAGATAGTCAAAGAGATGCCAAAATAATAACATGCAAATGCATGCAATGTATAAGCAGACTGAAACTCAGCCAATCAAGCACAAGTGTAATGCTCCTGGGCACACAGTGACTACCCAGTCCAGATATGCTTTTTAAGATGGGCATATGCGGTTCTATGTTTTCGTTCAATTAGCGTAAAGCGATACATTTTTCAATCAATCGAACGTAAATCAAGAACCGAACAACATATACGATCAATCAAACGTTATCAATATCGAACAAAAAATCAATGGGAAGGTGGATTGGTGAATTTTGATCGATCTGTTAAACATCAAATGTATATCGAACGTGTCATTCCATTGTTTTCTGATCGATCTGAAAAACATTAAGTAACTTCAAGTTTAATGTGTAAAGTTGGAATAAGCTTACGTTCGTTCAAAGAATACCGAGCAACTGCAAGTGTTTTTGGTCACAAGCTAGTCTCTTGAACATAATAAAAGAATGTGCAGAACGAACAAGCAAGAGCACAAAGCTATGAAGAGGGCTATGCAATGGGAGCAATTTGAGACGTAGCTACACCCCTACACCACAGCATTTCTGATTTTGAAAAAATCAAACGATCGTTCGTTCGAGTACATATGATTGCGTTTTCATTCCACATTGTGTTTGGCTGAACGAAAATTAAGTATATACATATGATATAGGTACGATCGATATTCTATGGTCAATCGTGCAAAAATTACAATAGAGTACAGTATAGCTAACTGCCCCAATCCCTGCAAGTACCTTACAAACAGCTGTTGTGCTTGTTTCAGTTTGAAAACAATTTGCATGCCAATGTTTACATTTTGGCATCTTGTTGACCATCTCTAGTGAAGACCAGGCCAATTGAAGCTGATGGTCAAGCAGACCACAGCTCGGCCGGCCAGAGAACGGACATGTCCGATAATCTCTGGCCGGCGCGAGCCGATGGAAGCCGATGCCATAAGCTGCAATGAAGACGGCGTCTCCATCGCAGCTTATGGCCGGCACACAAAGGGTGCCCAGCCGATTGAAGGGGCCCCACAATGCAACGGGATGCTAAAGTGATGACGTCATCACGTTAGCATCTCGGAACACATCGGAGTAGGTCGGTCTGACCTACTCGGTGTGTGTATGCCCAGCATTACCAAACCATGGATTACAATTAAGACAGTATAGCTGTCACTGGTTAAGGTCCACATCGGTGATGCATTTCTGTGTCATGTAGTACATGCACACTGGTGCTGGCTGCCTTTTGGCACATGATACTGTGATATTTGGCGTTTTCTATTCTTAGAAAGAGGAACCTGTCTTGTGAGCAATACAAAAGAACCAGACACCAAAGTCAAAGGGGGCCAGACAATATAATTGAAGAGTTGTCTAAACACAGCCACCTTAGGTACTCTATGTTAAAGACCTAGACGTCATATAGCACAGAAGAGACATTAGGAAGGTGGGCTCCTTTAGTTCTTCTCCAAGTACTTGTCTCTACAGGCCTACTAATATCTTCTTATAAACAAAGAGCACCATTATCTCTGATATTTACTCATTTATAACTATTTGAATAGCTTCACAGGATAGAGACGGACAGCTACAGACAAAGTTTGATTTGTATGTGTATTACAAACATTATGAATAGAAGTATTTCGAGCTGGATTATACAGGGATGTAATGTGGCAGAGACGTATGACTGTGAAAAATCCCACCAGAGACACATACAAAACCTTTTATGTGGTTAACTTGTGCAAACTTAACATTTACGTCAAAGTTAGAAAGGGCAAGGACTGCGCTACATTAATCTTCCTTCCAAGGGCAATTCATTACGGAGTTCTCAGGTGTGTGTTTGAACTGCACTGCTCTGAAAGTCACATTTTATGCGACAGAGAGAAATTATTTCCTCTTATTAAAAGACTATTGTCATCATCACATTAATAACCTTCATTTTAGTAGGCATTTCATCTGAGGACACTTTGTGGCTGAAAAATCGATCCGTCAAGTTTTTCTAAATTCAAAAAAATGATTCCTTCACTTCACACAAAATGCAACTTCTTATTATTAATATTTATATATATATAAACAGCTGATTGTAATAATCAGATAATAAAAAAATCTTATTATATACTTTATGTGAAGCATTAATATGTTTTTATATAATACATAAATATTTGTTTTCAATAACGTTATACATTATACTTTTTTGGGAAGAAAATGTGGAACGCCCCTAACCGTTTAGTAAGCCACTGTGGTTTCCTTCTAGGGACTGCTGAATTGATTCTGTTGAAAACAGTAGGTTCTACAGTACCGGGACGTATTCTCTTTAAGATGTCAAATATTAATGAAACGCAGGGAATAGTCCCAACATCTTGAGAGAAGAAAAATGTTACTTTTAGGTATAAAGCATGTAGGTAGAATAACACACTATGTGCGAAAATGACAATGATTAGATAAAGCAAAGTTTGCTCTGTCTACCACTTGTTAGATAAATAGCTGTTTATGGAGCTCTGAAATAATGGAAGCAATGAGAAAATGATAAAGGCCCTTATACACCTTACAATCGTGCCATACAATTTCCGTACAATCCACTTTTGTTCTACCAAAACCATGTAATAGGAGGACCTTTCTAAACCTTCCAATCACTATGTATTCTATCAGGGAGGACACTATACTACATGGCTGTTGGTAGATCTAATGGAAATTGTATGGCGTAATCTAAAGGTGTATGTGGGGCTTTAGTCATTAAATCAACTTAAAAAGATAAAAAAAAAAATGGGGTCAGGGAAATTGGTGATTGATTGTAATGTTTGCCAACTGTAGTAACAGATATTTGATCAACTTTTTTGGAATCTACTGAAAGTGTAACAATTTCAATACAACAAATTAAAATTTACCAGCATAATTTTTTTCCCCAATTTTAATTGTTTTAGGTTGATCTAACCATGTGGGCTGCCATAGATTTTCAATCAATCAACAAATTTTTTTTTTAAATTAAGTTGATTGGATTAAAAAAATCTAGATGTGTATGGGGACCTTTACCTAATTTTTGGCTGCTAGCAAAAAACCTTGTAGATGTGTTTTTACCAGCAACCATCAGTAGGGCTGAGTGGATGAAGGGAATTCTAAAGGTCTCCATATACAGGTCAATATCCATTTAATTGACGAATGATCAATTGCAGCGTGATGACGCAACAGATCACTAAATGATAGTTTCTTCCATGTATAGTAATGGCGATCGAACAGGGATTTCCCTATTTGTTCGACATTTCTTCAAGCAGGATCGATCGAACAAGGGTTTGTACGTTTGATTCCTGTTTGAATGAAAAATGAACCCATGTATGTGTACCTTGACACTCAAAAGTCTCCAATCAGTGTGTTCAGTCAGTGTGTTCAGTTTTGGTCGTACTGGGTATCCTAGGGGTGACCAAATAGTTTTGTAGCTTGGAACGATCCCTTAGTATTATAGTTTTAACCTCCCTAGCGTTCTGCTCTTACTGCTCCCTAAAAACCTGCTTTAAGGCCCCCATACACCTTACAATCTTTCCATACAATTTCTGAACAATCAACTTTTGTTCTACCAAAACCATGTAATATGAGGACCTTTCTACACCTTCCAATCACTGTGTATTCTATCAGGGAGGACCCGGCACTACATAGTTGTTGGTAGATCTAATGGAAATTGTATGGATCGATCTTAAGGTGTATGGGGGGCTTAAGTGTAGAAAAGAACTTTAGATAATTACAGTATACAGGGCATTTAGTTCACACAAGTCTGTGTCAGATAAATAAGAGTGACAAATGAGATAAACAGTGAGAGAAGGTGTGGCTTAAATATTTAGCTCTTCAATTACATTCATTGTGCTTTCTTAGCAGCAGTAAATTGTGGATCCTGATCTTTCTCCATATGAAGTCACTCAGCAGGGAGGTTCTACAAAAAAAAAAACCTCCATCCATGACACCTATGGAAAAAGAGAGATCCAAGGTACCCTCAACAATACTCTGATATTCAAGTAAAAATAAAGAACACCTAAAGCCATCCATAGAGGGTTCATTTTGCTCAGCAGATCAGCCGTGCATGATGGCGGCCAGTCGTACCGAGAATTGTCGGGGCAACCTTTGTGTGCCGGAATTTACTGTGGATGGGGACGCTGGTTCCCATCTATGGGCGATAGTAAATCCCAGAATATTATGTCTAGAAGCTCATGATAACCTTCAAGGAGTTAAGAGCACCAGTCTGCATAGAAGGAAGCATATCTCATCCTGTAGAACATTGGTTTGTAAGTTGTGCACACTAAGAATAATGTTTGTGAGGAAACCTCTTATGGTACTGCCAATTAAAAAGCAAAGCATTAAATCTGCAGATTCATATACATCACCCTTAATTTAGAACTACAGAATATAGCAAATGACACAGAACATTTTAAAAAGTCATAAATGCAATGTGTGAATGAACCAGACAGTTTCCCTCGCTCCAGCTTTTTATCAGAAACTAGGCAGTGGCCAAAACAAAATCAAGCTGGGTCAACTTTCTCAAGAGAGAACAGAATGGGAGGGTCTGTTGGTATCCATATACATGACAAATGTTCAATAAAACAGCCAAACATTATTTCATGTCTACAAATATCTTTAAATTCTGACAACTTTGATACACAAATTGCAGAAAAGCAAGAATGAACAAATCATAATATCTCTGTGTACATCCTAATTTTGGCAGCTTCAGTTACACAAATAACAGAAGAACAAGAGTGCATTTACATTATGAGTTGCCTCCAACCAAACAGCCTTCAACCCAGCCAGCTGTGAGACATGTTTGTGCAAGATAAAACTCTTCCCCTCTTTATGGCACCACACACAACAACAAAATAATGATAATGCGAAGTGTGACATCAGTTCTTGCTAACAGTGATCTCTTTATTTCACTAATCCCTGTCCAACTGTAATTTAGCCATGGGATGATCTCATAATTGGCAAGTTGCTGGGATGTCTATTGGGCTCCGCAGTAGATACCCATTTGCACATGTCTCTAGGGAAAAAATAGGGAAAAATATTTTGAGAGAGTTAAAAAACTTTTGGCCAATAGCCATTTTTGTTTCCCTTCGCGCAATATTTCACTGTGAAGATGTCAAAGAACTGAAGGCTCTTTTCAGTTTCAGTTTGTCAAAGGGTAAAAAAAGAAATATCTGGTCTTTATTAACAAGCAAATATATTTTTAAGTAGAACAATTCTTTTTTTTTTTATTACACAACTTATTTTCGACCAAGTAACGTTATTACTTGGTCTCTGGGCTTCTCCATGCAATGTGGGCAGATCCGAGTTCTATACATAATATCTTGAGCACCCTGCCACAGTACATCAATGCAAAGCACTTAACTTTGTAGGATGGTTCTTTGGAAAGGGGCAAGTTATTGCCAGTCTGGAGGGGTGGGTATTTCTAGGTGGACTTCATTTGCATGCAGAAGGATCTAGTTAACATCCATATGTGATGTCAAGTCTTCATGCCTGAAAAAAAATTAATCTAATTTAAGAAACTGGTCAGGGACAGTCAGGTTGGTGATGAAAGGGTTGATGGTGCTGAATTTATTTTATTAAGAGGACTTATTCTAACTGAATTACTGCAGCTTCTAATCCACATGGGCCGAATCTGGCAGATTTAAGAAATCAATGGCACAGATGTGTATTTTATTTTACATGTGATGTTCTAGTATTACACTTTGCTTGTTCCATATTCAATGTTTTAGCAAAACTTAAGTTTGTTTCTATATCAAAAGGTCCATCGTTATATCTGATGAGAAGGAAAAACGTTTTCGTTGTTGTTTTCGACTTTGTGCAAGTTTTAAATTTTGGCCCACTGTGTGTTTATAGTTAAATGAAGCCTAAAGATAATGGCGAAGCTCCCACCTGTTTATATTTAAGAGGGGCAATGGAGAAATGGACACATATGATAATCTAAAAGGACCACAGTTACAATAACATGTGTAATGGAACAGGGCCGGGGGTAGAAAACTAGGACTCAGACACCAGTGTTGAATAAACAGTTTAGCTTTTATTGCCACTTCCGGGTATCCGATCCAGCTCTCCGCATATTACCGGTAAACAAGGGCCAGTCCAATCCATGGTATCAGCAGGCAGCTGCAGCTCTGACAACAAGCTGGTGCTCACCCAGTATAGAGATTTCCCAACACTCTGCAGACTGTTCTGCCTCGGAGCCACCTGCACGCTCCACACTCTTTCCTCTTCAGGTCAAGGGCTCACACCAGCCCCTCCTCCACTCTCAGGCTCTTCTCTACAACAGGCTCCACTCCCTTTTATCTTCTGGGGCCTAGAGCTTCCCCTAGCGAAACAGTTCACGCCCTCACACATGCACCATACAGTCAAATCATGTCATGGCTGCTTCTACAAAAAAATAATAATGAGACCTTCAGCAGAATATATCAGTGCATTAAAACAAATAAATATAATACTAGCAAAGGCTGATTAAATTTGTATTGTAAGCAAGAACATCAAGGCCCCTGTACTTCAAAGAGCACAACTCAAGTTTTAAAACTAGTAGTTTAGCCTGACCACAAAATAAGATCTTCAGCCAGAACTTCCAAGTGACCACATTCTAGACCCACCCAATCCCGAGGACACAAAAAGAAATGATGTCTTACAACAGCCTGCAGCATCCGTGAGCCGGCTCTATAGTGTTTGTCCCTACACTAACATTACCTCTGAAACATAAATCCACGTGTTTTACAGCACAATTACTTAGAGTAAAATTGTCTGTTTTCATATATATTTATAATGTGAGTCGTTTCACTGAGCCCAGAGTAACGACCAAAGCCTCATCAATCCCTCAAAAGCAGTATGCAATTACCTCTTAAAAGATGAAGGTCAGTCCTATTCTTCACTTTTTATTTATCTCAGTAAAGTTGCAGACAGCCACAAGGCTCTACATAAAATTCATTAGAACCATAAAGTTTCAAAAGGTCACAAAATGTCTCTTTAGTTAGATGGGGAGAAAAGGAAAAAAAATCTTTAATTTATTCTATAATTCATTACCACTTCCGAGATATAGGTGGTTAACGGGAGATAATGGCTTAGCTGTGTAAAAGTCCAAACCATTCTGGAAATGGCAATCTAGAGGAAAACAAATGTTTCATCAGAATGTGTTCACCATCATCCCTGCGCTGTAGTTTATACATCAAACTCTCATGACTTTGTAGCATCGATATTCCTCATGACTTTGTAGCATCGATATTCCTTTCACCGTATTTATTCACCGTAATATTTAGATCTAGACTATTCCTAGGGTTTGCATGACAAAAAGTCCTGAGTTCAAGGGCACTTCAGTCATCTTTCACTTTATCCTGTCCCTACAATACATCCCCACAGCATGATGCTACCACCACCATGCTTTACTGTAGGGATGTCATAGGATTGTAATCCCAACCGGGCAGGGGCCCCTTACTCCTACTGTACTTTTTGTATACTGTACCTTTGTGTTATCTTGTGTTGTGTCTCTACTCAAATCACTACAATCAAACTTTAAACCAGTTTAAAGGAAATAAACATAAAATCACCTCTCATTTTACAGAGAAAGGAAGTGTGAGAAAATACACCCTGCAAGTACAGATTTTATTTGTCTTTCATGCCTGTTGACTTTTGTTGGCAAGTTCTCCTTGGATAAAAAGGAAACTCAGGGGAAAACACATGATCCCTTTCATCAGCTCTCATTGGCTAATCATGTATCCCAGGTTGACAAGGGGATCCCCAGTAGTGTTGAGCTCGAATATTTGATTTTCGAATATTTAGCTCGAATATCGCTATTTCGCCATTTCGCGAATATTCGCGAATATATCATCGGATATCCGACGCGATCGCGATTGATCGCGATTTTATTGCGATTATAGAATCGGAATTATATAATCGCAATCCATTGCAATGAATGGGATCGCGATTATATAATCGCAATGCGTTTTTTTTTTTAAACAGAAATGACGGATATTCTCCCAGTCAAATATCTGAGCTCCATTGACTTGCATTCATTGCGCATATTGGATCGCAAGTGCGATTTTTAGATCGCAATTCATGTCGTAAGTGCGGATATTCGAGATTATGTATATAGAATCTAATATTATGGCGGATATTCGCGAAATTACGCGAATTCGAATATTGCCTAGTCGCTCATCACTAATCCCCAGATCCCTGTCCCCCCTCCCTAAGGAATGAGTACAGAGGTCTCCCAGACCATTCCTATGGGTTGCGTGACAAAAAGTCCTAGAAAAAACAAACACATTGTATAAAATAATTTATTCATTCTGCCATTCAACATATTATTATGATTTATTTATAAAGTGCCAACATATTACGCAGCGCTGTACAATAATTTGAGCTGAGAAAACACAAGATAACACACATGTACAGAATATGACACAGGAGGGGTAGAGGACTCTGCCTGATCAGGCTTCCAATCTAATAGGTTGGGGAACAACGACTCCTTGCACAGTTTTATATACAGTACATCCAGAAAGTTTTCACAGTGCATCACTTTACCACATTTTGTTATGTTATAGCATTATTACAAACAGGGATTCAATTACATTTTTCCTCATAATTCTACACACAACACCCCATAATGACAAAACGAAAAAAAGTTTACTTATTTATATATTTAATAAATATAAAAAAAACTGAGAGATCACATGTACATAAGTATTCACAGCCTTTGCTCAAAGTGTTGCTGATGCCCCTTTGACAGCAATTACAGCCTCAAGTCTTTTTGAATATGATGCCACAAGCTTGGCACACCTATGCTTGGCAAGTTTCACCCATTCTTCTTTGCAGCACCTCTTAAGCTCCATCGGGTTGGATGGGATGGGTTGGTGTACAGCCATTTTAAGATCTCTTCACAGATGTTCAATCGGATTCAAGTCTGGACCACTCAAGGGCATTTACAAAGTTGCCCTGAAGCCATTTCTTTGATTTTTTGGCCGTGTGCTTAGGGTTGTTGTCTTGCTGAAAGGTAAACCGTCGCCCAGTCTGAGTTCAAGAGCTCTGCAGTCATCTTTCACTTTATCCTGCCGCTACAATACATCCCCACAGCATGATGCTGCCACCACCATGCTTCACTGTAGGGATGGTATTAGATTGTAAGCCTAACTGGGAAGGGTTCTCCACTCCTTCTGTGTCATATCCTGTACCTGTATGTTATCTTGTGTTGTGTCTCAACTCTTATATATTGTACAGCGCTGCATAATATGCTGGCGCTTTATAAATAAAAGATAATAATAATAATAACAACAGTATTGGCCTGGTGATGATTAATGCCTAGTTAATGCCTGACATTCACACCTCAGAGTCCAAACAGGCTGCCATTTGCCTTTTTCTAAAGAGGTGGATTGCTGCAGAGAGGGTTGTCCTATTGGAAGATTCTGCTCTCTCCACAGAGGACCTATGAAGCTCTGACAAAATGACATTGGGTTTTTTCCCGCAAGTAACGCCAGCAACGTCACTTCTGGTATCAGGAGATTTAATTCACCTCCCTCCTGTTTTGTATGCTGCCTTACGTAGGAGAAAGGGGGTGGTACCCCCCTACTAATGTCCCCCCCTGCATCTGCACAATCGAGGTGGGAACTTAGGAAGGAGAGTAACGTCCCCTCCCTTTTATGTAACCAAATTTCCATATCCTAGGAAAAGCCAGGAAAGCCACATAAAAAACGTGACTTTCCTGGCCAAAACGGGAGGGTTGACAGGCCAGCCAGCTCTTTCAGGCCCCCATATACCTTACAATTTTACCATACAATTTCTGTACAATCTTTCTACCCAAACCATGTAATACGAGGAACTTTCTTAACCTTCCAATCACTATGTATTCTATCAGGGAGGACCCAGCATTACATAGTTGTTGGTAGATCTAAAGGAAATTGTATGGAGTGAACGAAGGGGGAATTCCATTTAGATTGAAAGACTTTGGGATCTGCAAAATTGTAGATAGAGATGGTCAACAAGATGCTGACATTTTGACATAAGCATTCCAATAAACATAGCACAGCGGCCAATGTACAAGAACCCTTAAAAAAAAAAAAAACTGTAATCCTTTTGTATCTGCTTATAGTTTGGCGTTAATAGCTGAGTCTGCAAGCCTGACATTTAATTCGATTTTTCGTGTTACCAATTGTCTATGTGGCTTATTGACCCTTTCATGCCGTGCACGGAAAAGATCTTCCTGACCTGGCAGGATTTTTCTCAAGCATGTCATTCCTTTGAGGACACCCCTACATACCTCCCAGGACCCCTCCACAGGTGGTCAATCATAGAACAGGAGACAATGTACAGGAAGCCAGATGGTTACATCTCTGACATCATACACCATCATACTCTCTAATTATGCTGCAACAAATTATATGGGTCACTCTTATTCTGCTAGTATCAGAAGAGGGATGCCGGCAGTATTTAGGTCAGGCCTTGTATAATGGTAACCATTTGATGACTTCATTAGATCAGTCATGCTTTGCATTCTCAATTATGTATACAATTACAATACATCCCAGAAGATTGTTAAGTCTCAGCGGTCAGTTTCCAGCAAGCAGACCACAGAGCGGCTGTAAGCAGTGTGCCCAGAACACGTTTCCTTCACATAGCCATAGAATCTTGTGGTCTTCAAATTACATGTTTAGCAGTGGAAAGGAAGAGAGCCCCAGACAGCCAGTTAAGATCCTGGTAGATGGGTATCCCAAGACTCTCTGAGATTGTATATATATATATATATTTTAAAATGTATGCAGAAAAAGGACAAACTAGTTTTCACTGGCACTGGGATCCTGATGTTTTATGTAATGAAGGTGGTTTGTAGATGCTTTCCAAGCCCAGAGGCTCCCTGTGTTGGACAAAATTAAAAAATTGTTAACAAGTGCTTTGACTTATAATAGTTAACAAGTTTCTTTTGCTTGTTCAATTCTAAGAAAAGAAAAGAGGTTTATTTGCCTAATCTTGTTCTTCTGGTGATAACCTCTCATAGGCACTTTGACGATTGCTTGGCTACTGTCCCCTGCAGTATAGGGCCATAGATTTTGGATCATTGGAGGATGTGAGCATCAGCCTTGTAATGGCACTATAAATGCAAAGAGCCCCCTAGTCCAGGAGCCAAAAGTAATTCTAGGAGGTAGCTTCAAGGCTGGTTTACCCTCACTGGCGGTACAGTAATTAATATTATTAATATTTTCTGTTAAAAGTGGTATTATTCATTAAAACAGGTTACAATGTAATTTTGCCCCCTCCCCAGGACATCCTCAATATTAATGATGCCAGGTTTGTGAAGACTTGGGATGCCTATGCCAGTTGGGCGACACTGTCAAAGTAAGGTAATAAATAGTTGCGCCCAACTGTCAGCAGCATACCTCTTAACCCTTTTATTTAGGCCAGGAAATTCATGTTTTTATGTGGCTTTCCTGGCCAAATCCTGATTTCACAAAATCCTGGCTTTTTCCCAGGATTTTAAAATTGGGCAGAGGCAGGAGGAAAAGAGCGTTGCTCTGGGTGGGATATTACTAGGGAGAGTAACGCCCTCTCCCTCAGGAAAACCGGAAACCTGAAGTGGCGTCACGTCCCGAATTCACAGCCGACGAAATTGACAGCTATGGTCAGCAGTGGTTACACAGTTAAAGAGATATCAGTGGCCAGATGGGACCTGGGCAAAGGTCACAGAGTAAAGATGGGTCAGTATTAGAGATGGGTGTTTTAGTTTAGTTCACATAATGAATCTTGGATAGATGTAGTGATGCCTCTTGTCATGGCAGAGACTTCCATGATTCAACCATGTAAGACATGGAAATTTTCTACAGATAAGGAGAAGCGATAAATGCAGAGGTCATGATCCATGCAGACAGTGCAGGAAGCTCCAGTAAAAGGAAGGAAACTATTGAAGATAATGGAACACAGTATTTTCTGAAATAAAGATTTATGGGCATCATGTACCTGAAGTCTTTTGCTCCAAGAAAGCATCCATATT
>CM070032.1:29735538-29755004 GCA_036250615.1 Ptychadena robeensis
TCTTTATGCATGTTGTCTTACTCCAAGCTTTATAGGCTTGAAAGCCTACTACCAATTAAGTATATTAGGTGATTGGTGCGTGTATGGCAGCCATTAGCCAATAAACAGTATCACCTAAACTACAACCTTTTTTATATGCTAAATCTGCACATTCTTAAGGAGGGTTTCCTTCTCATATGTGTGCAGATGTCTGTTATTTCTATTAGACGTAGGAATTTTTGCATGCAACATATAAATCTTGGCATCCTGGTATAACGTAATTTTTCATCATGACTATAACCGCTGACTTATCCTCCCACATATTCAGGTGGAATTCTGCCACATATAAAGGCCACTATTGTGGACCTGTAGTATTTGTTTTCTCTGCTGCTACCAGATTTGTTGTGCCTGGACCTCCATGACTAGAGATTGCTCTGCCAATCACGTTTCTCCAATTCCACATTGCCGTTCATTATTTATGGAGATTTACATTCCTCTCTGCTGAAGCAATGTATTCCAAAGGAAAGTCTGAATGTGTGTTCATCCAGCAGACACGTTTAGTCAGCAGAAATACTCGACCCTACGGATTGCTCAGTCAAGTCTGAAGCTCTGTATGCTGCCAGTCGTGGGAATCACTGAAAAAGACAAACCTACTCAACCTATATGTGGAAGTTCTCACTAGTTTGTAAACCTTAATAGTATTGACTGCAAATAGTCGAATCGCGAATTTCTATTGAGAGTACCTGCACTTCAAGAATTCGCGAAGATCTTGAATATATCTTCATAATTGGGAATATTCAAGATTTTATACATCAGTACCCAGAACTACCATGCATTGCTTTCCCAATATGTGCATGTACAAGTGCGGATTTACACAATGAAAGTAAGAAATTATTCGTTTTCATGTGAAAATATTTTTATTGCAAATTGTTTTGTTGCAATGAAGCTTATAATGACTGGAGATCACGAATTCTCATATTTATGAATTTGCGCATATTAGGAGAAAAATTCACAAATACAAATATTGCCTGTGCTGTTCATCACTCACCAAACACAACCAAACAACAAATACAATACAATAATATTAATATACAGCATGCATAATATATTGGAACTTTATAAATAAAAGTTAATATTAATACGGCACTAAAAACATTGTGTCATATCTGTTCAATAAGGTCCCCCACCTTATTTTGCAGGCTTATCCTTTCCTGCCAGTGCTGCAGTTATGTTGTTCGGTTATCTCTGCGGAGTACAAAAGCCCCTTCATATGATAAAAAAGGAGGTAGTCCGATATACTGTATATGCTGTAGTCCTCTATACTGATGACAATGATGGTGCTTCATTGGATAATGAGTGACTGTGGGCATCCTAGCACAGGAAATTACATCAATGGAAGGTCTGCAAAAAAAAAACAGCATCAAACTTGAAGCGCCCATGAATTTTAGATGTAGGACTTTATTTGAGCGAAATGCATAAATACAAGTTTAGTTCAATGTGCTTCGTGGCAATTTTAGGAACCAGGATTGGTGTATCATGAGATATATGTATAGTTTCTAGTGATGAGCTGCATAGGCAATATTAAAATTTCCGATATTTAGTGAATAATTCTACTAATATTTGATTCTATATTCGCAAATATTCACATTTGTTAGAATCGCATCGCCATGTTATTACCTTCAAAATGAATGGTCACGTGCTATTTGTTTTTGCATTGCGAATATATATTCGAAATACATGCCCATAAGCATCCCAATGGCGAATATCGCAAATATTCAAAATTGCGAATATCCGCCGCCATATTCACGAAATTTGCAAATTCTCGAATAGCAGATATTCGCTGAATATATTTGCAATTTCAAATATTCAAGCTCAACACTAATAGTTTCTTGTATACTCATCCTGTGGAAAAGTTTTCCCATTCTCTCTTCAGTCACCACCCCTTGCCATGGGTACTTGTGACCACTAACTGTGAGTGAAGGTAGTATCAAAATCCTTCATGAGTCTAATTGTCCGAACAAATATTGGTAACTTGACAGGATGTAAGTGCAGCACAAAATTACCTTTTGATAAAACAACCCAAACCCACATAAATCACTCCCATAACGGTCAACTCATGTTTTGGGGTTTTGGTCCAGAATAGGAAATTAAGTATTACTGGCTTGATTAGAAACCAATAACATTGGTGGTATTAAAAAGAATACCACCAACGTAGCTAAGGAGTAGTAATCTGCTTTATTGGACACTTTTTTGGGGTTCTAGAAACAAATAGAATAAGGCAGTAGGACCTATCTACACATGCCATATATTACATGTATTCTTCCCACCTGAGAGTGTTGGTGTTTGGTAATTAGCCCAGTGCTGTTTCCTGGAATTGGATAGGGTTGGTTTAGACCTGTGTTATCCCTAGAGTAGATCAGAGCTGGTCTTTTTTTATTCACTTCATGGATAGTAATTGTCCTGCATGGATAGAAGCACAGGTATTACCCATATTACTTTTGTCTAGTTTGTATATTCTTACTTCTCAGTCCACCCTTCTACTGTTGATCACAAATGTTCAAATTGCAAATTTTTTTGCAAATTTTTTTGGCACTTGGAGGATTCACAAATATCTCGAATATAGTGCTGTATCTTAAATGCTAATATTCAAAAAAATTTTACATAAGTACCGGGAACTACAGTGCATTGGATTCCTAATGTGATAAATAATTAGTTTATATGTGATAGTGTTGATCGCAAAAATATGCGAATATCAGCACTTTTGCGCAATGAAAGTAATAATGACTGGAGGTCACTAATTCTCGAATTTAATCGGCACATTGCCTGTGCTGCTCATCACTACTCCCTTCCTACTGCTTGTTCTTCCATAGAAGATCCAAAATACCTGGTGCACATGAGTATGGGGGTGCACTTCTTTCTATATGTTATTTCTTGAGCTTGCTGGATAAGTCCTGAGCAGCATTATATAACGGAGGAGTGTCATCTTTACCTTCTCTAGGCTTCAATACAGGTCATCAAAGGGCATATTAGTGATAGCTGTAATGGAGAATGAAGCATTGGGAAGCAATTGAGTAATCCTTTTTACAGACTCTACATTTAGAGAAAGTTTGACAGACTTTCCTTGACTGCAGTTTCTTTTAAGCATTGACCTGTAATCCATACAGTTGCTGATAGTTGGCCACAGATGAAAGAACCATTTAAGATTATGGTATACATCGTAAAGGAGTAACTATAATATGATACCTTTGTATGACTTTTCCTCTTATGATCTATGCTGGGAAACCCAAGGGCACATCTTAATTTGTCAGTCCGAAGATGCTTTCTATTGTTTAGACAGAAAATGTTTAGACGCTAAGGCTATGAGCAACAGTCAAGTGAAAGAGTAGATGCGAGTCTGTATAGGATATGCCTGCTCAATGCTTCAAACAGACTCCATACCATAAGGTGCACGTGATGTGAACTGTACCATTGCCAAGTGTGTCTCAGTAAAGACTTTGTTTTGACATATAATCATTTCTGCTAATAGAGAACAGCTTATGTAGGATTGAAAAAGAAGTCTGTTTCATTTTACAGCATTTGTCAATGATCTAATGCTTAAGCTTACCTAAAGTCTTGATCAATATTATACTGCTCCAGTATGATACCAGATAGCTTAAAGTTTGTGAACTTTCTTTTAGCCTGAGATAAATGGATAAATGTTTCACCAAACTCAGACTGAGAGTGTCTTCCACTGACATCTTCTTCCAGCCTTGGTAGCAAGAGATGGTGATAAATAAGGTGCTTTTACTCCAGTAAAAATTAAAAGATTAAAAAATGTAGAAATAAAATGTTTGTGTAACTTTTAAAACCCACACTTTATTTCCCACAAGACTACACACACAGTGCATTAATTAAACTCAAGTTTAGGCTGTCTATAGTTACCATAACTGTTTACTACATTCAAGTGAACTAAACTAAAATTCAGAAGTTTTTAAATCGAATTATACTGTCATCCCTTTAGATCTCTCTGTCAGAATATAGGTACCGTAATCTAATGAAAATCTGACAGAAAAATCTAAAGGTGTATGAGGGCCTTACTTTTGGCTTCTGGATTCGGTATATATCAACCAGCCAAGAAGTGACTCCCAATGTCAAGTTATAGATTTGGAGATGAAAGCTGACTAAAGGGACTAAACATATGGAGGGGATATGGCGGGGTCTCTGCCATAGTTGACAATACGATTTATGTCAAAACAAAGAAAAATAGCAGTATCTACTCCCTGGATTATTCATTTCATTCGACTACTACAGGTTCCATAACTTGTTCCCCGTGTTCAGTAGTTGATCATTTAAGGGGTTATGGTAATCCACTGAGTTGCTGCACACATAATAAAACAGTTTTATACCTTGTTCTAAATCATTGGGCTATGTTCATATGGCGTTTAGGGATGCTCCGATACCCCCTGCATTAATCACATGCCCTGACAGGGATGTTGGCACATCCCATACATATGAATGACTTTCAGCCCCGCCTGTTTTGTTCTACCACATGTAGTGAAGTTCAAAGTCAAAGTCAAAAATGCGAAATTTATGCAAAAAATATTTGTGTTAGAGCCATTCTTTTTTGTAGTATACCCCCAACCCTTCTCTACATCTCCATCAGGTTTGGTGATGATACCATGTTCAGGGGCTTTACAATTAACTCAAAATCATGGAAATGGTCGAAACTTTGAAGATAAATTTGACCATCTCTACTGAGGGGACAGCGGAGGTTGGCAGACTGCCCTGCGTTAACCTCTCAGCCGGTCAATGATTCTTTGCAGCATGAGATGTTGTATTGCCATGCATGAAGATGATTTTGCAATGTTCTTCTTTTAGTACCATAAAAGAATGTGGTCAATCAGAAACTCCACATACTTTTTAGAGGTAACTTTCACACCTTTAGTGACCCAAAAGGGCCCAACCATCTCTCTTCCCATGATTTTGGCCAAAATATGATTTATCCACCTCCTTGCTGATGTTGCAGCCTTGTTGGGATATGGTTTCTGTCCACCATCCATCCACGACTACATCCATCTTGACCATCCAGGTTTGCACAGCACTCATCAGTAATAAAGGCTATTTGAAAAGTCTTCAAGTAGCTCCAGGACCAGTGCAGCCATTTCTTCTTATGAGCATTTGTTAGGGGGTCTGAAGAGGTTTATGCATAACTGCAACTGCAATATGCATTTCAATACTGCAATGGAGGATCCAGCACCTTGATAATGGAGGACTCCAGAGGCACTAGCAGCTTCAAATACCTGACTGCTGCTTTGTGACAGTATTTAAGCCCTAGGTGCCCAATCTGAGGCCCGGGGGCCGCACTCCCCATGCGGCCTCCAAAACCTAACCTGTGAAGTGGTCACACACTGACCCAGCTTTCCTAATCAACTTTGGTGGTCCTACATCAGTAAAATTGTCAATGTTGACCACAGAAACCAGGTCTACATATGAGCGCTGCACCCAGGGGCAGGAGGGGGTGGTTTTGACTGCCTGTCAAGATCTGGTCCACCGCCTGCTGAGATATGTTGATGAGGGTCTGGACTGATGTTATGTGCGGCCCTTTAGTGATGCAGAGGGCCGCACTTGTGGCCCTCCACATCAACTCGGTTGCCCACCACTGATTTAAGCTCTCTTAAACCATTGTGTTTGTCTGGAAGAAACCTTCCTCATTTTGCCTTTATCTGAACCAACCCCTGTGTGCCCTTAGTCAGCCACAAATCTTCTAACAATTTGATGATCACGCTTAGGTTTTTGTCCAAGCCATTCAAGTATCTAACACTTTTAGGGACCAGCAGAGAGATCCTTTCTCTTTCCCATATTGCTTGAAATTGGGAAATAAATAATGGGGAATATTACCATCCATGAGTTCCATCGAAAAACTAAATATTAAATTGATGTAACACTGAAATACAATTCATATAACAATTCCTGCACCCTGCACATATTTGTTTGAAAATATTCTATTACACCTACTACTAGTGGAAGACATATAGGAGGGTGTAGTGAAGTGTAACTTTATATGTTTCCATCCTCATCCAGCTGGACTTTACACAGTGATATTCCACAAACTGAGTTATTTCTGGTGGTAATCATAGGTTGTAACATACAGTATAGCAAGACTACCTAACTTTGATGACTAAAGAATCTTTTTTGGACCTCTTAGCCTGATCCAAAAATAGAATCAAAGATTTTTTTATTTTGCTGAACTTTTCAGTAAACGAGAAGCATGAACTTAAGCCTAAATTTAGCCTAAATACGAATTAATGTTGGAAATAGTGCTGATTCAAATTATAAAATGATTATGATATAAATAAACACAAGGACTCAATAAATTATCTACAGTTGTGTTCAAAATTATTCAACCCCCACTGAAATTGAATGTTTTGGCCATTTTTACATTGATTTTGTTTATTGCAGTCATCTTGTTTACAATGAAATCAGCGAGGCGCTTGTAAGTCAGACAAATATAACATAACATTAATAATGAAATAACCACAAATGTCTTTTCTGTGCTCACATCATTATCAGTTTCATTTAACCCCCAAATGCCAAAAACTTATGGGATAGTGTTCTGTGGACTGATAAACCAAATTAGTACTGTTTGGGCCCATGGATCAACGCTATGAGGAACAAGGCCTATGAAGAAAAGAATACCTTCAGTGGGGGTTGAATAATTTGGAACACAACTGTATATATACATATTCATTTTTTTATTTTTAATTAAAATAATTTAGGTGGTTATTTATGCAGAAGATAGTTAGTAAATTACCAACTATAATGAAAGCTAAAACATGAAATATTTTTTTGCATTCGTTTCATTACTTAAAAAAACAAAACTAAACACATTATAATTACTCTTTTATTTAGCTGTCTTTATTTTTATTTTACTGTTATCACATCTGCGCCATTCAAAGGCATTTTTTACATGCACATTTCTAGGTTGACCCAGTAACCAGACAACAATTGGTATTTTATGTTTATTAACAAAGGAGAGTATTGACTAAAAATATCCCACAAAGTCATAGAAATTCCAGGCACAGGAATTCTTTGTGTTCCATGTGAAATGTATTTTGTTTTTGCCTGTATAGGCTTGCTGATCGGACTATATATATATATATATATATATATATATATATATATATATATATATATACACACACACATATATATATATATACACATTATGTGGACAGAATATTGACACATGCCATGTTACAGCTGTATAAAATGAAGTCCACATTTACAATCATTTGTGGAAATATGGGTTCTTCTATGAATGTAAGCATTGTGCTGTTATACATATCACATTTCCAATAAGTTAGTTTGTGAATGTTACCCCAAGATCTTTAAATTTCAAATGTAAGTGGTGGAAGTGGTAGTCTTACGCAACAAAAGAGACTCAGCCACAGAGTGGCATACTCTGTATAGTCAGAGTGGAATTTATAATCTGTTAATGACACCAACTTTCTGCTTGTGAATTACCATCAACCAAGTCCAAGGAGTCCAAGGTGCTCCATAAAATAGGTTTGCAGTGCTAAGTAGTTACATGGAAGCCATACATCACCTAGTAAACAATGTGTATATGGTGTGTGTATAATATGTGTTTGTTTTTTTTTTATCCCCAAGACTAAGCTCTTGAGCGAAACATGTCAGAGGGGGCAATCCCTGGAGGGGTTGTATATGTAATGTGTCTGGTGCTATAGCTATATAGTTATCTATATTCATGTACACTCACCGGCCACTTTATTAGGCTGCGTCTACACTACAGAAAATTGTGCGGTTTTCCCGCATGTAGACTGCAGGGAAAAACATGCAGTGCAGCCGCCCCCTGTAATGGGTAATGACGTGCCAGTTTATTCTAGCATGTGCCGGCGCGGCAGCGGGAGCAGATTCACAACACCCGCCTGAACGTTGGGGATTCGAGGGCGTCCCGCGTCTGCACCGGAGACAATGGGTGCAGTGTGTGATGCGCGCAAACCGTGCCCGATATGTTTCTGGGGGCAGTTTGCTAATAGAATTGTGTAGAACATGGGACACGTGCCAGCAATACCGCGCCCTAAACAGTGCCAAAACAGCGGGCACTATGGACTCACACACACCGACGTGCCCATAACCCCCCGTGGTTGCTGGGGCGATAGTGTGTAGACCCACCCTTAGGCACACCTGTCCAGCTGCTCGTTGACGCAAATTACTAATTAGCCAATCACATGGTGGCAACTCAATGCATTTAAGGCATGTTGACATGGTCAAGACGAACCGAGTTCCAACCGAGCTTCAGAACAGCGAAGAAAGGTGATTTAAGTGACTTTGAACGTGGCATGGTTGTTGGTGCCAGACAGGCTGGTATAAGTATTTCATAAACTGCTGATCTTCTGGGATTGTCACACACAACCATCTCTAGGGTTACAGAGAATGGTTTGAAAAAGGGATAACATCCAGTGAGTGGCAGTTCTGTGGGTGAAAATGTCTTGTTGATGTCTGAGGTCAGAGGAGAATGGTCAGAGTGGCTTAAGCTGATAGAAAGGCAACAGTTACTCAAATAACCGTGACAACCAACATATGCAGAGGAACATCTCTGAATGCACGACATGTAGAACCTTAAGGGCTTGTTTCCACTTGAAGCGGAAGCCCGCAGTTGTGCACGGCGCGGATACATCCGCGCCCATTCTTTTCAATGGCCGCCGCTCATGCGGTTTTTAGCGGCGGCCATTCACCCCTATGGCCGCGGTCAGTGCTGGGCGGCTGCGGAATCGCGCGGACGGGCGCCTAAAAACTCGGTCGACCGAGTTTTTAGGCGGCTGTCCGCGCGGTTCCGCGGCCGCCAAGCACTGACCGCGGCCATAGGGGTGAATGGCCGCCGCTAAAAACCGCATGAGATGCGGTTCTTAGTGGCGGCGGTTCTTAGTGGCGGCAACCGCGCCGCCGGCTTCCACACAAGTGGAAACTAAGCCTAAGGCAGATGAGCTTCAGCAGCAGAAGACCACACCAGGTGCCACTACTGTCAGCTAAGAACAGGAAACTGAGGCTACAATTCACACAGCCTCACCGAAATTGGACAATAGAGGATTGGAAAAATGTTGCCTGGTCTGATGAGTCTCAACTTCTGCTGTGACATTCAGATGGTAGGGTCAGAATTTGGCATCAACAATATGAAAACATGGATCCATCCTGCCTTGTATCAACGGTTCAGGCTGGTGGTGTAATGGTGTTGGGGACAACTTCTTTGCACACTTTGTAGTAATTGATCATCGTTGCAATGCCATAGCCTACCTGAGTATTGTTGCTGACCATGTCAATCCCTTTATGACCACAGTGTACCCATCTTCTGATGGCTTCTTCCAGCAGGATAATGCACCATGCCACAAAGCTCCAATCATCTCAGACTAGTTTCTTGAACATGACAATGAGGTCACTGCACTCAAATAGCCTCCACAGTCACTTTTAGGATGTGGTGGAATGGAAGATTCACATCGTGGATGTGCAGCCGACAAATCTGCAGCAAATGTGTGATGCTATCATGTTAATATGGACCAATGTCTCAAGTATCTTGTTAAATCTATGCCACGAAGTATGAAGGCAAAAGGGGGTCCAACCCGGTACTAGCAAGGTGTGCCTAATAGGCCGGTGAAATTGTATATTTTTTAGATGAGGTTATGAGATGCAGAGTTTTTCATTTAGAATTTTAACTTCTCTAATAAATAAATATACAGTATTCCACTAGTGGAATGTCCAGGTTGTTTTTTTGAAAACCTCCTTCATGGAAACCTTGCATGAATATTACTGTTGCTTAGAAATTTATTTGAAACTAGAGTTTAAACTAAAAAATTATCTGTGTAATTACCTGTGTGGTAGTATGATGTTGCAGCAGTAGTGTGATTAAATTATTTTTGATTGACAATTAAAAAAAACAAAAAACGAATTGACTGGCAGTTTGCATGGCTGGGTGTCACAGACCCACTCTGCCCTGCCTACCTCCTCTAATGGCGTTGTCTAAGTGAACCCATTTTTCACAATACCCCTCATGGTTGGGGATAGACTTTCCCTAGGGAAACACCAGTTCACTACCTCTTGAGGGAGGGTAGGCACACGAGGCAGCTGGTCCAAAGGACACCAGGCAGGAATGTAAAGCACAGAAACGCCAATGGAAATCAGCGCTTAATACAACATAATACAGAGACCAAGATACTGAGGCAACGCAGGAAGGGCATTGTCCTTTATATAGGTGCAGGAGGAGCACTATTGGTCAGCCAGGACACATGACCAATCCCGTAAAACCCAGGAAGTGATACACGCTGGTCCTTTAGGAAGTGCTGCAGAACCAACAGCCTACTGTGACCATAGGTGGGAGGGAACACCTATGAGGAGCAGTTATCAACAGAACAGGAATCGCCGTTTAACACAGCGCCCAGAACTGCAATGGCAAGTAGGAGGGCACCGGTGCATGGCAGCCGTTGTTACACAAGGTAAGGATGGACTGATAAGGATGAAATTGTTTAACTTCAACATCATTATACTATAAAGATTAAATCCCATGTCTGACAGGACTGACATTTGTTATATGGTACTGTGGTGTAAAAAATCACAACTTTTCTGTTATATTTCAATACTACAGCCAATTTCCGTGCCTATTTGCATAGCCTTTTATTGCACTGCTTCCCACCATGGCCATGAGTATTCTCAAAAGTCCCTTCAATGTCAAGGTTATCTTCAGATCTCCAACTAAACCATAAAACAACATAGTTGATAAAGATCTTGGCATTTTTTTCAAGAAACGTGTTTTCTGTAACTTGTATTAATCAAATTAGTGTGATGATTGACCTGTAGATTGCCATGTGAAATGAATTACTAGGAAACCTTACACAGTTACATTAGATAGTTTATTTACCTACAACACAAATCCTTTCTATAATCAGCTATTAACTTAAATTATCAAAATAATATAGAATTTTCTGTTATATATGATATCTTGTTTCCATTCAGGGGTCCTCATACTTATAGATTTTGAAGGACAGGCTTAGAGTAGAGGGTCGACTGGTCAATGGGAGAAGTTAATGGCCCAACATTAGAGGTAAGAAGGTGTAAACACTAAAGAAAATCTGGAGGTTATTGGTAGGAATGTAACGTCGGGCAGTGTGAAGGGATGCACTATCAAGACCATGTTCTTTGGATGCTCAGTGTATCACTGTCTTTATGGCTTCACACAATATTCGTTCCTCATTCACTCCCAATAAACGATTGTCCACTCTTCCAGATAGGGGATATTTACAATGTTTACAAGCAGGGCAGATTATATACAGTACAGGCATTCTCCATCACCCAAATGGTAGTGATGGGGCATACAGCTTAGGGTCTTTGTTGCAAACATGTGCCTAACCAGCCTGCTGGTAGTGGACAGAGGTAGCCACAGTTCTCACCCAAGATGTGGTCAATCCAGGAGGGGAAGCTTAATTCAGTCGATAGGCCTCAACTCAGCTCCGGTGACGCAACACAGGATGCAGGAAACAACAGAATGGCCCAGAATATTCTGTAAGACACCATTTTATAGACTAAGGCCAAGGAGTGGCCAGTATCAGTATCTGGACAGATAAGGGTTAGCTACATTGAGAACTGGGAGGGCTTTGGCTCAACCTCGGGTGACTCAGCAACAGGTACTTGACACATTACCATATTTTACAGACAATAACAACATTTGACATTTGACATTAACCATGTCATGGCCATACGTATGTATTTACACATTAAGTGAATTTCCACTTCACTACAGGAACAATACCCCAAAGGTAATGGCCTAGTACTTATGATAAGTGACAGGTGTAATATTGCTCCTGTGGAAGAAAAAGTGTCTCATCATTGATGCGATAGGAGTACTTATGCCTCATCCTATAGGAAGAGCAGGAGGCCCATCACACAGTGGAAACAATTGAGGCTCTGAAAGAAAGAGAATCAAAAGAGTTCCATATGCTGATGTGAAAAACAGTACCTGAAAGGCCAGATAAAGGCAAGCACATGGTTACAGTTTAGGGAATACAGGTATAAGCTATCCTCAGATAATGAAACAATTGACTTCACATAACTTGGATTTAGCATAGTAATATGGTATTAGCTTTGTAGGGTAGGGTTAGAACTCTGTCTGCTGTCCTATGCCCTACGCTCTAGTCTCACCCTACGTGGGACTGTGTTTGTAGTGTGGTGGTTGCTGTTAGAAACTGCCTGGCCTTGTTTGTTATTTTTTTTATTGTGAATGAAAAAAGGTTTTAAATATAGACTTCAATCCATTTTTGTTCTGGCAGTAAAGTATTTATACAGTGGACCTTTTAATTAAAACTTTCTTGACTTAGGAACAACCAAAAATGTAACGTTTTAACTTACAACCAAAGTCATTAGTTACAACAAGAACAAATGCCAAAGCCAAAACATGTTTACGTGATTTGTATTCCTAATGTACTTATGGAAGGGTGACTCTTCTTCCAGTAAAAAGGATCTTCCATTTCATCCTCTCGTCCTGCAAACCTTGTCTACATTGGATATCAATGTCAACCCAATGCACCCATGATCCCCAATGTGGGGTGCGGGCACAATTTGGTCATGTTTGGAATGTGCAATGTGCAAAGGGGGGGCGCGTTATTGTTCTGATAACTTTACTGTTATGGGCATGATCTGTGTACACAGGTTCGTCATAGCCCAATTGAAAACAATTCGATCAACCAGAAATCAATGCCTGTCCACATGGTTCGATGGACCTAGATCAATCAAAATTGACCCAAAAATCTATCGAAAAGTGATCTGACATGTCGGAAAATGTTGACATCGAATTTTGTTGTGCTCAACCGATTTTGATTAGATTTAAATAATAAGCATACTTATACATCCTTTGGCAGACATTTTGGTGTGTTTATGATCCACTTCCTTCGATTATGCTTTCAATCGTTTGAATCAACATCGATCAAATATCGGTTTCTCCATGTGGGAGGTAGTTTGATCATACTTTAATGGATCGAACCAACGTCGCTCATAAATTATGATTGAATCTGACAAAGATCGTAGGGAAATTGAACCGTGTATGGGGGCCTTAAGTCTTCCATGTGTAGTGTAGACAAGGCCAAAGTTGTCAACTTGAATGGTGATTACAAATCTTTATTTCTGGTAACACCAGGACAACTATTGGTGTTTCTGGTAAATTACATATATTATACAACACTTTTTATTATAAAAAGGTGAAGAGGGGCTTAGGCAGGTTCAGAACACATTACGGGTATTTTCATTATTTCTGGAGGGAATATTTTTCTGGACTTACAACCTTGTGAACAAATTGAAAGTCAAGGGTCCACTGTATATGTATACAATATTTTCATTCATAAATCAACTTTATTCAAAAAGCATCCACAATTTTGCCAGCAAAGCTATTAAGCCCCAAACACATCTATTTATATCTGCTATTACCGTCATAAAATAATATCCTATTATATACCATCTCTGGAGCTAATCTTTCTAAATATACTGCAGATCAAAGATCAGACAAACTTAGCACATGTTAATTTCGCACTTACGGTTTAAAAGCAGCCAAGTCTTTGGAGATCAACAAAAGCGCCGTCAGTCAGGGAATGGTTGTTATAAATAGAAAGCAATTAACTTTGAGGAAATTCATCGCAAGATAAAAGGAGAATGCAGCGTTTTTCAAACATCTGGAGTCCTTAGAAACTTTTATCTAAAAATAAGTTTACATTGACCTATGTGCAATTCATATCCCATATATGTACATGAAAAGGACAAAATACCTTTTAAATAAACTATTAAAATTATTGTAGAATGTAACTAAATTTAGGAATATATTTGCTCTCTTGTTTTTAGCCAGGTTTTTGTGGCTTGTTTTTTTCACTATGTCAGACCTCTATATACACATAAAAAAATAAAGAGAGTACCCATGATGCTCTTCTCACATGCTTGTTTTTTTATTTCAGATACTGGTTACATTCTCTTGATAATTGAAAACTTCTATGGAGCAGTAAAATCAGGAAAGTTAGTATTTAGTAATACAATGCATATAAATGAACGTAATAGATAAATGGACATTGAGTATCACCTGCACAATAACTAATAAGAAATATTATTATGCAAACACTATGTATGAGCAAATACAAAAAAAAAGCTGAGGCTTGGATGTTAAAATAATGGATGGGATTAAACATTTCCTCCTTGATAGTTATTATATATTAGAGTTAACTGAATTGTTATAATTGTTATTATTATTATTATTATTATTATTATTAATAATAATAATAATAATAATATAATATACCGTAATTATATTCTAAAGCACCATTTGTGTAGTTGTAGGTGGGTATATCTTAAATATAACAACAAATTGCTAATAATAGGGGCAGAAGGTGCAAACAATTGAGATTGGTGGTTTATAAGAAATGAAAGGACTTTTGTCTTTTAACATTTGACTATTAAACATAAACCATTGTTTTAGGAAGTCTATTACTTGCTTGAAAACAAACTATCCATTCACTACAACAAGGCTTAAAGCAGTTTTAAACACAAATTACAAAAACATACATACATACATGAAATAGACACAATACTCACCTGTCAGCAGTTCAGATGCCGGAAAACTGCTACAAAAAAACCCCCAAAACATACTTACCTTCTTCAACTTCAGTTCTGATGCCAGCATCCTGGAGAAGTGGAGCTGCTTCTGCCCTCACTGCCCCCCCCCTCTCCCCCTCCACTCTACCTCCTCTCATACAAAGACTAGGCTATCTCCTCTCTGTTGGAGCTGGAGAGGGAGTTGTGGAGGGGGGATGATGCTTGATGATGAGATGTGTCTCTGAATGGGAGAGACACTCTTATCACTGATCAACAACACTGAACAACACAAGTCTCGCAAGACATAAGACCGGGCAGACAGTTCCTACATGGAACAGATGTCCCAAATGCCATTGTGGCTGCCTCGGCGCAGCGTAAGGCAGTGGGAGGGGCGCACTCGGAAAAAGCTCCCCTCCTGCTGTCAGAAAAAGTTTTTTATTTACAATTTGGATCTCAGCCAATGCTGCTGAGTGACCTACCAGGTGGTAGGTCGGCTTTAAGTTGATGCTCTTGCAAATGTTGGATACTATCTGGAAAGGCTATCTTCAAAAATTATACAATATTGGCATAAATATAATAATGGTCCATGTCATAGCTGGGAAATAGAGGAACTTGCCTTATATATCATGTTATGGGGGTTGCAAATAAAGTCCCCTGCATTGTACAGGATGCCAGCACATTACAGTCCAGCACTATATACTTGCAGGGGCATCACTGGGGTGGTGCAGGGGGTGCAGCCTACACTGGATGACAACCCCCTCTGCATCTCCTGCCTGTACCCTGCATTTTGCAGCAGTCCGCTTCCATACTGTCAGCTCAATTCAGCAGATTACACTTAAATGCGCCCTTGTCTGTGTAAGCAGCATGACTTCAGTATGACAGTGAAGCTAGGCATGCACGGTTAGATTTTAGCGTTCGATCGACCCAAAACAATCAAAGTATACCAAAGATACCGATCAAAACATAGATCGAAAAGTGGACATGTTGGACAATTTTCGGCGATTGTACAACGATTAAACTAAAATCGTAGCATTGTGTGTGTTGGTCGTGTCGATTGTATTTGATGACACATTTATATAAGATTCTTTCCTGTGTTTTTTTATCGAAACTAAAATCGGCTATTGTAGTCGTATTACGATCGAACTTTCCACGTGGTACTACTTTGGATTCGCTTATGATCGGTGTCCGATGAAAAGCTCAAGATCGAAAATCAAATCGAAAATAGATTGTGCTTGTGCTGTATCCACATGCTAGATAAAGGTTGTGATCCCCTCAGGCGAATATCTGGTGTATGTAAATTTGGAAAGATTGTTTAGGGGTCCAGCAGGACAAATCGCAAACAGCCGACCAACCTCTGTATCCTATGTGGTAAGATGCAATGGGATATTACACACTTGGCCCTTATGGTGGCCATACACAGCTCCATTGTCTGCATTGGGCGTGCAATTGATCGCAATATGGTGACGCAAGAATAACCAAATGCATGCACAACACTTGTTCGGGGAATTGATGCGCACCAAATCAGGTAATCTATCCCTGGCTGACACTTTGAATGGGGACCCTCAGTAATGGCAATGGAACAAGGGAAAACAGTATGTTAGATAATGTTGATTGTGAATATTTGAATTGCAAATATTTACTTCATATATCGGCTATTTGAGAATTCGTGAAGATCTTGAACATAGTGCATTACATTACATTAATTACATTACATTATATCTAAATTGTGAATATTCAAAATTTTTTACATCAGTACCTGGAACTCTGTGCATTGCATTCCCAATATGTGCAAGTACAAGTGCCGATTTGCGCAAGGAAGGCAACAAATTATTTGTTTTCATGTGATAGTGTTGATCACGAAAGTATGCGAATATCTGCATTTTTATTGTGAAAATCTTCTTCGGAATGAAGGTAATAATGGCTGGAGATCACAAATTCTAGAATTTACAAATTTTTTGAGAATATAAACTTTGTGATATTTTGCAAATACGAATGTTGCCTGTGCTGCTCATCACTAATGTCGGATCCCTGTTCGATCGATATTTTATTGCAGTGGGATCGATTGCACAAGGTCCTGAACGATCGATCACAGCGAATGTGCACAGCAAGTTTTCCTGATCTGTGATATTAGCACCAGGGCCGGGACAAGGTCCACCAACAACAGAGGCTGAGCTGCCCAAGTGTGCCCCTCTCCCAGCCCAATTTGCATATGAATATATGCTGGATGGCTCCATCTCGTCAACTGCAATACTGAGAAGAAAGTGCAGGACCAGATGGAGCCGTCAGAAGTTTAACCCCCTGAGCAGTGCCCAGACCTGAGCAGCGCCCTTCAGCCTCTGTGTCGGCCCGGCCCTGATTAGCACACTGGGATATAAGCAGCACAGTTCTATAGATATCTTAGAAGCAGCCGTAAACGTTTAGCTGCGTTAGTGATAGAACGCCCTACTTCTGGGCTTAGAAGGGATTATAAAACCGTGAGAAGATACAGGTTCGGGTGTTTTTATAGGACCGTCACTGCGAGCCTTCAAACAAACGAATGAAATAGTGGAAAAAATTTACATTTAAACAAGAAATAAGGCGAGCGAATGTGAATGGAAATATTATTGTAATGTCTGCCCTGCTGTGTGCGATCCAAAATCAGCAATAAAGGAGACGCATGCCGACTCCTTTCACCATTCCTGGAACTCAGTCACTGGGGTTGATTTAGATGTTCACCTGACTTTTGAATGGGATGTCCACTTCAGCTTTGCGAATGTGATGAAAATTCCCTTTGTTAAAAAATTTCTTCTTTCTGGCTTGTATATTATCTGGGGCAGCAAATAGTCACTAATCTAATGAAAAAAGTTAGATTTCACTGTGCAATGTGTAGGGAGAAACCAAAACTTTGCCATCCCTAGTTTTGTGTCTTTTTGCTGTAGTTTCACTTAAGCAGGGAACACACGGCTCGATATAGGAGCCATTCAATGTTCCCTGCAGCAGTGTGATGACATAATCATGCTGCTGTCAGATATTGGATGTCAGTCTCCATGCAAAGCAACGGACATCGACCAAGGTTTACCGTCATGTCCAATATCCCTGTTTTGGAGTGGGATTAATGGGTCCCGCTAGAAAACAGGGATGGCCGCATATGATATGGGCCAGATAGATGGCCGTGAGCATGCACAGTGCTCGAAGCAGCCATCGATCTGGCCCATGTCTACACACGTGTACCTAGCATTAGGTTTTTATGGGTGTTTAGGACAGGTGAACTTATGGTTACCAACTTGTTGCATGAACTATCTGAGCCACACTACCTATTGGATGGAGAAGGCCATTAAACCACCATACGGCAAAGTCCTGCAAATACAAATGAGTGTTCAAGTGGTCTTTCCCCCATACAGCCACTAAATAGGAGTCAATAAGAACATAGCCTTAGGAGAGGGTCAGGAGCATAATTTTTTGGTCATGACAATTCTACTTCGGATTTTTGGATTCTTTAAACTGTAGAGGATTTGTACCAGGTTCACAGAGATGTGTTTTGATTCTCATTTATCTGCTAACTGGAATCTCCACTCCTACACTGATCTACTGTTGACCTGCCCTACTCATTAGGTCATCACATGAGCAGCTTCAAGACTTCTCTAGGGCCACCGCTACCCTCTGGAACTCTCTCCCTCATCCCATTAGATTTGCTCCCACTTTTCCCAACTTCTCATTCTGACATTAACACCTAGCCCAGGGGTGGACAAACTAAGGCCCAGAGGAGGGCGAATCTGGACTTTATAGCTTTCTTTTCTGACCCTTTATCACATTGTTGGGGCAAATATTGCCTTGGGGACCATGCAGTGTCGGAATCATTACACTGTTGGCACATCCTCATGGTGATAACACACTATAGGAATTATCTCTGCTCATTGCAAATAATGAAATTTTTTTGTCAGTTCAGGAAATTTTAAAAGATAACAGAGTCCCTGTCACACTTCCTATCACACCACGCCAATGAGGCAGATGTGTCAAAAAGTTTGCCCACCTCCGACTTCATGGGGGGACAGGGGTAACCTGTCCAGGCATCATCTCCGGCCCAGGCGGCTGGATAACAGACTTTTCTCCTTCCGACTGACCACTCAACAACTTCAGTCGGAAGTAAAGGAGTTGTGGAGAGGAGTTTGCTAGCAATCACCCCACCCTTTTTCGGGGTTGGGGACCTGAAAAATGTTGGAGTATGGGGCCCCAGGATTTCTGACGGCGGCCCTGTTCCACCTTTTAGATTGTAAGCCTGATTGGGCATTACCAGTACCGTGTCATTACCAGTACCTGTGTGTTAGCTTGTGTTGGATCTCAACCCTTATTACAGTGCTGCTTAATATGTTGGTGCTTTATAAATAAAAGCAATAATAACATATTATTCCCTGTATGTGTCTTTTTCCTTTAATCACTATAATATTGAATAGTATTATTGGAGAAAAGATATTACACATTAAAAACCTAAAGTTTTATTCAGAATGACGGCACTATGGGTGCATTTACATCATGGCCATGACCACAGTCAATCCTGCTGAAAGGTCCCCACACATTCAACGAGCGGTCGCCCCAAAGCTCGGTCGGCCAGAGGACGGACATGTCCTCTGGCCGATGCCATTAGTTTCAATGGCGTCCCCATTGAAACAAACAGGCGGCACAAAAAGGGTGCCCGCCGATGCTGTGAGCAATCACACCATCACGCTGCTCTCCACAGCTCATCTGTCGGTCCCCACTCCATACGTGTGTGGGGACCTTTACTTAGCAATACTAGGTTGAGGATAGATTAAATGTCAGGTCACTGGTGGATATAGAGAAACAGTAATGGCCCGAACTGTTCGCCGGAGAACTATTCGCGGCGAACATCGCATGTTCGCGTT
>CM070032.1:29773234-29784939 GCA_036250615.1 Ptychadena robeensis
AGCGCTGCGTAATATGTTGGCGCTATATAAATAAATGATAATAATAATAATAATATAAAAATAAATGATAATAATAATAATCACGGTGTGATTATTATTGTGAATATATTATCATAATTCATGGCCATACATTTGAATATTACTAGAATTATTAGCAAATTCGAATATTGCCTGTATGTGTGAAATTCAGCATGAGTCAGTCTTAGTGTATATGCATACTTGTATGATAATGTTTTCCAACCTTTGCTGGCTTTTGCATCGCGTTCACGTATAACAAGTGTCTGTGATTTATGCTAAGTATGAGGAAATTGCCCTCCACGTCCTTTTAGTAATTGTATTAACTTAATAAAAGCCAGAAATTGATCAAGTTCTGCTTAACTACGTTCTTCAAGGAAGAAAATCAACATTAAACTGGTATAATGAAATGCCATTCCACATGATATTTGGCTTTATTAATTCAACTTCTGTTAGTTTTAGTTGCACTGCGTCCCAGAGGAGTTCATTCTATGTAACTGTATCTTGGTGTGTCCACCATTGAATCAGATTTCTCATACTGGTACACCTACAAGAGTGTTCCAAAGAAATATGTACCGTAGTTTGGCTTTAGGGGGTTATTATTACATCTTTTGTTACCACATTCTCAGCCCAACAACACAGACACAAGTAACCTTTCCTACTGTTTATTTTGTACTACATTTGTGGTTAAACTTTGATTCGTTTTGCAACAGGCACTTAGTGTTAAGTGCACTTGCTGTGAGACTTGAAAATGCTAAATGTGGTTTCTGAGTCAATGCTTTGGGCTCATATAGGGGACTGGGGGGCTGAGCACTCCATTTGATGTATACTGTCAGTGATATTGAGTTGTGTAGAAGGCAAGCAATAGGTCTATTTGACAACGGCCATTCTTCTCTGAAGAATGAACCACACTTAGGTTGACCTCCCCCATCAAATGTCATACCACTGATAAACAATTAGATTTTCTGGCAGCTAAAGCCCCGCATACACGTCTAGATTTTCTGTTCAATCAACTTAAAAAGATAATTTTTTTGGGTCAGGGAAATTGGTGATTGATTGTATGTTTTCCAACTGTAGTAACAGATATTTGATCAACTTTTTTTGGGATCGACTGAAAGTGTAGTCAATTAACTAATTAAAATTTACCAGCATGTCAAATAATTTTTTGCCGACAATTTTAAAACCTATTGTTTTAGGTTGATCTTACCATATGGGAAGCCATACATTTTTAATCAATCAACCAAAAAATTTATTGAATTAAGTTGATTGGATGAAAAATCTAGGCTTGTATGGGGACCTTTAGGCTTTGTTTCCATTGCGTTGGGACCCTTCCGCTAAGCGTACATGCTTAGCGGGAGGTCCCAACGTAACAGATAGACTTAGGCTGAACGTAGTTGGGTACGTTCAGCCTTTACACTGGCGCATGTGCAAACAGACCATCCGCCGGCAGGCAAAGTCTGTGGGATACGTCGGGACCCCTACTAAGCCTATACGCTTAGCGTAGGGGTCCCGACGTATAATGGAAAAAAGCCCTTAGAGGTACAACCACCACCAACCATCCTATATAATTCATAGGGTGCTCATATTCAAATATTAGCCTGCTTGTCTATTACTGGACTCCTGATGAAGCTCAGTCAGCTAGTCTATGATAAGAGCAGATGGATCAGATAAAGCATTAATCCAGTTGAGTGCCGCCAACCCCATTATTGGCATTGTGTGTACATGTGTACATGGAATATAGAACCCTATAGATCTTTTTATTTATTTTGGCAGACAAGTTAAAGCATTACATTAGCACTGTGGAAAGGGTTTATTCATCTGACGATGCCCGTGGGAGCTATACACACCATATTGTGTCTTGTCTTGTTTTTCTCCAGAAGAGACCATTTGTCCAGCAGAAGTGCTCATGAGGGATGATAGTGTCCATGAGGGATGATTATTGTATACAATACTGTGGAATGGTGCACACCATGGAGAATGAGGAAACAATGACTTGCATTTAAAGTAATTGGTTCCTGTTAAAAATTAAACAAATAAAATAAAGTAATTGGTTCCTCTGGGGATCTCCATCACCCATGTTGTAAGTCTTTCAGTGAATGGAGACTGATCCTCCATAACCCAAGCAGACATTTTACTCAATAAATGTCTTTTGTCAGTGGCCTCAGGACTGCCTTGATAAATTCACACCAACGTGTTGTGTAATTCAGTCCACTGAAACTGATACTTGGAGTCTTTTGAGATGTAACCTGAAGGTCATTGCTTTGATGGTCTGATCCAGAAGCTATGTTCTCCAGACCCATGAGGGCAAGGGGGGACCCCACTACTCTCACACTGCTCTGTCACCCGTGGATGGAAGGTCATTGCTGTGTACTCAAGAAAGCCATGGTTGTTATCACTGTATGGCATCTATCATGTGTCCACATTGATCTCATCAAACAGTGTTTCTTTCTTGTCTTTGTTATCCACTAGAATATGTGACAGAAATATGTCAGAAGTACTAAAGAAGAAGAAGGGCAGCCATGAGAAATATAAAATCAGGGGCAGAAAGACCCTTAAAAATTCATTACACTATGCCGGGAGGCATGGTAATGGATGGGTGTGTTTTTAAAAAATTACCTCAGTATGTCCACATGTGATACTGAGCCTCTATGATCACATATGCTGGTAATGGAGAGTTTGGCTATGAAGGAAAGTACTAGATGCTGGTGGACGTTCTTTATCCAAGGTTCAGCTCATGAGTGAAACGTGGACTCCAGCCATGAAGTCAGCCTGATGGTTGTATAGATTGCAATTACTCTGATGATGATACTTCCCATTACGTGCATACTCTATAGACATGTACACATGCCCTAATACCAGTGCACAGTGATCCCTTATACATAGCACCCCTATCACTATATGCCCTGTACTACCCACTACTCTCTTCCACAGAAGGTTCCATGTAGAAGGTTACCAAAATCTAAAGCCGGCCATAGACGTATCAATCTATGGCCGGCTTTTAGCAGACTCCTCACAGCGTTGTGACGTCACCACGCTGTGAGGAGTCTGCTTGAGAACGGACAGGAATCCTCTGTGCTCCACTAACACATGTGATTCCTGTCAGATTGTAGCTATATAACTTGGAGAGGGAGGAGAATCCCCCTCCAACAGACTGCAGCAGGATCAGAGGATCGGGCAGAAAAAGAACCAGCAGGACAGATCCATGTGTGATCTGACCTGCCGGCTGTTTTGGTTGGATCCTCAAGGTGGGCTCCCCTATAGTTGCGGCCTACTGTCCTTTTTGTGTTTGGCGGGAGCGTGCACGGCGGTCGGTCTGTCGGCCGCAACTATGGCCGGGAATCGGCCCGTCTATGGGGGGCTTAAGGCTATGTGTGCACTCTGTCTACATGAAAATGCTAGAAACAAAACAAGGGTTGTGTTAGTGGTGTGCCCGCGAACTTGTTGAGGAACTCTCAGGGTATTCTGCCAGTATAGCACTTACAAATCCCATTATATTATCAGGATGAATAATGGGGAGCTTTAGACTGACAGCTTGCACTGCAATCGCACAGGCCCATCGAATCTAACATCGCTCTACCAAAAATTTATAAAGCTGGCCATACACCTTTAGATCTCTCTAGATATCCTTTAGATCTACCAAAAACTATGTAGTGCCGGGTGTCCCGACGTTTTCAGCTCCCCGCCTAGATCTGCTCCCCCTGTAGCACATAACGGCCAGCAGGGGGAGCACATCTAATGAAATCAAATGGGCGATACCCACCGGGGAGTGATGCATAGCAGTGGCCGCAAAACAGTGACCTAGGGCGGCTGCTGTGTCCATGACCCCCGGTGTGCATGGACCTGTGCTCCCCGGGACCCTTCAACAGCAGTGGCAGCAAAATTGTCACCCACGGCGGCTGCTAAGTCCATGTTCCCCCGGTCTTCTTGCCGTACGTCCACATCTGCTCCCCCTGCTACAGGGGGAGCGGAGGGCAAGAAGACCGGGGTAAGATGGAGTCATCAGCTGCCGTGGGTGACAGTTTTGCGGGCACTGGTATGCATGACTACCCACTCGGTATCAGCTCCCCCTTCGCCCATTTGATTTCATTAGATTTGCTCCCCCTGCTGGCCCTTATGTGCTACAGGGGGAGCAGATCTAGGCGGGGGAGCAGAATTCAGCGTTACACCGGGTCCTCTGCAATTGAACACAGGTAGACTTGATTGGTTAGAAAGTCCCTCATATTATATGGTTTTGGTAAAACAAAAGGATATTTAAAGGAAATCTGAAGGTGTATGGGGACCCTAAAGCCTGCCATACACGCACACGCCAATTTTGCTGTCGACCTATGGGCGTGCACGCTTGCGGCTGACGGCAAAAATGGCCACCGCTTGGGGGTGCCCACATGGGGCGACAGACACTGATCATAATTGAATCCACATAACACAGGAAAGAGTCATACATAAATGTGTTCATCGAATGCAATTTCTCCGACCAACACACAAAATGCTGCGATTTTTGTTTGATACTTGTACATTGGACGAAAATTTTCCAACACGTACGATCGCTTTTCGATTGATGTTTTGATCGGTATCCAGCTATTTTCAACGATCGAACCATGTGTGCAGTATACGATAAAAATGTGATCGATGTAAATGATCGAACGCTAAAATCGAACCGTGTATGTCTAGCTTTATTGAGGATAGGAGGTAGATTTGATTACTTTGTAAACAAAGCAGGGCTGCTCTTGGGTGACTACTCTTCTCTCCATACATTCAATGGAAATCTGAGAGCTGCTCTGCATAGGCCAGGCTCTGTAACGGACCCCCACGATTCTGTACTTGTATGTGAATCTACTACAGCGGAGGGGACGTATAGACTGTAATATTAAAAAGTCTACTTAGAAAAGTATATCCATCTTAGTTTATAAACAAAGCCAGGCGCTCAACTTCACATAACATTCCTGATTTATTCGACTACAAACTTTTCAGGTGAAGTTTTACCATGGCAAAGCCCAGAGACTGTCACATGACCCCATGGATGTAGATTACACTAATGACACCGTGCTTGCGAGGGGTGTGTGTATAATTGAATGAGCCAGTTGGCGGCTTTGGCCAGTAGACGCATCACTTGTGTACTTACCTTCGTGAGATGAAGTAGTATGGAGCCCCCTAATCCCTGCCAGCATGGAGCAGGAATGTCCCCCCAGCCGCTATGATACATATGGGTCTGATGATGTCACAGGGCAGTGTGGAAATCTGCAGCAAGAGAATTCTGAGGATCAACGCGGCTCCCGTTACTTTCCTGTTTTGTATTTTACATCCTCATAACCCTCCGGGGAATCCTGCGTCCACTAAGCAGCAGCTTTGCCATCAACAGGAGCAAACTATTCTGGAACATTGTGTCCATGTAGGTGGAGGGGATCGTGGTGTGGTGCCCTCACCCTGTAAACTAAGATGGGGGTCACACACTTGCTGTGTCCCCACTTACACCTCTATGACCCGAGATGATGAAGATGAGGCCATTATGGTATTGGATAAAATCATTGTAAGTGCTGTCTTTGGTCTCAGCTCAATTTCTTTCACTTTTGCTTGGAAGCTGATATTATCAGGTGATACATTTTGCAACATAACCAAATCTACTGCGCTAATTTCAGAGAACATGGCAGTGGCATTATATTCCATAATTCTACTTGTTACATGTGTAATTAACCTCCCTGGCGCTATGGCCAATTTGCATCGCAATGAGATAAATGTAATGTCCCCTCCCTTATAATTTCCCACCCGTAAATAATGTGCACGGTGGGAGTTAGGAAGGAGCGTAACTCCTCATACCTCCAATGCAGTGGCGTAGAGTGGGCTTTCGTCGCCTGGGGCCGACCGGAAATTTGCCGCCTCTCTATTTAGTAACTTCACACAGTATCGGTTGCCAGAAGCCTAAGTAACATAAAAAGGAATGTGATTGCATAGCGAATAAACTCCCTGCATCTGTGCGTGTATTAAAGCTTTCACTCGTTTCTGTCAGTTTTTCCAGTGCAGTTATAGTTTCTTTGTAATGGTGTCTAATATAATTTACAGCCTCGCCTCTAGCGCTCCAACGTGTGTCCTGTATCCTCTTCACGTAGACGTAGACCGAAGAGGATACAGGACACACACACGCTGCTACTCTTTTTTTTCTACGTCTACGGTAGACGTAGAAAAAAAAGAGTAGCAGCGTTCTAGTGTACCAAAGAAAGTCACCGAATTTACCTCAACTGAAGCTGCATGTACGCAAACTAGATTTATACCTATATTTTTTTAAATTTAAATATCATGGTGATTGCCGCCGCCCCTTTTGATACGCCGCCCGGGGCCATGGCCCCCTCAGCACGCCACTGCTCCAATGGTAGCTGCTCTTCCTCTTAATTTCCCATTCCGCTTTTGGGCATCAGCACGGCTGCTTGTTAGGAGCAGCTCTGATACTTCCAGAGAGCTTGGTGACCACTGTGAAGTGGTTGTTCGCCCCCAGGGGGGTCCTGACCCACAGGTTGAGAACCATTGCTCTACAGTCCCGATGCCCAACCTGCAGCCCGGTGGCCACATGCGGCCCTTTGGGTGTTATTTGGCGGCCCCTCTGTCTTTTCATTAGAAAATGCTTATACAAGACAGAGAGATTGAAAATGTTATGTGCGGCCCTTTAGTGATGCTGAGGGCCGCACTTGTGGCCCTCCATATCAACTCAGTTGCCCACCACTGCTCTACAGGGTCCTGGAAATGAAATGATGTAACTTGTTGGATATTGCAGATCCTGCTGCATCCCTCCTGTGACCATACAGGGTATAGGAAGCTCCTCGGTGTCACACACCCGGGTCCCCCCTCCTGGGTGTCACACATCCCCCTCCCCCCTCCCGGAAGGGAATCCCGGGCACTCTCCGATGTCCCCTCGCCACCAGGGACCGTCTGACTGCGAGTCTGGAGGGGGCGTGTCAGTGACGTCACGGAGGGGCGGGTCCATGTGGCCGGGCTGCTGCCGCTGTAGCTGGCTCTTTCAGTGCACGTTCAATGAGTGTTGGGGGAGGGAGATCGGCGGATACCGGGGAGAGCGGAGCCGTGCTCGGAGGTCAGCCTCACGGTGAGTCCGGTTGTAGCTTCATTCATAGATCGCTCATACTGATGAATGGACGGGACCCCCCCAAACTCTGAGCATAGTGATGTGCAGGGTGGTCCTAGTGCCGGGGAAGGGGTCTGTGTCTGTGCAGGGGGCTCTCTGGTCAGCATGTCAATGAAGGGATAATAGGCGCTTTATGTTGCACTGCTCAGCACTGGTCTGGGGGCACTACATCACGTGACTGCCCCCCAGTTCTCCAGGCAGATGAGTGTAGAAAGTTTTGGATTTTTATTGATAAACTTTGTTGTGTGAGATCCATGTCTCCTCCAGCATCAGTGCTGTTCTCTGGGTCTGACTGGTCTGAGCAGCAGATACATTAGACACTATATGTAATTATTTTAGAAAATCTTTGTTTTTATTGGTAAGAGGCAGAGGTGAACATTTGTTGTTTATAGATTGTTGCGATGTTTTCTGTTATTGTTGCATCCTGCTGAGGTTGGGATCCACAACACAGAGATCTGTCCTTATCCCCATTACTTCCAAGGCATCCCCTTTATATAATGGTGTTCTATCACAGATGTATTGTCCTATTCGTCCACTGGGGGCAGCAGAGTACCTCCCGTGTCCACTGATGACAGCAGAAGAAGAGTTTATCATCTTCCATCATCAGAAACTTCATGAAGAATAATCAATGGCACACATGGTGCTTTCATGGGAATTGGTGTGCTTTGTACTCTCATGTATTGTGATTACTCTGAGGATAAGAGTATAGGAGTGTAGATGAGGGGGCTGTGATCGCAGAGACCACCCAGCCTCCCAGGGAGAGCAGCAGTGTTCCTGAGCTGAGAACTGTCCACGTATTGTCCTCATGTATGTGTCGATGCCAGGCATTAAGCCTTTTCATACATCTCATTCCTAGAAGTGACAGTCTTTGTTGGATGGC
Organism: Ptychadena robeensis; assembly: GCA_036250615.1. Lineage (NCBI taxonomy): Eukaryota > Metazoa > Chordata > Amphibia > Anura > Ptychadenidae > Ptychadena > Ptychadena robeensis. Next base: position 29,781,256 of record CM070032.1, read on the forward strand.
TAATCTCTCCAAGTGTGACACCAATGTTGATTAAGCTGCAATTTAAACACAAACGGCAAACCTTCATTAGTTTCTTTGTATATGTTTCATGAGTATCTCTTTACTTTTTAGAAAACCTTTTCTTCTTCCAGGTGGAGTCTCCGTAATGCAAAGTTATCTCCTGGGGGTTTCTAAGTTCAGTTTCTTAGGATCCCCATACACATTTAGATTTCTCTGTCAGATTTCTTTTAGATTTAGTTTTCTTCCTTTCTTTAACCAAAACCATGTATTATAAGGGACTTTCTAAACCATCAAGTCTACCTATGTTCCCTTGCAGAGGACCCTATACTACATAGTTGTTGGTAGATCTAAAGGATATCTGACAGAGAGATCTAATGGTGTATGGCCAGCTTAAAATATTTAAAAATATTTTTGTAATCTTGGTAGCGGCAGTGGGGAAGCTAATGGCCTCTATAATCTACCAAGACCATTATAATCTACCCATATAGATATATGATCCATGTGTATAGATGCATGTGCAGTATGTAATGCTGGGCATACACATACCGAGCAGGTCAGACAGACCTACTCCGATGTGTGCCGAGATGCTAACGTGATGATGTCATCACGTTAGCATCCCTTGCATTATGGGGCCCCTTCAATCGGCTGGGCACCCTTTGTGTGCCGGCCATAAGCTGCAACGAAGACACCGTCTTTATTGCAGCTTATGGCATCGGCTTCCATCGGCTCGCGCCGGCTAGAGATTATCGGACATGGGCACATGCCGATTAGCGGCCGATTTTTAACCTGACCGACGGCGCGAGCACGCACGCCCGTCGGTCAGATTAAAAACCGTCCGCTTATCGACATGTGTATGCCTAGCATAAGAGAATGTCTAATCTATCTCCTTTAAGCTGGCCATACACCTTTTAGATATCTCTGCCAGATATGCTTTAGATCTACCAAGAACTATGTAGAGTAGGGTCCTCTGCGATTGAACACAGGTAGACTTGATGGTTTAGAAAGTCCCTCATATTACATGGTTTTGGTAAAACAAAAGGAGATCTAATGGAAATCTGACAGAGAAATCTAAAGGTGTATAGAGGCCTTAACTAAAGGGTCTTTTCTGCACACTGCGATAGAATTTTCTGATCTAATTTTGGGAACTGACAGTATTGATAATTCTAAAAATATTAATTGAAATCCCGGAATAGTAGTATTGCCAATTTTGCATTTATTTTTGCATTTCAGGATATATATATATATATATATATATATATATATATATATAGATATAGGGGTGCTCTCTGGCTTGCAGAATGTATATCTGACTTTTCCTTTCTTCAGTACTTCAGTATTTCCACTTCAGAACTAAAGTCAAATACAATGTGAAGGTTTTCTTCAACAGTCTTACTCGATGAGGTCTTAGGTGTCAAGTTTGATATTCTGTAGCGTCCAATCAGAGAAAATCTGTTACCGCATCACATGTCTTATATGAAGCAGTGTGTGTTAGCATCTGTTGGCACAGTCCTGTCTGTAATATGTGATTTTCTGGCACCGGAGCCTCCCCAAGCTGGCATCTTGCACTTGTTAGCATTCTGCAAGGTAACTGATGATCTCAGGATGACTCATCCCAGAAGTCTCTGCTTTCTTTTACATGTGAACTAAATGGTACAGGAGCTAGCGGGAGCATTTGTGAGCTGTGTAGTCGACTTTCACCACAAAGCATTAGGATTTGACGTTCATTACTTGGAAAAGATTATAGATGTGCTGTGCTTTCTAAGCACTTTAAACGACGCCCTTACTGATGTGTTCTCCTTCTAGTGGAATGGCCTTCTGTTTATTTCTAGTAATAGGTAGGCTTGAAAGGGGTTCAAACTTTACCTGGTTTTTGTTATATGGGATTCTCAAAACTCCCTCCTATCTAAAAAGAAAAATATTTATATTATTATTAAGAAACAAAGACTTTAAAACCTACTGTAACTTTTGCAAAAATGTATTTTTGTGCTAAAAAATATGGCTAATACTCAGTCATATGGTTATAAGTTGGTTCAATGCTAATTAACAGTTAATGGCCCCCATACACGTTTCCATTTTCCCGTTCGATCGACCTAAATCTATCGATTTTAAATGCCTGTCCACATGGTTCGATCGACCTAGTTCAATCAAAATTGGACAAAAGTTCAGATATGATGGAAAATTTTGATAGTTTGAATGTACATCGAATGTTATTTTGTTCCCGATCGATTCAAATAATCAGCATACTATACATCCATTGGCAGACATTTTGGTGTGTTTACGATCGACTTCCTTCAATTATTCTTTTGACCGATCGAATCAACATCTATCAAATATTGGTTTTTCCATGTGGGAGGTAGTTCAATCGTACTTTGTTCGATCGAACCAATGGTGATCATAACTTATGATCAAATCTGACATCTGTTGTAGTGAATTAGTAACATGTATGGGGCCTTTAGGCATAAAGTTTAGATGGACTTGGCAACCTCCCTGCTTTAATGAGTGGTTGTCAGCTGTGTATGGGTCGAGAGTGACGGCTCCCATTCAACTCAGACCATTCCCCTTTCCCTGTTTGAATGCAGAGAGTGCATATGTTTTTGACCTGCCCAATGCATTCCCTTTCGGGTGCTTAAACGCATCCATGGTGTGTTTGGGTTCCGTTGCATTGTGTTTGTCAACATGGTGCTTTGCATTGTCAACAAATGTGTTAACAAATGTGCTGCAGTGCATGGGCTTGAAAGCCGTGGAAACATGGCCCTTGGGGCAGATCATATATAATGACTCCTAAAGAATTATATTATCCCTTTTAAGTGACTCCGGCCTTGAATGTGTATTGTGTCCGAAGCTCAAATTGTATTAAATGATATGCTCTCATTTTGGATTTGACTGCAACAAGATGTTGGGACTGGCACCAAATGTAAAAGTTGTGTAATTCTTGGTGGAGCGTCTTGGGTCTCAGCTTATGTTTTCATATGCCAACAGGTTATTGAGTATATGGTTTCCTCCTCGGGGGGGTTGTGTCAGGATTGGCATGAGGGTAGTAATGTGCTTTATCATCTGCTTTAAGGCACTAGGTATCCATAAGATGAGTTCTCTCTGCAGCCCTTTTGTGCTCTGCTCAACACTTTCAACTCCCGTAGGCTCAACACGCAGGCTACACCCTATTTATCGAAGGTTTTTACATTCCCAAGATATCCTAGTATTACCCAGAAGTAAAGATGGGGAGGAGTCTTCCATCCTAAATACTTCATTGGCAAACAGGGCAACAAATTAGGCATGGTATCTCTGAAAGTAAAATTGCAAACACAGTGGTGATTTCATCAGATATAATTATAAAATAATTCAAAGAATCTGCCAAAATGTGTATTTGATTATTTGTGTATTTATGTGTATGTGATTATTTGCTGGCATAAGTCTGGGAAAGTAGGCAGCCAGAGATGAGTTTGTCATTATATAAAGCTCACAATGAGCTTTGCCCACACCAACCCTCTGTTAGACCCCCAACAACGTGGCTACTTCATATTGTTGTTTGTTGATTGTTCATATATTTGTACATAAGGGACATTGCAGTGATCCTCGGTCATTCAGATGACATTTCAATAAAGATTCTGTAGTGGAAGCTACTACATGGGCTCAGGAACTTGGGCTATAGATTAAGGCAGTGGTTCCCAAACGGGGGGGGGGGGG
>CM070032.1:29784954-29797318 GCA_036250615.1 Ptychadena robeensis
GGGGTCAGCCGAGGTGCCACTTGGAGCCCTCTATGTGATTATGGTGCTGTCAGCCAGAGAGAGAGAGATCTCTCCCGCTGTCCTCTTCTCCCTCTTCAAATTGCACACAGCCCAGCCACTCTCCCTTTCCACTGTCAGCCAATTAAGACAACCAAGGGGGAACTAGATGCAGACAGCATGTAAAAGTGTATGTTATGTGTGTGTGTTTGATAACGAGTGTGTGAATGATAAGTGTTTTTGTATGGTGTGTGTAAAAAATAAAATTTAAGGTACATTTCATAGTTGCCATAAAGGACAAAGTGGGAATGCTAAAGCGTATTTTTCCGGTAAAAAAACATTAGGTTTTTGGGCTTGGACTTTTAAACATGGGGATCTGGTTACCCGAGTTACTCAGAGACGTAGGAAACTGTTAGGTGATGTCACCCTTCAGCATCTTCTGAGTTATGGGTGGACTGGTTCCTCGAGTGCTTTTATATTCCTGATTAAAAGTGTCCTTCCATACATCTGTGCTGCATTATCTGCCTTGCAGTAAATATTTCCATTTGCAATGACCTAAATCCAGATTGATTTCACAATCTGGCCATTTCACTCTTCCTCCCTTCCCTATATAAACGAAGTGGCAAAGTGACATGGACTTTTCTGGATGGTGAGTAATGGCGTGCAGCAGGAATATGTCACTTTATAATAGAAAACCGATGTCCTGGGCGGCAGTATTGTTTTGCTGCAAGGAATAAGGCTTCCTTTGTAATGGCACATGGGGAAAGGCTTCATATCCCACCATTTCCCTGCTATGCGGCCCGTGTTCTGCTCATAGAATAGATAGGTCATCCCCGCCAGTGATTGTCCTTTCTCTGTTAGTAATTATGAAGTTTGTGTTATGAATTTGATTCTTTATTTTAGTATTCCTGTGACTTGGGTCGCCTGGAGCTTTCTGGAATCCAATTGAATGTTCTATGGATGTAATGGACTTTAAGGGATCATTTACTTAATCGAGTGGTTCCCAAACTGAGGGCGGGCCCCCCTGGGGGGGGGGGGGCACTGGCTCTTATTCTTAACCTGAGTTTCAATAAGAGGGGGGGGGGGGTGCTTGATAATGCTCCTAAATAGAAAAGGGGGGCCCTGCAAGAAAAGTTTGTGTACCACTGACTGATAATATGGCGGCTGCTATCGTCACCATGGGGTTTAGAATTTAAATTCTGCTTTATTATTTGACAGCTGTGAACACTGCTAGAAATAATATTTTATAAGTGGAGACATTCTTGTAAAAACCAGAAAAACATTTTTTATTCTTGCAGTGACCGCGAAAGAAGGGACAGAAAAATCTGTTCTGTTGTATTTGTTTTGTTTTCTGGCCCATGGGATTTGGGCTTTTCAGGGTAACGCTTGTAGTCTTCCACTAATTTTCCGTGTGTAGGTAGTTGAGACTGAATGGCAGGGAAGCTAAAGCTAATTCTAGCCAGAAATTAGATGAGAATTAATATCCTTTTAAAGGTGCCCATACATGTATAGATGGGTGCATGATCGATGACCCATGATGATGTCGCCACACGACGAAAATTGAGGCACATGACTTTAGGTGATCGATTCCTAAGAAATGAGATTCAACCAGGATTTACGGACATGTCTGTTACCCGTTTGACTGTCCTGTCTTCAGGTGGGATCGATTGATCCCGCTCGAAAACACGGGTAACCATGATTCACAGCCGCAAGCGCGTACAGTGTGACGTCAGCACTCGAATGGCTCCTGTCTGGTGAGTCAGCACTCTAATGGCTCCTGTCTATACATAAATGGGAACCTTAAGAGATGAAATAACAAAGCTTCAATGTTCAGCTTGTTCCAGATATTTCTTTAACAGTTAAGTACACGGGGGGAGATTTAGAGAAGAGGAACTTACTGGGGATCAGCAATACAGATAGTCACAAAAGTCCCCCTAATAGCAAAGCCCCTGAATGTGGTATCATTACCAGAATTGCTGGAGATCTAAAAACAGGAACACAACCAAAAACATTGCTTTTGCATAAACTAAGTTCGAAGTTAAGTCAAAATTTCTTGAGGGAGCATGCAGGCCAGTCCGAAACCTTTTTTAGATTCAAAAAGAAGACTGTGGACTTCAGCAAGTATGTAGAGGAAGAGTAGACCTCTGCCTTTGACCTTTGCTGAAAGATCTTTATCCATACAATTGCAACCTTCAATCAAAACTTTGACTCTATTTAATGAGCAATTTTTGTTTTTACTTTTCAATCTAATTTACTTGATTTAAAGATAAAGATCATAGGCTGCTTGAGACCCTCCTGTAAGTTGAGCTAATTATACTTGTGCAGATGTTGGAGAGCTGGAGAAATCTAGTGACCGGACCGGTCGTCAGAGGTTTGTAAATAAGTTGAGCTGATCTGAACTATGACATTTAATAGAGATTAATTTCTGTGAGTTTCTCAGGCCAGCCATGTCTTTGCTCCAGGAAGAACCCAGCATTAAGTATAATATAAACCATTACTATTCATCGTTTACATAGTCACAATGTTAGAGTTAAGCTGGGAACACACGTATAGACATGGGCCAGATTGATGGCCAATTTGAGCGCCAGGCGCTTATCTAATGCAGTCCCGCTCGAAAATAGGGATATCGGACATGGCTGTAAACCACAGGCGATGTCCATTGCTTTGCACAGCGGGGGCATGTTGAGCTGTCCTGTGTCTCCAGTACCTCTGATATCGGGCAGCTTCTATATAGGAAAGCAGAGAACTTGCCACCATTCAGCTGCAGAGAACTAACCAACAACTTGAATTCAACAAGATGTGAATTATTGAGGGTCCCACATGAAATCTGCAGCTCTTCCTTAGTTTGGGTTTATTTTTTCCATAACGGGTCATGGTTATGACTTGCCATAGAAACTAGTAATAGGTCCTCTTGCTGTTTCTTGTGAGGCTTACCATAATGTCTTCAACAGCTCCACTTTTAGGACGAGGACGAGGGTCAGCCAGATATAAAGGCTTTTATTTAAATGATGATTGCCCCACATTAATGGTAGCCATTATCTGGTCAGTTATGTAAAAATTACTATTAAAAAAGTGTCATTTTACATGGGATCCCTAATGTAGGATCAACTATTCATGGCCATGGCACCAAGTCACCTTCACGAACCCTACTAGGTGTTTTAACTCAGAAGGTTGCTGCAGTTGAAGTCCTATGCTTTGGTGGCCCATTTCTCTTTCCTGTTTTCTGCTCCGGTGCTGCAGCTTCAGAAAGCCTCTTTGGCAATGTACCCTTTCATTTGGGGCCTGTAACCTACCCACCCCCATTTGTGCTTGTTCCTTACCCCAAGGCAACTTACATTTTAACCTTCTTTGCTGGGCTTCACAATAAGTCCCTAAAGACAACAATCTTGGCCTATGTAGGACTATAAGCCAAGAGATGTGGAAGTTTGCCATATGTGCTTAGTTTGTATTGACGATTTAGACAATGTGCGTTTTTCCTTTTGTGACTTGTCATTAATGTAGTCAGTGTCAAGACAGCTTTGTCTAGATTATCATCACTAGCTGTTTGGATGTTCCCCTGAACAATACTTATTTAGCCAAACTAAGCAACCTTTGACCTATAAGTACTTTGGGTTAACTGATGCATGGAATAAACAAAGTGGTTTAAAGTAGAGGGTTCAGCTTCAAGTGTCACATTTGGTTCATTACATTTCCCTGCATTGGCAAGCCATGACCTGAAGAGTACTAGAGATCATTTAAAGTGGCCCTTTTATTAAAATTTACATACACTGGGAATCACAAAGGCACATGCTAGCTTTAATCAATCACTGTGTTTAAGGTATATTGTTTCGCTATTATCCAGGAATAGGAAACCTACAATCTTGTCTACAGTTGGTAAGGACAATCTGCCATAAGCTGCAATGAAAGCTTAGGGGGTTGTGTTGCCCACTGTTGACTTATTCTGTTCAGGGGCTACAAATGATGGAATGTGGGGGCATCTTTGGAGAGTAGAGCCAACTGATAATCCTTTAACATTACAGGTCAATTAAAAATGCTTTATAGGTCATCTGTCATCGCACCAAATACCTGTCTTGGAATCCTTTGATGGAAGGTTCCATTGTCCAGGTTGTGAACTAGGCAGTGGAGCATGTGTTGATTATCACTGTGAGAAACATGGCTCCAGGGAACATGGTCTTTGTGAATGTCTACTATTAGTATAGATATTTATCTTCTACAGTTGGGTGTCCAAGAAAGTAAATTCCTATGGTTGCATGCTTACTTTTCTGAAACTAGCATTATGATCGTCCACAGTGGACTGTGCCATGACATTGAGATGTTCCTTATGCTTTTTAGTTAGGGGTCTGAAGCTGATCACACATTACGAAGAACTTTCTTTATTATCCTTTTATCAAGCATTGGCCTAATACAAACCAACCAGAAAAACCCTCCACAGTAGTAAAAAATGACGCCGTTTTTGTCTGAATGTTGTATTGGGTGGGATTGGCTGTTTGTAGACCAACTTTGTTGACTATAAACAAACCAATCAAACCCTATTGGACAACATGATGTAATGCATTAATGTGTGATTCCTTCAGAAGTGCTAGTCACTTGTCCATAAGGTTATCATACACATTACTATCTCACTGTACAGTTTTTATACAATCAACTCCAGTTGTGTTTATCCAGTATTCCATTTATTCCTGTGGGCAAAACACTTAAGCAGGGTACACACATGTAGATATGGGCCAGATCGATGGCCGCTTCGAGTGCCATGCGCGCTCACGGCCGTCTATGTGGCCCATATGATATGCGGCCATCCCTGTTTTTGAGCGGAACCTTTGCATGGAAACCGCGGGTCATCCAACTCCTCTGATATATGATAGCAGTGTCATGACGTCATCACGCTTTGTATGCTTAAATCGAGCAGTGTGTTCCTAGCTTTTGTCTAACCTATTGAATATACTGCCTTTTTCAACAATATTCAAACCCTTAGTTTTTATTCACATGGTCTATGGCCTAGGAGCCCAACCTGCGGCCCGGGGGCCACATGCGGCCCTTTGGGCGTTGTTCGGCGGCCCCCCTTGGTTCTCAACATGCCAGTTCGGTTTTGCCCCCAAAACAACTCACCTGTGTAGTGGTAACATGCTGACCCAGCTTTCCTTATCAACGTTGGAGGTCCTACATCAGTAAAATTGGCAATGTTAATCGGGGAAACCAGGTTTACATGCAGACAGGTTTTGACTGCCTGTCGGGATCCGGTCCACTGCCTGCTGAGATATGTCGACGGGGGGAGGGTCTGGATCGATGTTATGTGCCGCCCTTTAGTGATGCCAAGTGCCGCACTTGTGGCCCTCCATATCAACTCAGTTGTCCACCACTGGTCTATGGCCAAGGTGGGTGGCTATTGGCTCCAGACCGATCATGCCAAAAGACTTGACATGGGAGCGATCCAAATGTTTGAGATTTAGGCTGGTTATATGAAAATTTCTATTTCTGTAGATGGCCCTCTGAGTATTTATGTTGGTTAAGTAGGGTAACTATTATATACAAGAAATCTGAAGTGGGTGGCAGACACTTGTATATGAGTTGGAAAGTTGATGTCAAACTTCCGTTACCTATATATCTGGATAAACATATTATTGACATTGTGTATTCTCCGATCGTACCCGCCAAATCATACATTTTGACTTTGGCACAATTGTCATGTATTTTGGATTATGGCCATTCACTGATTGACTTCTTTAAAATTGATTCTTTAAAATAAAGTACATTCCCCCTTTAGGGTGATTTTATTCCACAAGACCTCTCTTTTGTTTTAAATATTTTGGAAATTGGGGCCATAGGAAGGAATAGATTTGAACCCGGTACATCTGCTTGTTAGTGCACTTCACTCAGCGGTGATGTAAATGGCACCACATGCCTGAAGCCGACTATTCCTTGGCTCTCCGATGGTCCTCCATCCTCCAGCAATGGAGAACTTTAGCTCTGTATGTAAATAAACATTTCTAATGATGAAGTCTTTTAGCACATTTGCTATGATCTGTACAGTGAACTCCAGCTTTGCTTGGTATGTCAAAGTTTTTATGATTGTTAGAAAAACAAAAGCAAACACAATGACTGCCATTTCCTTTCTGAGAAGGAGGTTGGTGCCTTTCTCATGTAAACAAGTTTAATTTGTAGTTGGCCTATTTAGCATCCGACTTCACAAACTTACCAAAACTGCCATTTACAGGCTGCAAAAAAAATAATTTTATTTGAGTTGTTAAAGTTGAACTCTAGTTTGTGTTCCACAGCTGTAACCTCTTCTCTCCTTTACTGAAATAGCTTACTCTGATGTCACTGCACCCTGCGGGGTTCTTAAAGCGGTTTTAAACAAAAAAAAGCACATACATGAAATAAGCGCATTACTTACCTGTCGGCAGTTCAGATCCTGGAAAACTGCTACAAAAAAACAAAACAAACTTCTACCTTCTTCATGTTTTCACTGATGGTGGCAGCATGTTGATTAAGGGCAAGAGAAGCCACTTCCGGATTGATTCTTCTCCTGGCATCTGACACCAACCCGCCCTCCCCCCTTCTCCCCTGCACTCCTATGGCTGGATCCATCTAGCTGTGGCTGAGTGAAGAGAGACTTCTCACTCCCCTCTTTACAAAGTCTCACAGATGTGATGCTGACAGAGAATTCCCAGTAACCCTTGCAGCTTGTTACGTCCTGCCTAGGCGAGATGTAACACAGTGGGAGGGGATGTCTCTAAAAAGACACTCCTCCTTTTGTAAGAAATCTTTTTTTTTAGAATGGGAATCTCTGCAGTATCAGCTGAGCTGCAGCCGATACTGTATAGTGACGTAACAGGTGGTAGGTCCGCTTTAAGGTACCCATACATGGGTTGATTTTTAGCTAGATTTACTAACAATCTCTGTGCATGCTTGTCAACGATTGTTCGGGAATTGAATGTGAAAACCCATGTTGGTTATTCCCTGTTCAATCGCCATTACTTTGGATGGAGTCGATCGCACAAAGTGGGGCGCATTGATTTGAGTAATTATTTGATGATCCATTGCATCATCACGCCTTGATTGATGGTTCACCAAACAGACTTTGCAGCTTCTAATGAACGCTATAAAGGCTATAGACAGTGCATTCAATATCAACTGCTTTTATGGGGCTTGTCTGATTCTTATCTGACAAATTTTCTTTCCAGGTCCTCTCCCTTTATGCTACATTTGCACATGCAGCTGTCAGTCAGACACAACCCAGAAAGCGACCTAGCCCTCCTGTCACTTATGTTGTGTTTTGATAACTCCCCCATGACAGGTCTATAAGCCCAAAAACCACCCAGTGAATATCTCATGACACTAATTGGAGGTTTACCGGGAGGTTAAAAACCGTCCATGTAAATAAACCCTTATCCATAAGAAATTGCCATCAATGTCTCCTGTTTGTGTTGGTCATACCAGCAGACATGTTCTACTTTGCCTCAGACCATTCTAAATCCACTTGAGGCCAAAGAAGGCTGTGATAGTTTATATATGGTTTCTTCTTTACCTGATCATCTTTCCTGGGACTAGAGATGCAACGTCCTACTGTTGCCACAGACTGTTATTACTGTTGACATTTTTTTCAATGGTTCTGAGCCCATGCATTGACTGTTTCTTTTTATGGAATGGAAAAGATCACAGCTTGAGTTTCTGGCTTTGTCCTTTGATTACACAGATTGTTTAAAGACAAGTATTGGTTTTGCGTTTAGTAAATAGTTAATAAGAACATTTTAACTGTTATATACAGTCTTTCACAGAGCAATAACTTTACTTAAGGGAGACTCTGGCTTGTTTGTGGTCATTTTTAGGGCTACTGACACTTGAAGCCACCCTGAACCCCCCCCAACTGCACCTCTGAGTGCAGACATTGCACACATTGTGCAGGCAGATTTCAGGGGTAATGGTCAATGATTGACAACTGCTCCATCTCCCCCACAATATTTGCACTCTCTGCTTACAGTGGTTGTGATTTCAGGGAGTGTCAGGGGCCCTGAAACCGGCCAACCATGTACATGACGCCCTACTGATCTCTTCTCAGCATTGTGTGTTAGTTGTGACATGTTGCACCAGTTGGAGTTCACAGTCTGCCTAGTTTTGTGTTGTCATTGTATTTAAAACCCATTGTTGCCATCCAATTGAGTATGTAGCTTAGTAGTTTTACTGTAATTGGAAATATGTTTTATTTAATCATTTGTTCCCCACGCTAAAATGATTTTTCCTGATAAAAATGTTTATTTTCCATTTAACATCTATCACTGGAAAAAAGGGTTTCAAACAATGTATAAAAATCTAAAAAAGAAAACATATCTGTGTTATTTTGGACAGATTAAAGGAAGGCCCCCTCCCCATACACCTTTAGATTTCTCTGTCAGATGTCCTCTTGTTTTACCAAAACCATGTAATATGAGGGACTTTTTAAACCATCAAGTCTACCTGTGTTCAATCACAGAGGACCCTATACTAAATAGTTGTTGGTAGATCTAAAGGATATCTGACAGAGAGATCTAAAGGTGCCCATACACGTGTCGATTTGTTTCTTAACTGCCCTAGCGGTCGGGACGGCACCATCTAGTCCAGCGCTGCTACTGCTACTATAGCACTGGATGAGATAGTGCCGTAAAGTACACATCGGGGCTCCGGCAGCGCATACTCACAGTTCTGCGCTGTCCCAGTGTCCCTGATGTGACAAGGCTGCCAGCATGCCTCCAGCATGCAAATAGGCACATCTGGGGCACCAGAGACTTTATTTGGGCGAGATTTAGTACATAGCAGCAAAGCTTTGTGCCCCGATTTTTGTGTTTTCTCATTAATTTTATTTAAAAAAAAATTATTTTACATAATTGTTTGTTTTAAACATTATTATATTCAGGATGTCTATTAGACCCTTGTACGGACAGATTTTGGGAAGTTACAGGCCTACAACATAAAGAAAAATTTACCATTGAAGTCTATGGTGCACTTTTGGTACAGAAATCTGGACCTCAGCAGTGCGCTAGGGAGGTTAAGATCGACAAAAAAGGATAGATTTTTGGCTCGAATAGACCTTTATCGAATATTGTAATTAGTTTAAAGGAGGTAAAAGTAATCGATATCAGACTGAATCTGAATCGGAACTGTATTGGACGTGTCCGTAAATTTAAATCGACTGCACTGTAATTGAGACAATTTTAACAACCGATTGAGGGAAGCATTCAAGGCATGCCTACCACTACAGCACTTCCGCTCACATTTGATTAAAACAGAGATAGATAGATTGATTACTTAGCGTGTTGTACATTTATAAAAAGATTGAGGTTCAACAAATCAATTTTCGATAGAAAAATCAAACTATTCAATCGAATATAGATTCTTTTGAAATCTTTACGTGTATGGCTAGCTTTAGTTAGGTGTTCAGGAATTCAGTTGATCAAAAAAAACACTGTCAAGTGTTGAGATTTTCAGATTCATGGCAGGGAGAGTGGAGCTAAAAGCTGGATGCATCCAAAACCATGAAAAAAAATTATCTCTCCTCCATATAATCTCCTCCAGTAAGATAAAATACCATAGATTTCTTATTTATTTGTTTGGGAAGCGTAAAAAAGTGTATCATTTACAATGGACTCCTTGTACTTTACTCTTGTATACAAGCCCATATGGAGCTATATGACAGGTACACTTTACAATGCGTAGAAATATTTGCCGTCAGCATGTCTTTCCCTCTGTATGGGCGCCTTTTGAAGTGATGTTTTGGTAGACTGTCAGCAGGCAGGATCCCCCCTACTGACAGACATACCACTGACCGGTGTTATGTATGCACTTTTCCTGCCAATCTGGGGACAGCCATGGAAATTTCCACCATGTGCATCCCCCCTTGAAACATTCAAATGAGGTATAACATTTATTATCATTTACATTTTGAATTGTTCATTAATTTCCTGCATCATACATCATCAAGATAATTCTACATGGAAGCTGTTTAATTTATGTTGGATAGCTGTTTATGCCCTTTATGAATCGATTTCGAATTCCATCCACTTGTGCAATTTAAATATTGACTGTCAATCCAAATTTGATCAATTGTACTATCACACAGTGTAAAGCCCCCCATACACCTTTAGATCACTCCATACAATTTCCCTTAGATCTACCAACAACTATGTAGTGCTGGGTCCTCTCTGATAGAATACATAGTGATTGAAAGGTATATATCACTGTTATGTAGTGCTGGGTCCTCCCTGATAGAATACATAGTGATTGGAAGGTATTTATCACTGCTATGTAGTGCTGGGTCCTCTCTGATAGCATACATAGTGATTGGAAGGTATATATCACTGCTATGTAGTGCTGGGTCCTCCCTGATAGAATACATAGTGATTGGGAGGTATATATCACTGCTATGTAGTGCCATCTTTAGACCAGGTTCATGAGGTCAGTTGGGAGCCGCATAATTTAGAGGTAGACATGATGTGACCTTTACCCCATGGTTGTCTTTAGGAATAGAATGCTGGTGCTCGGGTATGATTGACATGCACAATTGAAATTTCAACCATGTGTCTTCTGCACAAATTATATCTTAACCTACATTCTCATCTGTAGAGATTTAGGTTCTGTAGTGGTTACAGCAGGTCCAATTTCTTCTGGCAGTGAGTCTCCAAAGACTCCAAAGACAAAAAGGTATTGTAGTCTGTCTCCTTCACACAGAGGGAAGATGGACTCCAGTGAAACTAGAAGTAAACTACCCAATGCTGGATGTAAACAAAGTCAGTAGAGAACCCCGGGTCTCGGTAGGTATAGATCTACATAACATTGGTGAGCAGGAAAAAGAAAAAGCAGTAAGTTTGCATTGTTTTTAAGTATCCTTTTCATTTATCTCATTTTGTATTAATATTTGGAACTTTCTGTAACTTTTTGCCCTTCTGCTTTAATCCCGGGGTCGGGGCCGGAAAGCCGGCAGCAGACGCTCAGCTAGCTGTAATGTTAAAGCAGATTTTACTAACTGTAATGAAACACAGGCCAAAAGACTACTTAAATGGAAACAAATGCTCAGTCTGTGACTCCATCCTGGTGGTGAGCCATCCAACTATTCCAATCCACGAGTTTGGGGTTCATCCAGGTCATTAAGAGCGTTTCATAAATCACTGAGCTGATAGGAATGAGGATTTTTATGGCACTGTGCAATAAAACCAAATGTATATACCGATAATGTACAATGTTATCTAATTGAATTTTATTCATTGCCATGCGAATTGGTAGAGCACAAGAAATTGATCAACGGAGCCAGCAATGATTGGAATAGAAGAAATAAGCAGGTTACACACATTAGATATGGGCCAGATCCTTGGCTCGAAAACTGTGATATTGGACCGTTAAGCAGGGAATAGACAACTCGACATTTGAGCTGTCCAATGTTCCCTGCAGCAGCGTCATGATGTCATCACGCTGCTGTCAGATATCGGAGGAGCCGGAGAGACAGTTCTGCTCTCTACCCAGCTCAGCCGATGCTTTGCGTGGAGACCCGCGGTTTCCATGCAAAGCAACAGACATCGATTGAACTTGACAGATATGCATACCTGTGCTGTGTTCTGTTCTAGTTTTTATCTCAGTCTACTTTCTGTACTTGATTAAGACAAGTTAGGGCCCCCATACACCTATTAGATTTCTGTCAGATTTCCATTAGATCTTCTTTTGTTTTACCAAAACCATGTAATATAAGGGACTTTTGAAAACAAAAAGTCTACCTGTGTTTAATCGCAGAGCACCCGGCACTACATGTTGGATCTAAAAGATATCTGACAGAGAGATCTAAAGGTGTATAGCCAGCTTTAGGCAGTGCGTGATGGCCCATAACAACCAACAGATATTTTCTGTGCCTGCAGAGGTTTTAAAGTGATAAAACGCAGGTAAATGTGCTACCATTTTTGTTTCTTTTCTTTGCCATGACATATACTTTAAGATCTTATTTTATCACCTTTAAACTGGTGCTATAAAGTTTGCAGCAAAGCTGTTTAAAGCTGGCTAAAAGCTTTGTAAATGTTTTATTGACAGGAAGCTGTAGAGATCGCAGAATTTAAAGAGGCTTTTGAATGGACTGTTCCATGACTTTACCAGTCTGCATGAATAATTTCTTGACATATCGCAAAATACAGCAATGAAAACGGCACTAAACTTTTTATTAAAAATCAACCATTGCACTTCAATTTACTGACATGCAGTAAAGGGAGGGCATTTCCTCAGTCTCCTCTTATATTATATTTAACTTACATAGCGGCAACATAATACGCAGTGCTGTAATTAAAAAATAGTGGAGATAGAATGAAAGATAACACACAGGTAACACAGGAGGAGTAGAGAACGCTACCTGATCAGGCTT
>CM070032.1:29797397-29808420 GCA_036250615.1 Ptychadena robeensis
GGACTGGCATGGAAAGATGGACAGGTGAGACTAAAGTTTTCAAGGTTTTTTTTCCCCCCAAAGTGTTGAGAGTAGAAGCAAGTCTAATAGGGCGAGGTAGGGAGTTCCAGAGAGAAGGAGTGGCACTAGAGAAGCCTTGAAGCTGCGCATGTGATGATGTTATGAGTGGGGATGTCACTGATCAGGTCACTGGAGGAGCGGAGGGGGCGGTTAGGTGTGTATTTATGGTCCAGGTTGGGAAGGTAAGTGGGACAGGTGATGTGAAGTGATTTAAAAGCAAGGCACAGAACTTTTATTCTCTGGACAATTGGAAGCCAGAAATTAGAAATTTGCAGAGAGGAGCAGCAGGTGAAAAGCAGTTGGAGGAGTAAATGAGTCTAGCAGCAGCATTCATGATAGATTGGAGAGGTGATAGTCTAGTTAGAGGAAAACCAGAGAGGATGATGTTGCAGTAGTCCAGGTGAGAAATTATGAGAGTGTGTACCAGGACTTTGGTGGTCTCTGGGGACAGGAAGGGGCGGATCTTGGAGATGTTGCGGGGATGGAAGTGGCAGGATCTAGAAATATTTTGTATGTGTGGAGTAAAGGAGAGTGCAGATTTAAAGGTGACAGAGATTGTCTTATTATAGCAACAACGTAGAAGCTAATAGTTCCATTTAATTTCATTGGTTGTGACACTAAGATACATTATAATTGATATCCTGGAGGCAATCTATATACTATAATTACTTTGTAGAAACAAATATTTTTTCATTATTTGTTGGGCCATGGTAGGTCAACTTTTTTATTTATAACAGCAGTTGCATTAGCTAATTATTGATTTCTATGTCGGTCATCGCTACAGTTCCCTTTTAACTCATACACCTATTAAACCGTAAGCCCGACCGAGCAGGGTCCTCTATTTCTCATGTGTCATTACCTGTACCTGTGTGTTATATTGTGTTGTATCTCGACTCTAATGTATGTACAGCGCTGCGTAATATGCTGGCGCTATATAAATAAATGTTAATAATAATAATAATACATCTTCTAACAAACATTGGCGGCTAACCACCTTAGCCAAAAATATTCTAGCAGTGTCCTAGAAAGGGCTGTGAACCTCGAGCTAGGAATGTTGTGTGTGCATTTCAAACAGGAAACTGCTGGAATTCCCATTACCATTGTCGTGCAGAGGTGGGGGTCGTCTCTTCTCTATAGACCGGCATACGGGGTGAGCCGGCTTTCTTTTATTAAGCTGGACCTGTGCCAACGCATCACCCAGATGCAAGTTATCTGACGCCGTGTAAACACACTGCTTAACAGCAACACTTGAACTGTGGAAGTGAACCTTGGCAATATGTGTCCAGAGTTCTATCCCTGGAAAGGCCAAGGCTGTGAACGCATTCTGGTACGGGATTTGAGTTTTGTGCCAAGTGTTAGAAGTCAGGATTTTACTGCCGAGACTCATTTCATACTCTGGACTGAAATGGCAATAACAAGGACCATAGACAGACGGGTCCATTATTTAATGAAGGGGGACTGGCATTTGCTTCTTTCTCTTTGGAATACAGAAAGTTTGGATTTCAAGTGATCCCCTTTATTGGCTGACAAAAGTCATTAAAGAATTCAACTTTCTGGATTTCTTAGATCCCTTCTTCAGGCTGAATACACTTCTGGTTTTTAAGACTAAAGCTGGGAACACACAGCTCGATATTGGAGCCGTTTGATGTTCCCAGCAGCAGCGTGATGATGTCATTGTGCTGCTGCCCGATATCAGGTCATGTCCAATATCCATGTTGGTCGCATATGATATGGGCCAGATGCACAGGGGTCAAATCGTCCATCGATCTGGCCCATATCTATATGTGTGTTCCCAGCTTTACTCTTAAGACTCTAAAAGAACAGAATTGTAAAAGGGATCTCAGACACCCTGAAAAACTTGCTTCTTTAGTAAATGCCATTAGCCAATAAAGGGTTGAACTTGATTTCCAGAATTAAGCCTGACATACACATGCCGATTAGCGGCCGATTTTGCCGCTGACCAACGGGCGTGCGTACTCGCACCGCCGGTCGGCGGCAAATTCGACCGCCAATCGGCATGTGCCCACATGGGGCAACAGATCCCTGTTGACCCACAGCTCGGCCAGCCAGAGAATGGACATGTCCGATGTTCTCTGGCCGATGCCGGTCATTACCTTCAATAAAGACCAGCATTGATGTATGTATGTAAGTTGACCAAAATCAGCATTTTGCAGTGTTGATTTGGGAGCATAGCCCAAGGAACGATAAGGAAGAATTTACATGTTTCACCACTTGTCCAAAAATGAGATATATCCCAATTATATATGTAGCTTAAGATGAGTGAGTCATGCAAAGAGCGTCAGTTAGCCATGTTGTGCGTTGAAAAAATTTGGCAAGGAACAGCAAACCTTCCACCTTGTACGTATGCCACCTTGTAGTACCTGCTTTGGGTTTTCTCCAATAAAAATAGATTGATTACCCCTGGATTAGGGCGACAAATTGGTTGAATCCATGTTGTAAATACTTCCCATGGAAAAACTGCAGAATATCAATGCTGACCTTTATAACGGGTAGACCCATGTTGGCAGGGGTTTTCCTCTAGACATGGAATGTCTTAGGTTTTTAATGAGGTAGAAGTTCTGTGAGCTCAGAATATTTGCTTTGGATGGAAGCTGGATAGGAGTGGGTATGCCAGCTGGCCTGTACAGCTGCTTTGTCAGGTCTGCCCCAGACATAGCTGATAAGTTACATTTACGCAGTTTAGGATTTATATGGACCAGGAAAGAGTTATAAGAGTAGCAGTGTTAGTTGTTTGGATGATGCATGCTCCAGGGTTGTCCTACTACTACTTACCAAGCCAGCTAACTGAAACACACATGTGCAGTAAGTTCACTTGACTTTGCAACTTTCTACTTTGTAGAAGTCGTTATTTGATCAGCAGATGTACTAGCATTAGGGGTAGAAAGCTACAAGAGTTTGGACTCAAGACTCCCCATCACTTACTGGCAGGGCCAGCCTTACCAAGCTGACAGAAAACCCATCCCAGCCCAGGTATGGAGACGGTGCCAGTATCGCAGAGGGTGCGCAATATGCATGCAGGGCGCTGGGGTCCTGTGCTCATACATATTCCCCGTAGCATGAGAAACGACCCTGCTTACTGTCTCCACTCCTACAGATTACTGTCAATATTGTTATAAAAATATATTTTTGGAGAAGCAAAGCAGTTTGATCATTCTCTTTTTGTGTGATAATTCTGCTTCCTGTGTTCTGAGCTTTACTAACGAATCTGCTGATTAAATTAGTCTTGTGCTACTCATTGAATTTTCTTTCAGGAGAGCTTTTCCTAAGTGAACTTGCTATCCCTATTCTGCAGAGTTCAATAAGGATTCTACACTTCTCAGTTGGTAGTGTGTGCCTTTTAATTTTCCTTTGGAGAACCCCCACTAAAAACAATTCACTGGGGGTCAGCAACCAAATCACCCCCTTATATTTGTGGTAAGTGGAAAACGTACCCCATTTATAGTGTTGGAAAGAATGACACCCACAAGCAGGGTACAGACGTGCAGATATGGGCCATATCCATCTATCTGGCCCATATAATATGCCACTATTGATGTTTTCGAGCGGGATTCAATCCCGCTCGAAAACAGCCATATCGGACATGACCGTTAAATACGGCCAATGTCCATTGCTTTACATAGAAACCGCGGGTCTCCAGGCAAAGCATCGGCTGACAGCTCTGCTCTCTCCCCAGCTCCGCCCATATCTGACAGCAGCGTAATGACGTCATCATGCTGCTGCAGGGAAGATCGGACGGCTCGAATGTCAAGCCGTCTGTACCCTGCTTTACAGGTACAGTATCCGAGGTCCCTCAATTGAAGTTGGCTTTGACGTATGCCATCACCATCAGCCATAGCCCAAGGAAATCCTTGCAAACCCTAATCTAAACTCTACTAACGGAACTCTACTTCAGTGATCGTCTAATCTAATCATCGGTTCTATCTCGGCAATGGCCCTTTTCCAGCTCTTCGTAGAACTGATTAGTGTTCATAAATTTATTTTGTTAGGCAGAGTATACTTCCATGTTGGACTTCTTTTTCTTTTGCCAAATCTTTATAGTAAGACCGTGTGATAAGTAACAACCCACTTACATCAAGAATGCTGGCTTAGACTTTTGGAGCCTGTTTCCATGATTACTTTGCTTCAGGAAATTATATAATTGCATAAGTGATTTTATTTTGTTAATTCCTAGAAAAAAAGGCTTTTCTTGTTTGCTTACATTGTGCTTTAAAAACATGTTTACATGGCCATTGAAGCTCTTCCCTTGGTCCAGCAGTTGGGCTGTCCACAATTCGGCATGTGGTGTATTGAGAGTTAGGCTATGTTTCCATTACGTTGGGAGGTCCCAACGTAGCAGATAGACTTACCTGCTCGGCGGAAGATCTGTCTTTACGGCGCCGAGCCGCTCTGCTGATGTAAGGCTGAACGTAGTCTAGTACGTCCAGCCTCTGCACCGGCGGATGTGTAAACAGACCATCCACCGGCAGGCAATGTCTTTTGAGATACGTCGGGACCCCTGCTAAGCGTATAATGGAAACATGGAAATACTTTTCATATGTATTACTCCAGATGTCTACGCAATATTTTGTTTTTTTCTTGACTAAAAATGTATACAAAACCAGAGTTCAGGAAAATATATACAATACTATGATGAATACCATGACTAAAGTTCATCCTCTGTCGTAGGCTTACTCCATTGGCAAGGCTTTCCATTTACTTTAATGGGTTTGTGTGTTCCATTCTCTACTGTATGTGGTTACATGCTATTTGGTATAAGCAGCATGATCATCAATGTCATGTCCTGTTATGTGATTTATTGTCTCCATCCTATAATGTGCATTCACTTGTACAGATTGCCTTGTTGCTGCATTTCCACCTCCTGTTGCCTAATTGAGTTGAGTACTGGTAATCTCTTGCCCTACAGCCTATATGCTTCCTGCTATTACTGAACATTTTCCTTAAGAAGGAACTAGCTGTATCTTATTATGTGTGATGTAATGATGCATGTTATATGAATTATCTGTTCTGAAGCATACATGGAAGTGATTTATGGCCAAATTATGAAGAAGAACAAAGACAACCGATGCGCTTCGTCAACATGAAAGCTAAGGCGCAAGTTAGTAGTGAAATGAATGTTTTCAGATTACACTGCCAACTTGAAGACATGCGGTTATCAAATTGACCATGACATTCTAGTGTATGTAAATGAATTTTTTATTTATTATAGTTTTATAAACTAGGGAAAGGTTTTCTCTCTTTTATTTAACATAACATCAACTTAAATTTGATCTCCCAGAAGTCAGACTTAAATTGGGGGTCAAATAACCAACAAATAAGATCTAGCACCTCTAAATTTCCATCACACCTATGTAATATCTAGTCGAAAATCTAAATAAGTTACCACTTTCCAATGCCCAGAAGGTGGGTTTTAGAGCCCTTTCACACTATATGCGTTTTTTAAAGGCATGCATTTTTTATAGGCATGCGTTTCTGCAAATATACAAAAACGCATGCGTTTTTCACATTATATCTGCGTTTGCATTTTGCATTTGCATTTTTGAAGAAATTCATGAAAAATGCAGGAACAATAAATCAAAAATGCATACAGCAGTGAGTTTTTAAAAACGCAATGCATACAGTGTGAATGGTAACATTGGTTGTCTATGTAAAAACTCGTGCAGTAAAAAAACGCATGCAGTAAAAAACGCATGCGTTTTTAAAACGCGCCGCATTGCATATAGTGTGAAATGGCCCTTAGGGATTTTAAAGTAATCAAAGAAGTAAATCAGGGAACACACGTATAGATATGGGCCAGATCGGTGCCGTGTGCGCTCACCGACATCTATCTGGCCCATATCTAATGCGGACATCCCTGTTTTCGAGCTGGACCAATCAATCCCGCTCAAAAACAAGGATAACGGAGATGACCGTAAACCACGGTCGATGTCTATTGCTTTGCATGGGGACCGCGGGGTCTCCATGCAAAACATCGGCTGAGCTGCAGAAACAGCAGTGCTTTGTCTCCAGCTCCTCTAATATCAGGCAGCAGCGTGATGACATCATCATGTTGCTGCCGGGAACCTCAAACGGCTCCGATATCGAGCCGTCTGACTCTGTTCTCTGTTTTATACAATGAAAGGTTTTAATGTTTTACAGAGTCCAGGTCCTTGGTTTACATATATACATTCACATTAGTCCAGATGTGCACCAAGAATTTGCATATACTTCAACATCAAGCTAACATGACAAGTGCCCTTGCTTAAATATCTTAATTTTACAGCGTAACACTTAGAAATATTTATGCACGGGAACCTTGCAGTCATGTTTGTTTGATGTTGAAATATATGCAAATTCTTGGTGCACATCTGGACTAATGTGAATGTATATATGTAAACCAAGGACTTGGACTGTAGTGGTCAGTGAGCCCTGTATTTAAATTCTCTCTTTTATAAGTTACCAGTGTCAACCCCATGTAGCATCCCCTCAACAATGGTAGATGGTCGGTTCCCAACCTTTAGCATCTCCTTTTGAACACTGGTGGTCAGTTAGCTTCCTCAGGGAGATCATTAGCATTCCCTCAAACAATGGTCAGTATTATTTCCATTAAGATTTAAGCTGGCCATACAGGAGGCAATTTAGTGTGTTTATGTTCACTCGTGATCATTTGGGAATCAAACGCTGCCTACCTGGAGTGATCGATCCCACTCCAAGAAAATGTCAGTCGAACAAGGAACCCAACATGTTGTTAAATCCCTGTTCAATTGCCATTGCTTTGGATGGAGGCCAAGGGTCCATATCCAAACTATTAGCCAGGGATCAATTGCCATCTATTTGTCAATTAGTTGCTTCACTGTTTTTGCATTCGATCATTCATCTATCATACAGGTATCACCCTGTGTATAGCCAGCTTATCCGTCAGTGAGAACCCCTCGTAGCACAGAATAACCCCCTTTTGCACTGGTAAACAGTGCGTCTCCCATGTAGCATCCCTCACCCCATAGTAATCCCTCTGAAACTAGTGGCCAATAGCAATAATTTCCATTAACACTGGTGGTCACTTTTCTCCTTTGCATCCATATAGACATCACATGCCAAACCAAACAATCATTAATGCTGCACCTATGAACGGTGAGGAAGATAATGGGGACCACCATACTGAAACAGATACGTATGTTTATTATTAAAAGCTCTGCCATTGATGATTGTCTGGTGTATCTGGTTGAATAGCTTTGGACGCACGGTACGGTTTAGATTTGTTTTTAATTCTCTATATGTCCCTTGGTGCAGAATGAGACCATAATATGTTGCTGTTTCTTCCTTAGTTTATGGAAAAATAAAATAAATGTGACTATGTCGGAAGTAAAGGATTAATTTCTTGAGCTGTTAAATGCAGTAGAGAGCCAGGAGGTGCAATGTGCTGCAGATACCAAATCACAGATGCTTGTGATTACAGCCTACACACACCATTGTCCAAACCTTCATCCCATTTCCATTCTCTCCGGAGTAGCAGATGTGGAATTAGGTTTCAGACAAAGTGTGGATGTAATAGTAATAGTTTGCATGTGCTGTTCTGTTACTAATAACACAAATTGAGGCGGATTTCATTTGAAAATCTGTATTACATGAGTGGTCAGGATTTCATAAATAATATTAAGTGTGTGCTGCCCACAGCTATTAAGTAGCATAGACAGCGCTTGTATATGGCACTGGAGTTCACACCACGTACAGCTTAGGTCAGCAACCGTTTGGTTCAGCATTCGTTCTGTTTTGTACGGCTTGGCTTCAGGCTGAGGAAGAGGGTGGTCACTGTGATGTGTTCAAGATTTCGGATGGAGGGAAGCCAAGTGTACATTTTATCGGGTTGATGTAATTTTTGCAAATGGGTGAAGCGTTAATGGGCAGAAGTGCTTTTGATCAGCTTCTTCTACCACTGATCTAAGTCAAACTTTTTTGTAGACCACTTGCTAAAGGCCAACCACAACAGTGGGCATTTGGTACAGGTAGAGCGAGAGCAGTTGGGCTACTAGTGTAAACGATTTTCATTTTGCATTCTTCCTGTGAGTCACTCTAATCCACAAGTTGTAATCATCCAAAAACATCACTCATGTGTTTATGCTGGCATGAGGTCAGTGCCTTGGAGTAACATACCTTTTTGCGGTGATGTGCTTTTGCATTCTCTCTCCGCAGTCAGCCAACAAGACCATCCTAAGGCCATGTTCACCATCCAGATATCAATGATGGTGTGAAAGTCTGGAAACCTCCCTCAACTAGCCATATACAAATCTACATAACGGGCTCCTCCTAAGTTAGGTCGTCTTTTCTTTATAGTATTATACAATGTAGATTAGGTAACCCCTTTTGTTTTTTTTTAAACCGCTTATACAATTGAACACTGTAACCAGACCTTTAATTTCATGAATTAAACATTAGATTGTCATGTAACATAATCGGTTTTAAGGCTTGCATTGTGTAACGCATCAAGACCATCGCAAGGTGTTTTCTACTTGTATTGTAGCATGTTGCTGTGTACATAACCTGCTTTACTTTGTCAATGACTGTTGAAGTCCCTACAACTTGGTTTGGCAGGTATTTCTACCTAGGCTACCTGGGTGCAACTTCTCCAAGCTTTAAAACTGTAAACGGGATCTTTGGGATCTTGGCAATACTAATTCTGAGGGCTTGTTTCCACTGGTGTGGTTTCGAGCAGATGCATGCGGAATTAACAGCGCCGCGGAATCGGCATCCGCACGAAACAGCATTGTATTTGTGCGCGTTTGGCACGCGGTTTGCGTGCGGATTTCATAGCAAATTTTCTTTAAAAACGTACCTCTAAATCCGCATCCTATGCGGTTTGACCGCATCCAATGATTTCCTCTGGGTGGGGTTGTGCGCGGATTTGGGATGCGGTTGGAAACACTGTAGGGTAGCGTTCACAACCGAGCCCTAAACCGCGTCCGCATTCGTCCGCGCACAACCGCACCAGTGGAAACTATATTGAGGTTTCCAATGGATGCGGTCGACTGAGGTTTCGGCGGTGCGGTTACAACCGCCCGCAACCGCATGAAAACGCACCAGTGGAAACAAGCCCTAACATGATCAGGGAGCTCTCTCTGTTCTAATATAATAATAATAATGCGAGCCTTGCCATAATATTTTGTGTGCAGTTAGAGTACATTTACACAGTCGCTTCCCTGCTGTCTGTCCCCAGCTGCTCAGGGAACACCCTTGTGACTGGTCTATCAGCCAAGAGCCCGAAAAACGACTGGCGAATGCCTCATGTTGCAGTAATTGCTCCTTTTCACAAGTAAAGGAGTCCTTAATGTATCTTATTCATGCTTTAAAGGTCAAAACCCAAAAGCCCTTAGACTGCTGCTTGGGACTGGCGTCTTAGATGAAGAAATGTTATTCAACGAGAAGAGTCGGAGAAGAGTCCTGTAAAACTATTGGTCACTACCAGGACAAACAAATGGTTCTGGACCCATTAACATCTACTTTTTTTTCATTGTCCAGTATGTGAATAAAAAAAATGATGGAAGGTAAAAACACTCCATTATATACTTATATATATGTATACTTGAATTGAACTTTATTGATTTTTCAAAATGTTCTAATTTTCAAAATTGGGTCTAAGATTTAGTTTGACATTTTATCGTTAAAAGAGTGCAAATTTAATTCCCTCTGACCTGTCTGAATCACTTCTGTTCCTTGCCTGTGATGAGTAATGTAATTTCATGGTTTTTATTGCTGGAAAAGAAGTATAGTTGTCTCCACAACTATAACGAAGTGCAAGTCAGAACCCTGCAATAGAATTGTTGTCATTGGGTCTCGGTAAACATGGAAAGAATGTTATATGGAAGTGTTTATAGCCTGATTTATGATGGGGCAGAACTCCGGCTTTGTAATGTTAGAATTATGCTGTGTTCGTGTATGTAACTTAAAAGAGCAGAACAATGAAACATTTATGTCTTTCAGGTTGGCAGAACCTGAAGAATTCTCTGTAATATAAATTCTCCTCATGATAAATTAAAATTCTCAACACCGGATGTTTTAAGTAGTGTTTCTCTATTCTGTGTGTTATCAGGATTGAAAGATTATTAAAATTGCTCATTATTATTATTATCATTTATTTATATAGCACCAACATATTACGCAGAGCTGTACAATACATTAAAGTGGAAATACAAACACACAATAACACACAGGTACAGGTATGACATAGGAGGAGTAGAGGACCCTGCCTGGACGGGCTAACAATTTAATAGTATCTCAAGCTACATGTTAAGCCCCCCACACACGTCATGAGCAGCAGCCGATTTTGCCGCCGACCAATGTGCGTGCGCGCTCGCGGTCAGCGACAAAATCGGCCGTCGCTCGGGGGTGCCCACATGGGGCTACAGATCTCTGTTGTCCCAAAGCTCGGTCGGACAGAGAACGGACATGTGCATAAATCTCTGGCCCATGCTGTTAGTTTCAATGGGGATCGGCGTCCCCATTGAAACTAACAGCCAGCACACAAAGGGCGATGCTGTCAGCGATGATACATGTGTGGGGGCCTTTAGGCTATGTTCCTTCAGAATCGCCAGCAGGCGTTAATTTTTTTTACGTCACCATTATAAAAAAAAAAAATTTGCATCCATAGAACATAAATTGCCTGTGTATAGGCAGCTTAACTTCTAAACCTTTCTGTTACTTGAGCAGCGAATCACTGACGATCTAAGATGCCTTTTGTCAGAAAGCCTTGCCCCCTGGCACTTGTACAAAGGACTACCAGGGTTACATTTGCCACCCACAGGAATACCTTGATTATCAACATCTTCAAAAATTCAAATATCGGGGAAAACAGTGAACAGTCTGCCTTTAATACACCGTTGGGGTTTAGGAGTACTTTCTCAATGTACAGTACACATTTAAAGCGGACCTACCACCAGGAATCTATGTTTTCATTAATGGCACTAGAAGTGCC
>CM070032.1:29808520-29822497 GCA_036250615.1 Ptychadena robeensis
TCCCTATTATTGGCACTTCAGGGGCCATTCATGAAAACATAGATTCCTGGTGGTAGGTCCACTTTAAGTATGGTGCAGTTTTTGGTGGAAAAAATGTTTATAATTTCCTTCTGATATTTTTTTTTATCAGACCATTCAGGGTGGAGACACCTCAATTTATTTGACAAAGGAATGTTTGAGTAAAGCTAGGCCTACACAGTTCAATATTTTCGTTTTATCAACTTATACAGGGTACAGACATGCAAATATGGGCCAGATCAATGCGGCCATCACTGTTTTTCCCTCTTGAAAACGGCCATATCGGACATGACCATTAAACGATGACGCTGCTGCAGGGAACATCGGATGGCTCAAATGTATAGCCGCCTGTACCCTGCTTTAAACTGGTACTATCAACCAATAGTGATCGTTGCAGAACAAAATAAGGATCGTAAACTTTTATTCATTCATTTGAATAGATTGTACAAATATCTGACAAGTGTTCTAGGTATTTCCATTGATTAGAGTGTGATCGTTCTTCGGAGCATGCGCGCCATTGTAGAATCGTGAATCAATCATATTTAAATCTTTCACACTGTGTGATGGTACAATCGATTGATGTAAGACTTGCGATTGATATTTAACAAGCTGTTCGAATCGAAGATCGATTGCAAAGAAATGGCCAGCTTAACATAAAAAGGATCCTTTTAAAACTGAAGAGCACCATTTTGAATGGGAAAGGAAACACTGGACAGTTGTTTAACCTTCTGGGCGGTTTGCCCGAACTCAGTTCCGCCGCCGCTTCCCTGTGTGCATGTGGCTCTGTAGAAGAGCCGCAGACACATGGAGCCCTTCCGGGCCCGTGTCTTCGGTGTCATCTGTGACGCCGAAGGGGGCAGTGGGGGCGGTGCCATAGACCTCCTTGTTAATGGAGGGGGCGCCCCTCTCCACACACCACCGGCATCTATTTCACATCGGCGGTGTGTAGGGGGCTGGGCGGAGAGCCGGCAATCACAGCAGAGTACAGTGTACTCCGCCACGATTGTGGGGGAAACGACTTTTCGTGCCATTAAAAGTGGCGCAAAAAGCTCGTAACGCCCAGAGGGTTAATTTTGTCAATGATCCATGTTTTCCTGGCATCGATGTGTCACATGACATTAATGATTCTGAAGGGGGGGTTTATCTATACATGGAGATGAGCTTTACCAGTACATACACAGCCAATTCTCCTTTTTTCTGTATAATTATGAATTCTATATTTGTGCTTCTGATCATGAAGGCCTAAACTATGTTTTTCTCTTGCTCTGTATATAAAGGAGAGAACGTGGCATTACCAGTCAACAAAAGTAGAATTTCCTGGTTCGAGGGCCGAGCTGTCTGACATTTGAAGCTTTTCTTTGCTCCCGTCGCCTTCCCTTTCCAAGCGCTTCGACTACCTTCCATGCTTAATTGGATTTTAACACCACTTCCTCTGCAGTCGTCTGGAAGCTATTAGACAGCAAACTTTTTTTACGTAATTGCAAATTGTGGTTTTATATATGCGGCGAGGTTGTTAAATCATTGGACCTGAGGAAATTTCATCCCTTGTTTTGATTTTACTTTGTCAATTGGCTGCGTTTGGGATGTTTTCGATAATGGATGTGATAATTCTCTTGCACTCGGTTTTAAATTATGTTTATCTGTGTCTTTAAGGTTTGAGAAATAGAAAGAGGTCAACCGCAGTTTGCTTGGCTCTTTGGTTGGAATTCAATATTCCTTGGTAAAATTAAATAGAATTATTTTTCTAGTGAACTTACTGATAGAACAGTAGTCTGAAGACTGTATAACGATGGTTCTTGTATGTCAGTATGATGGAGTATTGTAGCTGCAGAGCCGAACAGCCGAAGGGGGGTAGGCGGGAGCAGCCTTGACAGGGCGTGTTCCCGCCTGTGATGGACAGGTAGAGTAGGGAAGTGGAGGGGCGGAGTTAAGGCCCCCATACACGGGTCGGATTCCGGCCGGATTCCGGGCGCGTGCACGCCAAACGATCGTGCCAGAATCGCGTGCAGCCCACCTTGTCCGATCGATCACGTCCGATCGTTCAGGGGCCCAGAATCGGATCCGACAGAGAACCAACATGTTGGTCTTTTTGATCCGATTCTGCACACATCAGGGGGAGTTGCCATTTGTGAGGTGGACAATCGGACATGGAATCGTCCCGGAATCCGTTGGACAAGGTGGTATGCAGCGATCGGATTCTCTTAATTGCCCGATCGATCACACCTGCGATTCCCGCCAGAATCGCCGGAATCGATCGGATAGGTGATCGAGCGGCCATGGAATCCGACTGTGTATGGCTGGCTTTAGGGGGCGGGGAAAGGAGATAAAAAGAAGAGAGGCCGGAAGTGGGACCTCTTTCCTGTGAGAAGTACCCACCCTCCCTCCCTTCTTGTTGGTTGTTTTGCTGTGTGTTAAATGGTCCTTATGTTGATTTCTTCTGTATTTGTCGCAGCTGGCGGGTCCTCGTCAGTGCCGATAGATATTTTAGGGATAAATAGTGGTGACGTGCAGTAATATGATGCTCCTGGAGTACTGCTACTGTGTCCTATAGGGACCGGTAAGTGAAACCATAGAGTTCAGAGGGGTCCAGGAAATGGAGGCTCCTATGCATCTCTTGTTTAGCTGAGTTATAGGCAGAAAAAGTAAAAATACTAATTAATCCAGTTGTTTTTTCATTAAATATAACTATGTAACAATGAGCATGTAAGGAACCATGAACATTTATATAACGGGTTCATATAAATTTGCTGAGTTGAGGTTTCATAACAGGCAGTTGGCAGTAATTTGTGAGATTAATGAAGATGCGTTAATAATAAAGGGATTTGTCTATAATCTGTTTGGTACGGTTGAACATCGGTGAGGCTTTTTTGTGTTCAGACCTCCATGTAATTTAATCATACTTTGATCATGGTCTTGGATTGTTCAGTTTCTGTAGCACTCTGTGTGATATTTGATATATCTTTTTGTTGTCCTTTTCCTATAAATACCAGGATGAAGTCTTTATTTACTCTTTAGCTTAAAGAGCAGGGGTGTCAAACTCCGTCCCGGGGGCTAAATCTGGCTCACAGGGTGATTCTATTTGTTCCTGGTATTTGGTAAAAACATAAATAAAAATTTGGTGTAGATGTGTCTTTTATCTGACATTTGATATCACATGTGTATTACTTTTCTTCCTCCCCAATTATGACTTTTTCAGTATCAAAGTTCGTAAATATAATGTTTTAAAATGTGGCCCACTCTGTAATTCAATTTGACACCCCTGCTTTAGAGTAAAGCTAGCCATACATGGTTTGACTTTTGCGCGATCAATCCTAAGCAGGGAACACATGTGTTAATATGGGGCGGATCGATGGCTTCAGGCCCCGTGTGCGCTCATGGCCATCTATCTGGCCCATATTATATTCAGCCATCCCTGTTTTTGAGCGGGCAATAAATCCCCTTCAAAAACATCGGACATGTCCCTAAACTGCAAAGCATCGTTGAACAGCACTGCTGTGTCTCCTCCGATATGATGTCATCACACTGCTGCAGGGAACCTTGAACAGCTCGATATTGAGCCATATGTTCACAACTTTAGATGGACGATTGGTAATGAAATCACAAGGTGGTAAAAATCTAACATCCATCAATTCCTTTACTTAGATCTGTGCGCATGCTCTATAGTACCTGTCAGATACTTGTACAATGGACTGAAATTAACCAACATGTCCAAACACTGCTCGATCCGGTTTATGTCCAGTTACATAATTTTTGCTAGATTGTATCGGATGTGCAGGAATCGATTTACGATGGATCGACTACATCAACCATTTGTTTTTTGTTGTTTTTTTGGTCAATCAAATGGAAGTATTGAATGGTGTAGGGCTACCTTAAACCTTACTCCTGTCTGATAAGGCAGCTTATAAATGTACTTGGTACCAACTATAGTGGTCTTTATTTGGACTGGAATTCTGTTTCCTCTTCATTCTATTGAAGGTGATTACCTACATTTTTTTTGGGGGGGGGGGGTTCCTTTTTATTGGTTGGCACATCTCCATATGACCACTCGAATAACGACTATATCCTCCCTATATTTCACAAAAAATAACCTCCTCACACCAGGCAATTAAAACCATATCTTAGCATATTCAAAATAAATTTTTTAATTAAAAACTGCTCCAACCAGTAATATTCTTCTCAGGGAGCTAGAAGACTTGTAGAGAACCAGGCCATTATATGTGCGTTATAAGAGCAGTGGTCTGACTCCCTAAAGCCACCACAGTAGCAGAGAAATCTGGTCCATGAGATGATTTATCAACCGATCAATTCCTTACACCCTATACACCTTTAGATCACCCCATACAATTTCCATTAGATCTACCAATAACTATGTAGCGCCGGGTCCTCCCTGATGGAATACATAGTGATTGGAAGGTTTAGAAAACTCCTCATATTACATGGTTTTGGTAGAAGAAAAGTTCATTGTACAGAAATTGGGGGGGGGGGGGGGGGGGGGGGGGGGGTTAGTTTAGCATTCTCCATAATATGCAGATCAAAATACCTAGAAAACTCTCTTATTTGTACCATCCACTCAAATTCACCAACATGTCTGATCACAGCTTAAACCATTTTTGTTGAATTTAGATCACTTCTGATCGATCGACATAAAACTAAGTTTTTTTTCTGTTGATCAAATGGAAACCGCATATGCCTACCTTTAAAGGTGACCATACATCTTTAAATCCACTTAAAAAAATTGATTGTTAGCTAATCCACTTCCTTTTTAACTGAATAATTTTTGACGGGTGTTCTACATAAAAATGTGACTCCCAGGAAGGTTAAAGTTCATGTTTCATTCATTGGTGGTCTCCTTTCTTATTAAGTGACCTGGTTAAGTGCCAGTTGATTTTGATGTTATTCTGGGCCTTCAGTAAAATTTATGTCATATTCCTAGTTTCATCTTTCTTTTTCTTTTGTCAGCAAAGTTACTGTCATGCGTCAGCAATTTGAATTGTCGGTTTGTAGATTGTCAAAAGCGCATGACTAATAATGCGTGAGGTTCTGTACAATATACAGTTATTATGAGAAGCATGGTCCGTTGAGTTTTAGTTTCTGCTTTCTGTACTTTTCTGTTGGTAATGTGTATCTCGAGTGAAGATAAAATAATCGTTAGCAGATGAGGAAGACAAATGGCTTCTTGAAAGTAAATGCTATGGTGCTTGGATGTGATCATACAGCAGCCCATACATGGGTCAGATTTTCAATCAATCAACTTAAAACGATAAATTTTTAAGTCGTTATAAAATTGTATGTCGATTGTATCATGCCCCATATGTAGTACAAGATTTTTAATCGATTTTTTTTTTTCACTCGACATAACAATCGATCCAAAATAGTGCGATTGAAATTTCAATCAGAAGTGAGGTAGATTAGGTAGAAAAAAAATCGATCAAAAATTGGTTGACCACACTTGGTTCTCAAAATACTGAACCAATCTTCAATCAACCGATCAAAATTTACCATCCAGTCCGATCAAAAAACGACTGAATTTTCACTCAATTTTGATTGGATTAAGTCGATTTAACCAGGTGGGCAAAACTCAATTCTCAATCAATCGACTAAAAAATTGATCATTTTAAGTCGATTAATTGAAAATCTGACCTGTGTATGGGCTGCTTAAGGCTGCTGGTCTTTAGTAGAATCATGAAAGGGTCATTGAGTCCTGCATTCAAACTTCTCACAACTTGATGTTTCACATTTTTAACTCCATTTATTTGTGATGAGTACATACATGGGATATTTAATTAATTGTTAGCAGATAGCTTCGGAAAATTCCTTTGCAACCACAACTTTGTGGTGTACAACTACCAGTGTCAGACAGCCAAACAGACCCCGTGCAAGAACAGTTTCCGAACTCAATTAAACTATTGACTAGACAACACTGATTTACTACACGTGTTTTTCCAAAATGCTAGATGGTGGCTAGATTCTGATGAATTCCGCTATCATTGGTGTTATATAACCGCCAATCATTTCTATTCCAAATGATGTGAGAAAGAAATAGAAGAACTCTGCATGGTTCGATTTTTCCATTTGATGGACTTATTAAGTCAATTGTTAAGTCAAACATTTGAAAATCTATTTTTTTTTTTCATGTGATAGAATTTAAGATTGATCGAGCAGTTATGGGACATGTTGGAAATTTTTATTGCTCTGGTATCTGACTTAGTATTTGGTTAGGTTTGTTTCCAACATCGATTACATTATGTGGTGGTAAAACTCAAAAGGTAATATGATCATGTTTTATGTTGATCAAGCGAAAAATCTAAACGTGAACAGCCACATAAAGGGCTTGTGTTTGGTGAAGGGGCTTATACAAGTCTATGACAAAGTTAATCCCTTTACAACAGCTTAGTTGTATGTAACGACAAGGTCAAATGCACCTCCTTAATTAATTTTGGTTTATTTTCAAAGCAAGCCTTAAGCCCAATTTTTAGGGAAGTTCTCTTAAGCAGGGAACACATGTACATATATGGGATAGATTGATGGCCGCTTTGAGCGGCGTGCACGCTCACGGCCATCTATCTGGCCCATATTTAATGCGCCCATCACTGTTTTCGAGCGGAACGAATCAATCCAGCTCGAAAACAGGGATATCGGACATGACCTTAAATCACGGTCAATGTCCTTTGCTTTGCATTGGGACCACAGGACCCCATGCAATGCATCGTCGGAGCTGGATGACACCGCAGTGCTCCAGCTCCTTCGATGTCATCGCGCTGCTGCCGGGAATCTCCAACGGCTCCTATATCAAGCTGTGTGTTCCCGGCTTTACCTCTTTGGCAGTCAACAAAACAAACTCTGTGCTACCCGGGATTGGGCACATAAGCCAGTCCTCTGTGAGCCCGCAGTGATTCTGCATAGCAGTACTCTGCAGGCCTGCAGATCATCTCTAGTGTGTCATCTGTGATGCCGAAAAGGGGGGGCGGCGAAGCCATCGGCCTCCATTATAATGCAGAGGGGTAACTTTCCTAGGCCATGTCGCCAGTGTCATCGATGGCGACATGTAGAGGGGAGGGGAATCCTGGCAGACTACTCTTCCGCAATCGCCCACATCGCGCAGTTGAAAATGGCATGATAAGGCCGTACCGTCAGAGAGGTTAACATGACTTTACAATGCGTTGCACATCATGAAGAAAGCTTTCTTCTCGCCTACCTAAGAAGTGGGTAATGTCCTCTACTTTGTGATTTATAGGTGCCTATCATACCTATATCGAAGATACTTTGGTCCCTTATTCTGTTGAGCATGTACTCAGCAAGCACAATGGCATTGGCATTTCCTCTTCTGGGGTCTCACAATTTTCTGGGTTTTGTGTCCCAATGTTTTTTTTTTTTATAATAATAATTTTTCTCAAACCAGAATTATGCATGTTGAAACATTTTCTTATCGCTTTGCTGGTATTTTCTGCTCTTTTTCATATTCCCAATGCTGTGACATATAGATAAATTAGTAGGGCTTCCAGATTTGTCTGCAGAAAGATTTCCTTTTGGATGAACTATTTACGGGACGCTGCACTTCCTTGAAATCACCTAATAATGGGTGTTACTTGCACACCATTTCTGACTTGCTGTCAGAGAGGAAATCTCTTTTCCATACAAAGTATATCCGTGCTCGGTAACTGAACCTCTTTAATGAGATGATTTTGAATGCCATGATATTTCCAGTAAACCTGAGATTTGCTAGTTACAATATTATACGTGGCAGATCTACCTTCTTGTTATAGGTCATTGCACTAAAGTAGTAGCTCTGATATCTATTTATGTTACTGAGGTCTCTTTGATCCGTTGTAAAATGGGATTTATGTTGTATGGCCTTTTCTTTTTCAAAATATATAATTTACATTTTTTGTTTTTTTTTTCACTCTGAAATATTATTAATTTTTTCATTTTAAAAACTTTATCCATTCATGTTCAGGTCAATGTTGGTGGTTAGACATCTGTGTTGGATATGAATGAGTTTGCTCCTGCTGCAGCACTACTCCCAGTAGGAAGGGAAGGCTCCAGCCATGCCCTGTGTTCTCATCGCTGGACCCATTTCCCTGAAGGGAATCATAAGATGGGAAAGTGGTGGATGACCACGCCATATGTCTGTATTACATTACTGGCATATACGTGGCAAGAAATACAAACCGATTATGGTACATAGTAATCGGTTTGTATTTTTCATACCACTTTAGGAAGTGTACAGAAATAATGGGAGCACCAGGGGAGCTAATAACAATATTCTTACAGCATTATTTCATACTCTCCTGAATTGCTTCTTCAGTTCTAATGAGTGTCGGGAATCTTTTTAGCTAAATTTGTTACTTTTTATGAACTAGTGTTTATTGACCACAAACGTGTTGCAAGTTGCAAATAGTTTGTGAACCCACCTTTCCTCATATGAACGGTTTATTATTGTCTTTGTCTATGAACTTCTTAGGCTTGGTCTACACTTAAACCACAGGTCACATGTCTCTGTGTGACATGTCTATGGTGCCCGCCCGTACGGCATGACACCCCCTGATGTGGGTCATGTTCCGCCAGTATAGACTGCTCATGACATTTCCCATAGGGGAATGCTGGGAGCATCTGCCGTGCATGGTTTTCATTACAAAAAAAACGCCATAAACATAGTGTAGACCCAGATTTATTCATATTTCGTTTTATTAGAAGGATTATTTATACTATTATCAATAATACATATAAAGTTCTGCAAGCTTCTTTTGACAATAATTACTTTTTATTTATTTTTTTAGGAATATCATGCTACAATGAGAAGTCTCCATGTTCCTAAAGGACACAAGGAAAGCTTTTCCGTAATGTAGAAGGTAGGTGTATGATCATTTATGATTTGAAAATTTAAGCACTTTTATAACCTGGTAATAAGGCAATTTAAGTAATTTATAAACCCCTTATCGTAAGTGTTGGCCTCAAGAGCTCCAAGCTGAGTAGGTCTTGTGGTCTTTACTTTATACACCCGCTGATAGATGTCCACTTACTGCCCTTGTGGATTTTCTTTTTTAATGTGTGCTGGGAACGTCTCCAGTAGAGGCATACCAGGGGCACCATTGTGACATGCCAACTGCTTTCATTGGCACCTCAATGTTAGGAAATGTTTTAACTATGTTCCAGGGAGCTTTGGGATAATCATACTATTGGGTTACCATAATAATTTATTCTGATTTAAAATGGTTTTACTGAAGAATAGAGCATTCATTATTATGGTAACTGTGCAACTACTCCCTTGGGTTAAATCTCCAATTGGGTTTTCAAAAAACAGGAGGGTCGTGTTTGTGGTGCATCGTTGTGTTTTATTTGCCATATGATTTTTTTCGAACGTGGACCAATGCGAGCAACAAACTAATGCGCCCATAAAAAATGAATTTCAGGGGGCATCACTAAAGGGACCCTAACATTTCTGGCTCATTTGTAGGCAGTCAAAGTAAAGACATAGCCCTAATCCCCATAGCTCTAAACTCAATTCATATTTTACTTTGTGACTGCTGAGGCTTCTGATATCCAATCCAGGTTGGGGACACCAAGCATGCTATAAGTGGAGAAGACCCATACATGAAATTGAATTCAAAGAAATAACAAAGAAAGAAAGTAATTCAACTCATTGGATCAGCATAGCAGGAAGGCACAGCAGTTAATAGATTTCTCTCATTACAGGTTTCCTTTATAGTATAATGAGTTCATAGTGAGATATTTCAGGCAGGGTTATGTAGGGTTCAGAATTAGAGCAAATAAGCGTCCTCTGTGACAGACGGTACAAATCATTTATGCCCGACACATCAAAGCCCCTTTACTGCTGATGAGAGATGAAGCCTACTAGGTTGGATTGATGTGAGAGCAGAATTTCTCCTGACCCGATAATAACTGCCAAGCAATGCAAGAACTTTGTTTGTCCAGTCGGATGTGGAGCTGCTAGTAATGGTCTTGGCCTTGGCTGCTCAGGGGGATTTTCTCCAGGGTGACCCTTTGTCTCTTCTTTTATTTTATTTTTTTTCTGAGAACACGCCGTGCTTTTCTGGCTCCAATGTGGATGTTTATAGAAGCTCCAAATTGTCTTCATTTATTTTCAACAATCTACAAATGGGTAAAAAATAATATTTATCTATAACAATTACAAGGAAAGTGAGGGCCAGATTTGTTAGATCTCATCAGATCTAGCCAGGAAATGAAACTTCATTATTATCCCAGCAGTTTAATAAACAGATCTTGGATCCATGCATTCTGTGGTCCTTCGTAATTCTAATATGGGGACATATATAGAAATGATAAGACTTGAGAGCTGAGGATATGCTAGCCACTAAAGGTGTCTAGAATCGTCTCAAAATTGTTTTTTCTTTTAGTGGCATGGATAGCAAGCAGAAAAGTTGATGAATGGAAGTGGGGGGGGTCCTAGCAGAAAAGTTACTGAGTTGGGGGGGGTGCTACTGATGCATCTGGGGTTCTATGCCCACACATACTTTGCATAGTGAAAAAACTGCCCTAATTTAAAACAATTTATCCTGAGCTCTTATTGTTTTGTGTCCAAAACGATGTCCTTGCATAGATCTTACTTTCTGAGGTGTTGTGTGTGTACCTACATGAGCCACAAATCTCTACACTGGGTTCCAATAGTCCAGAGAATCAATACAATACAAAGTTTTGGGCCTTACTTTGAAATCTATACACTCTTCCTTACAGCTCCAACCTTGTACATAATACCCCTCTGCTCTTCCAGTGACCTACTTATGGCAACCCCACTCATCACATTATCACATGCGCGGGTTTAAAGCTAGCCATACACGTGTCGATTCCTGAGCGATCGTCGATCCTATCGATTCCGGTGAAGTCGCAGGCGTCGATCGATCGACCATACAAGTCTGTGCCTACCACCTTAGGCCACCGATTCCTGGACGATTCTGTTACCAGTTTGATTGATTCACAAATGTCAACGTCCCTTGATGTGTGCCTGATCGATCAGAAAACATCAACAGGTTGGTTCCCTGGCCGATCCGATTTGGGGGCCATGTCGATCGGTCGGGGTCGATCGGTCAAGGTGGGCTGCACTAGATTCCTCGTCGATCGATCGGTGTGCACGCGCCTGGTGATCGATCGGCCAGGAATCGTGTGTGAAATCGACCTGTGTATGGCCACCTTTAGACTTCTCTAGGGCTGCTCCTACTCTCTGGATCTCTCTCCTCCATCCCATTAGACTTGCTTTTACTTCTAACACTTTTAAACAACCCTTGAAAACCCATCTTGTTTTACTCTGAGAAGTGTTTTTATTCTTGATCAATAAGTGTGTATACTGATGGAAGGACGCGTGGACCTACCATTTGAAACGGTAGGCTGAGATCCAAGGTAGATAACTATAGAAAATATCTTGAGTTTCTTTGAACTGTATTGGTGGTCATATCACCACAAGGTGGTGGAATAGCATTCAGAAAATACAATTGTATTCATATTTCACAGACAAAGAAGGATGTTTTGATGGAAAACAAGCTTAACTAAAGGTAGCCATACATGGGTCAATTTGTCACCGATCGGTTTCCGATCCCATCATTCCAGGAGATCCCGGAATCAGCAATTGATCGGATCAGGTATCAATGGAAAACCACCTTGGGAATCTGATTTGTATTCAATTTGGACATGAGCCAATCTCCAAAATGGCTGATTCCACAAAATCCATCCATCGCAAAGACTGTTGCATAAGGAGCTTATGGGTCCACCAACGTAGTTCGATTGCTAAACGATCGACCAAAAAAATGTCAGTTCAATGTCCGATCCAATTTTTTGTTGATTACAGTTTTATTTGGTCGATCGTTCAGAGTGGGCAGAACCCGATTAATCACTGATCGATCTCGTGAACGCGTGCAGTGGTTGGTCAGTCAAATATTGAGTGTACAATTGTCCTGTGTATGGGAGCCTTAATACATAATATGTTGGACCTGATAACGATCACCTACAAAGATCCATACAAATTGGACTGCAAATTGAAATCAGCTGAGTTGTCTTTTTTCTTCCATCATCATGAACACTTCTTTATTGAAAATGGGAATTATTGTTTCTACACAGTTATGAGCTCTTCTTGCTGACCCTAACCTGCTTCTTGGGACCCACATGCTCCACATGCATCGCTTTGAAGTTACAGGTATACTCTTACTGTATATCTGAGAAAAGAAGGTGCTTAAGATTCACATCAAAGGGACTTCAAAGGCTCACAGAATCCCCATGACATTCCCTAATATGACTGAATGGAAGTCGGGATGATTTCTGTGATTGAGGTTCTCTTATAAGTGAGTGAAATGTAGAAATGTGATTTTCTTCTGGCATTGTAGAGCATATCAAATATTGTGAGTTAAAGTTTCCATTCAGCCATTTCTCTTTTTCCCTTGGTAAATAAGAGTACTCGTGATGTCTGTGTGCAAAGCCAGGTCTGTTTTATGTAGTAAAAAGTGCTGAAATTGCACATAGGAAAAACCATATGTGGAAAAGTCTGGCTTTCAGCCTTATTGTCTCCGTATTTTAAACTGTAAGATTTTCTTTGGTTAGTGTGCAGTGTGTTTTTCTCCACGAAGGGATAGTGTGAAATGTTTGAAAACTGGAAGAGTCATTTTGGGCAACAGGCAACCCACATTTCTACTGGTTAACACAGATACTTCTACTACTGGTTTCTGCTCCGTGCACAAAATTGTATTCTGTAGGACTGTACTTACAGGTTAAAGTAACCATTGGCCCATTAAAGTATCTATTTGTTTTGACCTTTGCAAAGCTGACTCCAGGAGTTTGAATGGTTGGTTGGGAACCTTCTAATTTATCAACTGCAACCATGTCACGTTTCACCTGGGATTGCACATAGTGGTAGAATGGACGTAAAAACAAGGACAGAGTTCTTATTTGTCTGTTACAGGGGGGGCCACACTCCTCCATTTTGAGAGCTGCACACCTACACACAACTTAAACACGCACCCCTCATACTGACTCCATTTTACTCTGCAATCTTTGCTCAGGCCCCATACACCCACTGAGGGCCCCTCTGGCCAATTACATCACTGTAACTGTGTAACCACTGCTGAAGGTTGTGCGCAACTATTTATTATCTTTCGTAGAATGTAGGTGACTGGGGATGATTGATACCAGCCTGCTGACTGCCCGCTCTATTACGCAGTTTGGTTGCCGATTGGTAACCTAACCTTAAAGCTTGAGATAGGAAAAGAAGATTTACAGTAAATCTAAAATGATTATTTCATATTTCTATTATCTTGTATTTATATAGTTCCAACATGCTGCGCTTTACGGAGTATATGTAATCATATCACGAACTGTCTCTCAGGGGAGCTAACAATCTAATGTCGCTACTATTGTCATATGTCGCAGTCTGAGCTAGTGCTTCCCAAACATTCCTTGCAGTGCCCCTCTTCTATATATTATCATTTATTTATATAGCGCCAACATATTACACAGGGCTGTACAATACATTAGAGTGGAGATACAACACAATATAGTACACACATGAACAAGTTATGACACAGGAGGAGTAGAGGACCCTGCCCGGATGGGCTTACAATCCAATAGGAACATTATCGGCGCCCATTCAATCTACACAGGTTCAGACTAATCTCAATAAACCTGTGTTCTCTTAACCTTATTGAGGTTGTGGCACTAACATTCACCTGTTTGATTCATTCCTAGGGAAAATGGTGCTTCATCTATAATTTTCTCATTTTGAAAACTTCACTATCTGACTTTGTATTTCCCACCCTCGGGTTAGACTCGAGTCAATAGGTTGTTCCAGTTTTTGTAGATAAAATTAGGTATCTCGGCATATACACACACACCCTTATATACTCTGTATATACTTTATGTATTTTACTTTAGCAAACGGACTGTCATTAACCTTCTGAGCGTCTAGCCCGAGTTAACTCGGGCTGAGTTTCATGCATCATG
>CM070032.1:29822597-29834978 GCA_036250615.1 Ptychadena robeensis
TAGTTGTTGGTAGATCTAATGGAAATTGTATGGAGTGATCTAAAGGTGTATGGGGGGGCAGCTTTACCCATGGTTTCCATTTTAATGATTGGGACTACAGGAAGCTTGGCTCTACATGAAAATGAAATTGAAATCCCAAACAGTTGGAAACCTTTGTAGAGCTGTGGGAAGCTCTTGTGCCTAGTTTTGCGTAGCATAAGTAGTTGTGTTACATAGAGGTAGCATATATGAACATAAACACGTTGTCCTTTTTTGCCTGCACACTGGAAGTTATAACTCAACACTTGAGAGTACCAGGGCTGATTATTACTTCACCGGACTGCCAGTTCAAGGTTCCACATATTACATGTTTTCCTTCTTCTATTCCACACGATCCCTACAGAAAACATATGCAGACCCTAATCTCCGCACTTTCACCATGAATGTGTGCTCAGCGCCTGCAGTTAATTAGGTCGTTCAGATCTGTCATCACATGTTCGTTTTTTCTTACTTCCAGTTTAACTTCAGGTGTTTTTTTTCCCTCTTTTCCTCACATCTTAATGCCCAATTAGGCGCATAATTAGGATGAGTACAATTAGCAGTGCCAGGATCTAAAGCCTTTAAACCCGGGCCAGCTGACACAATCTGTGTAGGTGCCTTTCCCAGTGACTTCACATCCTCTGATCCCAAGGAATGATGAAACTGAGAAGCTGTCGTCTCTTGTGAACCGCAGAGGAACCCTCAGAGATTCATCTTTTAGAATGGATTTGAGAGATATTGAACAAAGGGGAAATCTTTTCAACCGCCTCCAAAACATCTGTTTATTTAAGCAGGGCGATTATTTTTGCGCTAGTTATGTTTCCGTCTCTTCTAGAAACGGGAGTAGGCGTTGGGCAGGAAGAATTCCATTTTCCACTTGTAGTTTTTTGTTTTTTTCGAAATTTGCAATTGCTCAAGCCCATGCTTCTTTCTGGAGTCAATATGTAATGAGAGAGATCATACTCTTTTCTGCAGACTATTGTAGCTGTAATATGTGTATAGTTAATAATTATGTTACAGAATATGGCATCATAGTTTCAAGCTCAGAGTCAGCGGCAGATTATTTGGATGAATTACTGTATTTTTCTAAATATAAGAGGCACCACACCATAAGACACACCTTGTTTTTAGAGCAGAAAAAACAGAAAAAAAATTTGTTCTAATCAGTTGTAAAAAGAAATCCCCTGCAGTACCCAATTTCAGCCACAAAAATGGTGTCCCTAGAGAGCACACTTCAAGCAGAAGGGATGGGGTATTCTGCACTGTTCGTCTCCCTTCTTCTGCCAGCGTGTGAGCTAAACAATGATCGCAGTTACAGGCAGACATACATGATAGCTGCTGGCTGGCAGCTTCCATGTATGTCTCTCTGATGTACTGCTTCTATCAGCAGTGCTTATGGTCCGAAAAATACGCCATCTATATTCTTCATTGGCTTGGGTGAATATGCCACCAGCATTGGAGCTTAAGGCATCTTTTTACATTTACCGGGTAACTCTAGTCGCTGTTTAACTGAAAAGCTCCCATTTTGTTTACAGAGCCTAGTAGCTAAAGCTCCAATTACATACAATTATTTTGAGTATATGAACAGTGGCTCACCTTCCTGCTGCATGTGTCTTTCTGCAGGGTTTGTAAGAAACAAACTGGTTATTATAATTCTTGTACTTTCTTTACTTTTCGGGTGGGAGGGTGGTCATGCAGCACTAGGGTCCCAGGCTCAAATCCCGGCCTGGGCACCACCTTTTTGATTGCGGGTCAATGGTACAGTAATCAATGTGCACCACAATGGCACATCAATTACCATACGATGGGGACCCAGTTTCCTCTGTCTCTTTCTGCAGCCGGAGAAGCAGCCAGCCGGCACGCCCCCCCCCCCTTCTGCCAGAGAGTTGTCCCCGCCCCCTACACACACATCCATATTTTCCGGGGTGCCTTTTTTTCAAGGCGATGCCTTATATTTCAGACACGGCACTATATAAATACTAGATAATAATAAATGGAACCTTACTGCACATGCTGAACACCATTTATTTGCAGTACTTGGTGTGAAAGTTTAATGAGTATTTTCTAATAAGAGACCCGGAACATTTCTAATTCCTAAAAGCTGAGTGAAGCTGACTTGAGAAATGATTATTGATTTTCTCTGTATTACCCTAAGAGGCTCTCCTTATCCAAAACATAAATATTTGAATTGGCATGGGGATGGTGCCTCAGACAAATGAGTATTGTTTCAAGATAGAAATCTCCATGTCCAGAACAATTAAATGTTTCTCCACTGAAAAACATTGATGTCTGCATTCCAAAGAAGGAGTTCATTATTTTGTCAGATTCTAGTTCACTTTTGTCTGACCTTACCTCTCATAATTCATTGTTATGGGGCCATAGTCCATACCTGCTACATTAAAGAGAACCTGAACTATAGAACTGTCCATTCTTCTTTGGTTGCTCGCATGACTTTGGATGGGGACCAGAGTCCCCATCCTATGTTCATGCCAGCACACAAAGGGTTCAACACCAGGGCTTGTGTGATAACGTCATCACGCATGGTCAATCGGCCTTGCATCGCGCTGTCCATGGCCGGCTTTACCCATGGTACCCATACCTGCACACAATTTACATATTTTTACATATTTGACTTCACATGTTTTGTGAATTGTCCCTCTCCTCCTCAGTAGTTATGCTGGGAAAGCTGCAGGACTTTGCTTCCTCATTTTCCCCAGTGATGGCTGGTTATCTCATGACTGGAGATTTGGGCAAGAGGGAGGGGCTTATGAAAGGAGCCTTAAGATAGTTTGTTAAATTGATGCGCAAAACTTTCCACAAATGATTCCTGTTCACTACTTGTAATAGGGACCATAGTAATGGTGATTGAATAGGGATTTACCAACATGTTGGTTCCCTGTTCGATCGACATTTCTCCGAGCGGGATAGTTCGACTCGGCTTGAATAAAGGGTGGCCCCGTTTAATTCCCGATCAATCATTCAGGAGTTGATCACACAATTGTTCTTTTGTATGGGGACCTTTAGAGGTGCAACAGTGGCACAAAAGAAGAGTGACCGGATTATTAAAGTAGGAAGAGGAAGATATGCATACTACAGCTCATGCTGCATATATTTAGCTGTTGGGCTCTAGACATAGATTTATATAAATGATGTTTGGGAAATTTGCTAAACTTTTTAGTACAACTTTAGCAAATTTTTGTTGTAAACTTTCTTTATATGCTTGGCCCTGTGAATGATACTTCGTGAGAGAAAAAGGCCGTGATTTGCAAGGGATGTCGTTGGAAGCCTGGCCGCCGCATAGACCTGCTTAACATAGAAGGCTATGAAGGGGCCGTCTAATAGTTGGGATGGGGAGCATGGGATCTGCTAATGAACTCTACGTTCCTTTTAGACTAGAAATCGACAAACTATGCCTTTTGGGCCCATATCGCGGCCGTTTAGTTTTTTAAGCCGGACTGTTGTTCCCTTGATGTCTAAATGCTCTTGTTCCCCTCCGCCCATTCCCTGCAATGAGAGGTGTTTAGGCCTGAAAGATGGTGGAGCTTTATGGGTGATCAGTCATTCCATCCATTTGCTC
This sequence comes from Ptychadena robeensis, assembly GCA_036250615.1. NCBI lineage: Eukaryota > Metazoa > Chordata > Amphibia > Anura > Ptychadenidae > Ptychadena > Ptychadena robeensis. The sequence goes on from CM070032.1 coordinate 29,826,193, forward strand.
TTGGTCCGACCCTTCTGTCAAAATAGAGAACCAATTGTGGCCCACAAGTGAAAAGGTTTGCCCACCCCTGTCCTAGACATGCACAAGCATGTATCCCCTAGTGTTGGGTTATACAAGGAAAATGTGTAGTTTTGCTTGTAGATAGGCAATAATTAATCTTTTTAGTTTTTTACCGAATGGCAATCTATCTATTTTGAGTTCAGTGCTCTCATGAAAACTATACCTATTGTTATGCCTGGCATACACATGCCGATAAGCGGCCGATTTTTCACCTGACTGACGGGTGTGCGCGCTCGGCCGCTTATCGGCATGTGCCTACATGGGGCGACAGATCCCTGTCGCCCCACAGCTCCGCCGGCCAGAGAACGGACATGTCCGATAATCTCTGGATTTTATGGAAGCCGATGGCATTAGCTTCAATGAAGACCGGCGTCTTCATTGAAGCTAATGGCCGGCACACAAAGGGTGCCGGCCGACTGAAGGGGCCCCATAATGCACCAGGGTGCAAACGTGATGACGTCATCACGTTTGCATTCCGGTGCATATCGGAGCTGTCTGTCTGCACCCGTTGGGGTGTGTATGGCAGGCATTAGTAAGTTTCACATCTGCAGTCATAATATGGACAATATGTCCGGGTCTAAAGCTTTTTTGCTTTCTTAACATTCAACTAGGATAATGCTGTTTTCGAAGACACAATTATGAAAACTCCTGACCTGCCACATTGACTTACAGGAAAACCAGAATAATAACACGGTTCTAATGTTTGGAATCGTGACCTTTTATAGTCCGTCTTATTGATTGTACTTTATGTGGAAGGATGAGATCAGTCACCAGAGAATCACAATTATATATCTGCAGAGTTTAATGACTGCCGATCACCTCCTTTTAACATGGTGTAAGGTCATATTTGCAGGATAGACAGTTCATTGGTCTGGTTATTTGAGACCTTTATCATCTGTTATATAAATATTTCTTGACCATATTGTAGAGGATTTTTTGCTCTAGAGGGGACCAGTGCATGTATTGTTGTGTAGTGTAGAAGAGGCTTCAGGTGCCTTCAAAGTCAAGTTGAGCAAAGGTAGCCACACACGAGGCGATTCCATCCCGCTGCAGCCGGCCTCTCAACTGATTGGTTGGAATTGTGTGCCGGTCATTACTTTAAGTAGGGACTCCCAGCCCCATTCAAAGTAATGGGATCGGCTGGAAATTTACTGGCATGTCGGATCATCGTGTGATGCAGGAAATTCCTGGTCTATCTCGCCAGGTTGGGCAACTTTTTGGCCAATTGGGTCAGTCGGACGAAAATCGGGCTGTGTATGGCTACCTTAAAAGACATAGCACATTGTTGATATGACTAAAATTAATGTTTGTTTTTTTTGCCTACAGATTGTTAACCGTGTATGAATAAGATCAAATATTGTTATAATTATCCATCATCTGGAATCATACAAAACAACAAAGCTAGGCATACACAGGTAGATTTCCGTGCAATCGACCCCGGATCAATCACAGCGTGGTGACGTCACCAGGCTGTGATTGATCGGGGATTAATTGAATGGAAATCAATGTGCACCACATGGGAACATTGATTCCCGTTCAATAGGGACCCTGGGGACCCGTTCTCCCCAGTTTGCAGCACGTGTGAATCACAACACAGGCTGTCGGCTGGGGAGAAAGCCAGCCTCACTCACAGCTTCAGACAGAGAAGTGCTGGCTCTGCCCCTTCACACTGGCAGCGGAGTCCAGGCTGAGCAGGAGGTAGGAGCAGCAGCACCTCCAATACATGTAGACTCATGTATCCATGCAAAGTAACAAGCAACATATTGGAACCTGTTCCCCCGTTCAATGATTCTGCTTGAATCGATTAAATAATGCAAGAAATAGTGCAAATAAAACTTTTGTGTGTGCAGTTAGAGAAAGGTATAGAAAGGAAGAAATAAGTGGGGGTAGAAAGAGTGGCAAACCGGGGGGGGGGGGTTAGTTGTTGGAGGGGAGAGTGGTTACTAACTAGGATTAAGGTCCCCACACACACAGTGAGTGGGGACCTACAGATGAGCTGAGGAGAGCAACGTGATGACATCATCACGCTGCTCTCCATCTCTCGGAGCAAAATCACCCGCTGCTCGCGTTACTTGTTTGGGTCCCCTTGATCTTCTGTCCCTGGTTCCTCTGGTGCTCCTTTATAATTGGAAAGTAGACCTGTTTAGAAACCCTTCTGAGCGGGGCTAGTCCCACTGCTGGGCTTTATTTTTCACTGGGTCATCCACATGAAATATATCAATAAAGATAATGGAATGTTATTGTGGCATAAATAAAACAGAGCCCAGTGGTATATAGGAGATGAAGTGTTTTGTATAGTCACCATATATGTCGGGTTAATGAGAGATTGCTTCCTCTGCGTTGGGAGCCGGCACTGATGAGCCTCTTGGAGAAGAGTCAACAAGCTGACTCATGAGTTTTGTTTGCAGTTATTGTGTCTGGTGCTCGGGAAGCAAGAGAATGATCTATCGCAATGAGGAAAGGTCACGGCCTTCGTATTTTATGCACTGCGGTTATATATATATATTGATTGTAAAGTACTTGTAATAGTAATTTTCTCACTGAAGTTTTCCAGACATGATGTGAGAACATCGGTCAAACAATGATGGATGTTCTCCAAGAAATGGCCGTTTTTATATTCGGCTCCGGTATATTGGATGTCCTCACGCTGATGAAACATGGATTATCCTCGTCTGATTCGCAGCTGTATGGGTTCAGAGTTCTGTTGGAGTTTTTCAGGAAAATGTTGGCTTGAATTAATGCAGCTGTAAAACCTGCCAATTGGCCAAACGTCTCAATGGGTTTTGTAATGGAAATCTCATCTGCAAAGATCTTTTTTTATGTGATTTCCATATTTGACGTTCTTTGTTACATGTCTATTGTCTTTGATGCTATTTAATGCTGAATCCAGACAAACCACTTTATGAACTGAATGTCCATCCTTTCCAGAGATTTATCCAAATTTTGGACCATAAGACGCACCTGGCCATAAGACACACCCAGTTTTTAAAGCAGGAGTACCAGCAAAAAATATTTTAAGTGTTCAAATCAATTTGGGAAAAACCCTGCACAAGATGTCTCTATTGAGCACTTGCCATCAAATTACGCCTTCTTTCTCACACATCGGTAGATGAAGTGGTGTAAAACGGGACGCTGCGTGCAGACGCCTCCCCTCTGCCGTGGGAGAGTACTGTGAGGGCAGCTTTCACACACAGGCAGCTCTTTCATCGGTCTCTCTCTGCTCTTCATTGGTTATATCAGTACAATGCAGCACAGATTAAGGGATCCCCTGTGGGCGGATCTCCCACCTTTACAGCTCCTCCACCTCATGTATGGTTTTCTGCATAGCCTAATGGTACATGGTTCGATATTTCCATTTGATCTGTTTTTATCATAGAATGTAGACTTCTAGTGATGTACAATAGAGTAGAATCTTCTAAAATTCCACTTCTTACCTATGCGTCCCCTGTTTACGGTTAGTAGCTCTTTCTACCCAAACCAAAAATCAAAGAGACCAAAAAATTGATCTTTTTACGTCAATCGAACAGGAATCTATTCCTGCCCTTCTGGTACGATCGACCCAAAGTGATCATCATCAAAGAGAACATCAATCGTAAAGTGATCTGGAATCAAACGTTTAAATTTATATGAATCTTTTGCTTTTCAGGTGGCCTCTTGTGGCTGAAAGAGGTAAAGACGCTTTTAAAAAAAAAAGAAATTGATCCCCATGCAAAGCAAGGGATATCGACCGTGATTTATGGTCATGTCTTATATCCCTGTCTTGGAGTGGAATTGATTGATCCAGCTCGAAGACAATCTAGCACATATCTATGTGTGTATGGGCAACTTAAGTTTGCTATAGTGCAGTGGTTCTTAAACTTTCCTTGCAGGGCCCCCCTTTTCTATTTAGGAACATTATCGGCCCCCCCCCCCTTCCCCATTCAAACACAGGCCTGCGCCCCCCTGGCCCAATTGGCCAAAAATCAGGTTGCCCAACCTGGCGCCCCCCAGTTTGGGAACCACTGCCATAGTGGGACATATTTTGGATTCTGCCTGTTGTTCTCAGTGCTATGATTTAGTGTTTTTTGTTTTTCCAAAATGTTTCATCTGTAACAGACAGAAATCAAAAAACCCCACCAAGAGACCATCACAGGCAAATAAATGATCTTGTTCTTCCACCAAGTGGGTGGCGTGTGGGGTCACTGTCACAGCCAATAGATTTATTGAAGGTACACAATTAAATGAACAGGATGACCTTCCTAAATGTGGGTTTCTAGAAATGTTCTCCCTCTGGATGACACAGCAGATGAACTAATAGACTGATCTCAGCAGTATTTATTTTGGCCACAGGAGAAAGAGAATATCCAACCAAAGCCACAGATGCCGCAGTGGATGTTTGTGTGCGCAACGGTATTTGTTTTAAATGACCCAACGTGATGCGTCTCCGTCTCTGAAACATTCCTCCTGAAGTCAAATGACTAGAACCAATCTCTTTTTACTTTGAAGCATTGTAAGGGGTTATTACTACCAGTTGTGGACTTATCATCTATCATATACTGTGTGTCCTGCCTTTTTTATTACTTTGACCAGAATTGAACATGAGTATTTCTGAACTAATCTAAATTTGTTTCCTTTTCCCATTGTGATTTAAAGGAAGAGAAGCTGCTTAGTATTGTTGGTTATATTGTGGCACTTATATCCTTGTAAGGCTTACACACTTTTGTACACGCTTAAAGCTGGGCATAGACGGGCAGGTTCCCACAATCGATCGGCGGTTGGGTCACAGAGAATTGGGTGCGCCCCCTGGTCATATTGACCAAGAATGCCGCATGTGGGATCGTACAGTGATCTGACATGCCAGTAAATTCATAGCCGATCCCTTTAGTAATGGCCGACACACAAAGGGTGCCCGGACGATTCTCTGCACTAGCAGCCGTGCGTGATGACGTCATCATGGCCGGTTAGTCAGCTGGGCAGTCGACGGGAAAACGACCTGTCTACGCCCAGCTCAAGGGGTGCCCCCGTGATAGGTCTATCAGGGGAAAGAATCATAACGTGTTCACTGAGTGGCTGCTCTTGCTGGGCATTTATGGGGAAGTTGACAACCACCCATGTAAATGAGCCCTAAGAGTGTAGAATGTTCTTGACTTGTTTCTGTCTAATAGTTGAGTGGATATACAGCTTTTTTGCAGCCGTTTTTCTTTTTTCATTAATAATATTGATTAAGTCCGAAGAAGGGATCTGAGACATCCTGAAATCTTGCTTCTTTAACCTCCCAGGTATTCTGCCTAAGTTATTTTAGGGTGAGTTTTCCATCTGATAAAACTCACCCCAAGATAACTACAATAAAACTCGCCTGTCCACTAAATTCTTCCAATGCTTCCGTGCCCGTCCCGATAATGTATTTTTCCGAGAGTGTGTTTGGGACATCCTGGAGAGAAGAGAGACGCTTTTCAAAAATCGTGCCACATGCATAACACCCGGAGGTTAATGACTTCAGTTAGCCAATAGGGCAAATCTCCACTACTTGTGGTTGTGTGTTTGGCATGCACCCACTCATTTTGCGCAAGTTCCACTGCGGCACAATCTTAGCATGCATTGTCAAAATAACACTGCAAATGGACACATGCACATCACAGGTTCACTCCCATTCAAAATGAAAGTGGCATATGCCAGTGGTTCCCAAACTGGGGGGCGCAAACATATTCTAGGGGGGCGCAGGCGCTCATTCTTAACCTGTGTTTGAATAGGGAGGGGGGACCTGATAATGTTCGATAATGTTCCTAAGTAGAAAGGGGGGGACCCTGCAAGGAAAGTTTGGGAACCACTGGCATTTGCTAAAGTTGCTACCTATGCATTTTGGCAGAACATAGTGGAGATTTAGCCTAAGGTTATAATTTGACCTCCAAACTTTGTGTATCAGGTCTGTTACATTGAGGAATACGGGCTGTCTATATAATTTGCAGCAGCTGTTTGTTCTTGTGTTGTTGGAAAGTCTTTATTGGCCGGACGCAGCTGAGTCATAATGTATGGTGACCCTGTTTAGCAGTGATACCTTATGTATTTCATCTCCTGTTTTACACACCAATAAATCCCGGAGTCTGGCACTGGAGGCATGTATTCCTTTTTATATTATGATAGCGTTGGCCACACATTGCTCAATTTTTGGATAATGCAACAGTTAGGAGATTTTTGCTGTCAAGACTTCGTTTATGACCACATAACTAATGACATTTGGGAGCAACACCTTCTTTTTGTAAGCCAAGCTAGTTACAAAAAACAAAGTTTCTGAGCTGTTGCAACTCTTGTGACTCTTCCCTCCTTGTTGTTTAAATGATTTTATGGATTTATTCATTGGATTGGATAAAAAAATAGAATATCATTTCCCCTCAATCTCTCCAATATTGTCAATGTGCCAACAAGTCAACATCAAAAACAAAACAAGAACAGAATGGAGATTCCTCTCCGGGACGTTTTGGTTTTACACAGATACATATATAATAAAAAAAACGTTTTAATTAAAATCACAGCGCATAATTATATAATACATCATTTTGTCAATCAACCACATTGTTTATGTACATAGATTTTATCATTGTAATACAATATTTGTTGCCAGAAAGTGTCTTGATGCGTTTCGCAAAATTTGCTTCCACAGGAGAATTCTAGCCGGCAAGTTCTATAAAGATATCTAACAGAAAAATAAATATATAAAAAATATGAAAAACTCTTCCAAAAGATCAATCCCATTTAATCAAGGGTTAAGATAGAGACGATATACTCACAAGTTGCTAAGTAGCAACAATCCTCGATGTGGCTTGTATCACAACTCCCCATAAAATGACTGAAGGATAGGCGAGGCAGGCCCCCCCCCCTCCCCGGCCCCAACACAGACGAGAGGGATAGGGAATAATGGGGGACAGACCGTGCAAGGCAGACCCATCCATTCTTCCCCAGCCGGCATAGTCCTGGCTACCTGAAAACCAAATGATACCCTATTACACCTAAATATCCAACCCCAAATGTCCAAAACCAGACCAATATTTCCCATCCTCCCCCAATCCCTCCCTCGCTGCAGTGAGCAAAAACAAATCGACCTTGTGTCCTAAACAGTGTAGCATGTTTGGTAGGAGCCTCTCCATCTAGTGTTTGACAAACAATGCAAATGAGTTGTTTGCCCAACACTAGATGAAGAGGCTCCTACCAAACTTGTGTGTATGGGTACAGCGTGTCACTCCTATGTTCCAAATACCGGAAGTCACACTCTGAAAACTCCCCTGACATTAGTTTCTGAGTTCAGCTTTTCTGCCTTGATTACAATGTCCGGTTCACTGGAATGGGGAGGCGTTGTGTCTTTTCCCTGCTTTAAATGCACAGGTGAAAAGATGCCCTTGGGGCACTTTCACACCAGCAACGTTTGCGCTGCAGTACCACAACACAGCATGACTAGCGTTAAGGGAAAGTACACAGGTTTCAATGCTACGTGTCTATATTTTGCAGGCACAGCACAAGCATCTCCCGTACATGAGTATGGGAGAAGCAAGCAGAGCGCAGTGCAAAGTGTGGGCTTTATGCTGGTAACCCTGGCGCGTCACAGGTAGACTTGATGGTTTAAGGTACCCATACACGTTGCAATTTTTCTTGCGATTTTAGCCCTTCCGACCGATCTGGTTGGTCGGGTAGGTCGATCATTTGGGATTACTAGCATGCAAATGTAGTCCGACCGATGCTGTTGGTTGGGCGACGACTAATCGGAGGCCGAAAAATCAGGCATGCGACTGAAAAAATAGCACTAAAGCAAAAATCGGGAATCGAAATCGAATATCGCACCGGTCCCCAAATAATCGCAACGTGTATGGCTACCTTTAGAAAGTCCCTCATATTACATGGTTTTGGTAAAACAAAAAGAGATCTAAAGGAAATCTGACAGAGATATCTAAAGGTGTATGGGGGCCCTACTCCTGAGTCAATAATCGCAGCTGCACAATAATGATGTCCTCCTGCTCTTCTAGGTAGCTGCTCAGATTTAGTAACTTTATTAAATATATGAAGTCCCAGCTTGGCAATCGGGTATTGTTGGTGGTTATTGAAGTGTACGAGAATGTTCTGCAGATCTTCCCACAGGTTCTGGGAAGGGCGATTGTTACACAATGACGCTTTCCCTGCAGTGACGGTTTACTATCTCCTCGTGATTTACTACTACTTGTAAAAGAAAAGCAGACCTGAGTGGAAAATGCAGCCTTCATGTTAATGTGTTTCTAGGGGTCTTTTGAAGTGTCGTGTGATTTGTGTGAGAGTGAATCCCGGGACTGGGGAGCCGGGGATAAATCTGCTTAGCTAAACAGTTTTGTTTTCTGCTTCTTTGATTAGTTTCTGCAAGAGTCAAATAAAGTGAGATTTACAAGTGTAAATGGCACTTATTATATGAACTTTTTCTCTGCTAAGTTTACACTAAGGGTTTAACCCTTAACTCACAGGCAGGGGTGGGCAAGTATGCTGGCACCATCAAGCTTTGGTCAAAGTTATCTTCACAATGGTTGATGACTCTTCCATGACAGTTGTATCCAGAATATTGATTACGATAGCAGATAGTGTGACAGGATTATCGTTCTGTATTTATCTGTATTCAGCAGGGAGCACTACGTATTAATCACTTGTCATTAGAAATGCTCCCTGATGGTTAATATAATAACTTACGCTAGCCACACACGGGTAGATTTCCGTGCAATCGACCACCAATCAATCAC
>CM070032.1:29843170-29861020 GCA_036250615.1 Ptychadena robeensis
GTTAAAAGATAGGGGGCGAACCGAACTCGCCATATGTTCGAGAACATGGGCGAACGTGAACATGCGATGTTCGCCGCGAATAGTTATCCGGCGAACTGTTCGGGCCATCACTACTTAGAAATACTGTTTGCAAACAGGTCTTTTCTTGAAGATAAATAGCTCTTCTATTTTCACATGCCGGGCACACAAGTCAATAGCACACCTACTGAGCTGCTTGTTTATAAAAACGGATGGAAAGGAAGAATGGTAAAGTTGTTCACTACCTCGGTATGGGGTCTATTTTCATTGAACAAAAGATTGTGGCCCCGGGATCCCAGCACTGACATCATTCAGCACCTTGGGGTTTGGTGAGGGAGAATGATGTATGCTAATAGGGGTTACATTGGGCAGGAGGTTTCATTTCAGAGGTGTTAGGCATTTTGTTATTGGAAGGAATTCACAGTAAACTACCAGTGAAAGCTGAAGAACTTCCATTTACCAATCTCTAAAGCCCCCCCATACACGCTTAGATTAACTTGCTAATTGACCGCCGTGAGCGAATTGGCGAGAAATCGGGTGGACCGGCATCCCCGTCCAAAGTAAGTGCCACCACACAAAGGGTTGCCCGGCTGATAATCGGCAGGAGCGGCCGTGTATGATGAAGTCATCACGCGGAGTTGATCTGCAGGGAGATTGGAAGAAAATGTTAAGCAGGCCATACACGGGTCAGATTTTCAATCAATCAACTTAAAACGATCAGTTTTTAAGTCGTTATAAAATTGTATGTCGATTGTATCATGCCCCATATTTAACGATTTTTGATCGATTTTTTTTTTCACTCGACAAAACAATTGATCCAAAATAGTCTGATTGAAATTTCAATCAGAAGTGAGGTAGAATAGGTAGAAAAAAAATCGATCAAAAATTGGTTGACCACACTTGGTTCTCAAAATACGGAACCAATTTTCAATCGACCGATCAAAATTTACCATACAGTCCGATCAAAAAACGACTGAATTTTCACTCAATTTTGATCGGATTAAGTCCATTTAACCAGGTGGGCAAAACTCAATTCTCAATCAATCGACTAAAAAATTTATCGTTTTAAGTCGATTGATTGAAAATCTGACCCGTGTATGGGCTGCTTTAGGGTCCCAACACACGTAACAAGCGGCGGACGATTTGGCTGCCGGCCTCGGATCGCGGGTGCCCACATGCCCACAAAGCTCGGTCAGCCAGAGAGCGAACATGTCCGTAAATCTCTGGCCAATGCCATTAGCTTGAATGGGGACTGGCGTCCCCATCCAAACTAATGGCCGCGATACTCTGAGTGATGGAGAGCAGCGTGATAACGTCAACACGTTGCTCTCCACGGCTCATCTGTCGGTCCCCACTTGCTACAGGTGTGGGGACATTAAGTGTGTATGGGGGGCAATAGGTTACAATTTAGCCTTTCATGACTTACTGCTATAGAGAGTTTGGAGTTCAAGTGATACCATTTATTGGCTAACTGAAGTCATTAGAGAAGCAAGCTTTCGGGATATTGCAGATCCCTTCTTCAGGCTAATTTATCGATGGCTAACACGGTACAACACTCTACTATGACTTACTACTGGAATGTACCCATTGTATCTGTCATGTCATAATCAACATATACAAAACACTATAAAGGTAATAAAGAGAAATATATACTTATTTGTTCACTTTAGTGGGTGTTAACTTGTGTATATTATTAATGGTATAATAACCAACGGCCAATAAGTTAGGTCCTATTTTCCGTAGTCTGCTCCCCTTTTGTATGAATTCCCCAGGTCCCTCTGGACATGTATCTCCTAATCCTATTTATTTAGACAAGGCAGCTAATATGAACTCGAATCCTGGACTGTTCTGACTCGCGTTCATCCTTTTATGTTTATTGTGCCAAGAGGAGCCGCATGGCCGCCCCACTACAATCCAGCTTGTCCCATTTACGTCATTTACAGTGTGAAGAGCGCTGTTTGGCATTGCAGTCTTATCAGAAGATTTCCACCCGGATAAGTAAACACAAACTTTGTTCCTGTGCTGTGAAAGGAGCCTGTCTCTGGTTTACTGTAACCTATCTGCTTTTATTTGTTCCTGGTTAATGAGATAGTTATTTACCTAGCTCTGCTACTCATCACCCTACTACAACAAAGAGTGAGGCTTGATGGTGTTTATTTGTGCAGCCAGTTTTGGAGATGGAACCAAATTCCACGATAGGACATGAAACTGTGAAGAAGAGTCACATAGACCTCCATCTGTGCCAAACCAATGCCAAACAAAATGTGCCATGCTGATACTCATACCCAAAATGTGCCATGCTGAAAGACTCATACTCAAAATGTGCCATGCTGATAGACTCATACCCAAAATGTGCCATGCTGATACTCATACCCAAAATGTGCCATGCTGATAGACTCACCCAAATAGGCTGTATTAATATCAAAAAGTGCTTCAACAAAGTATTAGTTTAATTAGTTTAATTTAATTTTTTTATTTTTTCTTCCCTCCACCTAAAAGTTTTCAGTTTGTTTTTCAGTTGAGTGGTACAGTTTATAGGTCACATTAAAGGGGGAAAAAGTTCTGAAATAATTTCTTTGTCTCATTTTTGTACAGCACAGGAAGCTGACATTTTACCAGGGTGTGTAGACTTTTTATATCTACTGTATGTGCTAAAACATTTGCAATCCTGATTCCCATACTGTTTTCTCAGCGTACCATATATCCAGAGAATTCACTTCTATTTGAAACCATTGGCCAAATATTATTGATATTTAAGTACCATTCTAGAGCCTATTGAATTGTAACCATTGGCTATTTCCCAGCACATACTTTTTATGTAAATTCTCTGGATGGAATTTTTATAAGAAGTTTTCTTGTAATGTTGGCTGAACTCTTGCTTATATTGAAGACTCCAGATTGGCTGTAAGCTGGTTATTAGTAAACTAGTATTAGTAAACTAGTAAACTATCAACTAGGCAGGCATGCCCGGACTGTTGTCATTGTGTGACTTGTAGTTCTCCACCTTGGTGGTCCTATTCTCATGTTTGTTCTGAAAATAGCATTGGGCTACCACAATACATATTGATAGTGATGTGTGAATTGCTGTATCCAGAGGCAGGGGGATAGTTTATATTTACCTTGTAAATGACTGGGATCACACCTAGGTGCACATTGTATCACCCACCCATCGCCAGGTCAGGGGCAGGGAAATGTGGTTAGTAATCTATCCCTGGCTGTTCACACGCTGCTGCTAAAGAGAAAAGCAGTGAGAAAAGTGTGACTAAGAGTGTGTCATCCGTCTGACTTCATCCTCATGCCCCAGTATAAGAGGGCACTGCCCGTCACCATCTACCTTCATAATAGTCTGTACTTCTGTCACTCTGCCCGGACCACTGGAGGGCATGACCGTAGTATCAAACATTTACATTCCTCCGTACTCTTAAAGAAACAGCGTCATTGTTCAGCTCCTGGAGAGTTAAACATATTGGGGTAAGAGTAGTCTCTGTATCTTTTGAGTGGTTTTCTATCTAGGCTAAAGCTAGGCATACACAGCTCGATTTTTGTATCACTTCAAGCTCAATCAATTTCTGTGCACGTTTGTGGTGATTGATTGTGCTCAAATCGATACAAAAATCAAGCGGGCACTAGTGTCTTTGAGCAGGATTAATCGATCGATTTGAAGAAACTCAATTAAACAGGGAACCAACATGTTGGTCAACCCTGTTCGATTTACGCTTCTTTGGATGGGGACAAGGAAGCGCGATGTCCTCAAGGGCTCCTCGATTGCATGAGCATTGATCCATGTATGGGGTGCTTTACCCTAGGTGGACAGATGTCTTCTGGACTACAGTTGTCAGTGTTTCTCCTTGCTAACAATCGCACAGTTGGAAAACCCATTCCATCATTGTTCGGTAGACATTATGTGCTTGTTCTATGTTCTTCTTGTTCTTCCAGATTACCCCTGGGATGTATCTGATGGTACCCTCTGTCAGTCCCCACACATGCAGCAAGTGGGGACCGACAGATTAGCTGTGGAGAGAAACATGATAACGTCATCACGCTGCATCCAGTCGCACAGAGTATCAGCGGGCATCCCGTGTGCCGGCTGTTAGTTTGGACGGGGACGCCGGTGTTCTGAGATATTTTCCTACCCTAAAATATTTTCCTACCCTTAGGTAGGTTAAGGTTAGGGGGAGTGGTGCTTGATAGAAGGGGTAAGTTTAGGGGTCTGGGGGGTTAAAATTAATCTAACCTCCCCAAACCCCTAACCTTGACACCCGAAATTCGTAAGATTAACATTGAAAAGCCCCAAAACTAGGGCTATCTGCACATGCATAGTTGTAAGGGTAAGAAAATATTTCTGGTAGCAAAATATCTCAGAACATCAGTCCCCATTCAAGCCAATGACATCGGCCAGAGATGTCGCCGCTCGTTACGGGTGTGGGGACCCTAACATTCTGTTTAGTCAGGGATGTCAAGGAGTGATCTTCCAGACATCATTAACAAGGGTGTGATAATTCCCTGAAAGATAATAAATATAAAAGACTCTAAGCACTCTACATGGACTCTACTCCGAGTTCTGTCTGTTAAATCATTTCGGAGCCATGAATGGAAGCTCACATGCTCCCATGATCATGTGCTGCTAAAGCATTTTCACCTTTAACCTGTATTTGCGTATTTCATTTTTGAGCATCTGCGTATGTATAGCCAGTTTTGTATATTTTCCCTCCTTCATAACAATCGATAAACTATGAGAGCAGTTCCTTTAATAAATCTAAATGATTTTATATTTTCTATCTCTGTATGCTATATAATTCTTGGAAATGAATGGTATAGGAAGCATATACAGGATGTATAATGAAATACAAATGTAAATATATACAATAGGAATAGTGCACACAGTGTGGTATTGTATGTTAATCAGTCTTGTGCCCTGTCTCCTCTATCGGGCCGCTATTGATGATTGTGATTGATGAGTATTGATTTAAGAGGTGAAACTGTTCTGTCAACACTTGTAACTCTTGGACTCTCTTGTGGCTTTCTTCTGCAGGTTGGTGATGTCATCCAAGTGGGCGGAGCCTGGAAACTCCCTTGAAACATTGAAGCATCATGTTTCAGTATGAACATTAGCAGCGAGGAATCCCGCAGCACAGGACGAGCCTTTCCACTGAGTACAAATCACTGTCTGGATTACAAAGCCTCAAGAAGCCGGGATTTCTTCCACTCCTGACGCCTTTTGCTCATCTTTCATTTCCTTCATCACTTCTCCGTCTGGTGTGGTTTCAGCCGTGGTTGTGGACAGTCGGGTGGTCACCACCATGTGTCATGTCATAGTAACATGCCGCTCTATGCTATGGACCATCTTGAGTATTGTAGTTGCCTTTGGAGAACTCATAGCTTTCATGAGCGAGGACTGGCTGATAGGTAAAGCCAAGGACGGTGATGTTGATAACCAGACTGGATGGCCACAGGAGCCTTATCGCCCAACATTGGGCATTTATGGGCGTTGTATTAAGATGCCTCAAGGGAAGTATTTCCGGAGAGACCCCCTGTGCGGTCCTTATGCGGAGCATTTCAATGAGATAGCTAGTGGTTTCTGGCAGGCTACAGCTATCTTCCTAGCAGTGGGTATCTCCATCCTATGTATTGTAGCATTTGTGTCCGTCTTCACCATGTGCGTACAAAGCGTCATGAAGAAGAGCATATTCAATGTCTGTGGGCTGCTACAAGGAATTGCAGGTGAGTCCTCACATTTTATTTGGTCATTGTCAGGTAGGGTAGGATACATGCTATCCACGTTCTTTGACCTTTCAAAACTTTTTATTTCACCTGTTCAGGGCCAAAGTACACTAACTGACATCTTCTCTGTACCGAATGCTGCAATCTGGTTGGGAATATCATAGAAATGATTTATCCTCCTAAAGGCACTTCATGTAAATGTATTAATTACATTTTTCGGATATATGAGGTGGTGATCAAACATTGGTAAATGACAACATCCCCTGTTAATGCTTGTCATTATATTATATTGTATTAACACACCTGCAATATACCTACAGTTTATTTAAAAAAATACAGCTTATCTGGGCTCATTTACACTACATGCACCATGCTGTGTACTGGCAATGAAAGCGATGCACAGTAAACGCTACATTTTCAAAATATGTGTAGCAGTGCATTTTATAGAATTGTTATATACAAGTTGGTGGGCTCAATGGAAACCTGTGTACCATGCATAGTGCACTGCCTTACTGTATACTATAAATGAGCCCTCAATTACCAACTGAAGACATGACTATTCATAGTGCCTCATGCCACAGTGATGTAGCTAAAGGCCCCCATACACGTCTAGATTTTTCATTCAATCAACTTAATTTAATACATTTTTGGTTGATTGATTGAAAATCTATGGCAGCCCACATAGTTAGATCAACCTAAAACAATTACAATTGGGAAAATAATTGATTGAAAAATTATTGGATGTGCTGGTAAATTTTAATTGGATGTATTGATGTTGATTGCACTTCCAGTTGATCCCAAAAAAGTTCATCAAATATCTGTTACTACAGTTGGCAAACATACAACCAATCACCAATTTCCCTGACCCCCCAAAATGTATCTTATTTATCTTTTTAAGTTGATTGAACAGAAAATCTAGACGTGTATGGAGGGCTTAATTCTAAGTTCATTCAATTTAGTTTAACAGCCAGATACCGCCTTCTGTGTGTGCAAGTGACAGACTATAAAACATTGTGAAGTGTCTTATAGGAATTCTACCATTTGGCAGAGCTCTTTTTTCCATCAGTTTAGCTTTTCCTATAAGCTGCGACAGTGCTGTATAATGATATTTTACCACCTATAGCCAAGCGTTTCTGTGTATATATTATATAAATGATCCCAGCATCCTCTTGGCTGTGATTGCTGCACCCCATCTAGAACAGCCTAGAGCTGTCAACACTCGGCTTATCCATTTCCGAAAAGTTACTTTCTGCGGTGACTCAGGGACAAGTTGAACTTTGGATATTCTATACCTCCGGGTGACTTCATCCTATAGACGATCTGCTCTGTTGTGCATTACACACCTCCTGGTTGTCATTTCTTCTTCTCATAATGTAATATCAGTTACCTACCCTATAATTCTGCGTCATATCAGTGTCGCGCTGCCTGGCGCATCTCAAAGGTCGGCTTGTTTATTTCATAGCAACAGTCACTGCAAGGGAAGGACGTGTCAATATTTGCAGCTGGTAATCTCATCAGACTAATTCAGATTGACTCAGCCACAGCTGGCTTTATCATTCCCGGGTCCCGTCTGCAGCTGTATGACTCCAGCGTCTCTGAGCATCACTAGGATTACAATGCATAATACCAGGACCACTAATGTACCATCTGTACAATCTCCCCCTTCATACATGGGAGAAGTATAACGTGGCATGGAACAGCTGCTACAATGTCACTCGTTTCCCTAATCTCCAAACATTAAAGTCAAGATTTCCCTTCTTATATACTTATGTCAAAATATTTGGAAGATGGAGCCTCAGGGGTTATATGGTTTATTTTACCTTGTAGATTTTATGGCCATTCATATGGAGACTGTTACTTATACAGCATAGGGAACCTGGGATGGCCAGAGGGGTCAAGGTATTCCACACAGAAGTCATATTATAGGCTCACACAGTTATTTCAAAAAATGTGATTCGGATATGTATCCTCCTCAGAGCAGAGGAAACCTGTCATGAGAAAACTAATAGAGACTGTAGATGGTGATTTTTTTACTTTAAATGAGTATAACCAGGCTGTCAATGGATGTGTGACAATGTATTACTCACAGAACTAGCTATGAAGTAAGGGCCCCCATACACCGTTTAGATTTCTCTGTCAGATTTCCTTAAGGTCTCCTTTTTTTATACCAAAATCATGTTATACGAGGGACTTTCTAATCCATCAAGTCTACCTGTGTTCGATCACAGAGGGCCCTATACTACATGGTTGTTGGTAGATCTTAAGGATATCTGACAAAGAGATCTAAAGGTGTATGGCCAGCTTAAGTAAGAACTCTGTAAACATTGTGAGGGACAGATTTCAGGGCCCTTTCACACTAGCATTGCGCTTGACATCTCCCATATACTGGACTCAAAGTGGTACGGCACAAAGATGAATGCTGTGGGGTATCTGTGTGAAAGGTTCAACAGGTAACTATTGTCAAAGGGCCCTCAAGAAGGTAAATGGTGCCAGTATATTTTATATCAGGTATCTTAAAGGCCCCCCCATACACCTTACCATCCAATTTCTGTACAATCAACTTTTGTTCTACCGAAACCATGTA
Organism: Ptychadena robeensis; assembly: GCA_036250615.1. NCBI lineage: Eukaryota > Metazoa > Chordata > Amphibia > Anura > Ptychadenidae > Ptychadena > Ptychadena robeensis. The sequence goes on from CM070032.1 coordinate 29,851,494, forward strand.
ATATGAGGAGCTTTCTAAACCTTCAAATCACTATGTATTCTATCAGGGAGGACCGGGCACTACAACCCCTGTTCCCCCAAAAATAAGGCACCCTTAAATTTTTTCCTCACTCTGAAATCTAAGGCATCCCCTGAAAATAAGGCACCCCCGAAGATACTGTACTGTAACTCTGGACAGGGGGGATCAGAGGGGGGAATCAAAATGACACAGGAGGATCTGAAGGGGTTGCTAAAATGGTAATCCCCCCTCTGAGTCTCCTGTGCCATTTTGATTCCCCCTTCTGATCCCCCTGTGTCATTTTAAGTGATCCCCCTACCCTGATACCCCAGTACCCCCCTTAAATAAGACATAGGGCATATTTGGGGGCAAAAATTAATATTAGACATGGTCTTATTTTCGGGTAAACACAGTAGTTGTTGGTAGATCTAATGGCAACTGTATGGAGTGATCTAAAGGTGTATGGTGGGCTTAAGACATTTAAAGAATTTTCTGCTTTATGCGGACAAGGAATTTATTTCGCAGATCATCCACCCTGTGTTATACTGTGGAGAGCTGACTCTGTGACCAGAGTTTTGTGTAGTTGATACAACCTAATCACTAACCTGCCCTCTCTGAGTATAGTAGAGGTATCTTACAGATGCAAATGTGCATATAGCACACTTGATTGGCCCATATTGCTAAGCCTCTCGCTCCCAGTCTGCAGTTCTACTGTTCAGGGATTTGAAGAGACTGAAGCCATACAAATTCAGAACAGATTAAAGGTAGCCCTACTTGGCCCGATTAACGCCCGATTTTTCGGCTGATCCACCATTGTGTGTGTTCCAATCGCCCGGCTGTCGCTCGGCCACAAATTGGGTGCGCCCACCTGGGCAGATTGACCAGGATCGTCCCGCATGTTGGATCGCACACTGATCCAACATGTTAATAAATTCCCCGCAGATCGCATTACTTTGGAGTAGCACACAAAGGGTGACTGCCAATCCTCAGAGTGACTGGCTGCAACGCAATGACGTATTCGCACTGCAATCGGCCACTATTTAATTGGGCAGAGATCAGACCGTGTTTGCCTACCTTTTAGTCTTTTTTTGACAGAATGCGTGACTGCATGAAGTGCAGTTTTTTTCCATGTCTACCTGGAGATCACCTTTAATCTGGGGATCACCTTTAAGAGAAAAGAGCATGAAGTTCCTAGGTTTAATGAGGCACTGTCTGCATGGGGTTTGTTTTCTCCCTTTGTGTTTGTGTTGGTTTTCTTCCACATCCAAAAGCATATTGGAAGGTTATTAGGCTTCCTAATACTGGCCCATGACTATGTCAGGATCATAAGACTAGGAGTATGGTGGGGACATTAGATGGGGAACGTCCCTGAGGCACTCACGTAATGGTGCTGGGTACTATGATGCCAATATAGTAATATTACTATATATATTATCTAAGATCATCATAAACCATATTTACCATTCTCTGCTTTGGTTTATTAGTAAGTAAGCGTGCCCTCGGGTGTGAAGGGAACAGCAGTGCCGGTACACAGTAGGCGTTTGATCTGTAAACAGGTGCCACCAGGCTGCCGAAAGACAACATGAAGAGGAAATGAGATCTGGTGTGGGTTGCCTGTTGACAGACAGGTTTGAGGGATAACAGCTCTGTTCTATTCTAGGTTTGAATGGCTTCAAATGCATACCAGTGAAAATTCATATCAGGGAGAAGCCTTGTGCACAGGCCTCACCACATGTCATAAACTAATGAGATTAGGGCCACAAATGAGCCGACTTTGACATTATCTAGCTGTGAAGAAACAGTTAACAGGCAGCCACTTTGTCTCACAACCAATTTTCCCCTTTGGGTAGCTTAATTGGAGAGGATTTGCTGGTTTATGGCGCTCACATGTTGTTGACATGCTTTGTACAGTTCAGTAATGTCAAAGTGTAAAATAGCAGATGCCGCTGTGTGGATTTTATCTTGGAATTCAGCCATTTACACGGGAGTACAGAATCAAAGAGAGTCCCATTACATCGAACACTGACCGTAATGCACCTACTCCAATCACAAATCCATGCAAATGTAATGAAATGAATAATGATCTTGTTTACATGTAGCCGAATCTGAATTCCCATCCTGCATATTTTTGAAGTGCTAATGGCATAGTTGAATTGCGTTCAAGATGGCCACCCCAGTTCCTGCATTGGTAAAGCCAAGAAATAGGTTCACCTTGAGATGTCTATGACGTCCATCCAAAGAAAGTATAGATCCTGCACTGTGGCAGTAAAATCCTTCAAAATGTACACCTCTCCTGAGGCTTAAGTTACACTGTCGACATCTGCAAAATAGTGCAGGCATTCGCAGGTCATCTAGATTAGGACCCCATAGAGGTCCTATTGGGCGGGAGCCTGAAAACCGACCGACGGACGCCTAATGTTGCCCGTTGGTGACATTAAAGGGTCCTTTACCTGGAGGTTAAAAACGCCAGTGTAAATGAGCCCTTATTCCTCTTCCACTGGTTTTGCCCAACCAGATGTAGAGCTGGATAAGTGTAGCTCTACGATTAAGCCCACCTGGTTGGGCGCAACCAGAGGGGGAAAGAGTCGAAGGAGAGGTGTCCTTTTCTCTGTGTGTTGCACGCTATTTCTAAAAAACTTTTGAAGGATTGTACTGCAAAGGAGTGTGAGATCTATACTTTCTTTGCATGGATGCTATTGAAGCCCAAGACTGACTCTGGTTGTTTCTCTGCAACATTTCTAATTTCCCTCTCATTTCCTGTGAGAGAACTGACAGAATTTATCTTTTAAGACATCAGAATAGGTGTCTATGTCTAGGTGTAATGGGCAGCTTGGTGGCTCAGTGGCTAGCACTGACCATGCAGCTCGCAGGTTTGACTCTTGGCCAGGACAATATCTCCAAGACATGCTGGTATGTTTATTGACTTTCACCCAAAAAAATGTCCAAGATGGCCATACAAGGTTTGATATTTCCGTTTTTCATAGGCTTAAAACGATTGCTTTTTACATTGAAAGTACGATCGACCAAAAGTTATGGAGATCATACAACATAAAATTGATCAAAAAGTAATCCAACATGTCGGTAATGTTCAGTTGTTTGTACAAGTATCCTGCGATTTTTCTAGGTATTTCAATTGATTTGTATGCAATCATACTATGGAGCAATCTAAGTGAAGGAATCAATTGTGGTGGTACAACAGACTGCCAATCGACATTTATATCACACAAGACTATGCTATTTAAGATCTATTGTGCAAAAGTCGACCTGTGTATGGCTAGTTTAAGACTATGACCTAGGCCAGTGATTCTCAACCTATGGGTCGGGACCCCCTGGGGGAGCGAATGCCCATTTCACATGGGTCTCCAAGTTGACTGGGAGAATGCAGATCAAGCAAGCACACTTGACGATGACGTCATCAGGCTGCTGACGAGCTGGCCCGATATGGCGGCCCCCCTTCAAAGTAATGGTATTCGACCAAGGTTTTCCTACATGTTGGATTGGTTGATCCTGCTTGAAGGAAGCCTAGATGGCTCAAATCATGTAATGGATTCAAGCAACATTGGGCACCAGATTTTGCTCCAATTTGTTACATTGGAGCATGTATGCCCGGCTTTACCCTCCCTCCAAACAAACATCCCACACATCATTTGCACAACCAGGGTGGGAAAATATGAGTGAGGGAACATTATACTTACTGATTTTGCAATAAATGGCGTTGTGGAGTGTCTGGTATTTGGAACGCAGAAGTGACGCTATGCATCGGCACTTTCGTGTTCAAAATACACTTTGCACCGTCATTTCCGGGGTCACGGATCTAAAAGTTTGAGAACCACTAACCTAGGCATTATAAGTTACATATTTATATGGTACAAAGGAATTGATGGTGAGCTCCTTTGAGAGATGGTTAGCAATATGACTCAGTAAATCGCTGTGCAAACTGTGGATGCTATACAAATACAAAATAGTAATATATTGGAAGACTTCCTGTCCCATTGGAAGTGTTCTCTTCAAAAGCAAGAACAGCTTTTACCCCAGCGGCTGTATAAAACTATTTGGGTTCCTACATGATTAGCTATTTTAACATATGAAGGGGCAATAACACCTATATCCATCCAGGGGATCTCCTTCATCCCCTAGGAAGATAACTCATGCAGTGTGGAGGAGGACCACGCAGGATATGGTTTTTCTACGTTAACACCCGCCCCTTCCCCATGGAGTTCCAGCTTTTGGATAATCATAAATTATATTGAAATATGGTGATGACATCTGTCAATGTCCTCGGCTGACAGCAATTGTGTAAGCTGAGGGTTTGCTGAAGTTGAAATGGGAAATTACACAGATTTCTCCCCTTAATGTTCTATTTGTGCTTTTCTCTTACGTATAGGAGACTTTGTTTAGTGTGTTAAGAGAGCTGTGACAACCTTCTGCTCTTGGTTGCTGGGAATATTAGAGTTTCTTATCAGCCTCGTCTGGAGGTAATTTCCTGCTTCTGGGAAGCGCTGTGTGATTTCTCAGGTTTGAGAAGGCTTCTGACCCCTGGGCGTTGGGAGAAATCAGTCGTCATTTGCAGGATCTGACTTGTACACTGACACATTTTCATGGAGCGTTCACAGATGCATCAGTGACGTAGCTGCAGAATAAACTGAATAATTGTTAAAGAGCCAACATTCCTCCTAGCTTGCGTTCATGTGGTTGAGTGAAGTAAGAAGTTGCCAGCAACACAATCAAGTTGTCATTTTCTATATATTCCATCCAAATCTTCTGTGATCTGCTCCAGGTAATGGAATGTCGATGGCAGCAGATTGATGAATGTGGTAATGAAAAGTAATGTGAAGAAAAGTAAACATAGACCAGAATATTGTACATTTAGCAGGGAAGGAGATACGTGAGTGATGGCATTTATACATTTGGCTTCTCTTCAAAAAGAAACCGCTTCTCCAAAAAACAATACTACATCCATATACTGTACAGATATGGTCCACTGGAGTCTTCCAGGATTCTCTAGTCATTGACATATACTGTACAGGTATGGTCCACCATTGTGTGTTCCAGGAGTCTGGAGTCATTGATATTTACTGTACAGGTATGGTCCACTAGAGTGTTCCAGGATTCTCTAGTCATTAACATCTACTGTACAGGTATGGTCCACTGGAGTGTTCCAGGATTCTCTAGTCATTGACATCTACTGTACAGGTATGGTCCACTAGAGTGTTCCAGGATTCTCTAGTCGTTGACATATACTGTACAGGTATGGTCCACCATTGTGTGTTCCAGGAGTCTGGAGTCATTGACATCTACTATACAGGTATGGTCCACTGGGTTGTTCCAGGTTTCTTGAGTATTTGACATCTACTGTACAGATATGATCCACCATTGTGTGTTCCAGGATTCAGGAGTCATCTACTGTTCAGGTGTTGTCTAAACCAGTGTTTTCAACCACTGTTCCAGTGTTTTTCAACCACTGTTCCGGGATGTTGCCTGGTGTGCCGTGGGTTTTTGACCCCACCCTCGGCCCTCCTATCTAGCTGCTTCTTATAGTATAAGTCTTATGCTATAAGAGGCAGCTAGATAGGAGGGCTAAGCAACTGCATCCTCACAGAGCCGGTCCGTGTATAACACGGATCAGCTGTATAAGTCTTATACTATAAGACTTATACAGCCGATCCATGTTATACACGGACCGGCTCTGTGAGGATGCGGTTGCTTAGCAACATGCGTCCCCACAGACCAGGGGCGGTGTTCTTGCTCTGCTGGTACGCATCTGCGTTCCAGCGGGGCACCTGCTGATGACGTACTTCTGGCGGGGAACGGAAGTGCGCCGCGATTATGCGTATCGTCGGTGCCCTCTGATTTTTTTCATGAAACATGTGTGCCTTTGCCCTAAAAAGGTTGAAAAACACTGGTCTAAACAAACTGATCTATAGGTGGTGAAGGCGAAACCGGCACCTCTTTATTACAGAAGAGAAATGCTACCCCATGCAATAAAACAAAATTTAGATCTTCCTTAGAATGCACAGAGCGCCCCAATGCCACCAGTCAAAATAGTGGAAGGTCTTAAACCTAGAAGACCATCCAGAGTTTACAATGAGGGAAAAACTTGGATTTTGTTTCTGCTTTAAAGCATGAACACACTAATGTTTTATATAATATACATGAAACCGATCTCTCTTTTAGAACTGTGTGTATGTGGATATATAAGGGAAGTACTTCCCTTTAAGAAACCCCTTCCTCTGCATGGTGCCCAGATCACAAACTGGTGGCCTGTTTGCTGTAGGTCTGGCTAGGTTGAGCCAAGAGCTGCAGAAAATAGCTACAAACACAAATAGTGGTTTCCCAGCGCACGTAGTGTCATAATGAGACCACACAGAAGGGACTCCAGCCGGCTCTGTGCAGCGGCCCTCCTATGTGTTCATCACAAACTTTACAATTTCAGCCTCTTTGTTGCTGCATATCTGCTAGTTTATTGATGTTATGTATACATAGATGCCCAAGAAAACTTTTAATTAAGTGTATTCATACTGGTTATTTCATTGCTAATAAAAATTGAATCTATAATAATCATGCTAATATAAAAAAATTTTTTAAAAATGATTGCATGGCCATCAACTTTGGGGAAAAAAGGGGGACATACAGAAAGTGACGCCAGTGACCTCACTTCCGGTACCAGGCTTCTCGGCTTGGCATTACTTTCCCTACTAATGTCCCACCCCGCTTGTGCTGGTAATCAGCGTGATTTCAAGAATCTAGGAAATGTGAAGTGTTTTATGGTGGAGCTACATGGAAGTCGTGTTGGTAAGCAAATGATTTCAGGGATATGTTAATCCTTTTACCTGGTCATGCAACTCATTTTTAGCCATCTAAAGTAGAATATCCTTAGCACTTTTTTTTGTTTTGATATCGTAAACGATAAAATTTGGAAAGCACATTTTGCTTTGATTTATAGCTGTTAAAATCAACATGAAGCCTGGCCATTTACTAGTTCAAAGATTAAAGAGATTTGATAAATATATTTGATATAATGGCAATTGGGGCTAATGGCTTAATATTTGATCAATACATGATTGACACTGATTCCCCTTTTTTTTGGGGGGGGGGGGGGGGGGGGGTCCACTGCTACCAATTAATTAATGCATGGGCTCCCTGGTGTTTAGTGTGTCAAAGCGGTGTCCTATTAATGGTTATCTATAGATGTTGGTCAACATTGGTCTTTATTAAGCCACATTCTCTGATTTCTTAAAAATAAGATCCATTCAATGTAAGAACCCACTATTCCTGTTATCTGTATTCCTGATCCTTGTTTCAACCATTGGTTCAGTGGATTTTTGTTTAGATTTTTCTCAAATCTAATGTCTTACCCAGTGGTTGGCAACTTATTTGATATGGAGGGCCACAAGTGCGGCCCTCTGCATCACTAAAGGGCCGCACATAACATTGATCCAGGCCCTCCCCCTGTCAACATCTCAGCAGGAGGTGGACCAGATCCCGTCAGGCAGTCAAAACCCCACAGCACCCACTCCCCCTCCTGCCCCTGGGTGCAGCGCTCATATGTAGACCTGGTTTCCCCGATCAACATTGCAAATTTTACTGATGTAGGACCGCCAAAGTTGATTGGGAAAGCTGGGTCAGTGTGTGACCACTACACAGGTAAGTTGCTATGCCCTATGCATTAACAATTTGATTTTGGGGGCCGCATGTGGAGGACCAAGGAGGGCCGCCGAACAATGCCCAAAGGGCCACATGCAGCCCCGTGCCGCAAAAAATTCTATTTAATTACAATTTTAAACTTGCCTTGTAACTTAAATGCTCAGGTGTCTCAGAAAATGGTATCATCACCAAAATTGTTGGAGATGTAGGGAAGGACTTTGGGAAAGTTATAAAATTGCTATATCACATGTAGTTTTTTTCATAAATTAAGTTCAAGGATAAGTCGAAATGTTTTGAGTTGAAAATCTTGACTTCACTTTCAGTTTGATTTATGAAACCCTTCCATACATATGTAACAAATTTTGGTTTTGGTTACATGATACATAACTCACATAGTCAGCCAGTTGAAATATCACGAAGTTCAAAACTCTTACCTGTGCTTACCTTAAGGTAGCCATACACATTTGGATTCTCCCTCGATTCTTGAGGGACAGACTGCAGCGTGGTCATCACGCTGCAGTTTGTCTCTTAAGAATCGAGGATCGGCTGGCACCCTTTGTGTGACTGCTATCCCCATCCAAAGTAATGGGATTGGGTGGGAATCTACCAACATGGCGCATCACCATGTGATCCGGCATGCGGCAGATTCCTGGTTGATCTTACCAGGAGGCCCACCAGATTTTCGTCCAAGCAACGTGTGCGCTTTCCCGCCATTTGGCCCCTGTATGGCTACCTTTAGTTAGTGGCATAGATTATCTGAACAACGTGTGTGGTGATTGGTTGGTTTGTAACCACATCTCCTTTATGATGCCAGTAAGTGAGATTATTATTCTGTCATCAGGTAATGATTTGGAATGCGTTATTCATTGGGATGAGTGTGCTGTAAAACAATGTTTGGACAAGGACTGCTTATGATTATGACAATTTATTTACCTAAAGTAAACCACATCAAAGCAGTCGTTTTCATAGCTTGTGGTTTCCCAATGATCACTGCGCACGTACTATAACAGGGCTTTGAGGTCTATCGAGTTTATTCGAATCATATTCTGTTTTAACATAGAATTGTAGATTCAGATATGGAGTCTGTGTACTATGGAAAAATCCTCAGTATTATATGTAAGGTTTACATGTTCCATGGCCTTCATTTCTTTATATGTCATGTGAGGGCGGCCATTTTCATCTGTAACATATATATTGTGTTGTACATTACATGTAGACCCAAGAACTATGTGCATTATATTGATACTACTCAGATGTGGCTGCTGTATAAGTCACCTTTTCCCAAGTTTTGGTCACCATCTAATACTTATGGGCAACATGTTTTGTTTAGTCTAGTTTTAATTCCTGGTAAATTCTTGACATCAGTCACAGATGATAATGTTTCTGTGACTGAAGCTCTCTTTGTCCTGCTTTTACCCCCACGGTTCTCCCTCATATATGCTTAGAGGGCTCTCCAATGACTCTGTAGATTAATTTAAATTGAATCGCTGATATATCTACCGTAAGTATAAAGCCCCCCATACACCTTACAATGTTACCATACAATTTTTGTACAATCACCTTTTTTCTACTAAAACCATGTTATATGAGGAACTTTCTAAACCTTCCCTGTTCTATCACCTTCCCTACATATTCTTATTATTATTATTATCATTTATTTATATAGCGCCAGCATACTACGCAGCGCTGTACAATACATTACAGTGGAGATACAAACACACAATAACACACAGGTACAGGTATGACATAGGAGGAGTTGAGGACCCTGCCCGGACGGGCTTACAATCTAATAGATAGCAGTAATATATAACTTCCAATCACTATGCATTTTATCAGGGAGGATCCAGCACTACATAGCAGTGATATATACCTTCCAATCACTATGT
>CM070032.1:29861120-29896639 GCA_036250615.1 Ptychadena robeensis
CAAGGAGGACCCGGCACTACATAACAGTGATATATACCTTCCAATCACTATGTATTCTATATATTCTATCAGGAATGACCTGGCACTACATAGTTGTTGGTAGATCTAATGGAAATTGTACAGAGATTGAATGGTGTGTGGTGGGCTTAGGTATGTATTTGGTCTTTTGTACCGTAGTGGGAGATATAGACACCATATATATTCTAGAAAGGGAGGCTGTAACAATATAAAGTGCCGTCTAGGCCGTCCATTAGATGGCAAATAGTGTGTACGTTTCCCTTTGTGTGAGATCAGTTTACTCTTGGTGAGTTTATTAATACCACATGAGAGACTCTATTGCCTTTTGTTTGTCTTAGGTGTGTTTTTATGGTGTTGGGCGACATAAACCATGGCCACCCACCTTTTGTAATCCGTTTTCCCAAGCCGTAAAATCTGGACTTTTACTTCTGCAAATTTTTTTATTTGTTTGGTCGTATATTCATCCTATGACATTGGATTGGCTGTACTTTGGACAAATATGTTGCACTTTATAGTATTGTACAAGTGTTTTTTTATTTTTATTTTTTATTTAAAAAAAAATTTACTCTTTGATGGTAAATTTCACATTTGTACTGATTGATGTGCCATATTAGCGCCTTTCTTCTGAAATGTTTTTTCTGGGTTGACCCTAATACTGTAAACTGTTTGATATTATCCATATATGAGACATTAGGGTCAATAAAAGCATAAAATCGATTGAGCATAAGGGCTTTCACTCTGGATATTTCATTAAAAATAACTGAAAAAAACGAATTGAAAATGCTCATTCTGTTATGTTGGGGCTAGATGAAAGTCATGTTGGTAAGCAAATGGCAATATTTTTCATACCATAAGACGCACATTTTCACCTCCAAAATTGGGGGGTGGCTGCATGTTCTGGTCCGCATGTGTGACGCGTGTGACCGCAACTTGGCTCCCCACCGGCTCTCCTAGCAGATGGGAGATCTGCACTGTATTGGTTATATCATCAGAGCCCTGCTGATATAACCAATGCAGAGTGCGTGTGGGGAAGCTGCATTCACACTGGCAGCCTCGTCACAAACACACAGCCGTAGAAAGGAGACATGAGTGCAGATTCCCCCGCATGTGAGGAAGAGGATACTGTGAAGTGTGCTCTCTAGTGACACCATTTTCATGCTGTGGCAGAAATTGGGTACTGCAGGGGATTTTTCCCCCAATTGATTTGAACATTTAAAAATTTTTTTTCTAGCTTTCCTGCTCTAAAAACTGGGTGCGTCTTATAGTCCTAAAAATGTGGTATATCTGAGAGATGTTTATTCTTTACTCATGCAACTCGTTTTTAGCCACCTAAAGTAGAATGTTCTTAGCATCAGGAGGATACGGAATGTGATATTTAATGATTAGAATACAGATTAAGCTGCTTCACTTTCATCATGGATAGCTTGGTGGTCATTGAGGTCATAGATTTAGCTTTAGCAAGTATGGGTTAGGATCCCGCTGGGAAAAGAAGGCTTTAGGTGAGGCGCCTCTCCAAGAGCCATCTTTTTCTGGTGGGATCCTCCCCCATACGTGCTATTACTTACCAGAGGTAAGAACGCAGCATCCACTACCACCGGTGACCTACAGGCCTATTTGAGCGAGACCACGCACCACTTGTACACTTCATGAAGACGGTATATCTGACCATTTCTTCACAAATTGACATATTATGAGCAGTTGCTGGTAAAAACTCAAACCCAATGTTGGGTCTTCAGAACACCAGCAAACCAAAAAATCACGCTACCATCAATACAGAACTTATTCTTTTCTCACTGTTTTAGTTTCCGCTCCTTATCAGTTGTAACCCCCCCTTTTTATATATTTTTCTTTTGGGGGTCTGTTTGCATTCACTGCAATAAAACCCCCCACACAGCGAATCCTTAAATCTAGATTTAGCGTTGTCTGTATACACTTTCTGCATTTTTTATCCTATAGTCCACACATGATCAAGTTTCATCCTGCAAGTTTCTCCCACACCATCGCTGTGCCTTTGGAACTTGTGTTTCCTTAGATTTTCCTTTTTAGGGTCCGGACTAATGAGGACCATGCATGTCATTTTTGGCGCCCTCCAGAATACGTTGACACTATATAAATGAATCTAATCTCACAGGGCTTCCTTGAACAGCAGCGCGCATATGGTAGTATTCTGAGGATTTACTGTGTTTTTCCTGTCCAGCGTGTTGAAATCGCTTCCACAAACAACACGTAGAAGGTAACTGGAGCCTCCCAGTTGTTCATTGTTTTCCTAAAGGTCATATTTGAGAAGAGATATTTCAGCACTGGAAGTCATCCCAATCACATCTGGTCTTCTGGAGAGAATTACTCGGGCTTTGTGACTAATAAAGGTTTCTAATGCTTGGAACTAATGGCGATTTTCTCTGACTGTCTGCTCTGCACCGTAAAAGTACAACTTCTTAATTGATAAGGGGGACGGTCTTCCCAAGTGATCATAGCCGCCCTATTCTATGAACACGGGGTCAAGGAAAACTAAAGCTAGCCATAGCCATACACAGGTCCACTTTTTTTTGCACTATCGATCTTAGATTTGATTGTGTTGTGCGATTTGACCTCCTGAGCGTTACGCATGCATGTGGCATCATTTTTGTTTTTAAACCACGCCACAGGCGATTGCGGTGGAGAACAATATTCTCCGCCAGGATTTTCAGCTCGTGCACTACTCTGGTGTCACTGAAGACACCATAGTTGTGCTGGGAAAAGGCGACGCCCCTCCAATACATGGAGGTTTATGGCGGCGCCTACTCAAGCCCCCTTTGCATCAGCGGTGACGCGATCGGGGGCAAACCCAGAAGCATGGGCGTACCTGATGCACAGAATCACCAGGGGAATACGGCGGACAGGTAAGTTTCTCCAAAAGTAACTGAGGCGAAGTTTAATGATGGATGAAACTCAGCCCGAGTTAGCTCGGGCCAAACATGGTGTGCATGCTCTATAGTACGGTCGCATACAAATTTATCAAAATAACTAGAAAATCCGTCCGATCACTGCGCGATTTTTGTTCGATTTCTTTTTCAGATGACCATGTGAATGTCTCATTATAGTGAAATGTATTGTACATAAAAAAAGGAGTAAAACTAATCTAATCTTACTATTTTTTGTGGTCTCCTTCACCCGCCTGGGTTCGTCTAGTCAGCCTCTTGATTGGCCGGCCAGGACTATGTAAGGCAGCACAGTGCCCTGAAAGGCGGGCAAGGAGCCCATCAGGGCAGGAAAGACACCTTTCCCGATGTGTGACAAAGAAGCCTAAATTTAATCTGTATACTGACGCCAAGTGTTCACTGGGGGCATCTTGTGGATAAAATTTATATTGCACAGGATGTTTACCCAATTCAGATTAATGCTCTAACACTTGAAATATTTTGTCCCCATAGTCTAAAATTTGGGTGCGTTTTTACAGTATATAAAAACGTAAAGCTCCCTCAAGATTGACTATAAATGAATATAAATGCAGAAAATGTGCATTTCAGGAATCTAAAGCAGGCCATACACGGGTCAGATTTTCAATCAATCAACTTAAAACAATCAATTTTTAAGTCGTTATAAAATTGTATGTCGATTGTATCATGCCCCATATGTAGTACAAGATTTTTGATCGATTTTTGATCGATTTTTTTTTCACTCGACATAACAATCGATCCAAAATTTTCCGATTGAAATTTCAATCAGAAGTGAGGTAGAATAGGTAGAAAAAAAATCGATCAAAAATTGGTTGACCACACTTGGTTCTCAAAATACTGAACCAATTTTCAATCGACCGATCAAAATTTACCATCCAGTCCGATCAAAAAACGACTGAATTTTCACTCAATTTTGATCGGATTAAGTCGATTTAACCAGGTGGGCAAAACTCAATTATCAATCAATCGACTAAAAAATTGATCGTTTTGAGTCGATTGATTGAAAATCTGACCCGTGTATGGGCTGCTTTAATGACTGGAGGATGTTTATTTTTGCTTCTGCAATTTATCTTGTTAAATCTTTATATGTACACACTATTATCATTGTACATTGTAAAACATAGCCGTCTCATGCCTTGTTTTGTGAAGTATTGCTCTCCTATATATCTTTGAGACAGGAGCTCCTGCAGTCTTCTTGTAATCTGTTATTTATTGTAATGAAATGAAATGGTGGTTCGGCATTAGTCTTGGGGGCATTGAGTAGGTCAGAACATAATTAACAGTGTAAGCCAAGCTCAGCTAATTAGAGACTTTGAAGGTCATGCTGTAGATTACTCTGTAGACCACCCTGGTATATGTTCCTTCTCTTTTTATAGACGTTCTTCATTCATTATACTGTGTTTACCTAAAAATGATTGTGCTAATGCTGTAACTATTTATTAAGCTATACTCGGAAGACTCAGAAATGATGGTCTAGCTTAGTGGTTACCAAACTTTCCCTGCAGGGCCCCCCTTTTCTATTTAGGAACATTATCGAGCCCTCCCCCCTCCCTATTCAAACACATGTTAAAAATGAGGGCCAGCGTCCCCCTGGAATACCTTCACGCCCCCCCCCCCTGGGGTGCCCACCCTCCAGTTTGGGAACCACTGGTCTAGCTCATGGAGGGCAAAGTAGACTTTTTTTCTGTCTCTTAGTGTGGTGGTTACCTTGTAGTTTGGGAAGCATCTTCTTGGATGTCATGGTTTGCCTTCCTCTTTGCCTTTTATACATTGTGTGTTTTAAAGCATTGTTTCTCTTGTCCCAATATCTTATAGGCTTTGATCAATTGGTGATTGACTCTCAAAGGCACCCCACGAAAACCCCTTGGGGCTATCTCTATAACATTGTTCTGGGGAAATAATTGCCGTTGAAATTTGTTTGGCTGTTACCTTGAGTCCCAGATTTTAATATTTCTCAGTCACCCACCTGGAAAACTATACAGATCACTGACTTCACTAATGACATGCTTGTTCTAGGTCAGCAACTTTAAGTATTGAGGTCAGGGTGGTTAAGACCATTCCTTTTTGTTGGTCAGTCAATCCACTAAACCAATACCGAGTGGTGATAGAGGAGGCCTAACTAAAGAAGTATCTTCATAATAGAGCTGTTTAGTTTACAGATGTTTATAAAGATTATCTCAAGTTAATAAGCTCCATGCAGATCAGCTCTCTGGACTACGGAAAACACCTTTCTCCTCTATTATGGAGGTGAAAGGAGATATTTTTTAGGGCAACAATAGATCCTTGTTCTGGAGGTGTGATTTGGCTGGAGCAACTGATATAAAATATAAAGATCTAGTTTATGATATTTTAAATATCCTTAAATTGAGCCATTAAAGGGTATCGCTTAACCTCCACATTTTCTAACTTCTCAAAGAGAATCCCACCCTACCCAGATTCTCCATTAATCTTATCTATAAAACCAAGATATCCTTTTGCCTTCCCTTTTTTACCATAAGAACAGGTAGTCCAGTTTAGCGTCCCTTAAGTAAGAGAAATTGAAGTAATGGGGCCATGCAGGAGCAGAGCCAGGAAAGTTTCCAATAGAGAAGACTTGTGTCCACTGCTGCTTTTTTCATGTGTCCGCAGCTAGGGAAAAGGCGCAGGGAGGACACCTCCCATTCTAATAAATGGGACAGTGTCCACTCTGCATATTCTGAGAGGCGCACCCACAGTGCTGATTTGAAGCTCCTGGCGACCAAGTTCTTATAGCAGCACCGCATGGTGGCGCCAGAGACAGCTGAAGATCAATGGAGGTGTCTCTAAGACAAGAAAGGTAGGTCCAGCGCAGGGAATCCGCAGTGGACATATGGCCTATGGAAGCAGAGCATTTTCCTGGATCAGAACTGCTTAGATATGCCTTGTTGAGCAAAAAAAAAAGGACCCTTATATTTTCAGAGAGTAAAAGCCCCCACACACGTACAGAGTGGGGCCCGACGGTTCAACAGTGAAGTGCAGTGTGATGACGTCCTCACGTTGCACCCCGTCGCTTACAGCATCAGCGGGCACCCATTGAAACTAATGCCATCAGCCAGAGACATGTCTGTTCTCTGGCCGACCGAGCTTTGGGGCTGCTATATAGATTGCTTTCTAGGTACCAAACAATTATTAATTGAATGGAATTTATGAAAGGCTTTATCAGTACAGTTTTCCTCACTGTCCTTGGCTTTGGTCAGCATTGTGATGTCATGTGAGGCATTCATTTCTTATCACAATCAGATTGATGTGTGTGGTGGTAAATAACACTTGGTGACACTCTGATTTCCAAATAAATCTTGTTGCATTCCATTAGAGCACAGATTGTGTTTACTCTTCCCAGTTGCTGGTCCCAGCAGCTGACACTCACACCTAGTTCTCTACGTGTACGTGTCGACATGCATTCCTCTTTACCCAGAAGCTGCCGGGCCTTTGCTTTTTATTTCTTGTACAATGTGACAGATGTGTTTTCAATCTATACAACCAGCTTTCCATGCCTGAGCTCACATGTATAAGCTGTGACTTCCAGAATGAGTGAGCCCATTGTAATGCAGTATATGGAGAGCTGGAAGGGGGCCAGGTATTCATCCGCGTGACAGCTCAATGTTTTGTCTCTTCTCCCCCCAGCAGACTGGCCCGGCACAGCGGAGGCCGCGGAAACTGGTGCCCCATAGTACAGATTAGTGTTGAGGGGCCTATAAGGAGCAGCAATGGAGGGAAATGGATTTCAAATGATGACTTGTTGAAATAAATACGACCAACAGTGACCTAGTTTTATTTTACAATGAGAGAACATTTCATATGAAGCTCTGAACCATCCAGACATGTCTGTGCCAGTCCCTTATATCTCTTGTATCAGTAGCTTGTACAGAGAATGTGTAGCATTATAGGAAAGATTTGTTCTTTGCATGAGAAATGTTAACCATGCAGGCAGGACCACAGGAACGGATATGTATATATAACCAGGGGTGCACATAACTTCTTAGTGAGCTCCTTTAGATGAGTACCAGGAGATGGTGTTTGGTACTCTCCCCATATGTAGGGTGGTCTACCTTACTGTCTCCCTTGCTGTCCTCTGTGTCAGCCTCCTGCATGGTAGATTCTGCTGCAGATGGACCTCACTGTTCCTGATTGAGCCTCCGGTAAGCTGCCTCTATCCACAGGTCACCAGCTGGATTTGGGTCAAATGTAACTCACAGTACAACACGTTTGAACCCCCAGATCTCATACCTCAGTAGTGACACCCTGACATTTTCTGGCTTAGTAACTAACCCCTGAGACTACCTGCATTATTCCAGCTGTCACACTGAGCTTTTCTCTTGTCAGATTTTACCCTTACATATGCCTACTCTGACTCCAATTTCACACCCCTAACTGCAACCTTTCATATTTATTCATGTTTCCTGCAGTTATCCAAGTGACATAAATTGTATACAAGTAACATTTAGCTGCGGCCGCCCAGACACGGAGCGCCTCCGAGTTGTTAATATGCATATGAGCTTTGTAACAATAATGCAGGTACGCAGAGCTAGTTTTCCAGCTCCATTTAGTAACCAAACCTTTTCCTTTTATTTCCAGGTCTCTTTCTCATACTCGGCCTAATTCTGTACCCTGCTGGTTGGGGATCCCAGAAGGTGGTTAGTTACTGTGGACATTATGCCTCGGCGTACAAGCTCGGAGAATGCTCCTTAGGCTGGGCTTTCTACACCGCCATCGGAGGAACCGTCCTCACCTTCATCTGTGCCGTCTTCTCTGCACAGGCCGAAATTGCCACTTCCAGCGACAAAGTTCAGGAAGAAATAGAAGAAGGAAAGAACCTCATCTGCTTACTTTAACAAGCGGCGGTGTGCTGCCCCTTACTACAAAGACTTCATAAAGGGATCAACTTGTTTACATGGCCCACAGCGTACATTGGTGGACTAATGTTCCAATGACGCCCCGCTGCCTTTTCTCCCTGTGTGAGAAGATTTTTGGGACCTAAAGACAAGATGGCGCTGCATGGCACAAGAAGCTGCAGCCATGTTGACCTGTGTACAGTTCTCAATAGAAGTATTCCTGGTTCTACAAGTCACTTTAAAACTGATTTTTCCCATAGCATAAAGACAACCATGTATTTCTGTCTTTTTGTTTTGTCCACTTTCTAGTTTTCTTATGTGTGTTTATGTATGTGTGTGTAAGAGCGTGTGTGTTTTTTAAAATATTTTCTGTAGCCACTGCAAATCTCTGCGTACCACTACTATTGATGGAACAGGCAACTGGAAATGATGTCCTAGCGTTCTCTCACGTGGTTCATTATGTGGTGCCAATGAATGTCTAAGAAACTCGAGAAAAAAATGTTCGGCTTGGAAAGAACCACTGCAGTTAATATGGAAGGAACCATTTGTACACCATTCCTTAGTGGGCCTTAGCTAGGTGTATTAAATATGTAGTAAATCAATACCACTGTGATGTAGGAGTACAAACAATACATCTCTACTGGAGAGTCAATGTGCCTATTAATGTGTGCCTACATACAGACCGCAGGCCTTTATTAATTCGGTGCTCAGCTTGTCTCATAACGTTTTTACAATTTCTGTACAATCAACTTTTGTTCTACCATAACCATGTAATATGAGAAGCTTTCTAATCCTTCCAATCCCTATGTATTCTATCAGGGAGGAACCAGAATTACATAGTTGTTGGTAGATCTAAAGAAAATTGTATGGAGTGATCTATAAAGGTGTATGCTTTAGACGGGTCTTCTGTCAATCAAAATTGTTATTGTGAGTATTGCAATTCATTTCAATATAAGGTATTGTAGAGCTAATCCCACAAGATACCTTGTTGTCCAGTTGTGTTCCTTGGTGCCCATCTTTCAGTATGCTTTGTCACTTTCATGGCTTAAACCTCCCAACTTGGATTCCATTGTCCAATGAGATTGTCCAAGGTGCCATTAAAGAAATGTATTGGGCAGGCCATGGTAACTGATGGAGCTTATACGCAAAGTCACACTATTGCTAGTAATAAAAGGCTGCTGGCTAGGCAAAAAGAAAATCACCGTCTATAGGTTTATGTTTTTTATTGGTGCCAAAATCGGATCATTTTGTATAATAAAGTAAAGATGACGCCCTTGTGGAAGTCCTAGCTAACATACAATGCAGCCCATTGGTGTCGCCTACAGTTTTTGCAACAAACCAAAGTCATCTGGTGATAGATCTGGTCTATGGAGGACACCTACAGATACTGTAGTATCCATCCAACCTGCACATTCCACTACCCCACCTCATACACAATTGTTTTTCTGTGTTAACAGTAGGTGATGCCACCTGGTGGTACACTGGCATTGGTGCCCATCAGATCATCTCTGTTATGTTAAAGAGTTAACATTCAGGCATGTAAAGACACAAATGAATGTACATAAAATGTAAGCTAACGCATTAGCCCAATGTGGACACTTGGCAGCACAGTCAGTTGTCACCAAGTTGAGCCTTGTTGCTGTGCCAGGTCCTTGAAAAGCACTATTTGTGCTTATTTTTGTAATTCAGGACCAGATACTAGGTGCTCCGTATTCACATGCTGTTCCCGAGGGTGTATTGGGGTCAATGCATAATGTATCTTTTGTTTTCTTCTCTTTTTTTGCATCTGATAATTGAAAAATGTACTCCCCATCTTTCTTTCTTCAAGGTTCTTAGGCTCTTTGTCTATGCTGTGAACAGTGATCTTTTGTCAGACACAATGGTTTTCATGAAGGTAGTAATCATGATTGTCAGTATTATCCATTGTATAAATAAAGGGCTATAATCATATGATTATCAGTGGATATCTGAGAAGGGCCTCTTCTACTTCCTTACTCCTCAGTTGTTGCCTAACCGCAGAGGGTGGATGGGGTCATTGACTACCAAACAAGAGGATGTGAGGAAGCCTTCTCCAGGGCTTGTACTTGTGGGATGTAGCAAGGATAGTTTTCTGGTTGATGGGCCAACTTCTCCCAAACTTGTGATTTTGATGTTTAACCTGCAGCCATCTGGCAGAGCTCACTGTCTTTTTAGACTCTTCATTCACTAAATATATTTTGGATGGTGTTTCAATATAAATACATGGGTCGATTTTTTGTTCGATTCCTGAACAATCATTTGTAAGGTCCATATAATGACCAAGCATTCCTCTGTGATTATGTTATAACAAGCAAATAATTTTTAGGTATTTAACACTTTTTCAATGGTTCCCTTTAAGGTGCATGTCAATTGATATAATCACCATATAGGCCAGTGGTTCCTAATTCGATCCCTATTCGATGTAGTACCATTTTCGAACCTCCCCCTCCCTATTGAAACATAGGTTCAGAATAAGAGCCTCCGCCCCCCAGCAATACCCCCAGTTTGGGAACTGATCTAGGCGAAGAGCGGCGGGTTTTCAATCTTTTTGTTTTATATATATTTTTATATATAATCCATTACATCCACTGCCCCTCTATAATTGATATATCCAATGCATTTTGCCTATTTCGCACTTTTTCAGGGATTTACAGCAATCGGTGTTTTCAATATATACGCTGATTCCTGTTGGCAATTAAAATAACTAATATGTCATGAAAGATCAACTAAGCAATGACAATGCTATTGGGACCAATCCAATCAAGCAAGAAACTTCAACCATCTCCCAAATCAAACGGGGGAGCAGTTTGATAAACAATGCGGGGAAGCTTGATTTATAAGGATCGCCATCAGCCTCCTGCTTCCCTTGTATGTCTTGCCTTGACCAGTCACTGTGGTTGTCCACCCATTCCTCCAAACATCCAATCCAATGACCCAAACCAAGCTCACAAAGCTCTGAAATAATAATCCCCCAATTTCAAACCATACGTGACAAGACATTTATGGACAATCAGACCTGTGTTTATAAGCCCCATCTAAAGTAATGGCAATCGAAAAGGGTTTACCAACATGTTGGTTTTCTGTTTGACCAAGCTCGATTGATCCTGATCGAAGAAAGGATGGATGAAATTGATTCGAGAAAAATCGAACACCACGATAGCGCTCAGGGATCGATTGTGCTTGAATCTAGTCAAAAATCGTCCCGTGTATGGCCAGCCTTAGAGCCAGCCTTAGTTTCCATTTTTGCCTTTTAACTGCATTCTTTTCAGGAAGTTATATCCAGTAGGCAGAGCATTAGGATTGTTTTCATATTTGAGTCTCCCATTAAATCTTGTGTTTTTAGTCTACTACTTGTGGTTTAAGCCGACATGCACATAGGGAGGAAGATCATTTATTCCTTATTGGAAATGATTACAATATAAGTAATGATTAAAACAGTCAGCCATTTGCGTCCTGTTTCTTAGCTAACTCATAGCACTCTGGGAATCCTTTGCTAAATCTATTCTTACTGAATCTGTTTTTATATCTTGATTTGTACAACAAGTTACAAAGTGAAAAAAAAATGGACCAAACCTCATTCTAGTTACCCTTTAATGCATGGTGCCCTGAAATTTTAATCTTTATTTAGATATGTTTGATATCTTACTGACATGAATGTTTATTCCTGAATCTTCTCTATTCTACCATCTAATACAGTGGTTCTCAACCTGTGGGTCAGGACCCCCTTAGGGGTTGTACAGCCATTTTACAGGGGTCGCCGTGTTTACTGAAATCATCAGAGCTGATGCCCACATCATCATCACAAGCATGGTGAGAAAATAGGAGGGAGGGGACGTTGTACTTGCCTAATGACCTGGTATTTGAAGTGACGCTCCACACCAACACTTCTATGTTACAAAAAGAGGAAGTCACTTCCAGGGTTGCGGATCTTAAATTGAGAACTACTGATCTTATATGTCCAGCAGGAACTATGTTTATGACATCTCTGAGCACTATTCTAAAACTAAGCACAAACCTTGACCACTTACCATAAAGATGTACCTCTGCTTGGTTGGATCGTGATCAGACTGTACTTACACTATTCATATCCTACATGTTCGTGTAGTTAGCAAACAAGATGGCGTTGGCTTTCTCTTAAAGGTTGTAGATGTGTGCAAGATTGGCCATGTAATCTGCATACACGATTCATGTATTATGTGCCATAACCTGTCCATCCTGAGAGAGAACGATCTGTAAAATGAAGTGCAATACCCGAAATAAATGATTATTGTGAAGCCGTGTGCTTCACATTGAGGACTAGGGCACCATATGCTGCATGCCTCTGTGATAGAAGTGTATTGTGTGTGCCAGCAAAGGGTGCACTTTACCACCCTCGAAGGAAAGAAATGTGGTCTTATCTTTGTAAATAATCTGTGTATGGAAGTCACAAACAAATCGTCATGCTTTGATACTGTGAGCTCAGAGTCCTTTGGGAATAAGGACTATCTGACACTCCAATAATAAAGATGTTTTTGTGTGTGATCAACTCTGTGTTGTGTTTCCTTTTGTTGTACCAGTTGTCTTATTATTAAAGTAAAAACATCTTGGTAGTCACATCATCATGTCCCAGTTACGAGGCTATGGAGTTACGTTTTCCGGAATGAGAACCATTATCTAGAAGCCTCTAATGGCCATACACATTACTGCAGTCCATTAACCCCTCCCTCCTCTATCAAGGGAGAATCTACCCGTGTATGCCTACTTTTAGGGTAAGTTTCCACATACGTCGGGACCCTCGAGTAGCAGATAGACATTGCCTGCACGGCGGATGGTCTGTCTACACATCCGCCGGTGCAAACACGTCTACGTTGAGCCTTGCAGCAGCGGAGCGGCTCAGCGCTGTGAAGACAGATCCTCCGCTGAGCAGGTAAGTGTATCTGCTACGTTGGGGTCCCCCCTCTATACGAGGGTCCCGACGCATGTGGAAACAAGCCTTTAATGTGCCAACCTTCAAATAATAATTTATTGAAAAGAGAGCTAATAGAAAAGATCGGTCAAATGCCTCCAATTTCCAAAGGGATACTTGAGGGGCTTTAAAGTCATACCATAGATCACTTACACCAAAAACTTTCACCTGTTCCCTCGTGGGACTCTAAGTTGGAGTAGTGGCCTCTAGCATGACTACGAGGTAAATGGAGCAGTGAAAAAATATATAAAAGATATAAGCTTTATTGGTGACACATGTCACAAAACGCATAAAAAATACACTGGTGTGGCCAGGATCCAGATATATATAAAACATGTAAACAGGTGGCCTACTATACCGGAACATACATACGGCATAGAGGCTATGACTAACAGACTTCAACTAACAGCCTATAGCAGATATTTGGTGCATCAAGAGGCTACATGTTTCGCCGGGTATGGCTTCGTCAGGCCCTGTACACCTTTAGCTGAGTTAGTCTGTGTAGATAAACGAAAGACTTTTAATGTGTGTAAATCTAGATAGGGAAAACAGCAAATGGGGGTGAATCATATACTGGTATACCTTGGATAATAAAAGATAACCTCATCCGAGGTAGAAAAGAATGCCGGGGGATGTCTTGTGCTGGCGTGATGGGTAGCAGGGGTGTCTCAAACAAACTGGGGAACGGCACCCGGTCTGAGCCTCACCGGAGTGTTCAGCAAGGAGAAGAGAGCTGTGATATGCGATCTTTAATAGGTCTGTTGGATTCCATCAGACCTATTAAAGATCGCATATCACAGCTCTCTTCTCCATGCTGAACACTCCGGTGAGGCTCAGACCGGGTGCCGTTCCCCAGTTTGGTGTGTACATGATAAGTTTTAGTACAGAACGTATTCCATCATCACCAGATGCTGTGTTCTCCGATCTCCATCACAGACCTGAAGAGTTGGACTGGGGCAGAAGTGCAATATATGGATGAAACCGCTGTACTATGCATGTGCGTCCTATATTTAAATGTCTCCTATGTTCATCTAAATGTAGCCATACACGGGTCGATTCGTCGTCGAATGCTGCTGCATTACTACTCCGCACGTACTCCGATTGCCAAACGATCGACCCCAAAAAACCCAACATGTCCGATCCCATTTTGTTTGGCGTGAACGCACGCTGTGATCGATCAGTCAAAAATCGAGTAACAAAAATTGACCCATGTGTGGGAGCCTTTACAGTTTCACGTTGACTTACGTTTACCTTTCAATATAACCAATAAAATAGATTAGTCATTGCGCTGTCTCCTGTCCCCACCAACACAATGTCTTGGCATGTGGAGAGAAAAAATAAACAGTCTTCCTCACCGTGTATTCAGCCTGTGGTTACATGGTCCACCTCGGATTCCTTCCCCACGTTCTCACAAGGCCGTCCAGCTGTGGCTTATAAATGGGACAAATTATTTTTACAGCTCAAGCCGGGAGTATGGAAAGTGTGATGAATTCTATTCATACGCCTAGAAGATAGTTGGCAATTAATGCAGCAGCAGTCATTTCAATTTCAAGTTGGATGAAAGTTATATCAAGGTGGGGCTTATTGAAGCATCTAAAAGTGGTATTCAGTAAAGGTTGGTGTTTGGTGAGTTCACTTACTGCTTGAAAATGTACCTTAGGCCTAGTACATACTACCTGATTTTTTTTTTATCGAAGCGCCCTCGGTGTGTGACTATTCATGATCCTACCCGGTGCACAAAAGTGAACCACGCAAAAAACACGGGTGTCTTCGTTTGCCCCGCTCCTAAAGGAGCTAAGGGCTCGTTCTCCGAAAAGGGGTTACGTTACTTGGTCCAAGGAGCCGAAGCCACTTGACCAGAATTCCCGTTCCCCAAACTGGAGTCCAGTCTCCCTAATACTAGGGACCGTTGGGGTCCTCCTTACACTTCACCAACCAATCCAATGTATTTATCATTTGGTAGAAATTGCCAAAACTACAGGTAGTCCCTGAGTTACAGACATCTGACTTAAAGCGTATGTAGAAAAATAATTCTTTATATAAAATCAACCTTATTAAATTTGAGCCGGTAGGCGTAGCACACCAAAATGACATGCTTGTTATGATCGCCACTTGTACCTACTGAATAGCACCTCCAGGTGCCTGCTGAGCAGATTACAGGTTGGTCTTATATGCAAATATTGACTATCCCCACATGGTGGTTAGCTCCAACCTTAGTCCTAAGCTTAATTAGACAAGCAACTGATGTTTGTTACAGGCAAATAGTAGGAATGGTAGGCGGTGGGCCTGAGCTATTCACCATGAAAATTGGTCAATATTTGCTTATGAAAGCCATCTAGAATATGGTGCCTACATAGACGCTGGTGATGAAACACAAACATGACACAATGAAAGTCAATTGTTCAAAATGAATAAAGTGTACTGTATATTTATGGAGGTTACATTGAGCAGTATATGTATAAGGAGGTTTAGGTGGTTAAGTGACCACAGCTCTTGCTGCTTCTTTAGCAATCACCTTATGGACATGGAGTCTTTGATGAGGTTCTTCTGCTATTCTTTTCCAACTCTTTAACTCCAGCAGATGACTACTCTAGTCACACAGACTGCAGAGTTCAATACATACTAGAAATCTTGACCATCTCTAGGATCCGCATAGCCTAGGTTCCTACCCAGAGGCCCCTCCGCTGGTACATAGTCTACATAACATCGAACCTTCACCCACCCAGACCATTCTAGAATAGAATTATGTTCATAAATTTGCGCAACCTTATCATTTTGGAGCACAACCTGAAATATTTTGTAATACACAGAGCCCCAAATACTGACCACGTAGCAGGAACCTATCATGGCTTTATCCAACCCACTGAGGTCTGAAACCTCCATTTCAGGCTGTTGATGTCACCTAATGTTCTCCATAGCATTTTTATTCGCTTCAGCCAACCCTTGTGGTTGGACCTTTTCTGCTATTGTACTATACAGTAGACCAGTGGTGAACGACTGAGGTAATATGGAGGGCCACAAGTGCCCTCAGCACCACTAAAGGGCCGCACATAAAATTTTCAATCTATACCGACTTGTATGATCAGTTTATAATGACAGCTGGCAGATCTAGAAGTCATTTTAAAATAACAAAACTTGTCATAGATATCAAAGGTTATCTACCTCATAGAGATCATCAAAGCCTTTGGGGGCACATAACCTCTGATTTCAAAGGTTATGTGCCCCTATTCTGTTCCTCTTCTCCTCTTCCCACTGTAAGAAGATCATGGGGGATCAGTGGACAGGTGAGTTTCTATGCATTATGCATTAACCGGTTTTGGGGGGCCGCAAGTGGAGGACAGGATGGGGGGGGGGGGCACTGAAGAATGCCCAAAGGGCCGCAGGTTTGGCACCTGGGCAGTAGACTATAGAGTGTCTTACTAGCTGTAGGGATGGGTTTGATATAACCAGGGTGGGGAATTACATGTAGTATGTGTTTGAGTCAACACAAAGTTTTCTTGCTAAGGAACATTCCCACCTTCCTGTTAGACACAATCTAGGAGAAGAAATGGAAGGTTCTAGGGATCTGGCAGAAATAGGATTTGCACTTCTGAACTGCACAGTAACAGAGAATACATTTTGGGGTAAATAGACCTTTTCATCTCTATACAATGCGGCAGTGATTTATAGCAGATGGTCCCTCTAGCACGGCAGTAGCCCTCAGAGATATTAATACTTTTGCAGAGTTTCCAAATGGTGAAAAGCGGAGAATAAAGGGCTCACGTTTCTGTTTCCTGTGGGGCTCCGATTGCTCCTCTGAACAGCTCATTCAAACTTTGAGAGTAGAAATAGTCAAATTCGAATTCCCCTGAATGAATGGAGGTCTCGGGTCTGGAATGTGGAAATTTAGAGGTCAAATGGATCCATTTAATCCTTCAGGAGACTAATGAGTGTGCCATGTTACAACATTTGTTGTGTC
Source organism: Ptychadena robeensis (assembly GCA_036250615.1). Classification (NCBI taxonomy): domain Eukaryota; kingdom Metazoa; phylum Chordata; class Amphibia; order Anura; family Ptychadenidae; genus Ptychadena; species Ptychadena robeensis. Next base: position 29,877,846 of record CM070032.1, read on the forward strand.
CCTCACATGTGTGGTGGCAGCAGGACCTGTCAGGCGGTTCATGTAATATGTGGCATAGCAGGAACTGGATAGCTTGTTATGTTATAGGGAGATCAGATGGCGCGGTTCCTCACATGTTATGTCTACAACAATATTTGTACAACTGATACGGTTCCATCTTTATAGGACATGACGCTGGATTCCTTAAGTGGGATCCCGAAACTCAGGAAATTGAGATTCTTAACAGAAGGAGATATTCTTTTTTATGTTATACTATAATAGTCAGGGGTGCACATATGTGATACTCTGGTACTCATAAGTGGCCAAAAACTAGCTCTGCGTACCTGCATTATTGTTACACAGCTCATATTCCTACAACTTGGAGGCGCTGCGTGTCCTGGCGGCCGCAGCTAAATGTTACATGTATGCAATTTATGTCCCTTGGATAATTGCAGGGAAACATAAATATCTAGGAAAGGTTGCAGTTAGGGGAGTGAGATTGGGAATGTAAATTAATTATCCAAAAACTAAATATCTGACTTCTAAGGGTGTTGGAGATCTGAGGGGTGAAAGTCAAAGTAGACATATGTAAGATTAAAATCTTACAAGAGAAAAGTACTGTGTGACAGCTGGAATAACATGAATGACATGACATTCGGACTGCAGGTAGTCTCAGGGGTAAGTTACTAAGCCAGAAAATTTCAGGGTTGTCTTACTGAGGTATGAGATCTGGGGGTTTAAATGTGTTGTATTGTGAGAGTTACATGTGACCCAAAGCCAGCTGGTGACCTGTGGATGGAGACAGCTAATCAGAGGATCAATCAGGAACAGGGAGGTCCATCTTCAGCAGAATCTACCATGCAGGAGGCTGACGCAGAGGACAGTGAGGAAGACCACCCTACATATGGGGTGAGTACCAAACACCATCTCCTGGTACTCACATTAGGAGCTCACTAAAAAAGTTATGTGCACCCCTGGCTATAGAGCATAACTGTAGTCTCACACATTATTTTATTGCAGTTTATGGGTTTTATTTTCTTTCTTTTGCAAATGGCTTTGAAAGCCTGACTTGCTGCCTTAGGGTATGTTTCCACTTCGGGCTAGCGGATCGGCAGAAGCCGTGGGAACAGCCAGAGCTGTAGAATGTGGATAAGGTACGTCAGCATTTGACTCCACTATGTGCTAAAACCCTGCATTGAACGCAGGAATATTCACACAGTGCAGCATCCACCCATTGACAGTAATAGGGCTATGAAAGAGCTGACTCCACAGCCCCTCAGGGCCCCCAATACATTGGTCTGAGCCTTCATCATGTTAATGTCAAAGCATAGCTCCACGTCGACATCAAACGGAGGCTTGACGGCTGATGCTTTCATTGATAATCAATGGACGTGTCACATTGCCGTATGACCAACATGCTCTGGCGCGCTAGTTATACATCAGCCCATTCATTTTAGGGGGCCGCATTGTCGGATGCGCTATGTAGCATGGCTGATAAAATGTTCCTAACGGAATGAAAAAGGGGGGCTTGCACTTGTTGGAAAACAAGAAGGTTGACAGGCATTGGCTGCATTGGGCTGATCTTTTCATGGAATAAGCATCAATAGCCTAAAGGTTGCCATACACAGGTCGATGTCTGTGAGATAGATCAGCTATCGAAGGAGCTCAGGGCGCAGCACTGCTGCGTCATCGAGCTCAGCTGATGCTTTGCATGGGGACACGTGATAGATGACCACGAGCGCGCATGGCCTGAGGTCAGTGCTCGAAAGTTTGCAATAAGTAAAATCACACTAATGCAGTAATCACTATGGGCTTGTCCCCACTTAGGCGATCTCCTGCAATCATAATGGCGGCGCTGAGATCACGGGCGATTGTTATCACCTGGAAAGCAGGCAGAAAGTGGGGGGTGGGACAGGAAATCTTGCCTGATCACTCCAAATCAAATACTTGGCTTTACATAAATGGGAACTATGACACTTATATGCTCAAAGTGTATTATTTAAGTCGATTTTCGTTCTTTCTGATGGCCGACTCCATTCACACACAGACACACTTGTCACAGGATCACAGGTGCCCGGGGCTATGCAATAGTCATTTCTATACCTAGAAGACGGGATCACTGCATTCCAGGATTGACTTGTAAATAGACAATAGAATCAATACTTTTATTTACCAAATTGTTGGTTCCCTGTTCAATCAGCTTTCTTCGAGCAGGATGAGGAAAGGATGAATGCAATCAATTTGGGCACAATCACAGTGAGTGTGCACGGTGATCGATTGCGATCAAAGCTATAAAAAAAACAAGCCGTGTATGTTTAGCCTAATTCTACCCAGGACTGTCTACACGAGTTCAGGCTGTGTGGTAGGTACTAAAATGTGAATTGGTGATTAGAAATCTACAATATAAGGGTATGTCTCCACTGCATTCTCGACTCCATTCTGGCGTAGTGCAGTACGTCAACCTCTGGCCAGCAGATAGGCAGAACACCATGAGAACAGCCAGTCCGGTAGGAGGGTATGTGGATCAGCTCAGTTGGGTCCCCCACCAAGAAACACACTACGCGATTCTTGATGGGAGATTCGCAAATAAGTAATTCAGAAGACGGAATTTCAGTACAATGTGTTTCATGTTTATTTGATGCAATATATAGAATGGCCACAAGATGTCACTACCATCTAAGTTTTTTTTTTCAGCTTAGCTCTGGCTTCACAATGTTCTTTTACTTATTATTTTGCTAGGGGCGACATTCACCCAGCACTGCACACTGTGTGTACCTGAACTCAGGGAACTGCCTGTCTAGGGTCTAGGCCAGATTGCGCCTGCAGTTACCCGAGTACTTGAAATACAGCAGCTTTTGCTCTGGGTAGGCCTTATTTTCAGGAGAGGGTTTAAGACCCATCCCTCTTAGAAAATGGTGTTAAACTATGCTCAGTTGGTGTCATTTAATATTGTGTATCCAATGATGAATCCATTTATGCAAATTGAATATTAATATTAGTTATATAATAGAACAGGAAATATGATTTTTTTTTCTCTGCTCAGTTTGTGCTCTGCCCTAGTTGGGATCGGGCCCACATGCCAGTCCTCTGCTAGCCCGCAGCGATTCTGCATCACTGCAGGTCTTCAGCAAAGAGGTGGGGGGCGCCATAGACCTCCATTGTAATGGAGGGGAGCTGCATTCCTGGCCCACATGAACGATGATGCCAACAACAAAAAAATCCACCATCTCTAGTAGTCAGTATACCCCCAAAATAAAACCTAGCTGCTACGCCCCCCCCCCCCCTGTGCTCTACCCCCCAAAAAAAGAACTACCATGTCCCAGAGACAGCTTCCATATTTAGGTAAGACAGGAGGTGTTTTCTCACCTCTTCTAAACTGAGAAACAAGCCCTAAAATTTATATAGGACAGTGTCAGGGAAACAGGGTATCACAAGTGTTCCCAGATCACCAAGAAAATGACCTTGGAGTCTACAGCTATGAAACACATACATAATGAAGCCCACACCATTTCATACCACACAATGACACAATGGACGTCCGTAAATATTCATTTTATTCTAGGACACTCTGTGTTAATACAATAAATATACAAAACATCTGAACTACTCAGACATGCAACACAGAGTGGGAAAGAGTAAATTTGTACAGGACAATGACTTCCACCTTCTCATTACTGTCATGGGAGAGCATTATTAGTCATTTACAAAATATACAAACATCTTTCAGAGAAATAAAATCCAAGCTTTAGAATGCAGAAAGGCGGCTGGGTGCGGCATTCCAGTGTACCACTCATCTCACCCGGGGACATGACCACTTACCCCCATGGAGGCGGCCTGTGTGGACTAGTACTATATCTCTTGTGTTAGAGAGAGCCGGAAGGTGGATGTTGTATCGGTATGGAGACTGAAGAAGGGATCTGAGACAGCTTGCTTCTCTAATGGCTTCAGTTATCCAATAAAAGGGGATCACTGGGACTCCAAACTCTCTGTATTCATTGATGGGTAACACGGTACAAAATGTAAAATGTGGGTTTACACATGTTGATTTTTTCGTTCAATCAACGAAGAACTAACAATTTTTTGGTTGATTGGACAAAAATCTGTTTGACCTTGAACAAAAAAATCGTTCGAACATGTTGGTAAATTTGAATCTGTCGTAACTTCGAATGTATTTTCATTCGATATCGAGATGGACGAACAAAAAATCTAATGTTACATTTGATAAATGAGCGAACGATGTTCTACGACATCGAACAAAAAAATCGAATTGCCAGTTGATTGAAGGAAACATCTACACGTGTAAACCCACCTTAAGAAGAGGATCTGATTGGTAAAGTAAATAAAAGTCGAGAATTATACTAGAACATAAAGCAGCCTATCACAAGTCAGCAACGATGATTTCCGATTGGCTCCTGTGAATTGTTTTAACTACGTCAGTAATTCAGAAAAAGCCTAAAGGCTTGTACTTACTTGAGCGATCAGCTGCAGCCTGCGGCGATGGCGGGTGGCAGATCAAGCGCAATTGATCACATGATTTTTGAAAAAAAAAGTGCATTATGGGTAACAGGACCATTCAAAGTATTAAAATGAGGAAAAACCATGCCAGATCGCCCACATAGAGAATTAATGGATGCGATTTTTGATTGCATTCATTCATGTCTATGGGCCTGATCAGGGCTGAAAAATTGCGTCCGCCCCCGTAATCAAAAACGCAGGGAGCCACGATTCTCATGGCAGGTCACACTGTGTTCGCACGCTGCCTTTAGTTGAAATGGCGACAAGCCCATACAACTAAATGGGAGCGGGCACCCGCGATTGCCACGCGCATCTAAAATCGCGTCTGTGTTGCGGCTTATTGCTCAAGTGGGGCAAGTCCCAACATGCCATACCTTCATGGTTCAACAGATTGGATAACATCCCCAAGAATACAGTCTAGCCCAAACGTAGTCACTTCCACCATTTGTAATGGAAACAAAGAAGTCAGAGATAAACTAGTTTCCTTATTGATATTTTTTCAGATTATTCAGCCAGTGTGTGTGTGTCTATCTGCAGAGTGTGAGGTGACATTAACAATATAATAGTTTCACTGTTGGGTCTAAGAAATAAAGTCGCCTATAGAAATCACTGACATTTTCAGCTTTCATGCAGCACAGTCATTGCTGAGTAAAGGACCGCTAAACTTTCCAGACCTATGTGCATTAATAACTAATTTTCCTAAATGACACAACTCCAGTGAGATCAGTCCGCTATGATATATGACGAAGCTAATGGTTCATAGATTTCATCGAAGGGAAAGGGTTTTAGATGAAACAATTCAGTCATTTTGCTTATAACATGTACACAGGAATTCAGTACAATTCTGTTAGAAATCAGGACGTTTAGCAGCCATCTACAATGTGTCTGTCATTATATGACATGCTGTGTCTATCCTTACATTAATTGCATGTAAACACTGTCTGCAATAGTCACTTAAGCATTACAAAGTTTGCTAACCGCAATGAGGAAATCAGACTTTGTTGGTATTCACATAGCATTAGCGCCTGCCGAAAACTGCGCAATGAACACCAAAGTAATGAACCAAGGCCTTCCATCTAAGGTCAAGGCCAATGATGAGGTGATCGGGTTGGGAGTACCTGGAACAGTCATCAAAATCTAACGTTCACCAGAAGGAGGATAGAAATAACTGCTATACACAGAGCTTCCTCTACTGACTCAGCTCTCAGTGGTGGCCTCCTTAAATTGTTTTACCTAGTCAGGCTGAAGGCAGAGTCATGGTCATGAATATATCTTTACCAGTGGTGGGCACAGCTAGGGGGTCAGCCAAGGTGGCCTTCTATGTTAAAATCGCTCTGTCAGAGAGATGAGAGAGATCGCTTCCCATGGTCAGTTCTCTTCTCCTTCTGCTAATTGCACACAGTCCACCCACCCTCCCATACCGCTGTCAGACAATTAAGAAACCATGGGGGATTTAGCTGCAGACAGGAGATGAGTGCATGTTGTGTGTGTGTCTCTGTGTGTTTGTCTCTTTGTGAATTATAAATGTTTCTGTGTGATTGATGTGTATATATGATGCATTTCTTTGCATAATTGGTGTGTGTGCTGGTGTATGGTAATTGGAAATAAGGAGCCCGACGGTCCTTTTAAAGCATGTCTGAATCCTTCTACTTACTATACTATATGCAGAATGAGCTCAGGCCTGACACCACAATGGTGCATGTGACAGATTTTCTGACTGTCATAGGTAAAGCAATACTGGCCCATGAGTCATGGGTGAATGGTCACAATGCAAAGTAGGATTGTATCAATCATAGCTGAACAGTACTTCAGTACATGCGTTGTACTTCAGTACATGCGGGTCACTTCAATGATTCCGCATAAAGCAGTGAGATGACATTCTTTCTCAAACAAAAGCACCCATCGTGGCTGAAGCGGGTGTTATTATGTTTAGGGATACACTGCACTGCATGTGGGCAGCGAGTGCTTTATATTAATAATCCCATAGCATGCAATTACACCAGAATTATACATTTATTATTGAAGAATCATTTGCATAGTTGTTTAACCGTCTTGTAGTTATTGAAGAAAGAACATGGTGTGGAGATTACACAAGTTTTAAAATGTCATGCATTCAGTCTCCTAGTTTACTGCATGGGGTTCATACATGAGGGGAATATGAAAGATTCAATAATCTCCTCCTACAGAAGAGCCCTACCAATGGATGTTTGTTTGAAGAGTGAGATGCTCGGGTCATTCTGATAAAAGTCATTCCTACCAGTTTTTACATTTTTACACAGCATTCACAATGGACAATTTTCTCTATAATGGCAAAAAAAGAAATGAACATGTACACAGCTCTCGCTAATGTAATATAATGACTCACAATAACATTCATTGTAAAGAGCCGTCTCCAACAGCTTCCAGTTTAATCTTCTACTTATGTGACCCACAAACCATGACCCCTTGCTTGCCTTGCTAACTCCATGTTCTAATTGCTGTTGCCACCCATAGACACACGGGTCACAAATTTGAACACTATTTTACTTTTGGTGACCCCCAAGCCTGGGGCATCTCCTACACCCCACTGGAGACAGACCAGCATCCCTTCTATCCCACAAGCAATAAACTAGCCCCTTTTTTTTATAAAGCCTCTAAAGCAGACATGGGGCAAACCGACCCTTTAGTCTTTTAATTCGGCCCTTTGCCACCATGGTGCCAAGATGCTGTGGCTCTCTCATGCTTGTTCTCTGCAATAAGAGGAGATTATGTCTAGGATATTATTGTTTGTTCTCTTCCTAATGGCCATAGTTTGCCTGCGACAGAACGTTTAAGCTTTCTATCAAAAGCCTCAGTTAATTATAAATTTTTAAAGCTCCCATCCATGCTACGAGGACTTGGGACACCTATGCTGGGCGGCCCTTTCAGGCTCTTGGTTCGGCCCATCTGTCAAACTTTAAAACCCATTGCGGCCCATGATTCAAAAAGTTTGCCCACCCCTACTGTAGACCCATGATCTGCTCACCTAATATTTCTATCTAGTGTTGGGTGAGGTTGTTGTGTAGAAATCACAAGACAAGACATTACTAAAGTGCAAATCTGGGTATTGATTCCCTGCCAATAAGTTTTTTGCTGGATTGTAAAAAAGAAATCAGAGGGGTCAAAGTCAAGTTACAGGACAGTTTTTTTCCCATAGGTCTCTGTGAAAAATCATTGTCCTGAGCCCTCTAATGGAGTCACCATAGGAATACTGCCAATGGCAGTCTGGAAAGCAGTAAATACCCAGCAGGACCTAAACTTAAATGTCAGTTTCTTCTCAGCTGCCTGACTGTCTGCCTGCAGACCACACTTTATCAGTAGGTGCTACTACCCTCTTTATTCATGGCACTGACCAAATGAGCCCCCTAGATTCCTGTATTCTTTGATGAGAATAACGCATGGAAACATTCTTACAAGAAAACCTGTACTGATGACAGAATGAGTTCTGGCCCTGCTTGCCTCCTTCTGAAAAGGGCACCTGTACCCAACTATGGATTTTTACAACACTCAGACACTCAGGTTTGAGACAGGTCCTAATGACTTACTATCCAAACTGTTAGAAGAATGGCAGCCTGTCAAGTCCTTTCTGCCATGAGAAATATAGATAGAAGGGATATAATGCGTGTCTGTTGTGAACTTTAGGAATGAAGTTCTCAGAAATACTTACAGCTACAAAGAGGGCTGAGATGGTAATGGTAAAATGGCTTTTTGTTCAGAATGCTTTTTATGTGCACAGTGCAGGCACAAGTACCCTGCAAATTTAATGGTCTTCATACATTGTCTATATAGTTTGCTCAGCACAGGTTTTGTAAAGTAGTGCAGCACAGTACATCCCACCCATAGAGGAAATGGCTGTGCTGATCGCATGTGGAATAGTTCTAGTCCAATAAAAAGATGATATATTAACAAACTTTACAACTTCCACAACTTATTTTAAACATTTGACCACTCTTGCCCACCTGCTTACAATAAAATGAAAACTGCTGTGTACATATCCTAATTATTGTTCTGTCACACATACCTAAAAACAAATTAAAAGATATAACTATATGCAGGCAGCCAATAAAATGTGTCAATTTAGAAGTGTCAATATGTATTAACAGAGTCTGTATACATTTAATTACACAATATACGTCATCGGTTGCTAAAATTCTTACCAGTAAGGTAGATAAAAGGTGGAATATCTATTCTCCAAAACAAAAAGACTAGCAGAGCCTGAAAAACAAACCATTGTTTGGCGGCTATTTGTCATCTAGATGCAAAATATGTGAAAAGACTCATACCAGAGTTCTAGGATAATGGATAAGCCAAATTCCAGGAAAAAAAAAATTTATGACCGGATCCGAAATTGTCTTGGCTACCGTTAGCGGACGCTTCAAAGCATACAGCAGGAAACACACTTCCACTAGAAGTTACTTTAAAGAAAACAAACAAAAGAACAATGCACTGCATTAAATACAAATGGTCAAACAGAAAGGTTTAAAGAGACATCACAAAACACACACAGAAAAAAAAAAACAACACACAAAAAAAAGGCTAAGGTGACCAGTGAATCCATATCTCGACGTGCCATGATAGCGAGGGGTTGTGGATTGCCCACCATTGCTGTACAGAATGCAGCATAAACACTGATTATGTTTTCCTTTCTGGATGACTGCAGTAACCACTCTAAGCCAGCAGGTGGCAAACCGATATCGGGTTAAGGAAACAAAGGTTAGACAAGCAACCGTTGTCACATGACCTATTCGGAAATATATATACATACTTGAACCTTGTTTGTCCACACAAACTGAGAGTAAACACAATACTGTAGCTCATGCTTGTTCCTCCTTGGAAAACATGTCAGCTCCAAAAGCCATTTGTGCTTCAGAATTCGATAAACCTGCTACAAGCAGACAGGACGGTTGCTTGTGAAATGTGTATCCACATACAGTCATCACTGTCTAACAGAAGGATAGAGATGACAAGAGTATGGTTTTTAAAATGGACAACATACCAACAAAAGTATTAAAAAAAATGTTGCACTTTCAGCAGTAGAAATCAGAAATACTTTCTCCAGTTAGGACCTTAGTACAATTCCCATCTAATAACGCCATATTCACACTATAATCAACCACCAGATATCACTTAAACAATGTCGGGGGCAGAGCATTGCAAGCTCAAGAAAGTAAGGACTGGGGAGGGGTGTACAGGAGATCCAGTAACAGCATTATTGGTTTAGACCATGCACAACCAATATGCCCAGGGAGTGCCGGAGGTGCCCGCATTAACATGTGACAATCCATGTCCAACTGGCACTAAATGGGCGTTAATGTAGCAAATACACATGGCAAGTGCAATTGGAAGTCTTTTTGTGGGTGCTGCAAACACGGCTGGAGGAGGGGAGCGTGACTGGACAGAGATAACTGGTGATGGTCGCTTGCAGCTGGCTTACATCTGGCCACCCTTGAAAGCATTCTGAGCGGCATTGTTCGCAGCGGAGGAAGCAGCGTTGGCTGCAGCAGTCTGCACGGTTTTGTTAGACATCACCCCTGTGGCAAATTCCTGCTGAGCCTTTTCAAAGCTGGCGCCTGTTGTCCGGTACAGTCCGTGCACCTGAAGGCAAGAGAAGAAAATGTCAGATTAACGGATCCATAAACATCTATTACATGCGATGTGGCCAAATCCAAGTGCAAGTCGCATCATACAAGGCAAAGACTTGCCATGGTACTATGGTTTTTTTATGGATAAAATTTCATACCGAATTTTAAGGGCGCCACTTTTATCTGGCTTTATACCGTGGGCACCTTTTATCTGGCTCTACACCGCAGAAGCCACTTTTATCTGGCTCTACACTGCGGGCGCCTCTTTTATCCCCCAGCTCTCATACCTCAGTAGTGCACCCCTGAAATTTTCATTGAAGCTAACGGCCGGAACACAAAGGGTGCCCGCCGATACTGTCAGCTCTGGAGAGCAGTGTGATGACGTCATCACGCTGCAATCCAGAGCTGATCAGTCCTGCTCTGTCGGCCCCCACTTGGTACGTGTGTGGGGGCCTTTAGTAACTAACCCCTGAGACTACATGCAGTCCAAATGTCAACCTTTCATAGCTATATTCCAGATGTCAAACAGTGCTTGAGATTTTACCCATACATACCTACTCTTACCTACCTGACTTTCAATATCCAGATCTCCAATCCAGAAGTCCATTGGAGTACCTACTTTCCCAGTTTCACACCCCTTACTGCAACCTTTCATAGTTATATTATTGCTTCCCTGCAGTTATTCAATTGGCAAATTGTATACATTTAACCTCCCTAGCGCACCGCCTGTACCGCACCGTTTTTAACAGTGTGGTACAGGCAATGGCAGCAGTGTACAAGGTACACTGCCTGCCATTTCCTCCCTCCCCCCTCCCCTCTCCACACAGCCAGTGTCATTCATGACACTGGCAGTGAGGTCTGGAGAGCAGAAGCCCCTCCATTAACATGGAGGTCTAGGGCACTGCTCACCCTCGCCCCCTTCCGCGTCACCGTGATCAGTGAAGCCGCAGAACCCCAGAAATGCTGCGGCTGGAAGCAGCATCGCCGTAGCTTTCCGGATATGCGGCTTTCATGGGAGCACAGCTCATCCAGAGTTTGTTCTTCACACAAACTCTGGACGAGATGGGCTCGTGATGAACACTAAGGAGGTTAACAAAAACTAAAATATTTCTGGTAAGCTAAAACTTTTACAGTAGTGTATAGCGGATAAAGTGAAGTTGTTTGTACAGCTATTTGAAGTGTTTAAGCTTTAATTTCAATTGGGGAAAAAAATCCTAATACAAACATCAGCCACAAGATGCCTCCAGTGAACACATGGTCACAATGCAAATAAATAAAGGTCATTTGCACAAAGCATATCGCACAGAGCGGTAATAGTATACAGACTCTACAGTCACATAATATCATGACCTTCTATTCACCCAGCACAGCTTTCTCCTCTGACACCTAAAGCTGGTAGTTTGAAGACACATAAGACAGTACATACACCTAGTATGTCTAAATCCTTTCTAACCGTCTTCAAGGTTCATTTTAGCTCACACAGGTTAAAAGGTGATAAAGAAAAGGTTCTGATTTCTGTGCCAACTAGAACCCTTTACCTGAATGTAAAGTAAAGGAATCTAATGATATGGGAATTATTATTGTATAATATGTTACACATAGAAGAGTGAAAAGTGAAAGATCCATTTGGAACAGAACATAGAGACATCTGACTGCAGAGATAACCTACTGTATACAAGAGTTCTCCAATACAAGCAAGTGATTTGACATCTCACCTTTTTAAACATTGCTAGAGATATTACTGCAGACGCTGTGAAGAGGGCAGCAATTATAATCATTATTATCCCCACTGGAATATTCATGTTTAGTGCAGTTAGTGCAGAAATCCACCCACTGAAAGAGAAGAAAAGAAAACAGTTTAGCAATGAATATCAACACTTCAAGTTAGGAATTAACTGATATGCTGAGGATCCAAAGAAAAAACTGCTTTGTGCGAGATTCAGAAAAAAAAGAAAAACCTTTGCCCAAAATAGAAACAAACAGGAGTGAAGAAATGCTATAGAGCAAGAATGCTTTCACAAAATGTACCATCTCTTTCTGACTATAAGACACACTTTTTAACCATTTAAATCAGCCAAGCGAAAAAGCCACTGCCAAGAAGTAGATCTTAGCTGCATTAGCACTAGCAGTACCCATTCTCCGAACACACTGACCAACTTATGGAGAGAGACATTTTACAATGAAACAGCATGAGTTGTGTATGTGCATTAACATTCTGCATTGCAATACATACATCTTGTGACAGAGTAATTTCAGCTGTAAATAGCTGCTCATGGGTAAGTTGTTCAGTGACAGATTGTAAAATGTGTCTATTAAGTTGTTCAGTGTGTTCAGAGAGTAGGTACTGCTAGTGTTTTGATTTCTTATAATGGAGCATGCACAGGAAATGGATTGATCATGCTTCAATTGATCACACTGTGTGGTTCTAAGATCAATCAATGTTAGACTGACCATATTTAAATTGCACAATACGATTGAATCTTAGGGCACCCACACACCTTACAATCTTACCATACAATTTTCTTTGTTATTCAAAAACCATGTAATATGAGGACCTTTCTAACCTTTCAATCACTATGTATTCTATCAGGGAGGATCCTGCACTACATAGTTGTTGGTAGAACGAAAGGAAATTGTATGGAGTGATCTAATGGTTTTTGGGGGGCTAACGTGCAAAAGTCGATGTGTGTATGGCTAGCTTTAGTTTTGATCCTTTCTTTACAATAAGGGTGTTTAAAGACGCTACATATTTATTGGTCATATACGATTCTATTCAGTGGCAATCTATAGATTATCGCATTATGTACAACCTGCCATTCCACATCACTACCTGACCATAATCATAGTCCTTGCAGCATGACCCCTTCCTCTCATCTTGCCCCTCATTGGTCAGAACAGGCTATTTGGCTGTGCATCTGAACAGGGCTTTAGACCTTATTCCAAGTATTCTCTGGGTAACTTCTTTTAATATGTAACATGTATGCTTCTTGTATCAATATATAACTACATGATTAGGTAATACATTCATTGTGCTTTACCAAATCTGCAGCAAAAGTCTGAGAAAACAAAGAAAGCATCTGGTAGCTATAAGGAACGCACTTTCCATTTCCGACAGTTTGTTCACTGAGACAAAAAGTCTCAGTGCTCGGCAATGTTTGGCAGCGACGTATTCTTAGTACAGAGAATTGCAGTCAGACCTTGTCTGAGTACTCACCCAAATGATCATAAATCAAATGTTATATGTGACTTTCACCTACAGCAGAGGGATGCGCTCAGAACAAGGAGTAAGGGTGGTTGTGAAGCAGGTATCAAAGGTTAGGTACTTCCTAACATTAGGTAATAGGGCTGGGGGACCAAAATTTTAAATCCCGATATAGCACAATTTATATCACGATAACAATATATATGACATTTTTATTTATTTTATTATATAGAATTTTTTTGTTAGTTCAATTAATAAATAAAAATGCATGATTGGCTGTGTTGCCCGATGACATGAAATGCTGCTCCCCAAAAGGAGGTGGGGAAAATGTAAATAAATCTGAAACAGACCCGATAGAAGTCACTGCTACAAGTATAAAACTATATAGGCGATAATGCATCTGCTGCGTTCCTATGTGTGTGGAAGTGTTGCAGCCAGGGAGTTGAAATTTTGCATGGAAGTAATCTAAAGCTGGCCATACACCTTCAGATTTCTCTGTCAGATTTCCTTCAGATCAGATCAGATCTACCAACAACCATATAGTATAGTGTCCTCCCTGATAGAATACATAGTGATTGGAAGGTGTAGAAAGGTCCTCATATTACATGGTTTTGGTAAAACAAAATCTGATCTGAAGGAAATCTGAAGGTGTATGGCCAGCTTAAAGGTTCAAAGTAAAGTTGACTGACTGCTAAGCTGACCCACTTAATCCTGTTTATTCTGTTCATTAATGTACAAAAGTTTGGATCACTTCTAAGTGGGACAAGACATTCAGCATAGCAGCCCAGCAATTAGGGTGTTCCTTAAGCCCCCCCATACACCTTACCATACAATTTCTGTACAATCAAACTTTGTTGTACCAAAACCATGTAATATGAGGACCTTTCTAATCCTTCCAATCACATTGTATTCTATCAGGGAGGACCCGGCACTACATAGTTACTGGTAGATCTGAAGATGTATGGTGGCTTGTTAAAGCCTACAACCCAACAAAAGTAACATTTAAGAAAGAGGTTTGGAACTAGTCAGGCTTTTATTTTTGACGGCTAAGGGTACAGAAAAATGTGCCCCGAATTTCTGCCCTGCTGCCTCGAAATGTTTAATGAGAATGAATTCAAAATTAAAACGTATAGGCAAGATTTCACTGGTGAGAGTAGCTTTGTGCTGCCAACTCTGCTCATATGATGGTTGGTTGGCAGTATGGGCAGTTAGAGGAGAAGAAACTCAACAGTAGGTGACATGATCTATACTACCACACACTAAAAAGCGGCTTTTATTGGTCCAGTGCATAGCTGTCAAATTCTGGCCTGCTGAGAATATATTCTTTGCCTGCAGCAGACTTTTCAGATCCACCTTTTCAGCAGCCCCATTGCCAGCGACACTCACATAAGGGTCATCAGGCCTGCAACTTTGTCAAAGTTTCCATCTTGGCCTGCTTTGAACTGGAGTTAGACACCCCTAACCTAGTGATTGTGTTAGGTTTGTGACATGTTGCGCTTGTGTATGGAAGATGCTTGTGCTGCGACTGCAAAAATGCAGTACACTGTATTGTGTGCGCATTGTGTGTTACCAGCAACGCAAGAGTAGGTCTAGTATTAAAAGTACACAGGTTAACCCTAGCTGTCCTGTGCTGCAGACTGAAACTGAGTCAATCTTAAGCTAGCCATACACAGTTAGATCCCCATTCGCTTTGCCGGCAATCGATTGCAGTGCGGTAACGCCGCCAGTCTGCTTGCGGCAAAATGAACGGGATTCGAGATGTGCACCACTAACACATAGATTCCCACTCAATACTTTGTATGGTGCTCCTTGTGCCATTTTGACCTTTTCGGGTAGATTGCTCAAGGTGGGGTATGGTATATGTATACATGTATGGGGGCTTAAAGCTTTTAAGCTTGATGGAATCAGGTTCAGTTTGCCTGCCAATTGTCAATATATTGGCATCTTATTAAGCATCTCTACTGATGACAATGGTTACACCAGACACGAAGCAAGGTAAAATCTGCTAAAACAAAATATGACAGAGGATTAAGTTTTAACTTTTTTTAATAAACAAAAATCTGACTTACCAGTTACCCCAGCCTTTAAACCCTGCGGCTTGAAGGACATGCACAGCAAACTGACAGATGTACACAAAGAAGAACACAAAGAACCTGAAAGAACTGTCACTCCTGCAGAGAAACGAAGAATGGGAATTTAGAGCAATATATTCAGATTGGTGGGGGGTGTACATGTATAAAAAAAAGGAACATGAAAATGAACTCAATTAAAATGTAGATAACTACCACTTCAAAAGCTGAACTTCAGCAAACATTTGATATAGGCAAGGTGCCCACTGCAAGGGTTAAATGCTTATATAAAGCTAGCCACACACGTTTCAATCGATGCTTGACTAGATCGAGGAATTCAAATCGTCTAATTGAAAATCGATCTTAAATCGCATCAACGTACACCCCACATTGAGTTTGCGATTGTGGTGAGATTTCGATTCCAAAATATTACTAAAATCGTTGATTTTGGTCTGGAAACGATTGAAGTTCAGATTGAAGTGGTCTATGTTATTATATTGAATCTAATCGATCCAGGAGAAACACCACAAACATCCACGATTATAAAACGATTTTGACACAATCGACGATGATTTTCCATCATGTCCGATCAAAATTCGATCAATTTTTCTGCCTTCATCGAACAATTATCGTCAATTGTACCATGTGGGCATTTCTTGATTTTCGTTCAATCTATGAAAAAATTCATCTAATCGAGCATCGTTTGAACCAGTGTGTGGCTAGCTTAAGACTTTAGGCATCAGAAGAGAAGATTTGCTTATCTAATCTTTCTCTTTCCAACATCCACCCTGTGGACAGGTCCTGGGTGTCTCATGTATTGCATTGTGATGATGTCACAGGCTCGGATCATGGAGCCCAGGATAAGGTAAGGACATTTTCTCTTTTGCCCTCTGTAGACAAACCAGGGAATAATTACAACATTGCTAAGGGCCCCCACACACCTTTAGATTTCTCTGTCAGATTTTCTTTAGATGTCCTTTTGTGTTACCAAAACCATGTAATATGAGGGACTTTCTAAACCATCAAGTCTATCTGTGTTCAATCGCAAAGGACCCGGCACTACATAGTTGTTGGTAGATGTAAAGGATACCTGACAGAGAGATCTAAAGCTGGCCATAAACCTTTAGATTTCTCTGTCAGATTTCCCTTAGATCTCTTTTTGTTTTACCAAAACCATGTAATATGAGGGACTTTCTAAACAATTAAGTCTACCTGTGTTCAATCACAGAGGACCCAGCACTACATATTTGTTGGTAGATCTAAAATATATCTGACAGAGAGATCTAAAGGTGTATGGCCAGCTTAAGAGTTCAATATTGGACTCTGGGAGATTGACCCTAATGACTTGGACCTGAGACTGCTGTCAAATTTGTGATTTTGTCGCTTTTTGTCTGGGCGACGGTCATCAGGACAAATAATAAAATAGTGAATTTTCCTAATAGGAATACTAAAACATGATTGAGCTTCTCTTAACTGAATCAAAAGAAAAACTTTTTTTGTCTGGAGTCTAACTTGAATACAAATGGTTCTCCATCCATATAGAACTACCTTTGGCAGTGATGGATTTTACCATCAGGTTGGGATATCCTTAGAGCTGGGCATAGATGGGCAGATTCCCCATCCGAAATAACGGCTGGCACACAAAGGGTGCCCGGCCAATTCTCTGCACTAGCGGCCGCGCGTGATGACACCATCACGCCCGCTAGGTCAGCTGGGCAGTTGACAGGAAAACGACCCATCTATGCCCAGCTTAAGAAATACAGGAGTAGTGTGGTCTGCTTCCTCCGCACCGAAGGGGGCGGCACCATAGACCTGCATGTTAATGGAAGGGGCGTCGCTTTTCCCTGCACACACCGCCGGCTTCTAATTGACACCAGATGTGTGAAGTGAGCCAGGAGGACAGCAGGGAATCACAGTGTACTCCGCTGCTATTGCCCAGGAAGCTACTTTTTGCACCATGAAAAAAAAGAGGTTAAGCTTTATTGCTGGATATTTAAAAATATATTTGTCAAATACATTTATTGAAAATACAAATTGTAGAACAAAGAAGTTATTGTTCCACCATAGGGGGGCGATTTGTGTGTTGAAACAAATCTGTTTAGGTATGACATGCCATGGCGATGGTGTAAAGCCTACCAACTTATTCTCTTTTTCACTGGGGCACATAGAGGTTTGAGGAACCAAGGTTTTATTTCGGCATTATGTGGCCAATTTTAAAGCAGTGATTAAGCAAATATTACCATCTTCATGTACATGTTATAACTGCAGACACAATAATATAAGAGCTTTGCATGTACACCTGCCAGTAAATATACACATTTACATTTTACAAAGGCTGCTAGATTTTTAGGTGCTATAAGCCTATTCATAGAAGAACAGCGAATATCATTACTGTACCTGAATGCTCCATAAAGGGGTCTGTACCAGCAAACAAATGAGCAGGGAGTGAAAAGCAAAAACCATAGGATTGCCAGTCCAAAGTCAACACCTCGGGCCGTGTCAACGCAGAACCAGGCTAAACAACCGAATATATTTACAAAAAGGGTGACCGTATGAACTGCAGAAAGACAAAAGGGGAAAAAAAAGGAAAATCAAACAGTGACGAAAGTCAAACGAACATGTGAGAAGCAGTACAATGCTAAATGACACAATACAAAGAAACTTTAAAGCTTTATAAATACAGAAATACTAAAGCTACATTGTAAGCTGTAATATAAACCCGGCAATGCACAGCTCAATTTCCGGCCAATCGTTTTGCAGAGTGACTCAGGAATCGCCAAACGATTGCAAATCAAAGCGCACCACTTTGGGTGTTTGATCCCTGGCTGATACTGTGGATGGGGATTGAGGGTCCCAATGCAAAATAATGACACTCGAACAGGCATTTATCACTATGTCGGATCCCTGTTCGATTGACATTTTTGGGAATCGAATGCTGCCGACCTTGAACGTTCAATCCTGCTCAAATGCTCAAGGTAGGCTGCGTTTGATTCCAAAAACGCTCATTTACCACGATTGATCGTTCTGGAATCTAATACAAAATCGAGCCGTGTATGGTGACCGTAAAATGTCTGACACTATAGTTGGCTATCATGCTGCACATTAGGTGGAACTGCTATTTAAAAGGTATCTTTGGAAAGGAACGTACGCTTAAAGAACTCCATTCTTGTTCAATTTATGACACCTATTGTATTTTGCACCATATCGGTTGATATAATGTTGTGAAAAATTTTCAATAAAAATATATAAAAAAATCAAAAAAAAATCAAAAAAATAAAAAAGGTATCTTTGTCTGCCTTTGCATCAATATGTATATACTGATTTTGCTAGAGGTGGATATTAATGAAGCCTGAAAACCCACCTCTTCAGTCTCACCTACCCATCCTTTCATTCCTAATATCACCACCATGCCAGTCCAATCCCCCCCCC
>CM070032.1:29917683-29930245 GCA_036250615.1 Ptychadena robeensis
TGCGGTCCATTCCCGAACGATCGATCGGTGTGTACGTTTGCGGCGATCATCCGTCAAACAATTGTTCTGGAATCGAATGCACCCACCTTAAATGATCAGCCCAAAATGTAGGAATCGCACAAAAACAAAAACAAGTCGGTATTTTCCGATTCCAGTTTATTTCGATCCCCATGACTTTGGATGGGGACCTCCATTCCTCATCCATAGCCAGGGATTGATTCCCCAAGGTGGTGCGCATTTCCTGAACGTTCAGTGAACGATCGCTCAGCGTGGTGACGTTACCATGTTGCGATCATTCAATGATTGAAGGGGAATCTGTACATGTATGGCTAGCTGTAGCTCTACCTTCAGTCTGGTGAAGCTGCCTGGGCTCCTCTCCTGACATTACTGCATCAGCCCGGTCCTCACATTGTCAGCCGGAGCCCATATTGTTCCCTAGTTGGAGGACATCCACCATTATGTAGAGTTGCCCGAAGACCCTAAAAGAGTCAGGATCCACACACAGAGTAAGAAAATACTCTTTATATGAGAGGCTTTCTACACTTTCCAATTACTCGGTGCACATACACTACTTATACTACATAGTTGTTGGTAGATATAAAGAAAATTGTACAGAGAGATTGAAAGGGGTGTGGTGAGCTTTAGATATCAACAATCTTAAATAAATATACATATCTGCTGTTTCCTGAAATCATATGAGAGATTCCATCTTTATTTGCCAGGCTTCCGGGGGTTAATTCAGGATGCAATAGCGCAATTGGCCACTGGGGGCGTTAATTATGGTTTTCTATGGGAAAATATGTCTGTGTACATTTCACTGTGCAGAGCTGAGATAAGGGACTTACCTGTCTGTCACTGTGCTCAGAGGTGTCTGACTCTTCCCAGGGCACCACAATGCGGGTCATAAGAGCCAGGGGTGGGGCAGTGAGCAACCTTCCTAAATGATTCATTACAGGTAAACTTTTTATGTTTTCCTCCCTCTTATTGGCACTTCTAGTGCAATTCATGAATTTCTGATTCGCTTTCAAATGAATAGGGTTTGAACACTGTACCCTGAACTGTCCCTTCCCACCACTGTGTCCACAACACCATTTGTAGACCCAGCCTCAGATGTTGGGGGACAAAGTGTACAACAGGTGCAGGGGAATGAAGTTAGCAATGATAAGATGGGTGGGCCCGACTGAAGAGGGGGGTTTGTGACATGTCTGTTCAATCTACCAAAAACGGGAATCGATTCCTGCCCACCTGATATGACCGATCTCGAACAGCAAAATGATCAAAAGTGATCGGACATGTCGGTAAATTTCAGTTGATTGTTTTCAGTTGAAATCAAAATGGAACACTTCAATAGCTGTATAAACAACTTCACTTTATCATGTATACACAATGTAAAAGTTACATTTTCTTAGATGACCAGTTTTTATTGTTACTGTGAAAGGTTGCGATTAGGGGTGTGAAACTGGAAGTAAGTTGTAATTTAATAATCCAAAAAAAGAGGGGGGTTTAAAAGTCAAAGTAGACATATGTAAAGGTAAAATCTGACAAGGGAAAAGCACTGTTTGGCAGTTGGAATATGACTATGAAAGGATGACATTTGGACTGCAGGTAGTTTCAGGGGTCAGTTACTAAGCCAGAAAGTTTCAGGGTTGTACTACTGAGGTATGAGATCTGGGGGTTCAAACGTGTTGTACTGTGAGAGTTACATTTGACCCAAAGCCAGCTGGTGACCTGTGTAAGGAGACAGCTTATCAGAGGATCAATCAGGGAGTTCCATCTGCATATCTGCAGAACAGAATCTTCCATGCAGAGGACAGTGAGGGAGACAGTGAGGAAGACCACCTTTCATATGGGGTGAGTACCACACACCATCTCCTGGTACTCATCTGAGGAGCTCACTAAAAATATTATGTGCACCCCTGTGTATATGTGTATCATCTAACCCATCCTCCATCCAGCTACTCTAGCACCCAATAAGTATGAATACCTGCTGATCAGGACCCATTTGCGCCCCCTGCTGGTGACTGGAGGTAAGTGACTCTGGGGATATATGACAGACAGGAAATCTTAGTCTTTAATTTGTTGTAAATACTTTAACAGATTAGACTTGAAGCGGCATTTCATTGTTACTCTCATCTTTTCTTCATATTATTTGGCATCGCAGTAAAAAAGACAAACTATATACACAGCCTTTTATTGAGATGGCAAGAAATGGAACTCATGGACAAGCACATGATCAATTTGATCAGCTGATCAGTCAATGGTGGTAAATCCTATGACGCCACTTCCATATTTATAAAAGGAACTGTAGACTCCAGTGGCTTCCTGGTACTTGCTAGGACTCTCTTATATAGAGGCCCCACAGCCCTGTGTAGACCTGGTACATGCTCCTTTAACCTCCCTGGTGTTAGGCCCGAAGCCAGTACAGGCGCAGTTTGATCGTGCTGGGATCGGGCGCAATTGCTGGCTCTACGAGAGCCTGCAGCATTTCTGCATAGCTGCCGACTCAGAGCTTTTCCGGGAGGACAGCGATTGCCTGGGAAGCGGCCATTTTTTTATGGCGCGAAAAGCCCGTAACGCCCAGGAGGTTAAGGTAGGCATACACGATCGGATTCTCCCTCTTTCGATGATGTCATCTTACTGCAGCCGGACCCTCAGAGGACTGGCCGGCACACTTTGAGTGGACACTGTCATCCCCATCCAAAGTAATGGGATTGGATGGGAATCTACCAACATGACGGATCACTGTGCAATCCAACATGCAGCAGATTCTTGGTCGACCTTGCCAGGTGGGCGCACCAGATGTTCGGGCGAGCGACCGCTGGCTGATTGGTGGGAACGTGCATGGCGGTCGATTGGCTGAAAAATCTGGCAGGCGTCTGCCCTTGTATGACTAGCTTTAGCACTAATAAGAGAAAGGCCAATATGATTTCATTGTTGTGTGAGGAAGTCATCAGCAGAGTTTCCAGCCCATTTAGCTTGGTACCCAAGACAGCTGCCTCTACTGCCTTCTCCCTCTTGTAGCCCCGCCCCGCGCGCCCCTCACACAGGTAAGTGCCCCCTTGCCTCTCTACAGTGATATAACACAACCTGACATCTGCCTGGCACACACCACGTGACTCCCATTGCCGACACGCCCATGGAGTGTTCTCTGCCGCCGATTGGCTATACTGCGGTTTCCATAGTGAACCCGGAATTCCGAGGCTCAGGCTGTCCCGCCCCTCCTGTGCGCCGTGTCAGCGCTCGTATCACGTGACCTGTCCCTCTGCTTCCGCAGTTGTTGCAGCGCTATTCCCGGTTCCCCGTTATTATAGAATTTGCCGGCAGGAGCTCCGCCATGTCCACCGCCAGCACCGGCCTCACCTACCACCAGGACTACAACTCGGGAGGAGGCGGAGGAGATGCGGCGGAGCTGGGACAGGAGGCCACATCGGGCGGCGGATCCACACCAGCCGGCTTCGGGCTCTTCAGCGTAGATCTGAAAAAGTAAGAGAGGGCTGGGGGGGACAAGGATGACCGGGGGAAGGACAGACATGACCGGGTGTCACTCTCTGTCCGCTTCTCGCACTCATGCAAACTTTATCAAACTTTCCTGTCCGCCGCCTGTTGCTGTCCTGCAGCTGTATCCCGGAGAGGGTCAGGGGGGATTTATCGCCGCATGTATCATAGTGTCTCTGCTTGCTGTCTTGTAGGTTAAAGCGGAACCCCACTCCTTCCTCGGTGAATACTGGGGAACTCCCCCATTCCCTGCAGGCTTCTTCCCCATTATTATACCTTCCTCCCTGCCCCCTGTTCTCCCTACACGTGACGTCATCCTGTATAATGCAGAAGCTGCGGTCCTGCACTGTACTGAAGGTCTGCAATAATTCCAGAGCATCATCAAGCAGCGGGAAGAGCACTGGCTCCTGCTGAAGTGTAGTAACAGAAGTTTACCTTCCTAAGAATCAGATCACCTACATCTTGTGCTGCGGAGTGACCCCTGATACTACAAATGTGTTCCCCTTTACTATTAGGGAAATAAAGCTTTGTTATGCCAAACGCTGCTAATCGCGTCTTCTGCACGCCGCTGGGTCTTGCATCAAAACACAGGAACGCCGTGCACTCCACTTCCTTGTTTTGACACAAGATGAATGGGCGCGCGTAAAAGTCACGACCGCTTTAGTTTTGCCTTTTTTGGGGGAAACGTAGTGCGGTGTTCACCTAAATGTGTGTCTGGGGTCTATTCATAGTGACTGATGTGACCCTTTAAGCCCAGACTGTCCATGTACAGCGGGTGTACTTACCTTTCTGATGGTCTTGTTCTTTGGGCCGTGGCCGGCATAATTTGTTTCTGAAGGTAGCCATACATGCATTGATTTGTGTGTGACTGATAAACGATCGTGCACAATACGATAACGCAAGAATTGACGAACGATCGTTCTCATCCACGTGCACCACTTTAGGTGTTGGATCCCTGGCCGATACTTTGGATGGCGATCGGGGGTCCTCAACCAAAGAAATAGCGCTCAATCAGGGATTTACCAACATGTTGGATGCCTGTAGCTGTTTTCTTGAAGCGGGATTAATCACTG
The DNA here is from genome assembly GCA_036250615.1 of Ptychadena robeensis. Classification (NCBI taxonomy): domain Eukaryota; kingdom Metazoa; phylum Chordata; class Amphibia; order Anura; family Ptychadenidae; genus Ptychadena; species Ptychadena robeensis. Next base: position 29,922,252 of record CM070032.1, read on the forward strand.
CACATGGGCAGTATTCAATTCCTGGACAATTGATCACCGTGAACGATGGCAATCGATTGTTCAGGAATTGAAGGAAAAATCGGTCCGTGTATGGGGACCTTAATTCTGCGTCACCCGGGAAGGAAGTGGTGATATGTGAAGCCTTTGATATACTATGTTTACATCTTTGTTTACAGCCTGGGCTTTGTTTGCTTCCATCCTGTGGTGACCACATAGTGTGAAGGATCTCACAGATGCTGTTGGGTGGTGATACGTCTGTGACACAGCATTGATGAGCCATTGTAGAGCCATCATGGCTTCCATACACATTGTGGTCAGGTGATCACCATAGGACAGTGTTAAGGTAATCATACACAAGTCGATTTTTCACTCGTTTTTTGACTGATTGACCACTGCGTGCGTTCAGGGTGATCGATCGAGTGCTGTCCACCTTGAATGATCGACCAAAAAAGTACGACCACTTTGACCACTTCCTGTGCAATTGACCCATAGCTCCCTATGCATCGGCCTTTCTGATTTGATTTTGAGGAATCTGTCTTTTTGGCGATAGGCTCCTGTGCAAATTGACCCCAAATCGGATTCCCAAGGTGGTCTGCCATCAATTGCAAAATTATCGATCGCTGGGAATGATCGAATCAATCGCAGACAAATCCTGGCATCTGGCTACCTTAAGAAGGGAACAGACGACTCCATATTTGAGCCGTCAGATGTTCCTTGCAGTCTGACATCACGCTGCTGTCAGATATTGGCAGAGCTGGAGACACAGCTCTGCTCTGTCTCCAGCTCAGCCGATGCTTTGCATGGAGACCCGCAATTTCCATGCAAAGCAACGGACATCGACTGCGATTAACTGTCATGTCTGATATGGCTGTTTTCCAATCAATCCCGCTCGAAAACTGGGATGGCCGCATATGATATGGGCCAGATAGATGGCAGTGAGTGCGCACGGCACTTGATCTGGCCCATATCTGCACAAGTATACCCTGCTTAAAGCCCCCCATACACTTTCCGATTATTCTCCCGACCGATTTTACGTCCGATCCTGTCACCCGATTTTCACCTAAAATGTTATGGTCGGCTGGCACGAAAAATTGGAATTCGAATTATCACCGATCCATCAGCTTGAAACCCCCCATACACGCTCCAATTTGTCTTACGAATTTTGCCCGATTGACTAGCATAGTCGGTCGGGGTGATTGATTGGGAGAATAATCTCATGCGGAATTATGTACCCGCTTCGGGCCTGTCCGTAAATTTTGGTCGATCTGCTGTTCATAAAATAGTGGCGGGCCTATTGATCGGTGATGATTCGAATTTCCGATTTTTCGTGCCGACCGATAGACCATAACATGTTAAGTGAAAATCGGGTGACCCGATCGGACGAAAAATCGGTCCAGAGAAAATTGGAACGTGTATGGGGGGCTTTTGACATGTGTGCAGACATCAGCGATCTGTGGTGGTTGTGACAGTTACCTGGTAATGTTGTGAATGATCATTGAGTATTTGTGAGTCTGGATTTGTCGTCAGATCATTTCCAGCACCGTGCTTCATGTCCTTTATCATATCAAACAATCATCGATTCTATACTTAGACTGTGGGAGAATATTGGGTCTATACCAGAGGTGGGCAAACTTAGGTCCGGATTTGGCTTGTTTAGCCTTCTTTTGCAGCCCTTTATCACATTGTTGAAAAGATGCTCCTCTCTGCTTGTTCTTTGCAAAAAGGGCAATGCTTTTGTGACGATGCAGTGGCCCTTATAACCCTTTAGGGAATTGACCCATGTGAAACCCTTTAGGGATCAGCCTGTACCGTGTCTTTTCTTTTATAAATTACGGTGTGCAATCAAAGCAGATTACATAGTACTCACCCCCCTCCTCATGTGAGGAGCAAAAGTGACATTGCCTTATCATGTAGGTGAATGGCGAGCCCCCTCTCCATCAGTGTCATTGATGCGCCGATGCAGAACATCACCAGGGGCAGGTAAGTAACCCTGAAAGTAACTCGGGGTAACTTCTACAAAGGTTACTGATACGCAGGCAATGCAACATTTACATAAAGACTGAATCTTAGCCAATCAAACTCGCTTGTGTCTGCAGGCAAATGTGATGTTGAATTTAGTGCATCTCGTTAACCATTTGTAGACATGATTTATGCTTTTATAGTCATCATACCGTTCGGGCGCCAGTCGTCCTAACCAGCTCCTCCAGTAACATGGAACCCTATAATTGTATTGTCGCACGGTCTGGGGTTATCAATGTACGCATTGTCCGTACTGCTGGGATTCGGAGAGGAGTGATGTGCGGAGCTGTTACAGCTACTTCAAGATGAAGCCGTGATCAGTGTCTGAAGAATCCTCATAAAATAGTCTCCACAATAAACAATATATTCTAAACTGACTATTTGCTGCTGGAACAGAACAATGATTCATTCAGTGTGTTCTTTGTATATATTTTGGGAAAATACTGCAAAAAAAATTATTTAAATGGTGAATTTTCTCCCACTAAAGCAGGGTACACATATGTAGATATGGGCCCGATCGATGGTGCTTTGAGCACCGTGTCACGTCCATCTATCTGGCCCATATACTATGCAGCCATCCCTGTTTTCGAGCAGGACAAAAATAGGGATATTGGACATGACCGTAAATCATGGTCAATGTCCGTTGCTTTTGTGGGTCTCCATGCAAAGCATTGGCTAAGCTGTCTCCCCAGCTCCTCCGATATCTGACAGCAGCGTAATGACGTCATCAGTCGGCTCCAATATCGAACCATGTGTTTATAATGGGCTTATGATGTGGCCATGCTTATACACACTCATGGAAGTGATGCATGACCCATCTGCTGAAACTTTGACTTGTATAACACGCCTCCCTTACCTTTCAGCCACATATTGACCATAGGTTATTAAGGGGTGGGCTATTAACCTCCTTGGTCTTGTTATTTTGCGCAACTGCTTTCAAAAGTAGTTTGAAAAATACAAATGGATTACAATGTAATCAGATTATTTATCCCATTGCTCGCTCCTCCTACACATTCCCATCGCTGACGCTGAGGATGTGAGGACCTGGGAGGCTTATGCCAGCATTATAATCCTGACGAATGGCGCATCCCTTGTCTAATCACTGAGGTCAGGAAGGAGGTAAGTAACCACACCTTGCTGTGGAAATCTACCCTGAGCTACACTGGGGAATACCTCCAGGGGTGTTTATGTGCACCAAACAAGGGCACAATGCAGCTGTGTCACCCAATGGGCATCCTGGGCGTGTAACACTGACATCTCTGACACCAGTTCAGACCAAAGCCGGCCATTATTGGCGCTATTCCCCTACGATCATTGTACAATCGCTCACAGCATGTTTACGCAATTGATGTGCACCACCTGGGGGAATCCCTGGCTGATACTTTGGATGGGGTTCCTCGATCCCTGTATGAAGTAATGGCGATTGGACAGGGAAATACAGACATGTTTGATCAATTTTTTGTTGGAGCAGGAATGATCGAAAGGTGGGGTGCATTAAGCAGGCCATACACAGGTCCGATTTTAGCTCAATTGTAGCTCAATCGACTTAAAATTTTTTAGTCGGTATAAAATTGTATGTCGATTGTATCATGGGCCATATGTAATACAAGATTTTGGATCAAATTTTTTTTCAATCGACAAAACAATCAATCCAAAATAGTCCGATTAAAATTTCAATCAGAAGTGAGGTAGAATAGGTAGAAAAAAATCGATCAAAAATTGGTTGACCACACTTGGTTCTCAAAATACCGAACCAATTTTCAATCAACCGATCAAAATTTACCATCCAGTCCGATCAAAAAACAACTGAATTTTCACTCAATTTTGATCGGATTAAGTAGATTCAACCAGGTGGGCAAAACGCAATTTTCAATCAATCGATCACCACTATCGATCTAGCAAAAAAATAAAAATAATCAGATACTAGAGTTTCTGAGATAGCCAGATCTCTAATGGCTCCGCTCAGGGTTATAATGTCTCTTCCTGCTCACATTTCCCTTTTAATGTATAATTAGGGATTCTAGGTTGTTCTTAAACTTCACAAAAATCTAGGACCCCATCCCCCATCTTATCTGATAAATGACCTGCCATACACCTTTAGATTTCTCTGTCAGATATCCTTTAGATCTACCAACAACAATGTAGTGCCGGCTCCTCTGCCATTGAACACGGGTAGACTGGTTTAGAAAGTCCCTCATATTACATGGTTTTAGTGAAACCAAAAAGAGATCTAAAGGAAATCTGACAGAGAAATCTAAAGGTGTATGGGGACCCTTAAGGCCCCCATACACGGGTCCGTTTCCCATCGGATTCCGGGACGATAGATTCCGGGCGCGTGCATGTGAAACGATCGTCCCGGAATCGTGTGCAGCCCACCTTGTCCGATCGATCGCGTCCGATTGATCGGGGGCCCAGAATCAGATCGGACAGAGAACCAACATGTTGGTCTTTCTGATCCGATTCTGCACACATCAGGGGGAGTTGCCATTTGTGGAGTAAGCGATCGGACACGGAATTGTCCCGGAATCCGTGGGACAAGGTGGTATGTAGCGATCGGACACACTTAATTGGCCGTTCGATCGGTCCTCCGATTCCCGCTGAGATCGCCGGAATCGATCGGATAGGTGATCGATCGGCCATGGAATCCGACAATGTATGGCTAGCTTTAGATCTTCAGCCTTGGAGTCAGATAGGAGGATGAGGCAGTGTAAAGCTAGCCACACACAGGTAGATTTGTAAAAAGATTTGAGTACAATCAATCAACATGCGCGGTCACAGTGATTGATTGTACTCTAATCTGCTTACAATCCTACCTGTGTGTGCTGTCCTTCTGTCAATCGTTCAAGTATCTGATGTGTTTAGACTGGCAATTAATATTCAAATTGCACTAGCCAATTAAAGATCCATCAAGCAAAAGTTGCTGTGTATGGTCACCTCAAGTTTTGTGTAGAGGGTCATCCAGGTTTCATGCATGGATGCACTAATCTAGAAGTAGAGAATTCAAATGAAATGAGCAAATCTATGGTTGTGTGTGCACAACTGACATGACATTGGGTTGTCCGACTCCAGTCAATGAGAACCAGAACCTACATGCTTAAGCTAGGCACACACTGGTAGATCTGTAAAAAGATAAGAGTACAATTCATCAATGTGTGCGGTCTCCGTGCTTGATTGTACTCTAATCTGCTTACAATCCTACCTGTGTGTGCTTTTCTTCGAGCGGGATCAATAGAGCCTGCTTGAAGAACCTCGATTGAACGGGTTACCAACATGTTGGAAAACCCTGTTCAATTACCAATACTTTACATTAAGAAGAATCTTTATGTAAAGTATAGGAAAAGCTGACTCTGCCTTCACACAGCCGGCTGTCAGCTCTGACTCCGCCCAGGCTCAGTGTGAAGGGGCGGAGTCAGCACCCTTCACTGAAGCCGCTGTGAGAGGCTGAATGATTTCTTCCCAGCTTCCATACCATGTGAATGTGTTCTGATTCACATAGGTTAGAGGCTGGGGAGAAACATGTGGAGGTCCCCATTGAATGGGAATCGATGTTCCCATGTGGTGCACATTGATTTGTGTTCAATGGACGTCACTACACTGTGATTGATCGGGGGTTGATTGCATGGGAATTTACCTGTGTATGGCTAGCTTAAGGGTTCATTAGATGTTCCTAAATCCTGCATTGTATTATTTTATTCTTATGCCCCCCATACACCTTCAGATCGCTCCATACAATTTTCATTAGAGCTACCAACAACTATGTAGTGCCTGATAGAATACATAGTGATTGGAAGGTATAGATCACTGCTATGTAGTGCCGGGTCCTCCCTGATAGAATACATAGTGATTAGAAGGTATAGATCACTGCTATGTAGTACCGGGTCCTCCCTGATAGAATACATAGTGATTGGAAGGTATATATCACTGCTATGTAGTGCCGGGTCCTCCCTGATAGAATACATAGTGATTGGAAGGTATATATCACTGCTATGTAGTGCCGGGTCCTCATATTACATGGTTTGGTAGAAGAAAAGTTGGTTGTACAGAAATTGTATGATAAGATTGTAAGGTGTATGGGGGGCTTAAATCCAATCCCTGTGGTTTTTCCATTTTACATAGTTTGCTTTCATTCACATAGTGATGGTGTTTGGGGTGATTGGTGTGTTCTCTGGTATATAATGGCTGAACTGATGGATCAGGGAACAGCAGAGCTTTGTGTGGAGGGAAGTGAAGTGGAATGCACATGACGCCTTGTGATATTCATTACACTCGGAGTACCTAACGTCATCCGTGTATTACATCATTATGTTTTATCGCTGTGTATGTCTGTCCTGACCACCCCAGTCACACCAAGGTCATAGATTAAACTGATTTTTTTGCCATCAAATGAAAGATTAAACATTTACATCACAGCTTAGCAGTGTAAGACCCCACACAGCTTACAATGATACCATACAATTTCTGTACAATCTACTTCTACCAAAACCATGTAATACTTTCTAACACTTCCAATCACTTTGTATTCTATCAGGGAGGCCCCAGCACTACATAGTTGTTGGTAGATCTAATTGAAATTGTATGGAGTGATCTAAAGGTGTATGGTGGGCTTTAGTGAATGTGTTGCTTTAGTTTTCTTAGTCTGTTCAGCCAGTAAAACTAGCTTGTCAAACGCCGGAAATGTATTACTTTACTATTGCTGTGCAACGTATGCGTTCACATAGACACATCACTGTGTACTGCTGTGACATGCAAATAGGTGTGTGACTGCATCAAAAAGATCTGCGATGCTTTTCTGACGTGTGTTCTACACATTTTTCCCATAGTACTCAATGGGCTTGTTAACGTCTTGTCTTGGCATAATTAAACACTGCAAAAATTTATAAAAAATGCGCCTGCATTTAAGGACACATTAGCGCTGAGGGCCATTTCACACTATATGCGTTGCGTTTTACTGCACACGTTTTTACATAGACAACCAATGCTATCATTCACACTGCATGCGTTGCATTTTAAACTCACTGCTGTATGCATTTTTGAATCGTTTTCCTGCATTTTTCATTGATTTGTTAAAAAATGAAAACGCAAATGTAATGCCAAAAATTTGTGTGTTTTTGCATATATGCGGGAATGCATAAATAAAAAATGCATGCCCCTTAAAAACACATGTAGTGTGAAATGGCCCTCAAAGCTGCAGGCTGCCACGTCTTGAAGGCAGCACCATGGGGGTCCGTCAAAGACACCTCCACTGAAGATCCATGGAGGTGTCTCCAAGAAGCGGGAACAGCTTTGGGCACTGACTTTCCGCGTCTCTCCCCTGCTGCATGAATAGGGCGCACTCCCACATGGCAAACTGCCTGCAAGCAACAGGGAATGTGCCCGGCAAATGTGCCAGCGTGCGCAGGGAATCGGCAGTGGACACAAGCTTAAAGAGCTCAGATAATGGGAAGTAAATCAAATGTATAACCAGCAGAGACATATCTGTATCTCACTGCTTCTGCCCTCGGTGGCGGTTGGTACTGTGATCTAATTATTTCCTGATGAAAATGAAAGCGGGTTTAAACTGCGGGTAAAAAAACCTATAAAAAAAATAAATGTATACACATTACTCCCCACATTACCCCTAAAAAAATATATATTCGCCTTTCCCGCCTGCCCACGCCGCCATGTCTGGAGTGTCTGATCCTCCAGGTTTTAAGATGGAGGGGCGAGACTCTGGTCGCACTCCTTCCACCTGTCCACATCTGAACAACACCGCATTACCATATGATGGTGGACTAAGAAAATGTCACTATTTCACTTTGTGAGTTATTTACCAAGCCCCTGGACATGGCATCATCCTCACAATTGCTGGAGATGTAAAGAAGATTTGTGTGCATGTAAGTTAGGATGGAGGGGATGTTACCCCAGACATTACTTTGGGCAAAATCTATTTTAATTAGTGTTTGCATTGGGGTGTTTGAGTTGGTATGGGGGGGGGG
>CM070032.1:29938347-29951780 GCA_036250615.1 Ptychadena robeensis
TTCTCAGTTCATGGGCAGTTATTTTGCGCCTTTGTTCCACACGCTTCTTGCGACCCTGTTTATTTAGACCCTGACTATTTTGAATGAAACGCTTGATTGTTCGATGATCACGCTTCAGAAGCTTTGCAATTTTAAGAGTGCTGCATCCCTCTGCAAGATATCTCACTATTTTTGACTTTTCTAAGCCTGTCAAGTCCTTCTTTTGACCCATTTTGCCAAAGGAAAGGAAGTTGCCTAATAATTATGCACACCTAATACAGGGTGTTGATGTCATTAGACCACACCCCTTCTCATTACAGCGATGCACATCACCTAATATGCTTAATTGGTAGTAGGCTTTCGAGCCTATACAGCTTGGAGTAAGACAACATGCATAAAGAGGATGATGTGGTCAAAATACTCATTTGCCTAATAATTCTGCACTCCCTGTATAATGGTTTTTTATGGGAAAAAAGCCGAGGTTAGAGATTTACCCGTTTATCTTTGGGTGATTTCCGGAGGAGGGGCTGGCGTGGATTGGATCCCAGTAGATTATCTGTAGAAAATTTTAATAATAGTGCTGGTTTCCTCAGGTTTGCAGAATTGAGATGTGCTAGGGGTCAACAACTTTTCTATAGAGGGCCATTTTGCATTTCTTTCACTAAAGTAAAATACTTAGGAGCCGCAAAACAACACATTCACAAATGAGCATGTTGCATTTAGCATTACCTCTTGGAACACCGTATGTGAAAGCGGTTTTAAACTCAAATGAAAAAAACAGACATACATTAAACAGACACAATACTCACCTGTCAGCAGTTCAGATCCTGGAAAACTGCTAGACAAAAAAAAACCCACAGCATACTCACCTACTCTCCTTGCAGTTCTCATGCTGGCATCTTAGCTCCTGGAGACCTGCAGCTACTTCTGCCCTCACTGCCCCCCTCTCCTACCCCCTCCACTCCACTTCCTCTCCTGTCTTTTCTCTGTCGGAGCTGCAGAGCTCCGTGAGGGGGGTTGTGATGGGGAGGGAATCAGCTGCTGACGATTTCCTGCCTGGGAGGGATGTCCCAGACACCACTTTGGCTGCCTAGGCGCTACGTAAGGCAGTGGGAGGGGGGCACTCGTAACAAGCTCCTCTCCTGCTCTCAGAAAAAGATTTTTGCAATTAAGGATCTCAGCAGTATCAGGTGAGCTGCAGCTTATACTGCTGAGTGACCTCCCAGGTGGTAGGTCCGCTTTAACCGTAACACATTTTTTGCATGTATTACTTTTCAGCATTCACCATATACAGATAACAATAATTGGTTGATACATTTCTTTAGGAATGCCTAGAAAGTTCCTGGCTAATGCTGGCCATACACATACCGATAAACGGCCGGATTTTAATCTGACCGACGGGCGTACGCGCTCTCGCCGTCGGTCAGGTTAAAATCCGGCCGTTTATCGGCATGTCCCCACATGGGGCGACAGATGCCTGTCGCCCCACTTCTCGGCCGGCCAGAGATCCGACATGTCGGAAAATCTGAGCCGATGGGAGCCGATTGCCATAAGCAGCAATGAAGACGGCGTCTCCATCGCTGCTTATGGCCGGCACACAAAGGGTGCCTGGCCGATTGTGGGGCCCCAGAATGCAATGGGAGGCTAACGTGATGACGTCATCACGTTAGCCTCCCGGAGCGACATCGGGGGTAGTCTGCCTACACACATCGCGTGTGTATGGCAGGCATTAGCAACACCTTGAGATCATAATGACCAATCTACTGCTATGTAAAGCAACTGGTTGACATCCATGTCCGTGGAGGAAGATGCATGTGTATTGTTTGTTTTGCTGTATGCTAATGATCCATTGTAAGAGTCTTGTGTGTCCGGATCGAGCAAGAATTGAACCATTTGTTCTCTTTGTAAAGTAATCTTTTCCTTTTCTTTGTTAGAGGTAGTTAGAGGCCTCCTGGGTTCATACATTGGCCATCCTGCTGGTTTACCTGATGCTGTTTCAGCTATGCTTCCAGCCCCTAACTCATAGTACCAGACACAGGGCACTGTACTTCCATTGCGAACTGTCCGCCCCGTTCTTGTTGGTGTTATGGCTTTGTCTGTTTAAGAGACTTAAATTACTGAAGAAGTTAAGGCTGTTCACTTAGGGGACTCTTATGAACCTCCCTAGCGCACTGCTGAGGTCCAGATTTCTGTACCAAAAGCGCACCATAGACTTCAATGGTACATTTTTCTTTATGTTGTAGGCCTGTAACTTCCCAAAATATGTCCGTGCAAGGGTCCAATAGACATCCTGACTATAATAATGTTTGAAACACAAAATTATGTCAAACTTTTTTTTAATAAATTTGATGAGAAAACACAAAAATCAGGGCACAAAACTTTGCTGCTATGTACTACATTTCACCCAAATAAAGTCTCTGGTGCCCCAGATGTGCCTATTTGCAGTTAACTCTTTCTAACCTGGTGTGATGGATGTGATAAAATCACACCAGGGAAGAGAGGGTTACTGCAAATGGGCACATCTGGGGCACCAGAGACTTTATTTGGGTGAAATTTAGTACATAGATGCACTTTGAAAGCAGTTTCTACATAGAAAACTGATTTAATGCACTGTACTTTTCAAATCTCCCGCCGCCTCCCCGATGTGACGTCATCACGTCACTCGGAGGGGGGGGGAGAGAAGAAACGGAGCTGGCTGGCAGCATGTCACATCGGGGACACCGGGACAGCGCAGAACTGTGAGTATGCTCCCGGAGCCCCGATCTTCACTGGACGGCACCATCTCGTCCAGTGCTATAGTAGCACTAGCAGCGCTGGACGAGATGCTGCCACCCTGACCGCTAGGGCGGTTAACATGTAAGTTGGTATTCATTCCTGAACATTATCTTTAATTTAAATAAATCTAAAGATATTCGAGTATAGAAGTGGGGCACCTGAATGGTAGATTGACAGTAGTAGATCATGGAGCCCTGTCTTTTTGTTTTGTTTTTTTTTGTCAACTTTATTAACGGGTGCACATACATTTTTTAGTGAGCTACTCGGATGAGTACCAGGAGATGGTGTTTTGTACTCACCCCATATGTAGGGTGGTTTACCTCACTGTCGTACTCACTGTCCCCTGCATGATAGATTCTGCTGCAGATGGACCTCCCTGTTCCAGATTGATCCTCCGATTCGCTGTCTTCATCCACAGGTCACCAGCTGACTTTGGGTCAAATGTAACTCTCACAGTACAACACGTTTGAACCCCCAGATCTCGGTATCATATCTCTGTAGTGCAACTTTTCTCTTGTCAGATTTTACCCTACATATGCCTACTATAATTTTCGTCCCCCAGATCTCCAACACCCTTATAAGTCCAAACTTTTTTTTTTAATTAGTAATTTACATTCCCAATGTGACACCCCTACCTGCAACCTTTTATAGTTATTAAAGTTTCCTGAGGTTATCCAAGTGACATAAATTGTATAAATTTAACAATAAAGCTGTAATCTCAACTCAATCTGCAATATCAGTTTCAGCCACCGGATGTCACTAAAGAGCATTTGCCATCAGAGCACAACACAAGCATGGCTTCCATCTCATCAGAGAGGAGGGGGAAAGCTCCGTGCATATCTCTTGTAGTCCGCAGATGCGCTTAGGAAGGAAAAGAATGTACACAGAGCTAGGTTTTAGACCATTTTGCGTACCAGTGTACTTCTTATGTGCACCCTGTTTATTAACACACAGTAAGGTAATGGCCAAAAAGTTTGAGAAATTTATTTTACCATACATGTGTATGCTGTTATGCAAGGTAAACAATATATACTTTAAATATAAAGTATACTTGGGCACCCCTGGTATAGTAGAAAAGTTTTAAGCGTGTATGCATTTTAATCATTGTATACTTATTTAACTTTAAATTTGAGTGTAAAAGTAACATCTCTGAATGAATGAAAACAATATGCGTCTCATTCACACATGAGTGTAGTGGTAATATACCATACATGTGTTCCTAACCATGTGTTTGATTTTCCTGTTCGATGAACGGTAAAAATTGATCGTTTGAAAATTGATTTCTTTTTACCTGAATTGAATGGTCAAAAGTAGTTTAAATCGAACATTTGGTTGAGCAGTGATTGGACATATTGGTAATTTTCATCTGATGTTATTATGCATTCACAGTTCTATTAGGATCTATGTCATTTTTGAAATCGGAAAGCATATTACAATAGACTTTTGTATGCATTTCCATACACAGAACTGCTCAACTTTTGTTTTTTATTTGCGTTCTATTTATTTTAAATCATCTGGATACGTGAACAAAATGGCTGTGCCACTGTCTGTGTTGACAAGTACGAAATAATGATATAATCAAAGACCGGTTATGCTCCGTTCCAACTGGCTCTATTGCTGAACATGGCCCCAATCCAGGAGCGCAGGTCTTCTTGGTCCCTTTTGGTGGTTCATCTTACTTGTCTCTACATTTTTTTTATGATCCCCATACCTGATTATTCTATAGTCGTTCTATAAATCTACCTCCAGCAGCGTAGGGCCACCATACACCTTAAGATTTCTCTGTCAGATTTCCTTTAAATCTTGTTTTGTTTTACCGAAACCATGTAATATGAGGGACTTCTAATCCTTCAAGTCTACCTGTGTTCAATCACAGAGGACCCTACATAGTTTGTAGATATACTACATATCCTACATAGTTGTTGGTAGATCTAAAGGATATTTGACAGAGAGATCTAAAAGGTGTATGGCCAGCTTTAAACTAGCCACACATGGGTAAATTCCCATGCAATCGACCTCTGATCAATCACAGCGTGGTGACCATGGTGGGACCACGCTGTGATTGATTGGAGATCAATTGAATGGAAATCAATGTGCACCACATGGGCACATCGATTCACGTTCAATGGAGACCCCGGGGACCCGTTCTCCCCAGCTTGTAGCATGTGAATCAGAAAACGGGCTACAAGCTGGAGAGAAATCCAGGCTGGCTCACTCAGCAGCAGCTTCAGGAGTGAGGAGTGGTGGCTCTGCCCCCTTCACACTGTGTTGAAAGGAGACAGAGCCAGTGACATCCAATTCTTTACATGAAGATTCACGTCTTTATGCAAAGTAATGGAGATTTAACAGGGTTTTCCAACATGTTGGAACCCCGCTTAATCGAGTTAAATCGGGATCAATAAAGGAAAGCACACACAGGTAGGTTTGTAAGCAGATTAGAGTACAATCAATCACCGTGAGCGTGCATGTTGATTGATTGTACTTGAATCTTTTTACAGATCTACCCGTGTGTGGCTAGCTTTAGTGTTATTTTCTCTCTGTCTCCGCTACTGTCTGAATATATAGCCGGGATGGGCAATGGAAGTGTGAGGTTCAGAAACAGCCCCAAAGACTTGGGCGGAGGAGAAATACTTAGCTCAAATAATTCTCCTGAAGCCTTATCACAGGCTAACAGGCGTATTCATCAGAAGGAATGTATGGCTCTCTCCGTGAGGTTATCATGTGAGTGTATGTCAAGTTAGGGATTTCTGTATGTAAATGTTGTCATTGTCCTAATACTTTAGAATACCCATATTTCCTTTTTGCCCACAGTCTGCTTCCTGCTTTTCAGCTTTATACAATGGTTGTACTTCTTTTTGTTGCAAGTCTATGACTGGCCACACAGGGTAGATTTTTTTGTTTGATTCCTGAGGGCTGCCACCCTTTCTTTGAGCATAATCGATCCCGTTCAAAGAAATGTTAAATGACCAGGGAACCAACATGTTAGTAAATCCCTGTTTGACTAACATTACTTTGGCCCAGGGTTCCCGTCCCAAGTATAGAATGGAAAATGATGTGCACAAAATGGTGCGCATCGATTTGCCTAAAGATTGTTCGATGATCCTTAACATCACCAAACTGCAATGGATCGTGGGTTGATCAAATGGGTATCGACCCGTGTGTCTAGCTTATCAGTCTGCCGCTCACCGAGAAGGTACTCTTCATTTGCATCTGTTATTACCTAGGAAGGCTTCAGCTGATCAAAAATCGATCATTTGAAAATGAATTCCTTTTAACCTGATTTGTTTGAAAAAAATGATTCAACATAAAATTGAGAAGTAATCAGACCTGTTGTTAAATTTCAGTTGATCCTATCTGAGCTCTTGATTTATGAGAGTTCAGGCACTCTTGACCATCATTGTGTATATCCCCTGTGAGCCATCTAAGGCTATGTTCCCACTTAGCCGTTTTATTGCGATCTTATCAATGGGGACAAGCCCATTCAAAACACTGTAGGCAATTGACAGCGATTCTGCAGGCTATTGAACATGTCTGCTTCTGACTCACACTTTCTGGAGAAAATGTTGGGTTTAAGGTCCTGCTGGAGGCTCTGACAAAAAAAGGCAAATCTCTGTCTCTACCAAGATGGCTGCCTCCATCTTGTTTTAGGGTAACAAAGCATTAACAACTCAATGTGCTCATGGAAATTGGCACAGAGTGATCAAAGGGGACAATGAATGGCACAGAGTGATCAGAAGGGGACAATTAATGGCACAGAGTGATCAGAAGGGGACAATGAATGGCACAGAATGATCAAAGGGGACAGGGAATGGCACAGAGTTATCAGAATAAGACATCCCCCTGAAAATAAGACCTAGGGCATATTTTGGCATTTCAAAAAATATAAGACAGTGCCTTATCATCGGGGAAACACGGTACAAACAAAGCATTCATTGGATAAAGCATTGGTACCTATCCTGCACCTACATTTATTTATCTGTGCATTATAGGATATGAGGCACTTACCCACCAGCATATGTCTCTACTTATCCCAGCCATCATGTCTCCCTTGTCAGAGTTTCAAACGTACTTCTTATTTCTCCTGATTTGTATGTAAGAAAATAAGTGAAGTGGCTTTTTCTACCATGAACACACACAGTCTTTTTTATATATCTTATAAATCTTTTTTGATGTAGAGCTTCCTAGGAAGGGAAAGGTATACCTACCTCTCTTTATTCCATTTGTGAGTTGGCTACTTCTGGCACTTCTTTATGTCTTCATAATCATTCATAATAATCGGTCCTGCTCTCCTCCACATGACTCAGTCTACCTCCTAGTGACATCATTTAGAATGGTTTGGCCTCATTATGGATAGGAAGTCAAATGTGTCATTCATAATTATGGACAAAAGGTAGAATGTGTCATTCAGGATTATGGATAGTAAGTAGAAGGAAAATGTAAACCAAGAGTGAATGATGCAATGTGTAGGCATAGTCTGAATTGTAGGAGGTAGGTATACCAGTTATCTTCCAGCAGGCCACCCTTGACTATAACTGAACTCTCTTTGATTTTTGGTGGCTTGGATTGTAATATTATTAATTTGATTATTATTACTTGTTTTTTTAAGAACACATTAAGTAAGGGGCTCTGTATCCAACTCAAACTGATATTGTGTTAAATAGCAGAAAATGTCACATTCTGCATAACTGAAGTGAATATACAGGGGGGCACATAACTTTTTAGTGAGCTCCTCAGATGAGTACCAGAACATGGTGTTTGGTAATCACCTCATATGTAGCATGGTCTTCCTCATCCCCTAGATCTCCAACACCCTTAGAAATCCAATCCTTTTTTTTTTTTTTTGTATAATTAATTTACATTCCCAATTCACCCCCCTAACTGCAACCTTTCATAGTTATTCATGTTTCCCTGTGGCTATCCAAGTGACATAAATTGTATACATATAACATTTAGCTGCGGCCGCCCAGACACAGAGTGCCTCCAAGTTGTTAGTACAAATGAGCTGTGTAACAATAATGCCGGTACGCAGGGCTAGTTTTTGGTCCCTTCTGAGTACCAGAGTACCACCTATGTGATCCCCTGTATATACGTATTTGCTTGTTATGTTTTACTCTCTTCACAACAATTCCATCATGATTGCTAGTGTAATAGTTCTAGAATCTTGCAAAGGCTTCTTGGCCTTTCTGGTACCAAGAGCAGGTGATTAGATACACACGGGTTAGATCACACAAATCATACTTATGTGATGAAGCAGGGATGGAGGTGAAATGATTCTGAGGATGCTGCTGACACCAGCACTCTAGTATGGGAGCAAAACTGATTAATGACTGATACACTGTTTCCCCTATGATAAGCCATCCCCATCAAATAAGCCACCCCCTGATTTTTGCCCAAAATGTTAAAATAAGCCACCGCCCACAAATAAGACACCCACTGATACCTGCCCGAACCTTCCATTTTGGTGGTACAATGCTGGCTGCAGTGCAGGAAGGTCAAGCACGCTGCTCAAGTGATCAAAGGGGACAATGAATGGCACAGAGTAATCAAAAGGGGACAATGAATGGCACAGAGTAATCAAAAGGGGACACTGGCACAGAGTGATTAGAAGGGGACAATGATTGGCACAGAGCGATCAGAAGGGGACAATGATTGGCACAGAGTCATCAGAATAAGACATCCCCCTGAAAATAAGACTTAGGGCACATTTTGGTGTTTAAAAAAAATGAAGACCGTGCCTTATCAGGGAAACATGGTATTAGTAGGGTCCATAGACTGAAGCTCCTTTCCTGATCTGATTGGTCTACAAAAATTCTGGCTGGAAATGTCCCCACAATTGCTTCTGCATTATCAGTTTTCTTTTACTCTCATTATATGGAATATGAATTTCTTAGAGTAGTTTTTTGCTAGGTTGTCACAGGTCTCCTGAATGATATTTTTTTTCCATTGCTCATTGTTCTAGCTGCTCCAAATGTCATGGTTTTCCAGCATGGACATTCATTTTGAGCACCGGCCACAGATTTTCAATAGGATTGAGGTCTGGGCTCTGTGTCGGCCAGTCCTGGATCTTGGTTTTGGTATCCTGTTGGACTAATTTCGATGTGTGCTTCAGATAATTGTCTTATTGGGAGACCCAGCAATAACCAAAGCCTAGACTACAAGCTGATTTCTGCATATTCTCCCTCAAAATGCCAACAGCATTTTCTCTTACTCAAGACATGTCATAAATGTTTCTTCCATTCATTACTGACCTGTGAAGAGTAAGTAGACACATTCAGAGGTCATTTAGGCAGTACACCCAGTAAATCCATTAAAGTACTGGATATTCTATAATAGAGGTAGGAGGACGAGAGCTTTACCTTTCAGGAGCTCATTCTAACAACCTATTAACCTTTTTATGTGGCTGTGAATGAGATCTATAAAAAGTGGACACACCTTATGGGATGGTCTGCGCTCGGGATTACATATACTCTACTAGTAGAACAACATTTCCTCGGCAGTGTAGCATGCTCGCGGAGAGGCTACTGTACATTTTTATGCGACACCAGCAGGTTTCTACTTCATTTTCCTGTCCGTATCATGTGATCATGAAATCCGAGGCTGTGTCATCGTAAGTTGCCCATGAGCAATAAGGGGGAAAAAAAGGAACCTCTGTTTTATCGTCTTCTATTTTCTGAACATGAACAAGCATGAAAGACACGTTAATCGAGCCGTCCCTTTAAAGTATGCACACTGGATGACAAGTCACTTCAAGCCACTTTATTCTCTAATCACCGGCACGGCTTGTTTTTGAAGGGAAATGACTTTTGAAAGTTTGACGAAACTGGCTGCATACTAGCGGGTGGTGGTATCCTGTTCTGCCACCATCATTGTGTCCAAGGGATTTATCACAATCAAGCTCGGAAGGTTTTTCGGGCGCGTTCCACGCATTTGATTGGACCAGTGCACCATAGAGCATCACATGTCTTTAATAAGGAGAGTCAGCTCAGCCTCCGCTGTCAGGTCTGTTCTGGATGTAGCTGATCAACTTAGTTTCAGTCCAGAGCCCACTGCAGAGGAAATAGGACTCAACAGCGGCGAGCAGGCCTGCCCACAGTTAATTAATGGGTATGTATGTCGGTGATGATGTCCTCTGCTTTGTTAAACCCCCCCATACACACATAGATCCCAGCGCTATCCTCGCATAGCTGATTTCAGCTTGATGATGGCATCACTCTGCGACCATTCTTTCAAAGAATTCAAGCGCACCATTTGCTGGACGATACTCGCGCACAGCGATCATTGGGCCAAAATATCGTGGCAGATCTATGCGTCTATAGCAGCTTTAGACTATCCTTACCCTCTACAACCCAATTTGAGTTCTTGTTAAATTGTATTGTACTGTAAATATGTTAATAAAGTGATATCTATATCGTTTTGGTTGCAGCTTATATACTACATGGTTGTTGGTGTATCTCTAGGAATTTACACCATTTGGCTTGTAAACTGTGTCTTGTATGGTCATGGCTGTATTATTGATGGTCCTCCTAAAGCTGGCCATACACATACAGATTCCTGAACGATCGTTGTACAATCAATTTTGGCGTGCTTACTCTGCATTTGATCATTCTTCAAATCGATGTGCGCCACATTTGGATGCTTTATCATTGGTCGATATGTTGGATGGGGATCGAGGGTCCCCATCTAAAGTGATGGTGTGTGAACAGGGATCCCTGTTCGATCGACATTTTCTTCGAGCAGGCTTGAACACTCAAGTCGATCAATTGTTCGGGAAACGAATGCAAAATCGACCTGTGTATGGATACCGTTGAATGGGGTTTCAGTACATGGTGTCGGGGGGGATCACTAGTCCAAGAGTCATATCGGGGCATCAGTGACATAAGGCTATGTTCCCACTTAGGCGATTAATCGCCTGGCCCTCGCGATTTTATCATTGGGGGCGATTGATTGCCTAACTGTTTTGTTCAGATAGGTAAACTTGGCAGTCATTTTTCTTGTGTGGAATGCTTTGTTCTCTGATAGGTGTACAATGATCACCTCTTGGAATTTTTCTTTTGTATTGGAGATCACCTGGGTGAATGTGATTTGTGTGTACTTTGCCTCCTTCCTGTGTAAAGGGCTACCCATGATTATTATTAGAGTTCTAGTTGCACTGTAACTTGGATTTGCTAAGCTTACATGTCCGAAGGCTTTATATCTGGTAGTGGAGTGTAAAATTTGCTGATTCTAATTGATAAGTTACAATCTTATTGATCAGTTTGGGAATAAATTTGAATTTTATAAAAATCCTCCTGTGTTATTTCTCCATATCTCATTATTTTTAAAATAGTTTTTTTTATAATTCTATTTTTTCAGATTTTGTTGTGTATTTTTAAGTATGAATTTAAAACGGACCCAAAGTAACAATTCTATGAACAGTTGTTGTACAGACAGGCTACTACTTCCATTAAGTATCCCGTCTTGCTCTATAAAGAGTGGAGAAGGAGATGAGATTTAGGTTCCTCAATTCTAAAATATCATTTGCTAAGTTATGTTGACCAGTCTTCTACTGTCTTATGTCATAGAGATAGGTCCTCCTAGAAAATGAGAACCGAGGTAGAAGCACATGATTTCGTTTTTTTTAGGTCTGGGGTGTCGAGGGGGCAATTGAGGGGCGCAATACAGCAAGTGGCCACTGGGTACGTTTAATGTTTTTTTCTTTGGTAATTTCCGTTCATGTACTTGAACAGCCAAGATCAAAGAATTACCCGGCATTCCCAGTTCTCTTATGAGGGTCAGGAAGTGAGGGGATGTTGCGGGGCATCTTTTAAAATGACTCCTTACAGGTTATTTTTTTTTTGCATTCCTCCCTATTATATGCACTTCTAGTGGCATTCATGTTATGTCATTTTGATGGTGGGTCCGCTTTACTAGTCCCACTTGGGCAAGCTCAGCAAGTGTAGCAGGGGGGTTACAGGGGCTGCAGCGAGGGTTAAGGCCCCCATACACGGGTCGGATTCCGACCGGATTCCGGCACGATCGATTCCGGGCGCGTGCACGCGAATCGATCGTGCCGGAATCGCGTGCAGCCCACCTTGTCCGATCGCATCCGATTGATCAGGGGCTCAGAATCGGATCCGACAGAGAACCAACATGTTGGTTCCATCAGATTGATTTTGCACAGATCAGGGGGAGTTGCCATTTGTGAGGTGGACAATCGGACACGGAATCGTCCCGGAATCCCTTGGACAAGGTGGTATGCTGCGATCGGATTCTCTTAATTGGCCGATCGATCACACCTCCGATTCCCGGCAGAATCGTTGGAATCGATCGGATGGGTGATCGAGCGGCCATGGAATCCGACTGTGTATGGCTGGCTTTAATCTATCAAATCCACGTGGGGCAAAAATATCTGGTTTTGGCCCACGGGCCAGAGATTGTCACCTATGGTATAGGTGTTGATTTGATTCCCTGCGGTTTTCTGGGGGAAATGGATGAAGCTTGGGATTCTTTTTTTGATTTTTCACCTCCCCTCTCTTGTTTTAAGATGTCCTTATTCCCACACTGAATTGTGTTAATGTTTTTTATATTGGCATTTAAAAATGTTTGAAGTAGAAACATGAGTTCATAGTTGCGTTGTTTTTTATAGACATGACCGTCCGCATTGACATGTGTTGGATACGTCCCGAGCTTGTCTGTTAATATGCTAGTGTGCTGCTGCTCAGACAAGGTTGTATGGAGGATGTCTGGAAGTAATTTATGAACGGTCCTAATTACCCTGTTTGCCTTTGCTCTCTGAAGTAGACCACTTCACCTTCATTTATTTGTTTGCCATTGATAGGTGGGACACGTGTGACACTTGCCTGGTTACAGTTGAATGAAGGTTTGTGGCGGTGGTTAGTTATGCTGTTTTTCTGGTTTTAGAAATGTATCTCTTTGAAAGACGTGTTTAATGGTGAATTCTTCTTACATTTTTTCTATGCTTTCTCTTGGCGAGCAAGAATTAGCTGAGAAATTAAAGTTGTTTTTTTTTTATTTGTTTTGATGCATTGTATTAGTAAGCACTTTAATACACTTTGTGATAAGAGTCTGTTTAAAATAGTGATATGACAATGTAGGAAATCCTCTTTAAAAAAATAAAAAAAAACAAGACTTGTTATATTTGTGACAATGCCTGGTAATGAGTTACAATGGGTTGTGGGGTGCTAACTTTCATGGAAACTGCGTAGTCATTAAATATATGCTGTGTTTAGCAGACCATAAGAAGCACCCAGTTTCCCCAAGGTGACTTTTCCAGGACAGGCACCAATGAGAGATGGAGATCCACCCCCGGAGGGAGGAAACACAACATCCAGTGAAGCTTTGAATTTCCCGCTCTTCTCCCTTGCGTCTTTGTGTTTCCTCCGTGTGGAGGGGACATCACCCAGGACACTGTCAGGGCACGATGGTGTCCCGTCCAGTGGCATAATAAAAAGGGCTTACCCTCCTAACCGCCGGTGGTGAGCTTGGTGAGGTTGGGCATCCGCCTCTCTCTCTCCAGTTTTTAGATCCGGAAATGAGAAAAAAAATATTTTAAGTGTTCATATCTATCGGGGAAATAATCCCCACGCAATACCAAATTTCAGCCACAGGATATCACTAGTAGCGATTCACGGCCTGTCATGTCATCTTTCTCACACATCTGGTAAGAGGGGGGGGGGGGG
>CM070032.1:29951880-29982223 GCA_036250615.1 Ptychadena robeensis
AAAATACATCACAATGGGCGATATAAACGGCGATGAATTTCGATGACATCCTCGTTAAAAAAAAAAAATAATTACGATCGTAAATTGGATTTTCAATGTGGTAGCTTTTTTGCAGAATGTTACGATCCAAACCGATACCGCCGTTGGGATACATTGGTCTGTTTTAATGGATCCTAATTTTTATCTCAGAGTGTATGGCTAGCATAACAGTCGTCATCTCTCCTATCTCTCTCTGCTCTTCATTGGTTGCTTTAGCGGGGCAGCGCTGATATAAACAACACTGTAAAGATGGGAGATCGTGCCATGTGTCTTATGGTCCGAAAAATATGGTAGGAAGCACAACCAATTACCCACTCAGGTTATATTCCTGGGGTTTTCCTGTATGTTTAGGCTCCCTCAAGGTACAAATATAGCAACTATTCAAGTCCATTCCAAATTAAGTGTTTAAGGTCAAATTAAGGCTTTAAGGTGGCTATACACGGTTTGATTTCTATGTTGGATGAGCTTAAAAAAGCGATCGATTTAGGTCGATCTTTTGAAAATCGATTCTTTCCAAAAGTGATGATCGAGCAGTGATCGGACAAGTTGGTACTTTCTGTCAATCGTTCAAGTATCTGACGGCTTTAGACTGGCAATCAATATTTAAATTGCACAATCCCATTCAATCAAAGATTGATCAAGCAAAAGTTACTTTGTATGGTCACCTGAAGTCTTGTATAGAGAGTCCTCTAGGTTTCAGATGAAACATGGCCAGCTTTCTATGTCACAGCTTTGTGAGAGCCTACAGCGATCATCAATGGTTGCGCTAATTTCTCTTGCCGCGCGGTGCACACCAGCCCAAATAGTCTGGGGGGAAAAACAATCCTGAATGTAAGCCTCTGAATTCTAAAGCAAGTAAATTTTAACAAACACCACTTCCTTAGTAAAGCATTTTAACAGTATGAAATCTGAAATATATAATATGTTAATGTGAGTCCACGTGTCCGCCTATCTTGAATAGTCTCCGAAATTCATTTCAGTCTAATCTCTGTATTTATACAGGATTTGTTTTATGTTGAACGGGCCTTGTTCATTGTTCAAATCATCATCACTTGCTAGATTGTAGTGAATGGACATTGGACCCCTTTTTTATCAGTAGTATTATGGATCGGATATGTTCCGTTTTCAGGAATTTATGCGGAGAACTTTCCTGTCTCATATCGGCCTCATTTTAAACATTGCCCAACTCCTACCACCATACACACATTAATAGAAATTATCCCGGAAGTAACGTCCCAAAGCTCGTACCCTGGGGTAATGTCTGCTCCCTCCTTGCATGCACACAACCCTTCTTTGTATCTCCAGCAGTTTGGGGGCTGATACCATGTTCAGGGGCTATCATCTATAATCCAGCTCCGGATTACCACTTTTATTGATTTTTTTCAGCTTGAGATGGACTCGGTTTACAGAAAGAGAGAGAGAGAGTGCAGGGGGAGCAGGGAGCTGAGCTTTCAGCCTCTCTGTCCGAGACTACAGTACACCCACAACACCGGATGGCGCGCACGCCCTGTGATCTCTTATGTCCCACGGACCTATAGTAAAGCAACTTGGATCAGTCCATGCTGCTTAGTGAAATTGTGATCTGCGGACCGGTCCAATATATGGACATGGCAGGGGGTAGTGTAATCACAAGCCTGTCTGGTCCAAGGATGTAAAAAATCACATACAATACTATATGTTATGGCTGATATTTAGCCAGGTGATTCATTGCCTTAAGCCTGCCATACACACGCCGATGTGTGTAGGCAGACTAGTCCCGATATCTTTCCGGGAGGCTAACGTGATGACGTCATCACGTTAGCCTCCCGTTGCATTATGGGGCCCCTTCAATCAGCTGGGCACCCTTTGTGTGCCGGCCATAAGCTGCAATGAAGACGCCGCTTCATTGCAGCTTATGGCATCGGCTTTCATCGGCTCCCATCGGCCAGAGAAGATCGGACATGTCCGTTCTCTGGCCGGCCGAGAAGTGGGGCGACAGGGATCTGTCGCCCCATGTGGGCACATGCCGATTAGCGGCCGATTTTTAACCTGACCGACGGCGCGAGCACGCACGCCCGTCGGTCAGATTAAAAATCGGCCGCTTATCGGCATGTGTATGGCTAGCATAAGTGGGAACATAGCCTTAGAAAATGCCACTATCTGACTTTGCATTTCCCACCCTTGGCTTATACTCAAGTCAATACTTTTTTCCCAGTGTTGTAGAGAAAATGAGGTACTTCGGCTTTGACTTGGGTATTTACGGTAATTTCTCTTAACTTTTCATAACATTTTGTTTTCTTAAAGTCAGTAATTGTAGAAACATTGTTATCACTGGACAAAGAAAAAAACGCAACCTGACAGGACTTGTATACAAAGCCTTTTACAGGGGCTGGTACCTGTCCGCCAGCTCATAGAAGTATCTGCATTTCCATTGTACGTATAGACCGATTAAATACAGATCCTGACCCTGACGATAGGAGTGGAGGAATCTGTGAACTTGTGTTTTTAGTGTCCTTTATACATGAGGAGATATTGTCTCATAAAATGTGCGACCTGTAGCGGGAAAGGCTGTTAAATGGTGTCACCACTCCTGTGTAGTCATGACTACAATCGGCAAGTTTTTATGACTTTTTTTTCTTTTTTGGTTATTTTTATCTGACCTTTCCTCCTTTCTTTGTAGAAATGAAGACTTGAAGCAGATGCTGGAAAGCAGCAAAGATTCAGCCAAACTGGAAGCAATGAAAAGGATTGTCGCGGTATGGTTCTCGTTGAATTCTTAACTTAAGAATCATAATAACAAAGTTAAATTAGTTAATCGATTTAATCTACTCTCCTAAGTAATTCTCTATATAAAAGTAATAGTAAAGTGTGTTAGCCATCGACGAATACAGAAAATTTGGAGTTAAAGTTATATTTATGTCCTTGTAATGCTGTGTATAAATGTGAGTCTCAAAAATCTGATTTATATTAAAGAAGGGATGTGCGAGATCCTGAAAGCTTACTTCTCTAATGAGTTTGGCAATAAAGGGGTTCACTTAAACTCCAAACTTTCTGTAAAAAAGTAGTAATTTTGCTATTGAAAACTTCTTTTATCTTTAATGTTTTTGCTAAAAGGCCAAACTTTGGGTATAAATAAAGTTAGGTCGTGAAATTCGTGAAAATTACTTTAAATTCTGGTGGACCATGGCAGCCATTGCATAACTATGTGCTCAGATGCAGGACCATCATCAGAAATTTCGGGGTCCTTTACCAAGTAATTTTTGGGCCCCCTCCACACACACACACCTACGTCATGATAGCAGGATTGAGGCTTTGTACTTCATAGAGGCAGCATGCAGGACGGGGGACCTGTTTACCATGCCGGCGCTGCAACAACAGTGGGTGACATGGCTTTGGGTGGGCAGCAGTCCGCCAGTCCCCTGTGATGTTTTGGCCCAGGCCAGGAGGGCCATCTGTGCTAAAGGACCTGATTCACGAACATGAATGTTAGATCTTCGGTTCAGCAGGGATCTTGGATATTAAAGCGGACCTACCACCTCCTATTTGAAATGCTTAGCATAGTCGACCTGCATAACATGCCTTCATAAAGGTTTCTGTATCAATCAAGGCCACCTCATTCTGTTTGGGTGATGATCGGGAAATCAGTTTTTCTTCTCCTTTTACTTTATAATGAAGGAGAGGTGTAACCACACACTTTTTCCCCCACAAAATGGATCAGAGAATCAGCACTAAGAAGTTTTTCATCACTCGTTACACTGCGTCTTGGATAAGATGACCGTTAATTAATAAGTTTTATGTATTTTTTTTTTTCCGTTTAGATGATTTCAACTGGAAAAAATGCTTCTGAGCTGTTTCCCGCTGTTGTTAAAAATGTGGCCAGTAAAAATCTTGAGGTGAGTAAAATACATGTAATAATGTTACTGCCAGTTCTATGACTTTTTTTGTTCTTTAGTCTTTCCTAAATTGAAGGTTCAGTACTGGGTAATCACTTATACAATTATGGTTGTATCTAGAAAATACTTCTTTTTACCAAATAAAGGACTTTTTTTATCGCCATATGGGCGCCTCTGCCTATGCTTTTTCTAGTGTTTTAACATACCTATTAGGATCACTTATACAATTTAACATATATACATGAACACATTTTCCCCTTAAATGTTTTGGTATTCAATTTTATTTGGCCTCTCAGTAGGTATTCTGCCTAAAATGAAATAGGAAAGCATGCAGGAGGCAGCAATGCTGTTATACTAGATTGAATCTTCCTTCATGGTCCCCCCATTGTTCTCAGAGTCCTGGGAGGGATTCATCATTCGATATTTTTCCTAAGCCTGTCTCTTGGCCTTTTCTTTTAAATAGTGACACTAAATTTCATACAACTTGGTGACAACAGGTTCATATTTTCATTCTTTCCTGAACTGACCAAGTGCTGGTTGTTTCCTGCAAAATTAAATAAGAAAAATCAAGTTAAAAATTTAAAGGCAGTTAGGTTTGATGTGGAATGGCCAAGTTGTCGCAATTTGTGTTGTATTATCCAAAAATAAATCTTTCTGTGAATTTCCTGTATGGCTAATAACTTGTTACAATAAATGTTTAGTTTTAGATTGGTGAATATGTACTTTGGGTGTGTGCATGTATACATAAATATATATATTGATTACTATACTTTTGGGACATATAAAGAAGAAAAAAAAAAACATAATATTGACTGCATTTTTCGGACCATTATATGCTTCGTCGTACAGGACCCACCCTATACCGCGGAGTGTCTGGTGGCCAAAAAATACTTTCCTAATCTGCTGGTCAGAGCTTGAAGCAGAAGTTAAGACAGAGACAGCTTCCCCTTCTCCAGTTCGGAACTGCAGCTTATGTATGTGAGCTGGGCAACTTTAACCCAACTCACATACAATGCAGATGGAAGAGCCGCCCATGGCAAAAGCTACCCAGCTCAAAATAAGACAAAATGCACCCCACTGGAAGATCTGTCCTATGTACTGTGTAATCAGCCGGACTGGCTAGTTACACAGTGCTCATGGCAGCGTGAATCCAGCTCTCACATACATAGGCAGAGCCAGATGGAAGAGCCTCCCATGAACGTTACATCTGGCTCTGCTACTGCATTGTTTGTCATTGGAGCCCCACTGATATAAACAATGCTGTACAGATGGACGATCCCCTGGACCTTAAATTGACATCTCCTTCGCCTCCCTGGCTAAGCCCACCCCCATTAAGGGGGGGGGGGGCAAAAGTACATCTTATGGTTTTAAAAAATGATCTTTTGGTTTTGGACCTTCTTTATTGTTATGGTTTATTCCAAGAGAAGTGATGTCACCAACACTGTTGTAGCGGTAAAGACAACACCAAAATATGCAAATGACTCTTTATTTTTAAATATTTTATCAGTAATGTATTTGACATTGAAGGATGAAGCGAGAAGAAAAATGTATTTGTACACAACAAAGACTGGTCACCACATTTTAACTATTGACAGAGTACATAACACTGCGGGCTTGTCAAGAGGTGGGATATATTGGCAACTGTACCCCTAGCATTTATTCTGTAAAACACAAAAATTAGCCCCACTTTGGTTGGCAGTGGGTTTTTTTAACCCTTCTTCCACTTTGGTTGTGATCAGTGTATAACACCATTTCCCACTCAATTGGAAGTCAGTGATAGTACTAATTAAAACCATCCTTACTGCGTTAGTAGTTAGTGGCAATTAAAATAAACCCCCCTCCCCCACATTTATGTTCAATAGCATGGGGTTAAGCCCCCCCATATACCTTCATACAATTTCCTTCATGTACCAACAACTATGTAGTGCCGGGTCCTCCCTGATAGAATACATAGTGATTGGAACGGTTAGAAAGGTCCTCATATTACATGGTTACATGGTAGAACAAAAGTTGATTGTACAGAAATTGTATGGTAACATTGTAAGGTGTATGGGGGCATTTAGTGTTCACTTACCTAAAAGCCCTTTACTACACTGGTCTCTTTCCTTGATGACAATGTATTTGATATGCTGTCGCTGTCAGGAATATAATTTAATGAGTGTCCTACTGTCCTAGCACCTGGAACCCTGTCCTTGGGGGTATCATTTTTTTCTTTGTTGTAGAACTTTAGAAATTGGAAGAAATATCTAAAACGATCTCTGCTTTTATAGTTGGCTATAGGTAACGCTACCTGTAGACTTTACTGTAGAAGGGGAAAAAAGTTTTTTTATTGTCCCTTTTTGTTCCCTCGTCTCATATGATTGCAGAGTAGAAAAACTAAAAATCATTGGTAAAATCATTCGAGCACATTCCTTGTCCTTAATGATTTGAATGCTATTTATCAAATGCTGTCCCGTGAATTTGTATTTGGAGCCCAAGCTGCTCCAGTCCTTGTTGGGCTACGTACCAGATGTTAGCAGATGACAAAGGATGCAGAGTGTGACCCTGTACCGTGCTGTTGGCACAGACCAAAATCAAAGGTTTAGTCAATATGTCATGAAGTTTGATGTTCTAGCATTGATAAACTAATTAAACAGACCTTCCTGTGTTGCCCGGGACTAATGCGGCCCCGTTGTGATTAGTTTCACAGCCAGGCATGTAGTACGGCTGAATGGCAGTAAGTGCAGAGAGAGTGGTGTAGTCACGCTTCTCTAAGCGCTCCCTTATCTGGGCACAGAGTGGTTTCAAGCAAAGGAGCCATTCTCAGCAACCCGCTGCCGTTCACTGCACAGGCCTCTTGTGGTCAGTATTGATTTGCTCTAATCTAAAGCAGAACAAGGACAAGTGTTGTATTTTGAAACCTTCTGTGATTTAATATTGTTATGTCTTTTGCCCCAGCAGCCACAAAAGTGCCTCTCTGGAGATTGAGAGTATATAATTTTGTTTTAAGTCAAAAGTTTGAAAATGTTCTGTGTTGACACGTTGAACACACAGAGCATTAAGACTCAAGCTCCTCTTAAGTGCCAACGTAGACTCCTGTTTTCCCTTTTTAAACTGTTCAACAAATCAACTTGATTTTTTTTATGCTCCACTTGTGGTACACATTATTGCCTGCTTGTTGTGTGTTTTTAAGCTTTTGTCCCACTAATTTAATATTTTTCATGTTTCTTAGATAAAAAAGCTGGTGTATGTTTACCTGGTACGTTATGCAGAGGAACAGCAAGACTTGGCTCTCTTGTCCATTGCTACCTTTCAGCGGGGTTTAAAGGTACATTTACCCTCTTACACATACAAACGTCTTTATCTATTTTATTTCTCATATATATATATATAATATATAATTTATTTTGCCCTACTTGCTCATCTCCCTCTGCTATTATCTATCTCTTGCTTCTAGGTATCATTTGTCGTCTTTTCCTTTTTGATTGCTATTATGCCTTACAAATTGCATGCATACCAATTATCATTGTCATCATCAGGATGTGCTTTTGACGTGGGGCTTTGATACCCAGGCCAAATAAATTTATATGTGATGTCAATTTGAATCCCATAGGTCAGTGGTTCCCAAACTGCGGGGTCCAAACGTATTCCAGGGGGGCGCAGGCCCTCATTCTTAACCTGTGTAGGGAGGGGGGGGGGGGCTTGATAATGTTCCATAATAGAAAAGAGGGGCCCTGCAAGGAAAGTTTAAGGAACCACTGCCACAGGTCATCATGCACACTTAGGAAATGGTTGTGGTATAAAAGAAACCAGGGTTTTTTGCTCATGTTCTTTAGACCAGATAAGCAGTTAGTAATACACATTGTAAAAAACTGAGCAATGATTCTAGTGTTGGTTGGAGAAAAGGTGCTGCTGGAGCAGTGAGTTAGTGAGTGGCCCAGGCTGGTGGCTACTTGGAGTAAGGCTATATAGGTTTCTCTAAAGTTAAAGAGAAGAGCCATTGTTGGACATTAGCAAACCAAGAGGCTTACCATTTTCGGGACTTTGCTTTTCTATTTGGACTGTGTGGTGTGGATAAATACAGGCAGGAGCCCTAAAGAGAAACTTCCGTGTGGAATATCATTGTTAAGAGACACCTTTTGAGGTGGAACCCCCACAACACAAAACATTTAAGCACACTTGATAGAAGCCTATCCATTTCAAATGAGAACAGCTTCTCAACCGGTCAACTTTAACACATGCAAAATTTTTCCCCACAAAACATTTTGGACACCACAAAAACAATATGTAATTTCACAATAGAAATGTGTGGTATGCACATTTTGTGTGTGATTTACAGTGGTCAGTTAGTTATTATAAATCTGCAAACATTGTAATAATACTTAATATTATATTCTAATGTTTTTTTCCAGGATCCTAACCAGCTGATCCGTGCAAGTGCTCTGAGAGTCCTATCCAGCATCCGAGTGCCAATTATTGTGCCAATAATGATGCTTGCTATAAAGGAGGCTTCAGCAGACTTATCTCCATATGTACGGAAGACAGCAGCACATGCCATCCAGAAGTTATATAGGTAACAAAACTCTCTTTATGAATGTATGCTGTTTCAGCTTGGATTCACAAAACAGTTTTTATGATTTTTATCATTCTTGGGAGCATGGCTCAGAGTGCCTACACAACTGTATGCTGAAAGATTGTGGCTTCAGGTTAAACTTCATCTGTTTTAAAACCTTTCCTCAATAGTAATCAGGAAATTAAGACATCCACACTACTAAAAAAGTCATAAGATAAGTTCAGTTTCTTAGTTGCCTAGCTGTGTTTGGCGTTGTAAACGTGAGTCACAAAGCTGTAGGTAGCATGTTACCTTAGGTCAGTGATTCAGGAAATATTGAAACCAAATACTTAACATGTGATCCAGAGAACTTTGCATTCTCAAAAACAAGTCTTCAGGGCCAGCCATGAATATTTTCTATTGGTAGGTTTTTAAATGAACGGTGGTCCCATATTCAATTTTTATGAAAATATCCTTGTAGAGTTGGTTTGCATATACATTCCATACTTGTTCCATACTTGAATTCCTCCACATAATACACTGTTTTTGTTTTTTCATCCACATTTGAAAAATTTCCACACCAGAAATAAAATTCCAAATGCTTCATTGTTCCAAAATTCCATCAGTACATTCACAGCTTACATGACACAATATCTCTTTGGGGGTGGGGGGGGGGGTCCTCACCTCTGATGCATTTCACTCAGTTTATATGGGGCTTATTCATAGAGATTATGAGGGTCTCCCTGGGTCTACATTCGTATAAAGTCATACGTTAATTGGATCACGATACACCAAATTAACCCCATCACTACCTTACAGTCTATAAAGAGAACCAAAATCATAAAAAACACAAAAAAGGGCAACATACATTGTTACATCCATATAGTTCATAGTCTTTTGCCCTAGTATTGCAATCTAGTATGGAGATGGTGTATTCTATAGCAGATTAGATTTACTCCCCAATATAGACATATCTCCTTTGTTCTTTGCCAATATTCTAAATCATATTAGATACAGAAAATCAACTAAATATTCAGGTCTAAAGCTTGGGCATACACGTACCAATTCCTGCACCATGCGATCCGATGCCGTGCGCGCTCCCGCATCCCTTAAGGATCGGGTCGTGCAGGAATTGGAGGCTGCAAGTGTCGAGGATTGGGCTGAAATCAGCTTTCCTGTTGGATCGCACAGTTATCCCACAGGATGGTAAATTTTAGCTCAATCCCATTAGTTTGGCTGGGGACGGCTGCCCCCAGCCGAACTAATGAGCTGCACATAAATAGTGCCGTCTCGGCACTAGCGGGCGGGCGTGATCATCACGCCGCTCCTAGTGCAAAGAATCGCATAAGGAATAGACGGTACATCGTACCGTCTATTCCCAGCTTTAGACTGTATGGACTGTAAGGTAGTGATGGGGTTAATTTGGGTGTATCGTAATCCAATTAACGCATGACTATATATGTATGTAGACCCAGGGAGACCCTCATAATCTCTATGAATAAGCCCATATATAAACGGGATGAAATGCATCAGAGGTGAGGACCCCCCAAAGGGATATTGTGTCATGTAAGCTGTGACTGTACTGATGGAATTTTTGAACAATAAAGCATTTGGAATTTTATCTTCGGTGTGTTTATTTTTTAAATGTGGACGATTGCTTGGACTGAGAGGCGGCATGAATTAAGCCAGCACCTGGAGTTCCAATCAATGCCAGACTAGTTGCCAAAGAGGCAGTTAGGGCCCTTATACACATTTAGGACGTGTCCCCACTTGTGCTGCTGGCTGGCCAGTTTTAAACCGCGCTGCGGCGACCTGCGGGCACCTTCCATTCATTTCAATAGCCCTGTCCCCACTCAGACGGGCGGCGGAGGGTTTTAAAGGTGTATGGCCAGCTTAAGTGTGCAACACTGTCTAAAGGACCGGTATTGGTCCCCAGGCCTTAATTTGCTCATGTCTGTGCTAGACTGTAATGCTGCTTTTAAAAGGGATATTTATTAAAATGAATGAGCAACTATTGTCCACACTATCCACACTATTGTATCCTTTAAAAGCTATGCCATTGCAGAGAAATGGGTATTGGTCTTACCAGGAATAGATTGAGCTTAAAATTTCTGTAGCAAGTAAATAACATAAAAATCCCAATCAGTGTTCTCATACTTGTCTGAGAACCCCCCATCGTGATCACCATAACATAATAAGAGAGTGTTCTGTAGTCCAGCAGGGAAAAAAATGGGAAGACCTGTATTGTCACAAGCAGGACATGAAGGTCTCACTAAAGTTTTACTACATTAAGTAATTTTCTGTTCTTGCAACATTTTATATTATATAAAAATAGAGGATCTCATTTTGACTTTGGGAAATATGGATATATAAAAAGATGTTTGGGTTGTTGTGTTTGCACATTGTAAAAATGTAAATATATATATATATATATAGGTAAATAAACTAACTTTCTTGTTTACACTAGTAACTTCATTTGTTTCTTTACCCTAAATGTACATCATTTTAGCATTGCACAATTTTGCATAGTCGAATTTAATGGGGCTATTTTGCCCTTTGCCATGAAAAAATCATCTCACAATAATTTGTGGAGTGCCGATATTTGCAATACAAAATTCACGATTAGAATATTCCAGATCAACACTCATCACATGAAATTCAAGGCTAATTTCAACTTAACACCTGATCACCAAGTCGAAATTTCGGCTTTTACGTTGAAATTTCACAGTCGAAGATTCACATGAAAAGCCAAAAATTCAGTTTGAAATGCGATCGGAAAAATCGAAATTTAAGTTTAATCTTATTTACTTAATTTTGTAAATTTTTAATCAATTGTTATTTGCTCATTATTGTTTACCACTTCAATCCTCTTGTCTCTAGACTTGATGCAGATCAGAAGGACATGCTCATTGAAGTTATTGAGAAACTCCTTAAAGATAAAAGCACGGTAAGCTGATTTATGTACTGTTGCTCTTCTATAATGAGGTATATTCCATGATGTCTAGCTCCCCGTTTCCCATTTCCGTATATGTGCCACATCCCATATTCATAACAAAAAAAATTGGGGGTGTGAAAAGGCAAATGCTCTTTGCATCAACCCCTTCACTTCCCCACATGACTAAGGACTTTAAAGGCACCTAATTGTATACAAAATAGTCATGCGTAAAATATACACCATTTATTAGGCAGTGCTCAATTCAGCAATTTGTCAATAACACAAACTCACAATGTGATCAGTTCAATAGATAAACTTGTGCAAGATTGGAAACAATTTTTTCTCAAAAAGTTTAAGAAAAAATTGTTTCCAATCTTGCACAATTTTATTGGTATGTACATTGAGAACTTTGGTGTGAGATGCATGTGTGGAATAGTTTTTTTAATCTTATTTATGCATTGGAGTTTATCTATTGAACTGATGACAATTGTGACATTTGTGTTCTTGACAAATTGCTGGGTTGATTATCACTGCCTAATCAATGGTGTATATTTTAAGTATGACTATTTTGTATACAATTAGGTGCCTTTAAATTCCCCGTGAAGTCCCTAGTCTTCATGTGGGCAAGTGTAGGGGTTGATGGAAAGAGCATCCGCCTTTTCACACCCCAAAATTTTTTTTTTCTTATATAGTGAGGTATTTAACCCCCCCTAGCGCTTCTGACATCGCCATCTCCTCCAGCGCTGTCCTGTCAGTACTGCTCTGGACGAGATGGTGCTGTCCGGTCGAAGATCAGAGCCCGTGCAGCGCATACTCGCCGTTCTGTGCTGTCCTGCTGGCTCCAATCTTCTGTACAAACTTCTTCACTGAGACCGATGTGTCCCGTCCCCCCTGAGTGACATGATGATGTCTCTTCAGGGGGAAGGCAGAAGATTCAAATGTAAATCGCACGAGAAACAGTTTTCTATGCAGAAGACTGTTTTAGTGTTATTTCCCAGATGTGCTTTTTAAAGTTAACCCTTCCTCCCCTGGTGTGTTCATCACACCAGAGGAGAGAGGGGTGCCAAAGGGAATTGTTCTGAATACAGTGATAGCTGTATCCAAAACAATTAATAGTAAAACATTTTTTCCGTAACTGTGTGTTATTACATTGGGAGATTTCTATTAGACCCTTGTACTGACATATTTTGGGAAGTTACAGGCCTACAAGTTTTTTTTTTTTTAGTTCTCTCCCATAGTAATCTAACGTCTCCTCAGAATTAGCCTTTATTATTGGAATTTCTAAATCTGAGTGGCTACAACTCTTATGCATCTTTTGGATTGTCAGCAAATAGCAAGTTAGGTTTATAATCTCAATCATTTAATTATCTTTCTTAACGCTAAAAAAACCAAATCACTCGTATTAAACCTCTGCATTGTGCTTTCAGGCATATGGACTTACCCACAATGCCTTCTGATTGCCACTTCCTGCCACACTGTTATCACCCAACTTCCTGTCTTGCTAAACAACTTAGTGAATTAATCTTGGCTGACATCACACTTAACCCCTTAGTGCCCAATTGGGAGCTTAACTGCGTTCATTAGTATTGCTGTAAAATCCTAGTATGAAATATATTTGTACTGTAAGAGTAACCCGTCTAGAGGATAGGGATGCCTGCTGTGTTGTGACAATAACAGAATACTGAGATTTAGGTTTGTGGTTTCAGTCTCTATCTCCTCTAGCACATTCCCTCTAGAACTGTGTTCTGCATTCTTAGACTGTGTGACAAGATTACATTACAGCACGAGAATCGCTTGCCAATGTATGTGTCAGTGTCATGTGGTAACCATGTGATCACAAAAACGTCGCTTCATCACAATCCCATTATTGTTTTTTTTTATGCACTAATTGTTTCTTTAGGTATTCACTTTTGTTTGTCACACACTTTTTTTTACCATAAATGGGAAAATCGAATCTACTTGCCACACATTTGTGTGAACGTTACATTTACTTAGTTTCCGGCTAATATATAATGTATGCTTGCACAAACTCTAAAATATTTTTTTTTTACTTTTTTTCTTATATTTATAATAATACTATGGATTTTACCCCATAGTGACATAACAATGGTGTATGTGCATGTTCTTAAGGTCCTCATTCACAGGTCAATTTTAAGTCGATTCCTGAACAATCGATCCTGTGTGCGTTTGTGATGATCGCTTTTTCTTCGCGCGAGATCGAAAGCTTGGTTGAACAGAGAACCAACATGTTGATAATTCCTTGTTCAATTGCTTTTACTTTGGATGGGGAACAGGGAATTGAATGGCAATTGATTGCACAAAGTGGTGCTCATCGAATCTCAGTTCAATGAGCGCAGTGTGGTGACGTCATCACTCTTGAGTATTCATCGAATGAGCGCACATCGACACGTGTATGGGGACCCTTAGTTGCATATGTGTAGTATCATTCTGTCTTCATAGCAGCACTGAACACCTGGGGGGCTGTGTACCTTGTGTAGAGAAAGGGGTGTCTCAATGACATAATGACTTGGTTATAATGCTACAAGAGCTTCACTTGATGAGAGACACTGGTGTTGTCACAGCCACGGGCAGAAAAAACACAGTTGTACTGCACTGGGGACATAAAATGTTTTGTTGCATACGGTGGGTACTGTAAATTTGGTCCTTAAAGTGACTGTTTAGAACTATTGGGTTTTACCTTTAGAAACTTTTAATCCTTATGTTCACTTTATAGATTGTTGCTTGTTTGTTGTAGCCAGGGCCATTTCTCCCACTATGCCGAATATGCGTGCACATAGCGCCCTCCTTCTCCTTGCAGATCTGAAGAGTGCAAGCTCCTAACTGAGTGCTCCAAGGGTACGAAGACAAAAATATATTTTAGGAAAATATCATGGATGTCCTGACACACTTGGCATCCCGAAAGATTGCTTCTTAAACTAGTTCCATCAGCCAATAAAGGGTATCACTCGAATTCCAAACTTTCTTTACTAACCTCCCTGGCGGTTCACTGAGGTGCAGATTTCTGTACCAAAAGTGATACAGTGTTTTGCCTTTCCGCCCCCATCGGCGTCACCGATGATGCCGATGGGGGCGGAAAGGCTCTGTATGCCTGCAGCTTTGTAGAAATGCTGCAGGCACACAGCCAGCGGTTGCACCTGATTCCGGCACGGGCGCAGTTTGATTCCCGATCAGACTACGCCAGTACTTGCTTCAGGCGTAACGCTAGGGAGGCTAAACCAGCCATAGACGCTATGCTTGGCTGCCGTTTATTGAACAATCGGCTGCAGCATGATGACATCATCATGCCATGGTCAATCGTTCGAAATACACGATTTACGATTTGACAACCAATACTTTGGATGGGGACCCTTGTCCCCATTCAAAGTACTGGCGATCGACAAGAGAAAAACGTTTGTTCTCTGGCTGATCAAAGTTTTGTGCGAGTACGAACGGTTGCTCCAGGTGGGCGCGTTCATTTTGCGATTGATCACCAAGCGATCACCCCGAATGCGCATGGTGATCATTCGCAAAATCGACCAGAGATGGAAGCGCTATGGCGGCTTTAGAGGTTTTTTTTTTATACGTTTACACTTGTTTTCTTTTATTTTGATTTGGATTGGATCAAACATTTATAAAACATTTATCCAATCCAATCAAAATAAAAAACAAATGTAAAAATTTTTTTTCTTCTTTAAGACCGGGTCCCGCCTCCGTGACGTCACACGTCACTCCGGGACCCGGAAGAAGCAGAAGATGGAGGCAGAAGATGGCGGCGGCGGAGCAGGTGAGCTCCCACGATGTGCCCGAACCCTCGGGCATATCGCTAGGGAGGTTAAACATTAATAAAGTGTAGCTCTGATTTACTCCTCTAACTGGTCCTCATCGGCCTCTCCTCTCTGCAAATCTCTACACTGGCTTCCAATTGTCCACAGCATTAAATTCAAAGTTTGGTGCCTCCCTTATAAATCACTCTACACCTCCTGTCCCATTTACATTTTCACCCTACATAAATATCCCCCTCTGCTCCTCCAGTGACCTACTGACCTTCAGGACTTCTCTAGGACCGCTACTACTCTCTGGAACCCTCTCCCTCGCCCCATTAGACTTGCTCCTACTTTTGGCACCTTTTAAAAAGGCTCTGAAAACCTCTTTTCAGTCTGGCCTACCCATCCTCTCATTCCTAACATCATCACCCCGCCAGTCCCATCCCCATAAACATATTATATACTTTCTTCCCCATCCTATTAGATAAAAAAAAAATGGGTGCATCAATTACACATCGTTGACTCATGTCCCAACGCAACCTGCGTTAAGGAAAATGTGTTAATGCAACGCAGCCATTAACACTGTGGAAGCATACCCTTACAGTTTTTCTCGTGATGTAGCAATAGAGGCCATTGATAATGATCAAAGACATTTAAAATATGGTTTGGGTACCCTGTGCTAGTTTATATATGTAACTTTAGCCTGAGCACAAGATTAATGCAACAATTGTAAACAAACCTGGAGAGATACACCCTACAAGACTGTGTGAGGACACTTGTGGCTAAAGGAGTGGTAATAACTTGACTTTGCCAAAACATCACTGGAGCAGGTGGGCAATAAGGAGAATTTTCACTGCAAAAAAGAGCATTTCTAAGCAAAAGTACCGTATATACTTGAGTATAAGTCCAAGTTTTTCAGCCCAAAAAATTTGTTTATAAACCCCCCTCGGCTTATGCTTGAGTCAGGGTCAGAATCAGGGTTTCACTTACCTGTCCAGGTGTTCGTTGGTCTCTGGCTTCCAGACTTGGGGAGACTCTGAATGATCCAATGCCCCCCCTAGATCGCTGGTGTGAATAAATGGCACCACACCGCCATCTAATGGCCTGCTAGTGAAACTCCACCTTCCTCCAGTACAAATGAACAAAGGAAACTAATCATGGTTCAATCATGATGTACTCCTAGGGACAATGGTGCTTTCTCTAAATTGTTCTCATTTATAAAACTCCACTATCTGACTTTGCATTTCCCACCCTCGTCTTATATTCGTGTCAATAAGTTTTCCCAGTTTTTGTAGATGAAATAAGGTACCTTGGCTTATATTCGGGTCAGCTTATACTCAGGTGTATATGTTCGTCGTGGGCATACAGGATATTAAAGAGATAATGGCATATTGCAGTAAATAATTGCCTTTATGCTGGACATAGTTATCATAGTGGCATCCCACCCGCACCCATTGTGCGTCGGTATTGACTAACTTTGAGCACTTAATCCTTTAACGTTTGTCTACGCAGGTAAACTGCTGTTTTCATAAGTTATTGATTTAGGGCAGCAAGAGCGCCACTGTTGTGAAAAAACCTGTTTGTGCAGATGTTTTATTGTGATAGATCTATTATGCTGCTATTAGAAGATTAATGACCAATCACTTTCGTCTTCCTTGTCTCTAGAAAATTGAAATAAGAAGGGGAATATCATTTGGGCTTTATGATTAGGACAGGTAGGAGGGTCATTAATTTAAGGCAAAGGAATGTTTTGCGGTATAGGGCAGGTCTCGGCATGCCATCAATCACCCCATGATGCACTTGTTGTGATGACCCAGCACTCTGCAACCCCCCACCCAACGTTAATTAGAATTCATGACAAAATAGATGCAAGGAAACATTTTGTACCCCTCATATTTTTACAGAGAATTTATTGTTATTAGAGGATCCATTTGCTTAGTGTGATTTTTTTCATTACCGGCTTGTCAACCGCCATAGATAATCTGGAGAAAATATGAACTCTTTAGATTGAGTGTCACTTTTGTTGATGGCTCATGTAGTTTACCTTGCCTAACCGTTAATGCCTCAAGTTCATAGCAACCGCACAGAAGCGCGTGGCAACTGCCGCAAGATAAATGAAGCACGTTTATTGCTTTAATATAAAAAATACATAAACGGAAGGCTGCATTTGAATCTGATGAGCTCATTGCTAGTTTTGCTGATGTGATTTATTCGTCCTCCTCCCCTTCGGAGCGAAATGCTACTATTGACACGGCGGGATGGAAATTAACGGGCTGACTTTTAGAAAGCAATATTTTTTGCTTTTAAGTTACCCACGAATCATTTTGTTTTAATTCAGAGCAGTTTTATGCAATACTGAGCATTTAATAAACTGAATGATCATGTGTTTCCTTTGGATTTGGAGTATTGGTTTTTACCAGAGATGGCGAAGCTTGCAGATTGCTAGGTAAATAATGTCATTATCAGCCATGTTTACAATCATAACGCTCTGCGGATCAAGCGCAGTACATCTAGAACGAGCTTGTTCTGTTGAATCAGACTTTAAATCAATTTTATTCAATTATTTAATCATTTCTTGTTTTATTTTCCTTCAGCCTTATATACTTAAGTTGCTATAAGTTAAGAAAGTTATGGAAATAAATGAAGCATGTGTCAAAGATATGACTTCTATGATTTTGTCATGTTTTGGCAAAGTGTACTGGAGTTTTTGCCTGAGGGCCCTTTCACACTGCAGCAATTTCTGCCCAATAACAGATGTGGTAACACTACCGTGCCCATTAACCGTGAGAGACCCATGATTTTCAGTACTCTGCACTTTAGTCCCCTATACAAAAGTGTTTGGGAGATGCTTGCACTATACCTAAAATAAATGAGTGCAGCAGGGTGTTTTTGGTAACACACAGCATTGCACATTACACAAAACGCAGGCACAGGGCTAGTGTTAAAGATGCACAAGTTTGCATGCTGCAGGTTTCCAACACTAGCCACGCTGCACAGCTGGTCAACGTACTGGAAAGTATGCTCTGGATAGTTGTCTCCTGCTAGAAATGCTTTTTTTTTTTTTACTACCAGGTAAGAAAGAGCTGCAGTGGTCGGACTTATGTGTACGGAGGCAATTTGTTCTACCTTAGCCCTAGTTAGCAAGGGGCATTCCAGAGGAGGTTGAATGCTTAACAACCGTCTGCCTTAGTCATAGCTAAAAGCATCCAGCCATGTTTTCTGGGTCTTCTGCTGCCAAGAAAGTGCCACAGTGGGTTGGCACGTCATCGAAGGGGGTGTTTTGGGGTTTAGGTTTTTTTTTTTTTTTTGCATCTATATTATCACTGATCATTAACAAGACTGGAGAAGGAGAAATAAGTCCGTAGCTTTTCATAGATGTAGTGACCATTGACAATGGGTACGGAAAGTATTCAGACCCCCTTAAATTTTTCAATCTTTGTTATATTGCAGCCATTTGCTAAAGTTCTTTTTTTCCTCATTAATGTACACACAGCACCCCAAATTGACAGAAAAACACAGAATTGTAGACATTTTGGCAGATTTATTAAAAACTGAAATGAATGCATTTCTTATGTATCTACTGGTGAAGAAGCCAATGAAGTGTAAGCCAAAGTCCAAAACTTTCCGTGCATGGCAATTGTATTTGTCATACTAATGAATAGATATTCTAATACCAACCCTCCCTTTTGCCAATGGGGACTGTACCTTGGAGACCAGTCCTAGAGTTACGGCCACTACTGCAATACATCTACTTCTTACACCTACAACATGTTGACTAGGCTTGATTTAAGCCTTTTCACTATCCGTGCAAATTGTTATTACTTTGCATTTTATATTGTTAACTTGTATTTTGAGTTTTCATAAATTTTTCTGACATGTCATGGGTTTGGACTTTCAAGATATGCTGTCTGTGTATCCTTGATTTTCTTTTGAAATATAAAAAAAGCTCATTTAAAAAATAAAATAAATGTGTAATAATTATAATAATAAAACACCAACCAGTGCATCTATCAGGGTCTCTTAACCTCCCTAGCACACTGCTGAGGTCCAGATTTCTGTACCAAAAGTGCACCATAGACTTCAATGGTAAATTTTTCTTTATGTTGTAGGCATGTAACTTCCCAAAATCTGTCCGTACAAGGGTCTAATAGACATCCTGACTATAATAATGTTTGAAACAACCAATTATGTAAAATAAAAATGTTTATTTTTTAATAAAATTAATGAAAAAACACAAAAAATAGGGAACAAAGCTATGCTGCTATGTACTAAACATCACCCAAATAAAGTCTCTGGTGCCCCAGATGTGCCCATTTGCAGTTTACCCTCTCTAACCTGGTGTGATGAAATCACACCAGGGAAGAGAGGGTTACTGCAAATGGGCACATTTGGGGCACCAGAGACATTATTTGGGTGATGTTTAGTACATAGGTGCACATTGAAAGCAGTTTTCTACATAGAAAACTGCTTTCATGCAATGTACTTTT
Source organism: Ptychadena robeensis (assembly GCA_036250615.1). NCBI lineage: Eukaryota > Metazoa > Chordata > Amphibia > Anura > Ptychadenidae > Ptychadena > Ptychadena robeensis. The sequence goes on from CM070032.1 coordinate 29,971,509, forward strand.
CAAATCTGTGCGTTAAGCTGCTTGAGTCCAACTCACATACAGTGCATATACACTCTTTCGACCGTGGGTGGTCCCGCCTTTGCACCATAAGACTCACACCCCCTTATTTTTTGCCCAGAAACCGCGTGTCTGATAGTGAGAAAAATAAGATAAATAAAAAATAATAAAATCACAAACCTGATAACCATAGTCTTGCGTGCATAATAATTCATTTTAAATCATTATGAAATCATCATTCTAAAAAGCCTTTGACCATCAAGCCTTCTGTTTAAAAAAAAAAAATCCCTTGGTTATTCAATGTATAAAAAAAAATTGGTATATATATTTTTACATATCGATGTTTACAGACGTGTACTCTGCTATTCGCATGTTTATTGTAACGGTTTGGACAAAGCAAAGCAGCATATGTCAAGAAGAATAGATTCATTTGATTGAGAAATACTAATGTGAAATAGATTTTTGTTTGTTCAAATTGCATCACTAGGAAAGAGCTGAGCACTTTATTATATCCAAAATGAATGAAAAAAAAATTAGACGTCAGAATCTAAATTTGTCGGATGAGAGCAGAATTGTTTCTTTCACTTAGAGACCAGGAGAGAATTTACATTCTAATCTAGAAGCCGGCGCGCGGCGATAGAAATAGCTTTTTGTCCACTTGACTCTTTGTTTTTTTTCTATTCATGTTTCCTTAATATTGTGCGTGGTTCTGCAATTACTCTTACAGACTTACATTCATCCCCAAACTATGTGCTAGGAGTAGTAATAGGAAAACGTGTCATTCATGTGATAACATATAGGGAGGTTATGGATAAAGTACAATATTCATACTGCTGGCTTTTAGTTTTTTTACCCATAACATTGCATGACAGCTTGAAGTATTTATGGTGCTTTGATTTAGGCAAAAACTTTATTTTTAACTGTAGATGTACTGAATAACCAAATGTGTTTACTTTACACTGTACACATCAGGAGGTTTTTGAAAAGGAAAAATAATTTTAGGAAAAAGGCCACTTCACTTTGATGTACTGTGTTTGCTCGAGTGTAAGCCGAATTTTTGAGCACCTAAAATGTGCTGAAAAAATGTAATTCAGTTTATACTTAAGACATTAGATAACACAGACATTATTTTTGTGTTTTTGTTCCGTTGATTTAGCTCGTTTTGATAAAAAAAAGTTCTTCCTCCTTTCCTTACGCAAACACTCAGAAGTGCTGTAGTATAATTGGGTTGCATCGATTTTTTATATCCTGGGTGTCCACCTCTTTGCTACAGATATAATAGTTATACTGCTTGATACATTGTGATGCTCTTCTGTATGTGTTCTGTTACCAATTTCTTTCAATAAAAATATATTAAACCAAAACACAGACATTATTTGCAAAGCCTTTAAACATGATATCATCCCCAAATTTGCTGGAAATGTAGGGAAGGGTCATAAGAACTTTTTTCAAATAATGACAAAAAAGGAATGGCTCTACTACATATGGACTCTCAAGATATACTGTCTGTGTATTCTTGATATTTTTTAACTGTCTTGTTATAATTTGAAACATTTCAATAAAAACCTATTTAAAATAAAAAAAAAATTATATTTATAATAATACACCAACCAGTGCATCCATCATTACCAGCAGTAGCCGCTATGGAGTTGGATGTACCTTTTGGGTTAACAATGGTTTGGTTATTTGGTATTGGCAATTGAAAGCTCATTGAAATTTGCTGATCCCCCTCTTCACACACACCGCCCCCCTTACGAGTCTCTGCAGCTTCGACAGAGAAGAGACAGGAGAGGGAGGTGGAGTGAAGGGGGGAGGAGAGGGGTCGGGGGAGTCTGCATGTCTCCAGGAGCCAAGATGCCGGCATGCGAACTGCAAGCAAGTAAAGTGAGTATAGTGTGAGTTTTTTTATTTTTTTTTTTGTGTAGCAGTTTTACAGCATCTGAACTGCTGACAGGTGAGTATTGTGTCTATTTAATGTGTGTTTTTTTTTTATTAAGTTTAAAAATGCTTTCATCACATATTAATGATGAGAATTTGAAGTTACTTTTGGTGATGATACCATGTGAGGGGCTTTGCAATGAACTCACGAATCAGCTAGTTGAAATCTTACAACCACAATAAATTCCTGAAACAAAAGAACATCTGTGTGTTTCTGTGCCATAGCTGTTTCTTTTGAGAACCTAGGATTATACTAGTGTCATTCATTTGTTCCAGGTTTTTATGTTTTGTAAAAATAAAAAACATAAAAAAAGGAAAATATTTTCCTTAGATTGGAGTTGTTTTATAGTCAAGTATATATGGTAGTCTTTTGCTATGCATTTTTATTGCAGAAAAAAGTACATGCTGTTAAAGTAGGATTTTTTGTGTGATATCATCTTCAAGTTGTTAACCACATTGCAGGCAAAGGTATATAAACTTCAGTTGTACGCACGCACACACCTTTACAGAGTATATGTAGTCATATGGATAAATATCTCTAACAGTCTAATATCCCTACCATAGTCATGTATATGTCACTAAACGAAAGCCCCCCATACACCTTTTGTTCTTTCAAATCCATGTAATATGAGGAGCTTTCTAAGCATTTCAATCACTATGTATTGTATCAGGGAGGACCCGGCACTACATAGCAGTGATATATACCTTCCAATCACTATGTCTTGTATCAGGGAGGACCCGGCACTACAAAGTTATCTAAAGGAAATTGTATTGAGTGGTCTAAAGGTGTATGGGGGGCTTAACACAGTCATATGGCATAGTCTTTAAGTCAGGTGAAACTATAAGGAGATTCTTTTTTTTTGGGGGGGGGGGGGGATTAACCTATGAGCATGTCTTTGGAGTGTGGAAGGAAACCTGAGTACCAGGAGTAAATCCAAGCAGACACAGGTAGAACATGCAAACTCCTTTCAGATAGTGTTCAGGCCAATATTCGAACCTAGAACACTAGCGCTGCATGGACAGTTCTAATCTAGGTCACTCTAGTTCTAATCTAGTTCTAATCTGCCATTTATCCCCATTGATGATAGGTAGCAAACGGCATATGGTGTATGTACAGCATATGGTTAGAAATTTGTAGACACCTCACCATGTTTTAGCTATGTTCCTTAAAATGTAATGTAAATGCTAAAATATACAATGATAATGGGCTTTCAGCCTAAAGTAGAAAAACTCAAGTGGTCTTGGAGGAGCCCTGACCTACTGAACACCTCTTGGGATTCATTGGAATGTCATTTGTTAGCCGGGTTTATCATCCAACATCCATACAAACCCCTCCGGGAAACTCCAAAATATTTTCCTTTTGTTGTCAAAGCTCTTCTCTCCCAACGAGACACAGACCAAATACACTGAAGAAGTGACCCAGTGAGTCATGGAATGTTTTTTTGCGGTCATGTACTACATTCTAAATGTTTTTAGTGAATACAAATAAAAGAACAAAGAAATGCAGGTGCCTCTCCTTGAGACTTTTCAAGTTGGAACTCATGTCAAAGTGTGTGGCTTCTCCATATTGGTGACCCTGGTCTTGGAAGAGGACACCTATCACAATTGAATAGGTCTGGTCAGATGTCCAATAAACTTTGCCCATACATGTAATGGTGATATACCACCTGTATTATTAGCTCTCTGACTAAATTTGGGGTTTAAAGGCCCCCATTCACGGGTCGGATTCCGGCCGGATTCCGGGCCGATCGTTTCCGGGCGCGTGCACGCGAAACGATCGTGCCGGAATCGTGTGCAGCCCACCTTGTCCGATCGTTCACGTCCGATCGTTCAGGGGCCCAGAATCGGATCCGACAGAGAACCAATGTTGGTCTTTTTGATCCGATTCTGCACACATCAGGGGGAGTTGCCATTTGTGAGGTGGACAATCGGACACGGAATCGTCCCGGAATCCGTTGGACAAGGTGCTATGCAGCGATCGGATTCTCTTAATTGGCCAATCGATCACACCTGCGATTCCTGCCAGAATCGCCGGAATCGATCGGATAGGTGATCGAGCGGCCATGGAATCCGACTGTGTATGGCTGGCTTAAGTTTGGTGAAATGAATGTCACTGGGTGCCCAGCAAGTGACCCGAACAATTAAAATCCAGCATCATGCCTCTTGATGGCTTGCTTTGATGATCTCCTTCCTAAATGTGATGCTTATTAAAAGTGTTCTCTGATTGTTTACCGCCAGGTTATGCTTATATTTCAGCATTACAATAACCTCCCACACTCTATCAGCATGGACATTGCATAATGTTGTCTTTTAATTAAACTCCTGGCATGTTTGAATACCTTTTTGCCATGACGGATAGGTATAATGATCCTGCATATGTATATCCACCTCTGTCTTTTGCTATCCCCCTCCCTCTTCCTCCCCCCTATGCTGCGAGTGCATGGAAAAGCAAATTATCCTAAGACGTCTGATGTATTTTATTTATTTCTTCCAAATAATCAAATCCATGCTTTGTGGAATGAGTTGTCTTCATGCTGCTAGCAGCAGGCTCCTGTATGTGGACAGGGCTGGAGTCAATAAATGCAACTTCACGTTTATACTGATTGGTAATTCATAAAATCCTCATAGGACTTCCAGCTTGCTTAGCATAATAGCGAGTAGATATTCTGCGCCGTTTTCTTTTGATTGTAATGTTGGGCGCATATTAATATTCCAAATGTTGGCCAAATACTACAGAAAAAGTAGAAAAAAATATTATTAGAGCAAATATCATTTGTTTTCTGGAAAACACTTCATCAGATTGTGTTTTCATTCAATTATTATTTAAAGTCATTTGGGAAATTGCCGGTACTTACAGGTAATCCTGTGTGCTTTCAGAGAACGGAACCTTTATTTTCCAGGGAGATTTGTTTTACTGGTTTCATTTGCAGAATTTGTGGACTTGCGTTCATACGTTGTGATGAAAGGATGTTCCTGTAGCAGCTTGGTATGTGTGAGGGGGTCTTTTGGAGGTCTTGTATTGCAGATTCTCTATATTACCAAAACACACATGAACTCCCATTGATAATCCATAGACTTTAATATGGAGTTGTTCTACCTGTCACATGGGTAAGCTTTCCACCAGTTTGGTGCTTGACCATTCTTCTGGAGGTCCGTATGTAACGTCAAGCTCTGTTATTGGAAAACAGTATCTGGCTTCTCCTTTCCACTCCATCGGGTTGAGTTCAGGGCTCTGTGTAAGTCAGCCAACTGTTTTTGGTCTACTGTTGCAAGTCAACGGTATTGGTGATAAGCGGTAGGGTATAGGTCAGCATCGGCTGTCCGTTAAATAAAAATGGAGGCACAGCATTGAGACACTATAGTATAGGAAGTGTATAAGAACTATAGAACATGTCTGGTAGGGTCTGGTATGGTATTACACTTAGAGCAGATATTGCATACTACTGTCAATTAAATATTCAGTTGTTTAATTACCCAGCTTCTAGACCAGACATGGGGCAAACTATGGCCTGTGGCTATATGCAGACCGTTTGGCTGTTGGTCCAGCCCTTTGTTACCTTGCTGAGAAGACACTCTGGCTCCCCTCTGCTTATTTACTGCAGTGGGAGTTGATCATGTCTAGAATATTGGTGGTCAAACTTTTTGACTCGTGGGCCACATTGGCTTCTTAGAGCCGGAGCAAGAGCCTGTAATGGCGCCCATCATAGGTGTCCCAATTCCTCACTTGGCCGGCACATTAATGATGCGGGTGGGGGGGGGGGGGGGGGGGGGGGGGGGGGGCAGTCACAGCTGGGACATTGGAATTTTTCGTTGAAAGTATACAGGAAATCAAAAAAGAAATCATACTACCGGGAAGGTAAAAAAAGAAACAAAATATACAGTATATAAAATAAACTTAACTACCATATTTCATTGAAAATATAGAGATGGATATGATGACACTCTGGCTCCTCTCTTCTCATTCACTGCAAAGCACAGAGATAAGGTGGACGTTCAGACTTCTATTTGCATTATGCATACTCATTGCAGGGAAAAAGCAGATGGGACCCAGAACAGCTTTTTATTAAGATGACAACGGACCATATTAAAAAGCTAAGCGGGCCATATCTGGCCCCCGGGCCTTAGTTTGCCCATGCCTGGTCTACAGACATCAGAACATAACCATGTGCAATTGTAATCAGGTGTCCAGCAAGCCGGTCATAAATGACACCAGGGATACCAGGATTTGGGACACCTATGCTGGGTGGCCCTTACAGGCTCTGGTCTCAGTCCCTCTGTCTTTTTAGGAATCATTTGTGGTCCACAAATCAAAAAGTTTGCCCAACCCTGTTCTAGACATTAAACTATTCACATTCACTATTCTTACTATAAGGTAAAATAACTTTAACTCTCTAACAGACTCAGATGTCAGGCTTGTTTGGTGTTACAGATTAGAAACTCCTTATATCAGAGGGTTGGCAGAGTAGATATTAAAAATTATCCCAAAAACAAAAAAAAATTAACTTTTTTTTTTCTGCAAAATAAAAAAAACAACTTTACAAATGCCTGGCTATTGTAAGTGATTATTCTGCTTGTTTAGAATGTGTTAATGTTGGGTTTATAGCCTGGGTACATATTCAAAAAAGATAAAGAAAAGGAATAAAAGTTAAAAACAGAACCAGGATTTTTCGTTTTCTTATACCTTGCAGTGGGATCCTCAACTCACTTCAAGGGTTAAATGCTTGTTAATGTCTAGGTTGTATAGAAGTTTTTTTTTTATGTTTTTATTGAGAAAAGGTAAGAAAAAACTGAACACAGAACACATAACAACCGAAAGCTAGAGAACTTCGAGAACTATCTACTCATTTCCCTATAAGACTATACTATATATACTATATATATACTATATAAGTGCTTTAGGGCACTTGTTATTTGACTGTTTAGTAGTTTAGAAGAGAGGAGAAGAGACAGGAAGGAAAATTAAGGAAAGAGAAAAGGAGGAAAGCGAAGAGGGAAGAGGAAGAATAAAGAGGCAGGTAGAATTATAGAAGAAATGAACTTCTCTGAACCTTTGCTCATCTCCTACATAGGACCCTAGCTCCGTCACACAGGGCGTCCTGTGGAAGTGAAGTCACTCCCCACACAATGCAAAGCATTTGGTTCTGTATTGTGAATAGAGAAAGCACACAGAAATTAGGGGGGACTAGGGATCATGGGAGTACAGTAATGCACCTAAACGTTTATGAGCATTTACTCTTTACAGGGGAGATTATAGTTACATTTCAGGTAAGCACACCATACTTCCATACGTATTGTGCTGTGCATTCATTGCAGTGCTGACCGCAGTGCATGCGTTGCTTTTTACCCCGTGTATGGAATCCAAGATATCATGTTAATGGCAATTTCTATAAAATGTAATGTGGGCAGCACCTGGCAATGGGCCTCACATACTGTTTTGTTTTAGTAATTTGCCCGTAATTGTTTATCCTGGCTGAAAAAGTATAATGGCAACTTACAGTTAGTACAACACCTGCAATTCTTTTTGTTTAGAAAAATTTAAGGTGCTACAGAAAAGTTCCCAGCAGAAGGGCAAAGATTCTTCTTAAATTTGTGTTTAATGGTATAGAAGTTCAAAACCAGCAAATATTTGGGCAGTTTTTCCTATTTGTAGCAAAGGAAACAGATGAAGAGTGTGTGACAGGTAGAACATAAGGGCTCATTTGGCCATTCATCTGGAAACGTGATTTTTGGGTTTTCGTCAGCAGGCTCAGGCTCCACTAGGGCAATTTGGGAGTGTGTGAGGCGCCCCCACACTGCACCCATTGTCCCACTGTCCCCATTGTGCCTGTCTCCATGGACATCTGTGGATGTGGATCGGACGCGACTAAACCACGGGAAAACCACAACTAAAAAAGACAGAAAATACACACTTTTACTGCATGTGTTTTCTGTCTGCATTAGTGGAGTCTAAGCCTTAAAGTTAACATTGGGGCATCTGTTAAGTGTTGCATTCAGCGGAAGACAGGCCATTTTAGGGCGGCTGTGGACTGTCAGCCTCTCTGAAAGTACGTGTGAATGTAGCACAAGTTGGTTACTATACAAATTACAGCCTTGTTATAGGTTTCTTCTTTACAAGTCTGTCCCTAATTGTGCAAGGGAGAAGGGTGGCTGGCAGCCAGGGAGCCACAACAAGGAGGCTTAAGAACCATGGATGAAAGACCCCTGGTCTAGAGAGGTGGATCCCAACCTGGGGTCTGTGCCACCCCTGAGGTGCACCATTGGTGGCGTGGGGGGGGGGGTGACCGAGAAAGGCTGCAAGCTAAGCTCCATGCTATTCTCACATGCTCTCTCGGAGTTCAGCTCGGGTGGAAAAACTCACTGAAAGTGGAGCTGGACTTGGGCTGGTGAAATGTACATAAGCAGCTGCACCATCTTGTGTTAGTTTTCTGTATAATATTTTTATTACGTTTTCAAGTTTTTGAACAACAATAAACAGGAAACGTATATATAGCAGAATAGGGCTTAAGCCCATGGTGCATATTCATCCATCAGATATAAAAAACATCCAGAACAATAGTAGTAGCTAACATTAGAAAACTATTTGTGATGTAAGCAGCATCATGGTTTGGGGCGGGAATCACAAGACCAGTCCCAAATTTGGGGCCCACCAGTATGGGCCAAGGTGCAAGTACCCAGGGCAGAATACTCATTTTCAAAAATGTCACTATCTGACTTTAGGAGGGAGGGAGATATAGATGTGTGCATGCAGGTTTGGAATGAAAAGACGTTACCCCATGACAGAAGCATTATGACGTCACTTCCAGGAAAATTATTTTTAAATTTTAATATTTTTTAAGTACGGTAATACATTTTTGCTAAACTGTTTTCAAGAGAACAGTAACAGCAGGTTTCTGCAATGAAAAAGTAAAAGGAAGGGGAAATTAGTGCATGTATTACAACAGTGTCGGCCAACCCAGCTTTGGAGACCAGAGGGGACGTTGTTGTATTCCCAGGCAAAGAGCAGGGTAGGAAAGTCAGTGCGGGCTCATGTATCTGCATGATCAGCAATAGGCATCTGGTGAGGATCGGAAATGGTCATCTATGATCAGGGGGAATGGTACAAGAAGCTAAAATGGGGTATTTGGAAAAGTGCCCATAGGAAAATAGCCGCTTGGGTGGTCCAGCTGTGAGGCTATGACCCAGCCTGTGTCGGGTATAGCCCCTCTGCCAATAAATAAAATGGGGTGAGAAGCTGAGGAGTGAGCCACGACCTACAACAGGCTGTTTTAAGAAAGGGGGAAGGAAGCTAGAGATGACCAGGGGGCAAGTCTGGGGGCAGAAATCTCAAACAAACTACTCTGGTGCTTTAGAGGTCTGGGGTATTGAGCAGGGCCCGGACAGTCATCAAATCTTTGAAGGAAAATGTGTTTTAACGTGTGTATGGGGGTGGGAGTTGGGGGCCTGGCTTGTCTTGGACACACTTGGGGGGGGGGGGGGCTTAAGTGGAAAAAAAAAGGGCTGGTAACCACTGGTCTAGAGGTAAAACCAGTGTTGACAGGTCTACAAGTTTACATGTCTACAAGTGCATGTTTATGTGGTAGGGGGCAACCAGAGGGCTGGAAATAGGAAGACACTTCCTTGTTCTACTTTTGATTTAATCATTGAGGCTCAAAGGACTCCTGGATGTTAGTCAACTAACTAACTTTTGGGGTCCTAAAATTAGTACATTATAACTTTATTTGGAATATACTTTAAGTGCTTTTTCTTTACTTCACTTCACAAAGTAGCATGTCACATATACTGTATATATATTATATATTATGTTAAAGTTCCATAATCTGTGCTAACAAAATGAGACTAGTTATTATTACCAATAATTTATTTCTTTTTAATCAGATGCCTATCCCTTCATTTTTTTGTGCATAATCTTCACTGCTTTTAGACCAAAAAACTCATCCTTGTTCATATATATCCACAAGATTGAGGGGTCTTTATTTTATTGTGAATGAAAACCCTTCTTAAGCTAGCCATACACATTTAGATAACACTTAGATCGCTGGCAAAACAAACTGGGATTGAGATGTGCGCCACTGACACACACTAACTTATCCGACTAGGACCCTGGTCCCCATACAAAGTATTCAGATCGAACAGGGATTTACCATCTTGGGGGATCCCTGATCGATCTGTTCCTAGTGTGGCTTTGACCTTACGGGTCGAAGATGGATCAGTGATCGTAGTGACACAGATTGATCTTTAGAGAATCAATGGCATATCTATACATGTATGGGGGGCTTTACACTATACATTTTGCTATGAAGTTTCATTTGCCGCACAGCTTATGTCCGTTTATATTGTTGTCTGATGACTATACCTTTTTTTCCCTTTACAGCTTGTGGCGGGCAGCGTCGTGATGGCGTTCGAAGAAGTTTGCCCAGATAGAATTGATTTGATTCATAAAAACTATCGTAAACTGTGTAATCTGCTGGTGGACGTGGAGGAGTGGGGACAAGTGGTGATAATCCATATGCTGACTCGATACGCACGCACACAGTTTGTCAGCCCATGGAGTGAGGTGAGCGAGAAGATCTTTCATACACATCACTTATTTCTTATTGGATTTATTTCATACATATAACTTCTTTCATCTTGGGCTGTTGTCATTTAAAGTAAATTGCGAAAATCTTTATTAACAATTTTTGTAACACAAAAACAAATAGAATACTAAAGCCAAATGTACCTCTGAGCCAGCATTATGATGATGAAATGCTTCCCAATCCTCTATATATATATATATATAT
>CM070032.1:29993339-30007464 GCA_036250615.1 Ptychadena robeensis
GTCTGGAGTAGACCAATGGAACCAGTATTCCGGTACAAAACATATCCAGAACCTTTATTCTTTGGGGGTTTTTTTGTGAATACAAAGGGGCTGAGAACTTCCTGGACACATGTTGTTTTCCATTGTTCTGGTGTTTGTCTTGAACGCATGCTAAGTAAAAATTGTATCATTTTCTTGTGTTGTATACCTGTTGTAACAAAGACTTGTTTGTGTCTGCAGCTGGAAATAATGACAAACTTGGCAAATGAAGCAAATGTCTCTACCCTGCTGCGGGAATTCCAGGTTTGTTTTTTATATTATATTTGGAATATTTACTTTATATTTATATACTGTATTTTTCGGCATATAAGACTCATTTTTCACCCCCAAAATTGGGGGCAAAAAGTGTCTGCGTCTTATACGCCGAATGCGCCCTGCCCGCCAGCTCTCCCGACACGGAGATCAGCTGGGGGAGCTGGAGAAGCTGTCAGATGTGAGTTTCCGGCTAATGCCGACTCTCACATCTGAACTGTATAATTTTCTATGCCAGCCCTGAACTGGCATAGGAAATTAAGAGAAAAGTATAGATGAACTTGCATCTACCTTTTCTCTTCTGTCCGTGGTAACAGCAATCACTCCCCACAGACACAGCACAGTGAGAGGAGACAGCCCGGCACTCCCTCCTCCTCCTCCTGTGTACAGTGTAGAGATGCCGTGTGTTCAGCTGAGAGTTTACTGCTGCTAGTGACACCTGCTGGCTGAATTGGATATTGCATTCACTAAAAATATTGCATTAACCCAATTGATGTGAAAACTTTCCTGCCCTAAAAACTGTGTGCGTCTTATATGCCAGTGCGTCTTATATGGCGAAAAATATGGTATATCTTTTTGATTTATATATATGTTAGGTCAGTTTCTGAGGTGGTGTGTTGCAGGCAGGAATAAGGAACCATATGTAGATATCAGAAAATGTAACAAAACCTTAAGGGCCCATTCACACTATATGCGTTGGGTTTTTAAAAACGCAGCGTTTATGCCACAGTATGCATTTGTGATAAATTTTTCATTGATTTGTAAAAAAAAAAAAAAAAAATGCGAAATGCAAACGCAGCTGTAATGTGAAAAACGCATGCATTTTTGTATATATGCAGAAACGCATACCTTAAAAAACGCATATAGTGTGAAAGGGTCCTAGGTATGAGTGCTAGATAACTCTGAAAGATTCTGTATTTACTTCCCAGTCTTCCAGGGTTTATTAAGTGCAATATCACAAGTGGCCACTGGGGGGGGGGCACCACATGCTGGTTTTCAGTGGAAAAAAAGTGTGTATGCAATACACTGCAAGATCATGTATTTTCCTGTCTGTTACTGCTCTCACAGATATCAGATTTCTTCTCCGCCATGGAGCTGCGTCATCATGCTATTTTTTTCATATAATATACCTTATTTAGTTTTGAAATATACCTATTGCCCAAACTTTTTTTATGTCACAAGGTACCAGGTAATATGTGTCCATATTTTATGTTTTCTCTATTCAATTTATGTAAGCTTCTGTCAAAATCCAGAAATGCAATTCCCTGCTAAACTCCATTGGCTATTTCTAGCCAGAATTCAGGTCTAATAGAATGCTGTATGATGGTCTTTATTCTCCAAAGGCAACCTGAAAATGTGTGATGGGCAATGCACAAAATCTATTGTCATGATAAAAGGACACTAGTGCAATATAAAAATCTCTCACTTATTACATATGCATTCATCGCAGACTCTTTTTCTTTGTACTCGGTGGACTTTTCATTATGTGTCTCTTTCTTTCTCCTCCTTCCTTGAATAAGACACCATTGGGAACTGAAAATGGGCTTTTATAAAGTTACTTACTTTAATTTTTCACTAGTGTGTCCTTACGTGAAGGCTATGGTCTATTATGAGACGGTTAAAGAAAACGTGGCTATCCATCTAGGATATAGAAGCTGCTTAGTGTTATTTCTGCCCTTCGTTTTGTTTTACATTGCTCTCATACACGCTTAACATTGGGGGATTAGCTCTACCACCGTGCTGGGAGTTTGTTTTTGCCTTTTCATGTCTCTATGAATACATAAACATTTTTCCTGATTGATGGTAGTAAGTTTCTTAAAGGGCACCTGTCACCTGTAATTATATAATCCCAAATGCATCTTGACGCACTTCCATTTTCAGGGACTTTGAAATCAGCTCACAAAGTTAGCAAGTCAAAAAATTCGACAATCTCTAATTAGCAAGTTCCTCAACAATAAACTTCATAGCAGATTGACTAGATATGATTTGATTTAAAGATATAGGTTTTAAAAAATTGATAAGGCGCACCGGACCATACTACTCGCACAAAGTTTTTTGGGAGGAAATTAAGAAAAGAAAAAAAGACTTGCAAAAAGACTCATTCTGCGCTCTCAGCACTGCTTCTCTTCCCGAGTAAATATGTGAACAGCATGTTCTATGGGGAGGAGGGGCAGTGCTGATAGCTTGGAGTAAGAGCTAGGCATACACAGCTTTATTAATTTTTTTATTTCAAATAGTGCTTGATTGTGCTCGAATCTGTTAAAAAATCGAGCCGCGTATGCCTTTCTTGGAGCAGGTTCACTTAATCCCGCTCAAAAAAGGTTGGTCCATTTGACAAGCAGCTGAGAGAGCCAGACCACACACAGCCTGTGATCGGCTCCCGGCAGGGGAAAGGGGGCAGAGCCTAGCATGGCTGTGTACACTACACAGATAAGTGTTGGAGAGAGCCCTTCCGCTGCAGCCATCCTGTGTGTGTCAAGCACAGTGTGGTGATTGTGGGTCGATTGCATGGGAATCTACCCGTGTGTGCCTAGCTTTAGTCCCTGGGCGTCTACTACCAAGTGAAAACAAGTATACGGCATGTTCAAGCCCTTCACAATATTAAATATTGTATACAGACATTTATATATAGTTTGAGTTTTTCTTTTTAGAATAAACTGTAAAATCTGTGTCCATACGAGCGAAACATGAAAAGTGAAATATTTCAGAAATCCTGGGATCCCCTGAGATGAGAGGAGTGTTGTGGATTCACAAAGGTTTCTCCTCTGTGAAATGAAATTGTAGAAGTGGGAACGGGTAGGGAAGATTGATACTTCATTACCATGTGGATTCACTTGTCACTGTGCTGCCCAACTCCGTAATGCAATTTTAAAGTCCTTTTTGTAACGCGTATAAATGTGTTTATTTTTAGACCTACGTGAAAAGCCAGGACAAACAGTTTGCTGCAGCCACAATTCAGGCAATCGGAAGATGTGCAACCAATATATCTGCTGTGACTGACACCTGTCTTAATGGCCTTGTGTACCTATTGTCAAACCGAGATGGTAAGATCATCAATCTTTTCCTTGTGAAGATGCTTATTATACTTCTGTGACATACTTCCCCATTGCCTTCTGTGTGGTATGATTTTTGCTGGAACTTGCTTCATTTATTTAAAAAAAATTTGGAAATGTGAGTGGAGAAGTATGTTCAGGAAAGTCCTTCTCGAGTTGCAGGGTGGTTGTACCTTACAGGAAAATCTGAAAAATAACAAATACCAAACTTGTCTGCCTTGGTCCGGGCAAACTGATACCCAAACCTAAAAACCACATACTTCCCATCCCCTCTGCCTTGCTCTCTAAGCCATTAGATAAGGATGAGACTAGATGATGGAACTTGAAGGGAATTTGGAAAGGTAGAGGCCACTGGATTTTAGAGCCTTTTTACAAATTGCCTAATTTTTCACCTTATAAGCCGCAACCCCCAAAGAAATTGTGTATGGGGGGGGGGGGGGGGGGGGGGATGCATGCGTGCATCTTATATGGTATGTGAGACAACACACAGCCAAAAGACTATTTGGGACTTAGTGGTTGCACATTCGGGGAAGACCACGCCTCTTGATCCTGGTTCTCCCTCTACTTTTGGCTGATGGCTGGTAGCCCTGTGGAAGATTCCACCCTGCACAGATTGCCAGCAGGGTGTGCGTCTGTTCTGGCTTAGCAGGACAGTATTCCGCTCAGCTGGGACAGTCATGTGAGCTGGGTGGTCAGCTTGTCAGACAGAGCTGTGTATGTTATCTTGAGCTGAAATGCAAACCTCTGTCTCTACATAGACAGAGATCATCTCTGCGTATGGCAGAGAAGCTGACGGCTTCCCTACCTCCTTTAACTTCCACTGACAGACGGACACACAGAGCTCCTCCTGGCAGTTGTTTTTTTTTTCTTTCTCAAATAGGCTCCATTTAATGGTGCATCTTATCGGCCAGAGTAAAAAAAAAATCAGGAGCCGGAGTTTTGGTTTTTTTTAACCCCTACTTTGCCCCTTTTTTTAACGCTCCGCTCTGCACTATTATCACCTTTTTTATTGTATTTGACTAACCACAACATTACATGACCTAAAAGGGTATATTAAGTGGGCATTTAGAAATGTGATTATAGAACCTTTAAAGATAATTACTGCAAAATTTTAATGCAGTGACAATCTTTCTACTATAATTTTTGGAAAGAAAGGCTGTGAAAAGAATGAATATACTGAATGGTAGCATGGCTGATATACTGTTAACTGTTTTCACCATAGTGTTTGTATTAAGGATAAATAAGTCTAAACTGGTTCTGTATTCTTAAAAAAAGAAATTAAGCAAATCTGTTTCAGATTTACGTTTCATTTTTTTCTTTTACATTCTAATTCTGTCTTTTTGTTTACAATCTTGTTTGTGTTTATAATTAACAGCCGACTGTTGCCTTCCACCAGGTGACAGTAGAATACCATACAAATCATTTCTGAATCCTCTTTATTCACGGTACATTCAATAAGCTCAGTTTTTCCAACCTAATCACACAAGACGTGTGGGAAATATATTTCTGGTAAACCTTATGAAGTAACACTTAGCTCTGCCCCGGATGAATGTGATCCTTTAGCCCTTTTCCTGGCGGGTTGTGGTTGTCCCTTATGTTACATAAAAATGGAAACCAACACTGGATTAAAAATGTATATTAAGATTCTGCAAATCAAAATAAATACAAAAGCAGCAGGATTAAATATAATTTATTATAGGTTGTTGTCATAATCACTATCATTTACATTTTAAATTGTATTTAATATTATATTAAAAAAATATATTTAAATAAAAAACTAAAAAAAATTATTCAAATGCGATTCTATCAACGTTTCCTGTTATTGTTTAAACTTTTTTGGCGTGCCTGGCAATGAAAGCCGTTACCCCTAATCCTATATCTTCTAGCCAGTCCTTTCTATGCAGGTAATGGATTAGTGTCTACTATATATATATATATATATATATATATATATATATATATATAAAATTTCAAATCAAAACCCGTATGCAAATCTCTTTTATTTATTTTTACAAAAAAAAAAAAAGTATAAGAAGACAAATATAGGTACCGTATTTTTCAGACTATAAGATGCACCGGACCATAAGACACACCACAGTTTTTAGGACAGGAAAACCAGAAAAATAAGATTTCATATGTTCTCACATCAATTGGGTTAATGCAATTGATTTAATGAATGCAATATTCAATTCAGTCAGTAGATGTCACTAGCAGCAGTACACACACACAGCACATGACGTCACCTTTTCACTGATTAGAAGGGGGTGGGGGAGGCTGCCCAGGCCTCTGCTCTCCTATCCGGCTAGCTGTTACTTTGAGTGATTGCAGTTTCTACGGAGGGATAGATGTCAGTTCATCGATCTCTCTCTTCATTGCTTAGAGCCCTGCTGGCATAGGCAATTATACAGTACAGATGGGAGAGCCAGACATCGGCTGGCATCTCTCAACTGACAGCTCCTCCAGTTCCCCGGCTAATCTCCGTGCCAGGAGAGCTGGCAGAAAGCCAAGGCGCAGCCGTTGCACATTCGGGCCATAAGATGCAGGCACCCCCCCCCCCCATTTTGGTGGTGAAAAGGTGTGTCTTATGGTCCAAAAAATACAATACTTTTTTATTTTGTTTGAACAAATACAAACACAAGGATTATTACCAAAGTATCAATAAACTAGGTGTGTAGCACCAGCAACCAAGCAAAGCAGGATCATAAAACACAACTAACAAATCTTAATGTGAACACAGGTCATTAACATTAAACTGCTGTATAAAGAGACATAAGGAATATGTCCAATTGTAGCACATATACACAAGTCCACTAACTGTAAAAGAACAAAAAAGAAAAGCAGTTATATATTACCTGGGCAAACTTCTAATCAGACCAGATTAGTTCATAATTTTCTCCAACCCAATGGCTAGATGAGGGGTAGCCTTATTAAATAAAAATATTCTTGACCCAAAGCCTGATCATAACCTAACCTTACATTTTAATTCAAGACATGTAGATACCCAATGAGTGAGTGGTTGTTTTTTCTTTTTGTTTTATTGATATTACATTTATTCCTAGTCATTCCTGCCTTTTTTTTCCACCTTCCCACAAGCTGAAGTTCCTGTTCTATTATAGCCAAATCCTAATGACTGTAGGAACCTGCAGAAATCCTTGTTAGCGATCAAATCAATATATTTTCTCCTGTTGGTTTTGGGCCGCATAAAGCTTTAAAAGTAATTGAATAGTCGTTAAACATGTCGATAATGATCTCCAGGTGCCCTCTGGTGGCTGGAAGCATTAATGATGTGTGTATTATGTTTATAAAAAGCAAAACATCAGTGAAGGGAAGATAGGTAATATGTTCACACCCAGGTGGTATTTAAAGCAAGAAAAATGCTCTGCAAAGTGCTGACAGGAGTTTGCAGAACTTTCCTTATTGAAGTCAATGAGGTTGCTCAAAAGGGAAAATGGGCCATTATGTGTACTTGTCGGTGATCAGTAAGCATTGGACTGTTTAGTTGTCTTATTGTATGATTGTTTCAATTGTCTTAAAGTACATGGGGTTTTACCCAATTGTTACATTTTTGTACATTTTGTTATTTAAATCTTAATAAAAATAGTAAAGCAGAAGTCAATGAGGTTATTGAATGGCCATACAAGCACAGTAAAAAAAAAAAAAAAAACACCTGAAAGCACTCTGCCTGATGAACGACGGCACAATGAATTCTTTTTAAACGCCCTCATAGAGTTCCATTATTTCCTAAGCTCCTTGTGCACTTCCAGGTGTTATAAAGCTCAGAAAGTAACTTCATAGACTTCTATGTGACTTTAGTCTAAACTGGTAACCTCTTTTATAGCTTTGTTTATCTGATGCTAAACTTTATTCTGAAGTCAAATCAAGTGAAGAAGTTCTCTTATTGACACTTGAGCAGGGAACACACGCATAGATATGGGTCAGATTGATGGCCACTTCGAGCACCATGCATGCTCATGGACATCTATCTGGTCCATATCTAATGCAGCCATCCCTGGTTTCGAACGGGATCAATCAAACAGGGATATCGGATATGACCGTAAACTCCACGGACTCCATGGACGACCGTCGATGTCCATTGCTTTGCATAGGGACCACAGGCAACTACAATTTGTTCTTCTTTTTTTTTTTTTTTTTTCACAGCTAATATTTCTGCTGAAGAACTGTGCGATAAGTCTCTGGGCCAGTGCTAAATGTTTTGTTTATGAGACCAATATCATTAAAGCTGGCCATATACACATCAACTTTAACTTGATTGATTCTTTAATTCGATTGACTTGTGCAATTAAAATTTCAACTGTCATTTGAATATTGGTCAATGCAAAACCCAGTGATTCTTTTCATCACTTTTGGTTAATCCATTCATTTATTTAAAGAGTTATCAATTCAAAAAGGATTGACTTACCAGTCTATTTTCTCAACTGATCTTTTTTTTCCTATATTGTCTTTTCAGATGCTGTTGTTGCAGAAAGTGTGGTTGTCATTAAGAATCTCTTACAAACTCAGACTGCTCATCATAGTGAAATTATAAAGCACATGGCCAAACTCCTGGATAAAATCACTGTAAGTATGGTTTACATGTTATTATTATTATCATCATTTATTTATAGCGCCAACATATTACGCAGCGCTGTACAATACATTAGAGTGGAGATACAACACAATATAGTACACACAGGAACAGGTTATGACACAGGAGGAGTGGAGGACCCTGCCCGGACGGGCTTACAATCTAATAGGTTGGGGAACAGAGTATACAATAGGTGGGAGGGCTTATATTACATTATAAAGGAAATCCAATCTGATCATTTTTTTCTGGTTTCCTTCTTAACCATAACATTTTTCCTAATACTGACCGGTAATACCTGTAAATTCATAATTTTTTGTTACAGCTATGGTTAACCAAAATTTTTTTTTGTTGAATTTGGGATGTGTTGATTTGGGGAACAAGTGAAATCAGCCAAGTCGTAAAATAAGATTTTTTTTTAAGTTTACTGTACACATAACAATACTGCTGTACAATGTGAGTTTTTTTTCTAAAACTTTGTAAATATGAGGATCTTTTTAATTGATCTATGTATACAGAGATTGAAAAGTTTTTGATTAACTTTGCCCCACTTCAGCTGCAATCCAGAAGTTCTTTGTATTTTTCTCTCTCTGTTTTCTTATCACTTGAGACGTTTAGGCTTTTTGTTTGGATACGTTTTGTGAAACCATTTCTGGTGAGAGACATGGAGTGTAAAGTTATGTGGGAATAGTTAACCTATAATACAAGCACGGAAATCTTCATCGGATTAGTAAAAAGTAGGGCTGGATTTGTGGACCATGTGGTTTTAGGACAGACTGAATGGACCATGTTGTCTTCCTCTTATATCAACATTCCATGTTTCATTGTAAGTATTAAGCAGGTGCCCTCTTTATACATCTAGAGAACAAATCTTTGCCTTTAAAGAGCCTATCATTCGCTGAAGTTTCATAGTTTTACTTAAGCTCACTGGATTCCTGATTGAAAACTCAAAACTTATCACCTAGGTTTGTTCTCAGTGGCGCTCCTATGAGTTGGAATTGTAATATTGATCCAACTCCAGGGAAAGTTCTAAATGTTTTTTTATTAATAATAAACTTTATTGTGGTGGATAGAGTTTGTGTCTTACAAAGCCATAAAGGATACTACAGTAATACAATAGTACAGTGCATACATCTCCAAAGGATAAGGGAAGCAAAGCTGCTGCAAGACACAAAAAATAAGTTCCAATAAGAAGAAAAAGAAAAGAGAAAAACAACAACTTTTTAAACATCATTCACCACATGTTTCACTCAGATCTAACACAGTGTATGGTACTACATTAGTGGTGGCCAACTGAGTTGATATGGAGGGCCACTCGGCCCTCTGCATCACTAAAGGGCCGCACATAACATTTTCAATCTACACTTCTTCTAAAGGTTCTATGCCCCTATTCTCATGTTATGTGCCGCAATATATATTATACAATCGCCATCTAGGTCGCTGATTGGCTTTTATGTACGCCTATCACGTAAGTTTATGGCCTCTTCTTGGGTTCCCGGGCAAGGACCTGTCCGCCGGGGATCGGTGAGTTTCTATGGCCTTTGCAATAACAGTAAGGTTTTCGAGGGAGGACTATGGGGGGCCGCCAGAGAATGCCAGAGAAAAGGCCCCCCATAGTCCCCCGGGCCTCAGGTTGGGCACCTGGGTACTGCATCCTCGAAATTCCCATGAGGGTTACAAATGATGCTCCGGTAATTAATGAAGTAGCCCCTTAGCTCAAGTAAGCAGCAGCATACCCTCTAAAGAGGGATTCCACTTTAGACATCCAGACTCCCCAGGCTTTATCACATTTGTCTTCTCGACCCCTGTTTTTGTGAATACACTTAAGCAATGGAAGGATGTTATTCACCGAATGTTTCCAGTTTGCCAGGGTAGGAAAAGTGGGACTGTACCACAGCCACGCTCTCAATTTACACGCATTAAACAGTATTGTGTATAGGAATTGAGAGCCGGCTCTGGCAAGGCCAAACTCCCCAAGCAAGCCCAAAAGCATTTAGGGTCAGGCAACACAGGGGACCCCAGATATAAATGTTTAAATAATTTTTCTGTCAGATGGTTGCTCATGAAGGAAGCCGGGGTTTACAATGAGCTTGAAAATTAGTTGGACAGCAGATACTGCACCTTTAACTCTGATGAAGGATGAATGGATAAAACTTAGCCTCAGTTAACTCGGTCCAAACACCAAGGAGGTGAATGAATGAGTCACTGACACAGGAAGAACAAACAGGACAGGGCTTTTTTCAATGTATAGTATAGTGATCATGCGGTCAGTTAACGAGGTTTGATACCACTGCAACAAAATGCCGCAGTAGCTCTTAGGGGATCTCTGGCAGATACATAAAAAGAAGATTGGGTAGGTAAAGAGTTAAAGGCAAGCATAGTAAAAAAAATGAAAAATCGGTCAGGAGAATAATCGTAACGTGTATGGGGGGCTTAAGAAAGTGATTTGGTAATATTCATGGAATCAGATTTCAGTTTAACAGCTAAGGGATAGATGGATTTCTCTGGATCTTTTTTTAATTTAAAGCAGGGAACAGACAGCTCGATATTCAATATGTTCCCTGCAGCAGCGTGATGATGTCATCACGCTGCTGTCAGATATCGGCGGAGCTGGGGAGACAGCTCTGCTCTCTCTCCAGCTCAGCTGAAGCTTTGCCTGGAGACCCGCGGTTTGCATGTAAAGCAACGGGCATCGATCGTGATTAATGGTCATGTCCGATATGTCCATGTTTTCGAGCAGGATTGATTGGTCCCGCTCGAAAACAGCGATGGCCGCATATTATATAGGCCAGATAGATGGCGTGAGCGCGCACGTCACTCAAATCGGCCATCGATCTGGCCCATATCTACATGTCTGTAGAAAAAAGTTCCTTCCATCTGTAGAGCGGTTTAGATTTAGAGAACTATAACCTATTTTCTTACCTTTTTAAGGTCTGGTTACATATTCTGGACAACAAGAATATGTTTTGTGCCCGTGTAAACCTTTCTTAAAGATCATTAGTCTTTACATACTTGCTGATAGCATTGACATTGTAAGAGGGAATGACCACACTGCTTTGATTTCCACCCTTATCCTATGTGTAACTAATAGAGACATGTTGACCTCATAAACATAAGTGTTGATTTCACAGGGAGGACGTGCATTAAGAAGATATAAAGGCTTTAGCTTAGATGCAAATTGCTCTTAATGGAGCTCTTCTTTAAATAAGACAGCAACTGCCTATTAGTAAAGGCTTTACATAAATGACCTGCCTCATAGTATCATCTTCACTTTTTCAGTTACCTTTTGCCTCAGTTTGGTTGCTGTGGTTACTTAACCAATAAAGTAATTAGCCTATTTGAAACTACAACATGAGTAATTTAAAATCATATTTTCTTTTAATTTGTCTGAGACTCTACAGATCATGTCAGAAATGATTTTTGTGTATCCCTGACTTATTGGAATCCTGAATCTTCCATCGTAATTGCAGAAGGGGTTGGCAAGGTATGAAAACGGGTGAAGGCACAGAATCAGGGTCATAGTAGAACTTCTGAAAATGTCCTAGTTTTTCGTAGTAGGCAATCATTCAGTGGGTATACAGTGGGTACGGAAAGTATTCAGACCCCCTTAAATTTTTCAATCTTTGTTATATTGCGGCCATTTGCTAAAATCTTTCAAGTGCTTTTTTTTCTCCTCATATCAGCACCCCATATTGACAGAAAAACACAGAATTCTAGACATTTTTGCAGATTTATAAAAAAATTAAATACCACATGGTCCTAAGACCCTTTGCTGTGACTCATATATTTAAGTCAGGTGCGGTCCATTTCTTCAGATCATCCTTGAGATGGTTCTACGTCTTTATTTGATCATTTGTTTGATTATACTGTTTGGACTTGATTAGGAAAGCCACACACCTGTCTAAATAAGACCTTACAGTGCATGTCAGAGCAAATGAGAATCATACGGTCAAAGGAACTGCCTGAAGAGCTCAGAGACAGAATTGTGACAAGGTTACAAACAAAATTCTGCGGCACTGAAGGAGCACAGTGGCCTTCATAATCCTTAAATGGTAGACGTTTGGGACAACCAGAACCCTTCCCTGATCCTGTCCTCCTCCTGACATGTCATTGCTCTTATTCTCTGTGTTTTTAAGGAACAAAAGAGTTCCGCTTTTCTTTGCTCTCATAACATGTTTATTTAGAATGCATTTTTACAATTAATGTGTGAATATGATATTCACAACAATTTAAAAACTGCAGATTTTATTTCAAAATTTTGCAGATTTTAGTCCTCCATATTTCCTTCTGTTCATTCTTACAAGAGACTGGTAGCCTGGTACTACCATCCAAATAATATATCTGAATGCACTAGTTGCTTTTATTTCTTTTCAGGCTCCTATTGTTATTAGACCTTTTATAGTTTAAGGGACAAAGGGTTAAATGTTAAGGGAAGGTTCAGCAATTAGGAGGCACTTTCAACATTAAAAGCCATTGCCTGCTAGTAATTATGTGCTAATGAAGTTTCTGGAGATGTTTCTAAGCTGAGTGCGGGGGGTGTTTGAGATGGTTATAGATGTGCACTAGGTGTTAAACATGCATGGTACAAGGGGGCGAGCGCAAGACAATCACCCAATCCTGGCCTCAAGCACTTATATCTCTATTATGTCAGGCCCGGCACTCCTAATAATGGGCCTCACACATTTAATAAACAAGCTAAAAGGACAGCGAATTAAGGCAATATAGAGTTGCGGTGCAGAAACAACTTGGGTACAGTGGATTTATGTTGATTGTTCAAATTGGAAGTGAACATAAGCATTTGCTGTAAGACTAAGTTCACCTTGTTACCAGAGCTCAATGAAATGGAAGCGGATGGACTGGTAGAAAACACATTTTTACATAACAAAACCAGATTTGCTCAGTTATAGGTTGGTCAGTTTATTGACATTCTGTTAATATGAATTCCGTCTGAATGCTTGTGATTTGAATATTCTAATTGAACCCAATAGATGTAAACGTGCACATGAGGACTATGACCAACAAAGGAAAATGGAGGGAAGCATGAGGCAGCAGTCTCAGAAAACAACTCTTGACACCAAACTCCCATGTTTGACAAAGGCTTTTTGACACCCTGAATACATTTCCGTTGATAATCAATGGAATAGTACACACAGCAGCTTCAGCGTTGCATCATGCAGCGTTATTCCATTTTTAGTGTGGCTTGACGCTTTGTCTTGAATTAGGTTATGTCTCTGTTAGGTGCCCTTTTAAATCTGTGGGCATAAATGCTACCACAACGAAAGTTCCACGTTTGGTGTGTGGTGAACACCAGGATTTGAACTCACTGGAGACATAGGTTTGAAGCATCCGAACACATCCATTAAAAATACATCACTGACACAATGGATGTGTATTTGACCAATGCCAATAGATTGTATTGGCCGTTTTTTCATCATGTTAACCATGCATTAAAGAATCACGGCAAAAACTCATGCTGAAGCTAGTGACATGGCCTTAAACCTTTATCGGAAGTGGAATATAAACTTTAATATTTCAAATGAGCAATCAACCTGATTCGTCTTAGGGCCCCCATACACCTTTAGATTTCTCTGTCAGATTTCCTTTAAGCTAGCCATACACGTGTCGATTTCTGAACGATTGATTGGATGGTGAAGCCACAGGCGTCGATCGATCGACCAATCAAGTCTGTGCCTACCACCTTAGGCCACCAATTCCTGGACGATTCTTTTACCAGCCGATCAATTCACAAATGTCAACGCCCCTTGATGTGAGCCAAATTGATCATAAAACACCAACAGGTTGGTTCTCAGGTAGATCCGATTTGGGGGCCATGTCGATCGGGCAGGGTCGATCCGTCATGGTGGGCTTTACTCGATTCCTCGTCGATCGATCGGCGTGCACGCGCCCGTTGATCGATCGGCCAGGAATCGTGTGGGAAATCGACCTGTGTATGGCCACCTTTAGATCTCCTTTTGTTTTACCAAAACCATGTAATATGAGGGACTTTCTAAACCATAAAGTCTACCTTTGTTCAATCGCAGAGGACCCGACACTACATAGTTATTGGTAGATCTAAAGGATATCTGACAGAGATCTAAAGGTGTATGGCCAGCTTTATTTTTGCATCGACCCCACTGTTAAGCTAGCCACACACGGGTAGATTCCCGTGCAATCGACTACCAATCAATCACAGCGTGGT
>CM070032.1:30020012-30032352 GCA_036250615.1 Ptychadena robeensis
GGACAAACTTACAAAATCAGTGAGGGGTCAAATAATTATTTCCTCCACTGTATACTGTACAGTGCCAAAAGTTTTGAGAATGGCACAACTACTGGTTTTCAAGTTTGCTGCTGCAGTGTTTTTTTTTTTTTGGTTTTTTTTTAGATCTTTTTGTCAGTTGTTTCTGTGGTGTATTCTAGTGTAATTGCAAACATGTCACCCACATCCTCAGAGCTGACCACATCTTCTCAATCGGATTAAGGTCTGGGGAGTTTCCTGGCTATGGATACAATCCAAATTCAATGTTTTCTTTCACTTAGTTGCCACTTGTGCCCTATGTTTACGGTGCTCCATCATGCTGGAAAAGACTTACGGAGCTGATGCTTTATGCTGGTGTGAGACAGGACTGATGGTAGTGCTCGCCTTTTCCTCTCCAGATAACAATTATTCCAAATGACACTCCTAAAGGGGCTTCATCCAAGAAAATGAAGTTCCTACAGTCCTTAGTCGTCCAATCGATGTACATTTTAAAGAATATTAGCCTGCTCCTAATGTTTTTGGAAAGGGAAGTTGGTTCCTTGCTGCTCTTCTTGGCACCAGGCAATCCTCCAAAAGTCCTCACATCTGGCTGCTGCCATTCCAGACCAAGCTTGGCACTGGCACCCCAATCTCGCAGATGAATCATAGTTAACCCCCTGAGCATTTACCCCTGTAATTGTTTTTGCTGGAGATTTTTTAAAATAGTTTTGTTCTCTATGGTAATCATTATAACCATAACATCATACGGTGGTCATACACGGTTAGATTTTTGGGTTCAATCTATTTAAAACGCTTGATTTTTCAGTCGTTTGAATGGAAATTGATTCCTGCCCACCTGGTGCGATTGACCAAAAGTGATCGGACATGTTGGTAAATTTTAGGAATCAATTCCTCAGGGATCAATTCCTTTAACTTTCTGGGTGCAATTGCGGGCTCTTTCTGCAATTGCTGGCATGTCTGCATTTCTGCAGGCTCATGGAGCTTTTCCAGCCCCCGTGTCTTCAGCGCCATCGGTGACGCCGAAGCGGACGGGGGGGGGGGCAGTGCCATTAACCTCCATGTTAATGGAGGAGGTGTCGCTTTCCCCCGCACACACTGCCGGCGTCAAATTTACGTCGGCGGTGTGTAGTGAGCCAGGAGGAGAGCGGGCAATCACAGCAGAGTACAGTGTATTCTGCCGCGATTGCACAGGAATCGTCTTTTCGCGCCATGAATCAATTGATTTTCAATCGGATCAACGATTAAAAGGAAATCGGCCTGTGTATCGGCATTAGATTTACATTTATTATGCCATTCAATTGTGTACAAAGGCCATTGTGTCGGTCGTTTATTAATGTTTTAGATTAAGCAATATAAACATATTATATAAAACCCAGTAATGTGTCCAGTTTTAACTGTCTGCCTAGAGTTCTACTTTAAGCAAACCACGCTGTGAAATTACTGGTTGAACTTTACAAAGTACGCTGCTCTTTTTTACAAAGCTGAGGACTGTGTACCCATTCTCCTGATCATGAAGATTCCACGCTAATTCTCCTCTAATGGTGTTTGGTGTAGCAGAAAAAGAACCATTAAAATTCTGAATGAGTTGGAGGCAAGCCTTGTATATGAATTGTTTAACTGCGCTGTCATTCTTAATATCCACTGTACAGTCATTTTTATAGAATCCACATTTCATTGCAACACCTCTAAACATACTGAGCGATTAGATTTTATATTGACCATTATGAAGGCGATTATTGTAATGTATGGATGGAAATACTTGTCCTAAACTTTAGAGACTTTTTGTTCTGTGAAATCCAAGATAATGCGACCATGGTGACATCTTCTCTTTGTAATGCTCGCTAGATTTTATGCTGTGGTGTAGTTAAGTGTTTTGTGTTTTTTCTTGACATAACAATAGATCGGGATCGTTTTCAGCTGGGAACACTTTCTCATACATTGAACGCTAGGGCTTCTGGTTACCTGGAGTTATCGGACTGGCCTGGAGAAGCACCTGATCCTTCCGTGCGAAATGTGGAGGTTGTTGAACCGGTAGGTATAATTTTTTGGGCTGTCAATTGTAAAGATAAAACAAGTAGACAGAACAGTTAATGGCTAATATTGTAAAAAATAATGATTGCACAAGTCAGAAAGTTAACTTGGCTAATACACGTTGGACAGGGTTCCCTTTAATGTTGTTGTTGGGAGTCAACTGTCTCTGTTTTCCAGCAAGTGGGAGAGAGATGGGCACTCTTCTATATGTCTGTCTCATATAAGTAAATATACTTACTGTCTCACGCTGCTTAAGACCTATGGAAGAGATGCAATAAGAGATTCCTATCATTACTGCTGTAGCCAAGTCTTTTTAAAGGTAATAAGTATGGCAGTCTGGGTAAACCTGACTAAGGGCATATTTCCACAATGTTGTGTGATCTGTCGGGATCCCTTATGTTTAGCGAAGTGCTTGGTGGGGGTTCCCGACAGATCCCATACACTTTACCTGCTCAGTGCATGCTGTGTCCTCATGGCGCTGAGAGAAACCGCCAATGCAGGGGTTAATGTAGTGCACAGTGCTCTGTTCAGACATCCGCTGGCCAGCTAAAGTGTATGTGATCCATCTGGATCCCTGTCAAGCACTGTGCTGAATGTAGGTAGGGGTCCTGGATCACACAACATTAGGGAAACATGGCCTTAACCAGTCAGTCAGATATTTTTTCAAATCCTTGTTTAGTAGGGAAAGTCTCGTATATCTGCTAAACCTCAATTAGAGCCCAGACCTAGACTAAAGGGTTCTTACCACATGTGGTGCTTGTTTATACACTGCCTGGCCAAAAAAGGTTTCAACTATTTTAACTAAGCAAATGGGCACGAGCCTCCTATTGGATAATTACTGTATGTTCAGCAACAGTATGTGCTCTAAGAATGAGGTCAGCTGACTATCTGACTATACTGAATGACCAGGCTATTCCATCAATGGATTTTTCCTTCCTGATGGCATATCCCGAGATGACAAGAGTGGTTCAGGGAGCATGAGACATAATTCTCACACATGGATTGGCCACCACAGAGTCCAGAACTTAATCCTATTGAGAATCTGTAGGATGTGATGGAGAAGGCTTTGCACAGCGGTCAGACCATCATCAATGCAAGATCTTGGTGAAAAATGAATGCAGAAATGAATCTTGTGACATTGCACAAGCTTATTAAAGCAATGCCACAGCGAATGCGTGCCGTAATCAAAGCTAAACTCAGTGTGTGACCTTTTTTTAAATTTATTTATTTTTGGTGACTTTTTTGAACAGGCAGTGTGTTCTAGGGATTTCCAGGCTTTCAGAATGTGTGCAAACTTGCTATTTCTGTTCATGGTGGTTCCTAACAACCAGAGAAATAAATGCTTGTTCTGTGGTGAGTGGGTATCCTGCTGCGTTCGAACGCATACAAAATTGCAGATGCCTGGCAGGTTGGTTGTTCAGAGACCCTGCCAGATTGAACTGAACAACCTCTTATACACATTGCAGTTTATCCTATTTATATCCACAACAACATGTTGACTAGCAGCTGCCCAGGGAACACGACATTACCCAGGCGATTTCCGGTCACTTACCCCATGAATGCCCCCCCTAAACGCCTGCACGCTCTGTCCACCTATAGGGGTGCCTGGTTAAAGTAAGGCCTTACACAATTACTGATGGAGCAGAGGCATTGGAATTATTTGTGTCATAAATCCATCTGATTAAAATCGAGCAGAACCACTGGCTGAGAATTCAAGAACACTGTAATAACAGGATAGCAGAACATGAGGATGTTCTTTGAACTGTTGTACTTCAGTTAAAAAGTCCATCAGCACATTTCAGTGCATTTATTAACCTCCCTAGCGCACCGCCCGTATCGCGCCGCAAGGCAGTGTACAGAGTACACTGCCTGCCGTTTCTGGCATCTCGCCGGAGCTCTACGCGCAGCTGTTGTCATTACTGACAACAGCTGCGTGAGAGGGGAAGCCGGCGCTCCTCCATTAACATGGAGGTCTATGGCGCCGGCCCCCCGCCCCTTTCCGCGTCACCGTGACGCGATCGGGGCGGTGCCGCCAAACCCGGAAATGCTGCAGCGATGAAGACAATCGCTGCAGCTTTCCGGGGAGGCATAGGGTCTCCCCGCTGCCTGCTTTCCCGGCGGTTGAGGCGAGCCTGAAGCTCGGACGAGCTAGGCTCGTCTCAACCGCTAGGGAGGTTAATCATCTTTCTGGCTGCTGTAAGTGCAGTCCAAATATTATTTCACCAGATCTTCCTCACCCACTTTAGTTATAAAAATACCTGGACTGCCGCCTTCTTGCCCTCTGCATCTTTTGTAGAGCAACTTCAGCTAACTTCACAGAATAAAGTGTTTTGAAGGGGAAAGTAATTTTTCAAATTAAAACATCTCTGTAGCATCTGATATATGCAGTAAGAGAAAATTGGTGTTTATAGCTGCTCCTATCAGACTTGAATCTGGAAAAAAAGGTTTTCTGAAGTATCTCTTTGATGGTATCATTTTATTTTTATTAGGTTTTGTATAATTTTTTTAATAGAATTTGATAGCTGGCTAGTTAAATAGACTCCCTTAGTATATTTGCAATACAGGTATAGTTTGATGGCAGTGGTTCTCAACCTGTGGGTGGGGACTTCTTTTGGGGTCAAATGACCATTTCATAGGGGTCCCCACCTTCACTGAAAGCATCACAACAAGCAACAGCTGTGAGTTCCACAAGTGGGGTGGGCAGTTAGGAGTGAAAATAACGCCCCCTCCCTTCTATCTTAGGAGGGATTAGGCATTACTCTCTCCATTCTTCCCACCCCACACATCATTTACAGAAGCAGGGTGGGAAAACAGGAGGGAGAGGATATTCTACTTACCTGTTCATACTGGAAGTGATGTCGCGGAGTGTCCCTGCATTTAGAATGTGTGTGATTCTCCACACTGAAACTTACACTCAATTCATATGCAGGAAGTGACACTTTGCGACGTCACTTCCGGGGTCGCGGATCAAAAAAGATTGAGAACCACTGCTTTATGGTAATGTATTTTTTGGCAAGCCTCATTTTTTTTATGTTGAAGTGAAGGACCTCACAGGGCTTGTCTTTTGTCTATAGATATTGGCTACATGGGCCTTCATGTCTATGTAAGCAGCAATGAACAAAACAAAAGTACCCATGCTTGCCACTGTTTACACTGTTCAGCATGCTGATCAGTGTAACCACTGGCAAGTAGTTCAGGTCTGTGCCAAAATGTCACGAGAACCAAGATGAATTTCACCCGGTTAGGAGAAAGCTCAGTGGTTTCCTCTTGCAACAATACACCTACCACATGGCCCCCAAGATTCAAACCAAGGGGCAGTCTGCACCCGCAGACACCTGGTGTAAAAACATTCTTTTTGTCTATCTTTGCCTAAATTATCTAATTTTGGTGCAAGTAAACGAGGAAATGTGTAACCTATTTTCAGGCTAAAACATGGGGACTTCTGGAGGGAAAGCAAAAGAAAGAGAAATCATCATCAGACAAGTTTTATTCAGGATCTGAAGAAGAGGAAGAGGCATCTGCAGCATCCAGTGGTAAATAAATCATTCAGATATGAGATTCTAACTGATCATCTATGGTACCTGATAACTATATCTATAATAAGTGTTTATTATATTCTAATGACCACAATCCGGAAACTTGTACTAAACTGAGCCCACAGTAATCTGCATAGTTTTAAAATATTTTACAGCTTGAAAAAGAATGGTGTACATCCTAATCTGGTTGAGGAGAAAAAGTCCTGCTTGAAGGTAGCGGAAATTAGGATGGGCTTAGATTGTATCGATATTGAACACCCTTCTTTAGGTTTTGCCTGTGCCTATCCATATACTAAAAACATTTAGAGTTTTAGTTTTTAAGTAATTTTTTTTTGTACTCCTTTGGAGGCTGTCTCCACTGTGTTATGTGATCTGTCGGGACCCCCTGCGTTAAGCGCAGTGCTTGGCAGGGGTCCTGATGGAGCACATACACATTACCTGCCCGGCGGTGTTCTGTTCACATGGTGTTGAGCCGATCTACCTGTGCAGGGATCAACATAGTGCAGTAAGTCAACCTTCGAGCAGTAAATCGCCAGAACACCGTGAGAACAGCCGGCCAGGTAGGAAGGTATGTGGATCGGCTCCATCGAGGGCCGATGGAGCCGAGAATGCAGTGAAGACATACCCTTAGTAACTCCTTGTAGCAGAGGAGAATTGGCCACCACCAGGAGCCTCCCCAGGGTTGACTGGCTTGATTTGCATGTAGTATTCTGCAAGTGGCACTATAACCTTATCATCAAGGCTGATGTCACTGTCAGAGAAAAGACCGCATTTTAAATGTTCCTAAAGGTTTCCTGGGTTAAGGCATTCACGCCTTAACCCAGGCCTTCCGGCATTCACGCCTTAACCCAGGCCTTCCGGCATTCACGCCTTAACCCAGGCCTTCCGGCATTCACGCCTTAACCCAGGCCTTCCGGCATTCACGCCTTAACCCAGGCCTTCCGGTTAATTCAGTGCAGGGGGGGACCTGGCCTTCCGGTCGGGGCCCCCTGGGGAAAAGGTAATCAGAGGGACGTGTGGCTTTGGCTGCTGTCCCACTTGCAACCCTGGTTTGGGGACATCATGGGCAATCCGTGCTTGCTTGAAGTGTTTCACTTTTTGTGCACTCACTTTTTAGTTTGCACTGGTAGCACATAAGTTTTCTTTTGGGTGCTTGCACTCGCCGAGACTCAATACGAAAAAAAAAAAAGCATTCACGCCTGTTTAAAACAGCCATGTAAAGCACCGTGGCTGCAGTGCAGACTGTAATTGCAACTTTGTGTTACTGCTCTTTAGCTTTTCATCTGTCTTGGGATTCTGTGACAGAATTAACCTTTGTTGTAATAATTTATCAGGGTGTAGTGGGGCACTCATCTATCCACTGTACTTTCTTGCCAATG
This sequence comes from Ptychadena robeensis, assembly GCA_036250615.1. Classification (NCBI taxonomy): domain Eukaryota; kingdom Metazoa; phylum Chordata; class Amphibia; order Anura; family Ptychadenidae; genus Ptychadena; species Ptychadena robeensis. Next base: position 30,026,977 of record CM070032.1, read on the forward strand.
TCATGTGAAAAAGTGCTAAACACTTGGTCTCACGGTTTCTATGCTAGAAAATGAATCTGACAGTGAAGAGGAAAGCGAGGATCAGGAAGGCAGCTCTTCAAGTGAGGAAGAGGAAGACTCTGAAGATGAGAAGAAAGACAATAAAAGTACTAGGTAATTGTTTAATGATCATTAGGTGTTCTTGGTAATGCTATGATTTGCAGTTAATTTTTATCTGGCTGTATAGTAAAAGTGTACGCACACATAAATGTATATATTGTGCACGCTGTTCATCTCAATCATCTGCAGTAGTCAATACTCTCCTTGCAATACTACAAGATGCCACTAGAGAGCAGAAGTCTTGGAAGGATGCATAAAAAAGCAAGGGTTCCCAGACTTTTCTTTTGCAGGGCTCCCCTTTTTTATTTAAGAACATTATCGAGCCCCCTCCCTATTCAAACGCAGGTTCAGAATGAGGGCCTTAGAGTTAACATATATACAAATGTATAGCTTTTTTGTGTGCAAGCCCAAATGAAAAAATTAGTTTTTAGTGATGATGCCCTCAACCCCAAGAGGAGACTTGTCTTTATTCTGTAGTTGCTTTCAGGAAGTATTTCAAGTTAATCAAAGTTTATTTTTGCTTTGGAGAGGCTAGGGGAATACAGATCCTGCGGGCCTGTATAGACCAGCGGTAAGCCATTGCAGGTGTAGTGTGGTGTTACCACTTCTGGTACTGAAAATGAGCCTTGAGCCACACTTCCTGGTTTAAAGCCTGGGAGGTTAATTTAAATGGACCTAGTTTAGGCCATATTTATTTATATTATTTTTTTATTTTTTTTTTAAAGGTAAAACCTGAGGGCAAAATTTGTGCCTGAAACAGTGGAAAATTCTGCAGTTGTTTTATTAATGGGTCTCAATGTTTGTCCATAATTGCAGTGTTAATTTAGTTTATTGTACAGTTGTTGAAGTTCCGTTATAAAAGACAACCCTACCATAGTTTTCTTCTCCCTTCCTACACAAATTTCAAATGTTTTCACGTTTTATTGTTTTGCTCTATAAATAAAGAACTGATTTGAGGAGATAGTGGACTTTTGGCTTTACAGATTTATGGACTCAGAGACACAGAGTTCTGTACTTGCTAATTTGTATAGAGTTGTCTTTTCTGCACTTTTGTTATTTTAAACAGCTTAAAAGGCAGCAATTGCCAAGACTTTGCTCCACCTTTTTATTGGTGTGTTATTCCTTCCTTAGCACCATCATCTGGTGATCTCTGCAGATGCCCTGACCCCCGCCGCCGGCTCAGCTGATGAGTTTGCAGTGAAGCTCAGTCGTGGCTGACAGCCCTGATTGGGGTGCAGTACGCACTCTGCTCCTCCTATTACAGATAATAATTAAAGCAGCTTGCCTTGCCACTTCCATAACAAACACAGCATAATGCCCTAATTATGACTTTATTTATTTAAGTCAGGATTTAATGATTTTAAAATATATTGTTTCTCTCTCTTAGAACAAATGAAATCTGTAGGTTAAATTATTATAGGCTTTTCATCACTGCAAACACCAGCAACTACTTACCATTACACTCCTCTCATTAGATTGTTAATGTCTCGGCATGTAAGCACTGCTGTGTGCTGGGGGGGACATTGGTGAACACATATGTACTGTTTCCTTTTTGGTGGTTATTTATGGAAAGTGTTCATTTTGTTTTTTTATATCCCAATGTATTGTGTTTTTCCTTAAGCTGTTTGTGTTAGAGGGTTAAATTAGAAAAACTGTTCATAAAAACGTGTTTAGTTTGTCTCCTGGCTCTTAAAATTTATGCTGGGAGACCATTCTTCATCAATGACTACAGTTGGCCAATAAAGGCGATCACTTGCACTTCAAACTTAGTGTCCAAAGATGTAAAGCTTTTGAATAGAATGAGACTGTATATATGGTATGATGAATGTTAAAGTTGAGACCAAAAATGTGATATGTTGCATCCTTTCAAACTTATAGCTGTGTACATACCTCAGATAATTGTCACAGGGAATGTTTTGTGAATTGTTCCCAAACAAATCGAACATTATTTAACATTTGCCTGCATAACTCTTTTTTTTTTTTTTTTTTTTCAAATCTGCTATTTTAGTGAATCTGAGGAATCTGAAGACAATGATAGTGTAAAAAGTAAAGATTCCAGTTCCTCGAGTGAAAGCTCAGACTCTGTTTCAGAATCTGAAGAGGATAGTGACTCTGAACCACAGAAACCCAAAATTATTACCAATAACAAGGTAAGATACATGGCTCCTGGTGATGATGTCATTTCTTGGTAACTAACCATAACCGTGTCCACTTTTTAAATTGAAGTAAAATACGTACATGAATCTAATACTTATAATATCTTCCTTCTATACGATAACTTGTTCATAATAGTATTTCTGGCAGAACTTTACAGTGGTTAAAGAATCATTCACATCTTGTGCAATGAAGATTCCATTCCATTGTCATTGTGTGCCGAGTGTGCTGCGATAATGTAATCTAAAGCTATGTACAGAAATGTCATTTTAAATTTGGTTATCGCTTGTCTGATCTTCTTTTAAATAGTATTATGGTGCCCATTTCCACAAATTTACTGAAAACCACAAAAAAAAAAATAAAAACAAGAGACTTTCAGACCTTCTGTTACATAAAGGTTTGGATCCTATATACAGTTAGGGAGGGGAGAGATCAGGGAGCGACGAGAGCAGAAAAGGCACACCCCTGTATACAGCATATGTTCAGGGGCTGCGTGAGTGTTACTTCTCTCTTGCTTGATTGGGCAGTGGTAACATATTACTGTGAAGGGGCCCAAAGGATTTTATTCCATTGAACATAATGCACAAAAATTTAAGTAAAGGCTAAGGGTAATTGAAATGTCAGGTATGACCAAATTGTGTGTATATATATATATATATATATATATATATATATATATATAAACATAACATACCTTTTGGAATTGTTGCCAAGAAGTTTAACCATGGTCAGTTTACCCCCAATGCTTTAGGGAGAGGTGTAGTCTTATTATTTTTATTATATTAGCTGTGTTTCTTCTTTTTTTCTATGTAAAAGTGAGCACCAGTCCCACAGTGAAGCATGGTGGTGGCAGTATTATTCATTGGGATTTATTTTCTTCAGCTACACATGGGGCTTTAATTAGGGGGTGTAGGGAATCCAAGATTTCAAATACCAGTAAATTTTGACTCCAAATCTTCAGGCATCTGCCACAAAGCTGATTATGAACCATAAATAGTGTTAATAATAAAGAATTGACATTTCCCTTTTGAACATGGTGTTACCACATGGATCCAAATCAACAAAATGTTGGTTTTTCCAGATAAAGTTTATAATGGCCCAACAGAGCTCAAATTTAAAGAGGGCAGTGCACAAAAGATGTCCTCACATACATATTTAGAATGCTTCTGTAAGGAATAGAAGGCATATATTTCCAAATAAACATGTGTCATTCTAATAGACTCTTGCAAAAAGACTGAATGCTGCTATAAAAAAAAAAGCTTATCCAAGAAATTATTTGTTTAGGGCGGTGGTTCCCAAACTGGGGGGGGGGGGGGTATTCCGAGACGGGGAGCAGCTAGGGGGCTGAGGAAGGGGCAAGGGCATTTAATGTGTGTGTATCTGTTCTTCTCTGTGTGTCTGAGTTTGTCTCAATGTGAATGATAATTGTATCTGTATAAGTGTAGTGTGGGTCTATATAAATGATGAATGTCTTTGCATCATTGGTGTGAAAACCAAAACACGGCTAGTGTGACATGGCCCTCAATCTGAACATGTGTAGTTTGAATGGGGGGACACAATAATATTCCTATCTAGAAAAGGGGGGAAAGTTTGGGAACCATTGGTTTTAGGGTGTGCATTTGACTTGTACATGTTATATGTTATGTTCTTTTTGTTTTGGTAGCCACCAGGTAGAAGCTGTTGTGTGGTCTCTTCCTTTTTGCATTTTTAGCCCTTGCAATACAAATTGTATTATTTAAATTCCCTGAGAGAAAATAAAAACCTGACATAACCGAAGGCTGAAACTTTTTTCCGAATGCGAAGCAGCAGCCTAAACAAATATAAATATTCATAATTCTCTTCCTCTGAGCAGCACTTTCTGTAAGTGCCATTATCCTGTCTTAAATAGCTAAACTATATTTCTGGCTGATAACTTTTTAAGAGGCAATCCAAGGCGATCAGTCAGAGCATGTGAGTTTTGAATGATGCTGAACACATAAATATTTTGGAAGGCAAGGTAAAATGCTGCCGGTAAACGGCAGTTCATGCGCCTTTTCCACGTGTCTATGTGGCTCTTGGCACGGTGTGAAATTCTCATTTTCTACACTTTGCAGTCAGAGGCCATGAATAATGCATAGCGCACGAGAAATCCTCAATCTCCTGCTTCATCTACTATATGCTTTTATCCAGCTTCTGTCTCTATTAACAAGATGAATTGTAAATGGGGGAATCTAGATGCAATGTCCCCGTCACATCTTCTGCCAGCCTTACACTGGCTTCTGCAGGGAAAAAATAGTCCGTCTATTGTACAGACTTAAAAGAGAAATGATTGTGGTGAAAACAATACTGTGATATCCGAAGACACTTCTCTTACATTCATGCTTGTGCCTGTTGTCTTGTATTCCATTTACAAGCTTAGTTGTCTGTATATAATTACAATAGTTAGGTTTACACATTTATATTTTCTATTCTTACATACTCTAAAATATCAGATTTACTTTGCCAGATCAGCACTTTAGCTGAGATTGTTTTTGATCCAATTCTAAAGTCATGTGTGTGTACAGAAGGTTTCCTGTATAGATGTTCTTCCAGTATATGGTACATATAGTCTCTCAACCTGCCACAATGTTCTGTGCTGGAATACATGCCAAATATAGAAGTTTACCCTTTGCTTCAAGAAGTAGATTTTAAAAACTGTATTAACCAGACTCACTCACATATAGAGGGACTATACAACATGTTCTGGCAGAGAGTATAGTGTCTGGCAGAGTGTTTGCACTAGGAATAAAGTTACTTTTCAGAGCCCATAGAGTAAATGCATGGCGCTCAAATCTGCCATCGATCTAGCACATATCTATGCGTGTATGGCTACCTTAACTTCTAGAGATTTACTTTACACTGGTAGCTAACCTTGAATATGGTATTTGCATATTCATTTAGCAGGAAGGGTGAGCCTCCAGTGGTCACAGCAGGTAATGTGGATGCTAAATGAGCAGCTCGTTCTGCATACGGAATTGCAAGTGCAGTGAATATATTACCTTTATATTACCTAGTAGTTAGTCTCTACTCCTACTAAATATCAACATACAGTGAGCTCCAGCTCTGCACACCTACCAGCCCAGCAAGTACAGCAAACACCCACTG
>CM070032.1:30062844-30104091 GCA_036250615.1 Ptychadena robeensis
GGGGGGGGGGGGGGGGGGCAGGGCTGACAAACCTCTGTCCAAATTTATTTAACCTTCCTGGTGGTCACATTTCGTCAGGAATATGGTGCTCAAAGGTACAAAAAATTTAGTTAATGGAGTTACATTTTTCCTCACCCTCACGCCCCTGTCATTAAGGATGATGCAGGGGATTTGAGGACTTGAGATGTCTGATAACAGATGTCTGTTTCTAAAATAATATACATCTTCCCACTAACCTCCAAATTCAACTTCAGAACAAACCGACAGTCCCTATGTTGTATGTAGCTTTGGGCTGCTTGTATCTCTACTTGCTTCCTACTACTAACTTGTGTTTGCCAACTACTTCATGTCTTCCAAGACACCTTCATTGGAAGAGTTCAATGAGTTGGTAACTAAACAGGGGGTAGTTTACATGAATGGGAAAGGACTAGGTGATGGTAGGTGTGCATTAACCATTAAATGAGGCAGGCTTTGCCAAATTTGCTCCAGGGCTGGCAGTGTGTAATATCGGGGTAAGTAATGTTAGCACTGATTATTGTGGGTATTTGTGACGTCAATCCATCTTGAAGACCTTCTATTGCAAGTGGTAGCTTGCAGACCTTACAATCTATGTAGTTGTACGCAGATTTGTGCAGCCTTCATATAAATGATAAAGCCCATGTTTTGCGTGCCTTGTGTACTGCAATTTGTCTTATATATTGTTGAAGGTAAGTCCTATATAACAGTTATTTGAACACTCATCAACACAAGCAAGCTGGAATCATTCATTCTTGATCTTGCTTCAAATTTTTTGTCTCAAAAACTTGGGCTCATCCATTACCAATGGTAAATATTCTTTTTTAAATATCATGCACATTTATCAATTGATTTTTCTATTACACATAATTGTATTATGTATTAAAATGGACCTAAATGAATATCCAGAATCAATATGTAACGGCGACCTAGGATGCTAGCTGTTTGCTCCTGTGTGGTATTGTTTATTGGCTTTTATTGATCTATTTTATGTCGTTATGTTGATGCCTGATTTATATGGCACTTCTGCGTCGCTTCTGGGAGAAATCTGCTGTTTGTATTCCTCTATGGAAACATGGAAATTGGCTAAAAGGGTATGGGAAGTGGTTGTTGATGAATTGGAGATCTTCATTGCTAAAGGTTTGCTTCAGTGTATGTGTGCCTTTACTATCTGTCTGGTACCTGACCAATAAATTAGAACTGATGCCAGTGATAGTTTTATGACCTATTTTTATGCTTGTGTTTGTAAAAAAGGACCTTTTTAGGGTATGTGAAATTCCTCACACAATTAGCCCTTCTATTGCAATTATTGCCAGGGTTAATGTTTTTCTGATTTTACATTTAACTTGAGTAGGGCTTCCATGGTGGGATGCAGATAGATTCAAGCCACCAGAAGATACAATGGTTCATTGGGTGATTCAGTTACTTCAGGTGATCAAAATATCTGAGGGTTATTTGAAATACGATATTTATCGCACTATAAGACACCCCCCCCCCCCCTCTAAAATGAGTATTCCACTTGTTACTTAGCTGAGGCAGGGAAGCTCACATACACAGGTAGAGAGGATTTTCTGGCGGGTGGATTTTTCTTCTGACTGCACTGTATAAGTGCGAATGGCTCATGCTGCCAGCTCACATACTTAGATCTGCTCCAGCTGGCCCCTCACAGACACAGAGCTGTAGAGCGGAATAAGAAGGTGAGGAAGCAGCCTCTGACAGCTTCCCTGCCTCCTTTAGCGCTTGTTCTGCCATTTGGAGCTCAGTTGCCCAGTTTTTTTTACTGGGATTAGACACTGCTGTAAGTGTGCGTCCTATACAGCAAAGCGTCTAATAGTCTTCAGAAGACGACAGATCGTTTCTCATTTCTTGTGTTTGTCTAAAACTGACTGCATGTTAGTAGGGTACATTTACTGTATTAGCTGGAGAACAGACATTGAAAAATTGGCCCTTCTTTCCATGACTGGTGGAAGCCATAGTGGCTATGACCAGTAAAGCAGTCTCATGTCTCACCATTTATGAGTCCAGTGAGGTTTCTGAGATGTTTGAGAGGTTATGCTACATAGTAATAAAACCAATGTTCTTGTTATATTATTATATTCTTCATATTTACATTATTTCGCTAATGGGTTTAAAGTTTTTTTATTAATAAACGTTTTTATTTTTAGCACTAAGGAGGACCAGTTTACAGTTGGAATTCAGCCACCAGCAGGGGAACTTCTTCTACCAGTTGCCATGTCAGAAGCAGACTTTAAGAAAGAGCAAGGTGAGAATTCTGCTCTATAATTATTCGTTATTGTAACGTGGCTTTGCATGACTTATCTTGGACCATAACTCTGTTAAGTGTACCTGTCATTACTAATATTCAAAGATGGAAAGGAAAAAGTTTGGAATGGCACACTTGTGAATTTAGTGGTGGGAGTTTGTATCCTTTTTTTCTCTTCATGCAGCACTTTATCTGAATGGTCTTTGGGGTCTCATTTTATTTGTCAGAATAAAATATTTTTTTTTATATATTTATTAAAGTGGACCTACCACATTGTAGGTCACTTTGCACTATCAGCATCAGGCTGCCAATAGATAGGGCAATCACTGTCCAAAAAGAAAAAAAAAAAAATCTTAAAGCAGGAAAGACAGTTTTTACGAGGTAGCACCTCCCATGCTGTGAAGTTGCGCCGCGGCGCCGAGGTCGCTTGTTAGAGCTGAGAGCTAAGGCTGCCGGGAAACATTAGCTGTTAGTGGGGTCCCATAATGCATCGCTCTGCCTCTGTGACGTCCCTATCACAGCGTGTGCTGTGTGCTCCCTCCCCCTCCCCCTCCCCTCTCTCGAGTGTCATCTGTGAGGTGATTGTGGAGGACGTGTAGTGGAGACATTGATGGGACTGGCAGCAGAGGAGGTAATAAGATATTTTATAACCTCAGCCTACCTGTGTGCCCCCCAAATCCATGTCACCCCCATATCACCTGCACACTGAACCCCTTCACCACCACTTCAGTCTCAATCTCTCCTGTCTCCTACAGTGTCCTCCTTCAGCTTTACTCCTATGCAAACTGCAAGACATAGATCTCTGGAAGGACCAGAACTGTCCTCCCATACCAAACCCTTTGGGATTGGTAAATATGTCTGCAGGGGAGGAGCACCTTAGTAATGTCCAACAGAATGGGCGGAAGTGGTTTCAGATGCCAGTACTTAAGATGGTGCCTTAGGGAATGAGGAAGTGAAGATTGACAGGTGTGTAATATGTCTGTGTAATGTATGTGGGGGATTATTTTTTTGAGTTTACTTCCGCTTTAAGTTTATTAAATATTTTTATTATTTCATTGATACACCCCTTATCAGAACTAAGTTTTTGGTAGTTGACAGCAACAATTGACTGTTGACTGATTTTTGAGATAAGCGTGCACTGTTCTGCTACATTTCTATAAAATTATTTCTGAAGTCCATGTGGGTTGTGGATGATTTCTCATGTCTTTCCCTTTTATGTATTTGGTTCTGTGTCTTGTTTAATATTTGGTTTCCTTATATGCAGTGCCTTTTTTATTGGGCAGCATCAGCCATACAAAATTCAATTTCTTTGGCGTGCTTTAAATAAGCTGGGTTTAGATTGGTAAATTACTGCAGATAATATGCACAATACACCTAAGAACATCATATGCACTACACTGTATTTCTTGTGATGGCCAATTCTAAATTGGCTTCTTATTAACACTAAAGGTTGGTTATATAAAAGTCAACATACACATTACAATCTGACTATACAATTAGATTAAACTTTGTAATATGAGGGGCTTTGCACATTACCCAATTACTCTGCACACATACAAGGAGGTCCTTATACTACATAGCTGTTGGCAGATCTGAAGGAAGTTGTACAGAAATTGAAAGGAGTTTGGTGAGCTCAATATATATGTAATGATAATGCCCTACCCTCAGACTAGACAAAGAGGTTAAAAGGAATATCATCAGGTGTTTATAAAAGTTGCTCCTGAGATAAGGATTGAAGAATAAATTATGGACTGATGTTATTGATACTCTGTTGTCATCTTTTCTGCTATTTTTGCCTTCCTTGCTGCTTTTTCTCTGCTCTGCAAGTTAAGGTGAGTGTGCTGCTAGTCATCCATCTGGCTTTGGTTGATGTGTGTTATGTCTCTGTCCTAAAGGTTTGTTTCCACTAGTGTGGTTTGCTGCGTCCGCAGCTAAACGCATGCATAGAAATCAATGAGTCAGGCTCCACTTTTGTTGTCAGGCGCAGATGTGCATGGACACGATTTAGGTAGGATTTTGAACACGACCGTACCACGTTTTTAACTGCGTGCCCTAGCGGAAATCGCGTCCGATCATGTCCATTGACATAGAGACACGATTTTTGACCACATCCATTCATTTCCTATGGGCTCGATCGCACACGATCAGAAAAAAAGGTCGGCTCGTGTGCTCAATCGTGTGCAAATGTGGGTGGGGTGGGGGGTAGCCATCGGCCACAGACGACCGCACTAGTGGAAATAAGGCCTTATCCTGCTCATGTATTAGCATTAATTTTATATATTTTGTTATTATTAGCGTGAAGGGCTAACAACCCGCTGCTGAATATGTGCATCCGCAATATAAAGCGCACTAATTCCATTAAAAAATAAAAAAAATTTTGGTACTTTAGATTTCTCAGTGCTCCAAGCTATTTTACTGTTATTTTAAATGTTTCGTTTGAGGTCTTTTTGCAAACCAAGAATATTTATTATTATTATCTTGTATTTATATAGCACCAAAATATTACGCAGCGCTTAACAGAGCATATATAGTCATATCACTAACTGTCACTCAGAGGAGCTCACAATCTAATGTCCCGAACACAGTCGTGTATATGTAACTGTATGACCAGGAAGGAGCATTAAGCCTCTTCTGCTTAAAAAGTCATTTTTACACATTTGACATTGACATCTTTAGGGCCTACTGGACTGTAAAAAAAACATTGATAATCAGATGCTGCCATTTATAGAGTACCTCATAACCCCATATGCAATATACTTCTTGGTAAATTCAGAACAGATTATCAAAACAGTTTAATATATGGGCCTTAATGATGGTTGCCCTTAAAAAATGAAAAAGTAAAGGCCCCTTTTTTATATCAAAAAAGGAATTGTCCCTCTTCACCTGTAACAAAACTGTGTGTAGATAATGGACAGACGGTCACTCAATGCTCATGTCTCATTAGGTAAAGTTGAGAAAGTCTTTGTCGGGCAAAAGTAAAAGACAAGTTTATCTTGCGTTCTTTGTGACCACACGTTACCTTTGTATTTTGGAAGGACATCGCTGAAAATTTTTGAGCCAAGGTGTTCACTTTGTCTTATTAAGATTTATGAATCTATCTCTTAAATCCCCTGCAAGCAAGATTCTAATTCTTTAACTAGTTGGACATTTACTATTCTCTGCCCCTTAACCACCTCAAGCAATCATATTTGATGCCCTTTAATTAGAGAGGCATTTTTTTTTCCTCTGGGTTCTTTTCCACCTCAGCAATCGAGACAATACATTTGCTTACCATGCTGCTCTCCTAAGTGTTCTTTTGCATGTAAATTAATCTTAATTCAGTTTACACTGTCATGCTGAGTGGTACAAATTGCCTGTAACAATAAAACAGCACGAGTTAAAATAGGAGGGGGCTGGGCAGGCAGGTTGAGTGTGTGCTTGCTACGATAGGATGTTACTTTTCTTTATGCCAATACATTAGTTGGCATTAATGAATCTCCTCTTCCGAACAGCATGGTATAGTTTGATTTTTTTTTCTCTTTTTATTTTTAATTTTACTTTAATGGAGAAGTACCTTGTCTTTTATTGAAGAAGTTAGACAAAGCATTAATGACTAGAGTGTTAAGGTTAAATATGAAGCCTTGCTTCCACTTGTATGAATGCTTATCCATCTTTCCATTTGCAGGGGCTTGACAAAAAAGTCCTTGCTTTGTAGGAAATTTCCTTTAATTATGGACTGCAGGAAACAGGCTTTTAACATAAACATAGTTGCATTCATTTATTGAGCATTTGCTCTTCAATATAGCTTAATGGAGTAGGTTTAAATCCTAAATGAGTGTACACATCTCCCGGCACTGTTAGGTCAGCCTGTGTTCTCTGCTTAAAAGCTGGTATATACTGTCTGCGTCGTTTTTTCTTGTCTTCTGCCCCCTCCCTTCCTCCTCCGCTGTCTAATAGTCTGGTTAAACAGGGGAAAATAGCATGTTATGTTCCTCAATATCATGACATTGCTGAGCGCTATGCTATTTGCTAACTTTCTATTTATCCTTATCTGCGGAGTACATCTGAAATACTTAAAGTAAACTTTTTCTAAGAGACATAACATTACATCTGCCTGGCTTTAAAGCTGATACTCTCAATGATACCTTGAGTCACTCACCCTTAAAGACAAATGAATACAGGAAGTTGAAGTCAGACATCCTTGTTTCTGTATTGGTGACCTAAGTCGGGTCATACCAAAGACATTTATAAGTTACCACTCGCTCCCTATCGTGTCATATAGGGGGTGGGAAGGTGACTTGTGATCCAGATGTAACTGTGCAACTGGGTGGACTTGCTGCTTCTCTGAAATTCTGCCTTGTGAGCTTCAAAAGCATGGAAAGTTGTTCAGGAAAAAAAAGACAATTGTCATTGCAAAGCTATAGAATTGCCTCGCCTTATACTGACTATTCTACCCCCTAAAACCCCCATAATTTACAGTTAAGGAAGCAATTAGTCTTATTGTGGCTGACTGTTAGGGCCACAGAACCCCGATGTAGCTTGCGTTTGCAGACACACACCCATTCTCGCCTCTCCTGCATGGCTTCACATGATGTAGTAATGATTATTTGGACTCTGCTCTCTATGTTCCTGACCATTCTGTCTGCTACCTGCCCTGACCCTGCGTGGACCTGACTACACTTATGCTTGATCACCATCATCACTGGCTCTATTCTTACTATACGTCTGCCTAATTTGTGTGCTCTTGGCCCTTTGCAGATCTTTGTTCCAAGACAGCATTCACATAAGACCTGGGGCAGCAGAGTTCTAGGACACAACTAGCCTCCCAAAGGCTTGTCTACAGCAGACGAGTGCGTGGGGAATTGGGGGATTTATGTCTGGGCTGCATTGGCACACTTTGCCTTTGGAAAAGATAAACTGTGAAGTAATCTAAGTAAGCCAGGTATATTCGGCTCGATATTGGAGCCGTTCGAAATTCCCGGCAGCAGTGCAATGACGCTGCTGCCCGACAACATAACACAACAGCTCCAACAACAATGCAACAGATACAATGCAAATACAACAGCAACAGCTCCAACAACAATGGACATCAACCATGGTTTGCGGTCATGTCCAATATCCCTATTTTCGAGCGGGATTGATTGATCCCACTTGAAAACAGGGATGGCCGCATATGATATGGGCCAGAGAGATGGCTGTGAGTGTGCACAGGGCTTGAATCGGCCATCGATCTAGCCCATATCTATGTGTGTATCGTCACCTTTTGTGTATAACCTATGTGAGATATCACTAAAACATATTTTTTTATCCTTTGTGCAAGGTTGCCAGATATCAGAGGGGGCACCATATTTTCTGGGTGTGTGATCTCCGTAGTTTGTTTGTTGCGGTGGTTTATAAGAAAGCTGCCTTGCAAGTAATAAAAAATGTACATTGTTATTTGTCTCTCAAATCTCCGTGTTAACAAAGATTGGCATGTGATAACAGACATCTTACAGAGTGCATTCACACTTTCTTTTTCCACAACTAGGGGCAGGTGTTTGCACCCAGTTAACCCTAACAAGCAATTAACTAATAGCCGCCAGTTGCCCCAGTTGCTCTTTAATGGGCAGTTACCAACTGGCCATGTAAACACGCCCTAATAGTTGTGTGGCACAGATACTAATCTCTGATCTCAAACCCAATTATTATTGAACCCAATTGCTAGAGTTTACAATAATATGCGTGCTTTAAACAGCCATGTTCATATTTGTGCACAACATTTAGACAAGCCAACATCTTGTACATAAATTATGCAGTTGAGGAAGTGTACTCATGTCTTTCAGGATTGCAATGGTGGAACATATGATGGATTTATCTAGTACTTGAAGTTTGGGAAAGTTGTGCATGCCTTTATTGTTATCCTGTTAATTTGCTATTGATATAAGTAAGTACATATCTGATCGGCAAGAGGGTGCATCTTTGAAAACAGGTTTTTATCTAAATACTATGCGCTTTGTACTTCTTCCACTGACACGTTTCAGCTTGATGAGCAGCTTTAAAATATAATTTTAAAATATAAAGCGATGTCCACTTAAAAAAAGGCTGAGAAGGGGGGCCCGTAAAAGTATTTATGTATTTTATTTTGAAATAGTTTACAATAAAAAGTGCATCAACGCTAAAAAGTGAGCGTTTCGTGGCACAACTTGCCACTTCTTCAGGATGAGTGGTTTCAATGTTTAGTCTGTAAAGGTAAGACATAATAAGGTGTGACAGGAAGCCTGTCAGATCCTCTGGATGTATCCAGTCTGGCATATATGTGTGTCCTAGGTACCGCCAATATGCAGAGTACTTTGCTATCTGACCACCAGAGGGAGTTGGAGTTGCTAGTCCTGGGGCAGGGTAAGACCAGCTGTGTCCTGTTACTAATTAGAGTTGGTTTGGCTCTATAAAACCCCCTCACCTGCTCTGTCAGGTGGCTCCACCCTGAACCAGTCCTGTGTGTGACTGGGGGGAGCTGTGTGTACCTGTGTGAAAAGATCTCCATGTGTTTGCTTCTATGGACTACTGTGATTCTGGACTTTTATGCCTTCTTGAATGTACATATTGTATATGGGACTTTGCACAATAAACCAACCGTGTGTTTTCACCAGCAAACCTGTTTGCTGTGCCTCTTTCGTCTGCTGGGGACCCATCCAGAGTACCGCACCTTGCCGCTCTACCGCTAATCCCCCACAAAGGCTACAGATATAATGGTAAAACGGTGTGTTAGAATACCGTGTGTTAGAATACATGAGAAACAGGATGCATAGGTGATCCATAAAATCATCATATCAATAACAGTGGAAATTCTAAGTAGGTATACATCAATAAATAAATAAAGTGTGGTAATGATCTATGTATTAGCAATTTTAAATAATAATTAAATTATGATTCAAAATGTTTAGCAAACAAAGTATATGTTATGACCCTTAACCTCCCTGGCGGTTCACTGAGGTGCAGATTTCTGTACCAAATGTGATACAGTGTTTTGCCTTTCCACCCCCATCGGCAGAAAGGCTCTGTGTGCCTGCAGCTTTGTAGAAATGCTGCAGGCACACAGAGAGCCAGCGGTTGCGCCTGATTTCGGCACGGGCGCAGTTTGATTCACGATCAGACTGCGACAGTACTTGCTCCAGGTGGGCGCGTTCATTTTGCAATTGATCACCAAGCGCTTACCCCGAATGCGCATGGTGATCATTCGCAAAATCGGCCACAGAATAAAGCGCTATGGCCGGCTTCAGAGGTTTTTTTTTAAGTTTACACTTGTTTTCTTTTCTTTTAAATTGGATTGTACCTTTAAATCTCCTGCCCGCCGGATGACGTCATCGGCACACGAGAGCCGATCACGGAGATAGCCGGAGACCTCGGCTATTTCCGGAACGGCTCGTGTGCAGCCGAAGATGCTCCCACTATCAGGAACGCTCAGCGCGAGCGTTTCTGCTATCGGGATCCACTTTGAGCTGGATTATAGAAAGACATTTCTATAATCCAGCTCAAAAGTAAAAAAAAAAAAAGATGTAAAAAAAGACCGGGGACCGGGTCCCGCCTCCGTGACGTCACACGTCACTCCGGGACCCGGAAGAAGATGGAGAAGCAGAGAGAAGATGGCGGCGGCGGAGCAGGTGAGCTCCCACGATGTGCCCGAACCCAGGGCGTATCGATAGTTGCAGTGTGCCTTTGCCCGAACTGGGTTCGGGCATATCGCTAGGGAGGTTAAGGTCCCCACACACATATCGAGTGGGGACCGACAGATGAGCTGTGGAGAGCCGTGTGATGACATCATCACGCTGCTCTCCATCGTACACAGTATCGGTGGGTACCCTTTGCGTGCCGACTGTTGGTTTCAATGGGGACGCCGGTCCCTATTGAAACTAATGACATCGGCCAGAGATTTACGAACATGTCCGTTCTTTGGCTGACCAAGCTTTCTGTCGCCCCATGTGGGCACCCGCGATCGGCGGCCAATTTTGCGTTGCGTTTGTGGGTACCCTTATTTGTGCCATATCTGGCCACTTATGTTTAGTTTTTCTTTATTGCCCAACTTTGACTGATTAGGTACTTGAGGTGTTGGCTTTCATACTGTAAATCATTCCAAGCAGAGGCAGTTCTTTCAACATGATCTGTTCCAACATCATTTTGTGGGGGATATATTCAGCACACTACATACACTTATGGCTTCCCTTTTTATTTATACAGTGCATTTAATATAGAACGCCGAAAGAATTTTACGATTTTCTATGTGTGTTAATGGAACATTTCCTTACATTTTATGTATAATATAAAATATCTCAGTTTGAGTTTTCTTACAGTAGTAAATTCTGTAGGTAAATATATTATTTTTAACTGCTACCTTGAGCTGAAAATTGATTGATGAAGATGGAAAAGGCCGTTTTACTGTGTTCAGGGAAAATCAAGGCTAGTTTGGCTCACACCATATAGCAGTTTTTACATTTAAAGAAAAACTCTGCCAAGCGCTGGCTGTACGCTGACCAAATATCACACGCACCTTCAAATTTCAAATATAAAATAATAAACTGTAAATGGATGAGTTTACTGATTTATTCAGTTGCTGTTACAAAGCTCCATCACAGTCTGTCTTTAACTATTAATTATTTTTGTATCATAAAATGTACACATATATAGGTTTTAGTACATGTACACAGTGGTTATGTTGTACTTATTTATTCATTAGTGTATGCTTTGTTATTTGAACAAAACCCTGTCAAGAAGTCTGCCTAATAGTGGGACATATTCAGCATTTTAACACCGGTCAATGTTTGTTCAATTGATGAAGCCTTGAGCATAGCATGATGAAGTCACCATGCTGCGCTCAAGCTTCTGTAGATTGAAAGTAGAATTGATGCGCACCACTTTGACCCTCTGTCCCCATCCAAAGTAATGTCAAATGGAACAGGGTTTACCAACATGTTGGTTCCCTGTTCGTTCGATAGTAAGGGTGGCTGCAAACGATCCCCAAGCAATCGATTATCACAAGCATGCACAGTGATTGACTGCTTAGGAATCAGTTGGGAAATCAACCAGTGTATGCCTAACTAAAGCTGTAGCTCTGTCTTTTAGGTTAGATTTTATTTCTCTACTCCACAGTAATCCATACATTACTCATAGTACAATTTACATTGTTCTAAATCAGCTGTAGATTCCACGTCTCATTCTGGTGCCATAGACCTCAATGTTAATGGAGGGGGTGTCGCTTTTCCTTGCCCACATCGCCGGCAATGTGTAGAATGGAGGGCAGGGAATCGCGGCAGAGTACAGTGTGCTCTGCCACGATCTCCCGTACGGTGAAGTTGTTCTGACCCCTACTTACTAATAAGCTACTTTTGGTTTTTACTTTAATCTCTCCAAAGTGAGTTCAGAGGTCAGTGAGGGCAACTTTTATTTCTCAATGACTTCTTACCAATGTCCATAGCCTGACTACAGACTTGTTAGTTCTAGGTGCTTCTATTTTTTCTGGTGTGCTTTTTAAATAATTTCCTTTCACATCCTCCTTTCCAAGAAACACAATGAGAAGTAAGAAAAAATCTTTCCAAATGAGGTTGTTTTCCCTACTTCAAAAATTTCATCATGTTCAGTGTTCTCCCCAAAGCAGATTGGCCGGGCGGCCCGCCCGGGAGATTTTAGTCCCCGCCCGGCACGCAGCGAGCAGCCTGACAGGCGGCACCTCCCATTCTTCACGAGCGCACCACAGCCACTGAAAGACTCCGGCCCGCGGCATACTACCGGGGCCGCGGGCCGGAGTCTTTCAGTGGCTGCGGCGCGCTCCTGAAGAATGGGGAGGCGCCGCCTGTCAGAGGACTTGTGTGCCGCCGGACCGGTGCAGGCGGCGCGATGACGTCATCGCGCCATGACGTCATCGCGCCGCCCGGCTGAAAAAATAATCTGGGGAGAACACTGATGTTGAGTTTTTGTTTCCGGAACTATAGAAAACATTGTGTATATATACTTTGCACTCAATTCCTAGTGTTCAGAAAATGTCAATGATAACATTTAGCCGCTATGTATTATATTAAATGTACAGGTTTTGTTAGACACACATTTGGACCTAGTGTATATTGATGAACTGCTCCGTATGACCAATGGGCCCATTTATAAACGTTTTGAAACAGAAAAGAAGTCATACTTCTACAAAACTCTGCTTTTCAGTTTGTTAGTTTTTTTAAGGGGGCGGGGGGGGGGGCATTACAATCAGCAGTATCAACACTTTTACAGTTATGGGATATCGGTCATCAAGAGATGGTCAGACCCAATGCCACCTTAGTTTGCTATATTCTCTTTGCAACTTTAAATATAGGAAATACAGGACACAGACACACTGATCATCACTTTTATTTTCAGTGTGCTGCTTTATTGGGGATAATACCACTTTCTGGTAAAACTCCAATCACTATGTATTCTTGAGGCACTGCTACCCTATATAAGTGAGTGGAGCACAGGTTGACCCTTAAGTTGATCATTTAAAATGCTCATTCTCAATGTTCTATAACTGACTGCTTTCATAAGCAGTGTTATTAAAAAAGTGTGTGTGTGTGTGGGGGGGGGGGGGGGGGGGGGGGGGGGGTCACATATTTGCTTGTACAATGTTCTTTATTTCAGTTTCTAGACAGAATTATGAGCTTCTGATATACAGATTTATGTCTTTGTAAGGCTGGCCATACACAGGTCCATACCGGTGCAATCGATGAAAAGGCAGTATGATGACGTCCCCACACTGAGCTCGAGCTTTGATGGTTGAACAGAGAGTCGATGTGCAGCAGTGCTGCACAAACGATCCCGCTTGATGCATTGGATGGGGAGAGTAATGGCAATTGAACAGAGTTTACCAACATCCCATGAAGAAAGGCTGGATGCAATAGATTCCAGCACAATCAATCACTGTGAACGCACACGGCGCTGGTTTGTGCTAGAATCTATTACAAAATGTATGGCCAGTCTAAGTCAGCCTCTCAGATCACATGTTATGTCATATATTTATATTCCTTGCAGTTATCCATGTTTTGTCTTTTTCTCATCAGCATCTTTATTAACATGCACATTGTTTCTTTTACTTTCATAGCGAAACTGACGGGTATGAATGAGAGTTCAGCTTCTATCACAGTCTCTTCACAGAACAACACTCCACAGCGGCTGGGGCACGTTTTTCTTACCGCGGCCAATCTTGGAGTAGTGCCTTCCGGTCAGAACAATGTACACAGGTAAACAAATTGTATACATCTTTCTTTAGCATGTAACGGTTTGGGTATCACTGCGCATGCTGCAGTGAGTGAAATAAATGTGAAGATTCACATTTGGGTTTTAATGACGCTTTACAGTATTTATGATCTTTAGCTATGGACAATGTTCTTCTTCATTCATGTTGCTTCAGAACCAAATGGTGCACTTAAGAGCACAGAGTATGCTCAAGCATATACAGTTGATATGGAGGGGGTGTCACTTTTCCTGGCCCACATCGTGGTTAAGTGTCAGGTTCGTGTGCTGTACAAAAATGAGACAAAGATAAATCATTTCAGAAAGTTTTCCACCTTTAATGTGACCTATAAACTCTACCACTCACATGAAAAACAACCTGAAATCTTTTAGGTGGAGGAATGGAAAAAATATAACATCCTAATACTTTGTTGAAGCACTTTTTGATGCTATTACGGCACTCAGTCTTTTTGGGTATGAGTCTCATCAGCATGCCACATTTTGGGAATGAGTATCAGCATGGCACCACAGATCACCACAGATTTTTTCAGATCACCACAGATTTTCAATCGGATTCAGGTCTGGGCTCTGGCTGGGCCATTCCAAAACTTTAATCTTCTTCTGGGGAAGCCATTCCTTTGTTGATTTGGATGTATGCTTTGGGTCATTGTCAGCTTTATGCAGAAGCCTGAAGGTTTTGTGCCAATATTGACTGGTATTGAGAACTGTTCATAATTCCCTCTATCTTTACTAAGGCCCAAGTTCCAGCTGAAGAAAAGGCTGATGCCACCACCGTGCTTCACTGTGGGCATGGTGTATAGTATAGTGGCAAGACCAAAGCCTTAACTAACAAAGAAAATCATCCAAGCCAGGCTACATTTTGCAAAAACACATCTGAAGTCTCCCAAAAACCAAGGTTGAACTTTTTGGCAATAATTCCAAAAGAAGATATGTTTGGTGCAAAAACAATACTACACCAAAAGAACACCATACCCACATTAAAGCATGGTAGGGGCAGCAGCATTCTTTTGTTTTTCTTCAACCACGCAGCGCTCAAGCGTTTGTAGATTGAACAGAGAATTGATGCGCACCACTTTGCCCCTTTTGACCCTCTGTCCCCATCCTAAGTAATGGCAAATGGAACAGGGTTTACCAACATATTGGTGCCCTGTTCGTTCAATCGAAAGGATGGCCACAATCGATCCCCAAGCAATCGATCACAAGCGTGCACAGTGATTGATTTCTCTGGAATCGATTAGAAAATCCACCAGTGTATGGCTTCCTAAAGCTGTGTTCTACCTTTTAGGTTAGATATTATTCCTATATTGCTCAGTAATACTCATTACTATCAATGTAAACAATTTACATTGTTCTAAATCAGCTGTAGATTCCACGTCTCAATAACTCTGCTTCCAGACACTAGAGGTCAGCACTGTTATTATTTCCACATCAGATGCTCGGTACACTTTCCTAGAAATAACGCTCCATCCACTGCAAGCTGCTTCCTAAATATCAGCTGTATATACAGAATGGGGTTTAATTTCTGGAGGACTTCAATGTAAACCTCTAGCAGGACCGTCTTACAAAGAAAAGTGTATACATGGAAGGTCTTTCGAATTTATATTGCTATTACTGGATGAAACTAATAGGAATGCGGATTCTGTATTTACTATATATAATACAGTGCAATTAATAATCCTACATTTATATCTAATGTGTGCTACCTAATGAGATGAGAGGTCGATTGCCATTAAGTGTACACATGTAGAACATTCATTCAGATTTGTACATATTCCAAGTTTATGGAAGTCAGAGGGTAAGGGGTTAATAAAAAGTATAAACTTAATTTAGGATTGTCTATGGATCCAACCAAAGATATATGTAAAGGCTAATAGTGTGATCTGTTAAGTGTGATCTTAACAGTGTACATTGTATGGTAGAGGTGCAGCTCAGCTCCTCATAATGCAAAATAGTCAGCTTTGCATAATACAAAAGTGATCAACACTTTTCATTTCATACTTAAATCCTAAAACAACTGAATTGAAATTGAATAAAGTGTGTGTGTGTGTGTGTCTATATAATATATATACACACACACACACACACACACATATATAAATAGTGTATATAAGGTGTATTTGTGTGTGTGTGTGTGTGTATATATATATATATATATATATATATACATACATTTATAAAAGATAAATCTTTTATATGCGTTCTTAAATAAAAATATATGCGCACTAAACACACACTTTTTGACAATGAATCAAGTTGAATTATCTACACGGAGCTGCATGGAATAAAAGTGCGTGCTCTTACTTAGTTAAATCGTACTATTTTGCCCATAAATTCATTTTGATTCTTGATCACTGAAATAAGTCAGGCTATTTTCTCCTAAAGAGGACCACATTATATACATATTTGCCAAACTTAAATGTTTCAAAAAAAAAGAGAGAATAAATAAGTCAGTGGTGGCCATCTTGTCACGGCAGATGACTGGGTGTTGTGTCCTTTCTAATAACGGAAAACTTAGGAAACATTTACACCGGTGGGATATCAACATTCCATTGATGGTGCGGATTTGAGATCTTCAACCGAACAACTAATTGTGATTAATGTTGTCACAACACAGGGAGAATATATTCACTCTCTCTCCTCAGAGACAGAAAGAGTAATTCAGCCTCTCTAACAACACATGTTTAATTTATGCTTGGGAGTCCATCCAAAACATCACCAAATATTCTAACAAAGAAGAAAAAACATCCATCCCATCTCGTCAGCATTTTGCTTGGCTGTATAGAACTAAAATATGCTGAGCAAAGCGTGTTACAGAAACACGGGGAACAAAGTCTGTTGCATCTGATTGCAGAAGTTTATAGATCGTCTATGTTTAGTAATTTAGTTTAGTTTCCATATGGTTTTTTAAGGATAATTTGAAAAGAAGGTTAAATGGATACATAACTAATTGTTATAAAGCATCAGCATTTTATGATGACAATATGGAATACACAGATTAAAGTTACACATGCCTAATTACATTTTAAGAAAGGGTGGAATGCTTTCAGTAATTAATTTTTTAGGAGGGGGGGGGGCAGTTTGCTCAACATTTTAATAAACCTTCATTGATTTTCCTAACCAATGATGAAACCAATAATTATAAATGCTGGTTGCACTGCAAGTATGAGTAACTTTATATTGCTCCCCATTGCAAAATCATTGTATCTTAAATCTTATATTATTAATAAAACCTTAAGTGCATTCAGTCCACAATGGTTTTGTTGATATATCTGTCTATAGAGCTATATACACAGTGTGTGTATTTGTATACATGCATACATACATACATGTGTGTGTGTGTGTGTGTGTATGTATATATATATATATATATATATATATATATATATATATATATATATATATATATACATAGAAAGAAATACATTCGTTACCATAATTGTCCCTTTTTCAGAAGTGCGCTACCATTTAAGCCAACCCTAATTTTCCTTACCAATAATAGACATTGTTCAGTGTATTAATCACTTACTGTGTATACTGTACTGTGTATTGTACATTTATATGTGCACATGGTTTTTATGTGTACACATTGTGTATATTTTACTATTGAATATTCACATTTTTAATGTGGGTGTGTACTCGTGGACAAGACATTGCAGTTGTGTTCTGCTTGTACTATGTACACACTTTGCTGTATGTTGAGCTGTAGGAAGTAGTAATGTTATTAAATACATAACTATATTATATAGTATACATTTTCGAGAAGTAACTTTATTATGTGTGGTTATGGTGATACATTATGATTGCACAATGTATTACATAATGTATACTCTGCTCCCCAACCAATTAGATTGTAAGTCCTTTTACTCCTCCTGTGTCATATACTGTACCTGTGTGTTATATTGTGTTGTGTCTCAACTCTATTTTATTGTATAGTGCTGCGTTATATGTTGGCGCGATATAAATAAACAATGATAATAATTAGATAATATTTGTGTATGTTCACAATGGCAGAGTGTGACATGTATGGCGGAATATGTGACAATATGATATTTATCACCAGGATAGCCTGAACATTCTCCAATGTGTTCTTTCCAGCATTGGAAAAGTGTGCGTCTAATTTGTGTCATTGTTGGCAGCGTGCACATAATCACAACGCTAAATAAGAGAAGGACGCGGATGACAGCAGCATGGATGGGAGGAATAAATATTGATCTTTTCTGTTTGTAAAATAAGAATATAGCAATTATTACCTATAAACTGGTTAACAAGATTTAAATTGCATGTTATGCTTTCCTAACTAGCTTAATGCGTTAAGAGGTTTTGATGTGATTAGGAGAAAAACTAAAAAAGGAATTACTTTCCATTTAAAGAGAATCTGTTTCCTGCTTAAGTGGCTAATATTTTAATTAAGTCTAGTGTGATTTTTTTTTTCTTTCTCTCCTTTCTTTGAGTATCTTTTGATAAACTCTCTCTCCCTTATGTTGATGATAATTAAACAGATCCCCACAGACTTCAGTCTGCGCTGTGACTTGCCCATGCTAATTGTTAGGAAGGAGACACTGACCAGTTGGTTGGCTATTGAGGAGCGAGGTGCGTGCTGCCAGCGGAGCAGTTTTATTATTTTTGCATTGTCCTCTGTTGTCAGGGCTAACTGGCTGCTTTTGTGGCCGGAGATGTTTCACAAATTGAGGCAGATGGCTGCGATTGAGACACGTGTCATTCAGAATGGGAAGAGGGGAAAGGCTTCCATAGTGGGGTTCAGCGCAGGTCACGGACCCTCTCTTCTACTTGTTAGTGTTTTCAAAGGGCCGTGTGCAGCAACTTCATTGTTCTCCATTTATCGGGGAAGAGAGACTCTCGCTTTGCATGGGCCATCCAGGCTGCAGTTATCTTTCTCCACACTTGCTGAATGAATTAGCCGGCTTGACAGAAGTTCTTTGTATCTAATGTGGCTTTTCAGTCAATTGCAGATCACACCGGGACAGTTTGTCTCCTAATTACAAGTAATTAGGGAGATTTTAGTGTCTTGGAATTTTGCATCGCTACTCATAAATTTAAACAAACTGTACTGGAGTTTGCTATACGGTTTTATTTGCATTGTGTTTTTGTGTGTATGAAAGTTAATGGGTTCATTCCACCATTATTACCATGAAGATAAAACAGGTTTTCAATCATAAGCAAATCTACATCTGTCTGAAGTACACAACGCCCCTTACCAATGATGGATACAAACTGGACACTTTTAGAAATCTTATATACTTCTATATCTAAAGCCCCCCATACACCTTACAATCTTTCCATACAATTTCAGTACAATCCACGTTTGTTCTACTAAAACCATGTTATATGAGGAGCTTTCTAACCCTTCCAATCACTATGTATTCTATCAGGGAGGACCTGGCACTACATAGCAGTGATATATACCTCCCAATCACTATGTATTCTATCAAGGAGGATCCGGCACTACATAGTTGTTAGTAGATCTAATAGAAATTTTATGGAGTGATCTAAAGGTGTATGGGGGCTTTAATAGTAGATGTATTATTGAAACAGTGGTTTAATTTTTTCCTGTATTCCTGCTGGGGAGAAGGGGGATGTTCAGCTAAAGCTAGGCACATGTGTCATCTCCTTCGATTTAATTCTTTTTATTTGGCCCCCAAATACTTTTTATGAAATAAAGAAAAATCCAACTTATAAGTGACCCTCTATACCAGTGATGGGGAACCTATGGCAAGGGTGCCAGAGGTGGCACTCTGAGCCCTCTCTGTGGGCACACATCAGCCAGCACAGAGGAAAGAACTGCAGCCTATTGGCTCTCAATGCTGTCAGTTCTCTCTTCTGGTTACACACAGCGGCCATGTTTACATGTTTTGTGTGTATATGAGTTGTGTAATTCAGGTTATTTTGCCATGCCAATAAATAAGTGGGGTTGGGTTTGGGTCGCAAAAAGGTTCGCTATCATTGATCTATATGATTGCTTATACTATCACCAGCTTTAAGGCCTCCAACGTTCAGGTTTTCCCGTACGATCGACTTAAAACGATCAATTAAAGGAAAATAAAGTAGACCCCACATGGAGAAACTAATATTTGATAGATTTTAGATTTTTTGATCTTCCAACAAATTGAAGTATGCGGATCATTTTGTCGGACGATTTTTTTTTTACATCATACTGCTAATAACTGCAAATTGTCTAAACATAAGTCACAGCAACAAAACTGTACTCTGTATATACTTGACATGTCGGATCATCCTTAGATTTTTTCAAGTACAAACGCTTCAATCGGACCATGTGGGCAGGCATACATTTTCAGACGACCCACTAAAAAATTGTCGTTTTAAGTCGATTGTAGGGAAAATTCTGAATGTGCATGGGCGCCTCTAGTCACCTACTTTGGCCCACCATAGGCAGTATTTTGAGTGATTTGCTTCTGATAAAGTTAATATTATAAATCAGATAAGGCAAGTTGGTTTATAGTGGGAAAACGTTACCACTATACTCCCTGAGGACGAAAACATTTCTAACGTTATAGAAATACTACAACATTCTGTATCCCAGAACTTTTACCTGCAACTTGACCTGGCAAAAGAAAGAAAGAAGAAAATCAGTTTGTCAAGTGGTGCTATACATACATTGCACTTCATTGCTATTGTGCCTAGTGATTTGGAGTTAAATAATGGTGTATACTATATATACGGTACAAGGATAGTGTTAGCCCCACCAAAAATTATCCGCTACCAAAAATTTTATCTCAAATATACAAATTCCACTGGGTGGGCTTGATAACAGGGAGTCTACTATGTGTATGTGTGTGTGTGTATATTTATATATATCTGTTTGTGTGTATGTATATATTAGCCAATTTGTGTAATTTGTAAGCCTAATATCACTGAATTGATTTATGTAAGTGGCCAAATGATGTAAGCAAGTACAAAGCTGGTAAATCACCAGTTATTACCTGATCTGCGACTAGTCCAGTGGTTGCTATTTTTGTGTTTTTACTTTTAAACTATTCACCTATTTGTAGAACCCCACCTCAAGTTTCATCCAGCTTGATAATGAAAAGTGCACATGTATACATGAGGCAGGTAATATTCACTTTACCAAAACAGTTACATATCTGATGGAAAAGTGAGATTGGTATATTTGCTCTCATCGTTAAATAAATGATACCCTGCTTACCACAGTGCCAGAATTATACATGGCAAGATCATCTGTATTTGTTGGGGTCGTCTCCCAGTGATGTCATCAGTCCATTCCCAACACTTTTTTTCTATTCCTACATTGAAAGAGCTACAGCAGGGGTTGTGTCCAAACAAGAGGTGGTCATATAGGATGTCTCCTCAAATATTACTGCTTTAGGGTACCCATACACTTTGCGATTTTTCGTGCAATTATAGCCCTTCCGACCGATCCGGTCGGTTGGGTAGGTCGATCGTTCGGGATTCATAATATCCAAATGTAGTCCGACCGATGCTGTTTTAGAAAAATCGGCCGAAAAGTTGGTCGGGTCCCAAATGATGATGCCCGTAATTTTCAGTCGGTCGGCCACATTTAAAAGAGACTTTTTAAAGATTCCTGATACAACCGGCCGATCGGTGACTAATCGGCCGAAAAATTGTGCATCCGACCGACTTTTAAAAATGGCAGTAAAGCAAAAATCGGGAGTCGAATATCGAATCGGTGTATAACGTGTATGGGTACATTTACAGTTACAAAAAAAAAAGTTGTAGTAATGAAAGGAAGTCAAAAATTTTTTTGGGGGGGTTAAATCATCTTTATTGAGAAGAAGATTCTTAGTACAACACACCAATGCGTTTCAGAGGTTTTACACATTCTTCCATTATAACTTTTATCAAAGTGAATACATTGGAAATGTCAGTTTATTGGTAAAGAAACCAAACAAAAGATAAACTTGGTGAAACAATACATTTTATCATATTTACCATTCCCCAGCTTTCTATACTGCATAGAGAAGCATAACCAATTGGCATACATCTTGACTTATGGGAAGTTAAACATCTGTAAAGTTTTTAATTCCCTTTCTTTAGTATTAGGCTAACGACCAGTTAAGTTGGGTTTACACGTGTAGATTTTTTTCGTTTGTTCAATGAAGAACGAAAGATTTTTTGGTTGATTGAACAAAAATCTAGAATGGCCAATTTGTTCGATAGATTATTTTTGTTCATCCTTGAATAGAAAATCGTAGTTGAGTACGTTCAGCCTTTACACCGGCGGATGTGTAAACAGACCATCCGCCGGCAGGCTGAGTCTGTGAGATACGTCGGGACCCCTGCTAAGCGTATACGCTTAGCGTAGAGGTCCTGGCGTACAATGGAAACAAGCCCTTATATTCTCAAAAAAAAACAAAACGAATAGTACTTCATTTTTGCTTCAGACGATTTATTTTTATTCGATATGGGTTTAAACTAACAAAAATGTTATGTTACATCCGATAAATGAATGCCAATGTTCTACAAATTTATCTAACAAAATATCTAATTGACAGTTGATTGATCGAAAAATCTACACATGAAAACTCACCTTTAAGGCCCCCATATACCTTACAATCTTGCCATACAATTTTTTTACAATCAAATTTTCTTTCACCAAAACCATGTAATATGAGGACCTTTCTAATCCTTCCAATCACTATGTATTCTATCAGGGAGGACCCGGCACTACATGGTTGTTGGTAGATCTAAAGGAAAGTGTATGGAGTGATCTTAAGGTGTATGGCTTTAGTTTGAAAGAAAAAAGTTTATATTGGTTACATATTAAAATCATTGAACTGCTTTCTGGGTGACTAAGAATTTCTTAAGCCCTTCCCCCCCCCCCCCCATACACCTTTATAGATCACTCCATACCGTTTACTTTAGGTCACCAACATCTATGTAGTGCTGGGTCCTCTCTGATAGAATACACAGTGATTGGAAGGTGTAGAAAGGTCCTCATATTACGTGTAGTGGTAGAAGAAAAGTCGAACACTCAATGTGGTGTGTCATTCAATTTAATTACAATCGATTTATGGTTGAATGGTTGAATACTTTGATTGAATTGATGATCAATTTGTTGCAAATTGAACCGTGTATGGCTACTTTTAGGCTAACATGTACAAGATGAAGAGCCACCCATGTGTACTTAGACACACATTTTCTATATTTAATTTCTTTTTTTTTTACAGTGTATTTTACTGGGTTTCTTTTTTTTTACAAAAAGGAGGCTGGAGTAAAATTGGCAATATATGACATGATGTACTGTGTAAGGAAGCTTTGATATGACTGCTGTATAACTGTTTTTTCCTCCATCATTTGCAGGTTTGCAGCAAAGACTGTGCACAGTGGGTCACTGATGCTGGTCACAGTGGAGCTGAAGGAAGACTCTACAGCTCAGCTCATCATAAATACCGAGAAAACTGTGATTGGCTCCATTCTGCTGCGGGAGCTGAAGCCCGTCTTGTCCCAGGGGTAGCCAGCTTACATCTGGACTTCAGAATCTGGCACAAAACAAGACTGCCTGGCATCCACTACTGCTGCCTTTCATTTATAATAATAGCCCTTCCATCTGGCAGGAGTGGGAAGAATACACTCTGGACAATCTTGTCTACTGCTTCAGAATGCTAGTATCTATCATGTATGCAAGCCCTGGTGATGGGGAAGCATCATATGCTTCCCTGTCACTTGTCACATCTCCCATTTGTTTCTTCTCCTATTATCTGTCTATGTGTTGGGATCCCTTAGATCTCTACATTGGTGCAGATAGTGGATCTACTTAATGGAAATGTTTTACATCCAGTGTTGCCAGGGATCTGAAAATAAAAACTGAATTTTAGAAGTACAATGAATCCATGCAGATTACTGTCATGCTATATACACGGGACATGTATGATCTGAAAGAATAAACACATTTCAAGTTTACCTTGTGACCAATCACATCATCTTATTTCTTTATAGATTGTACTGATGACGGGAGATGAATGAGAATTTAATTAAGATTTGTTTCTAAGTTTAAATATTTAAGTGTGGGCTACACTACATTTTTTTGTTGAACGTAATGGTGTTGGCGTTACCCATCCATAACACCCAACTCCGATTGTGATTTGCCAGTCCATTAGGGCACATTTTTTAATGGGCAAAATGCACCCGAAAAACAGGCATGCTGTGCCTGTGGCATGCTGACGCAACTTTTGATTTTTGAATGGACGCGTAACGCATCATTACCCAACAAGCATTGCAGCAAAGTACTAATGTAGACAAGCCTTGAGGCCCAACACACACACCGAGTGGGGGCCGACAGAGCTGCTAAGATCAGCTCTATCCCGAGCTGATAGCATCGGCCGACACCCTTTGTGTGCCGGCCATTACCTTCAATGAAGACACCGTTTTTTTTTTTTTTTAATGCAATATAGACTGTAACCCAAAAGAAAGACCAACTTTGTCTACCTGTTGCCATCTCCAAAGATTTAGGACATTTCATAAAAACTTCAGACCAACTTGAGTTACAACCAAAATCTTTGTTTTGACTTTCAATCAGAATTACGGCCAAGGCCAAGACATCTTTGTGCTTGTGCTGTGGCATTCATGTGTTTTGATGTCACTAATAATTAAAGAGCTTCAAAATGGACCATCTCACCAATCTACAGAAGGCCAGATTCCTGATGTTCTTATGGAAGGGGACTCTCCTTTCAAACAACAACCACTTCCCATGTCATCCTCTCTTCCTGAAGACGCCTGAAGAAGGGATCTTCAACATCCTGAAAGCTTGCTTCTCTAATGACTTCAGTTATGCCTGCCATACACACGTGTGTGCAGGCAGACTACCCCCGATGTCGCTCCGGGAGGCTAACGTGATGACGTCATCACGTTAGCCTCCCATTGCATTCTGGGGCCCCACAATCGGCCAGGCACCCTTTGTGTGCCGGCCATAAGCAGCGATGGAGACGCCGTCTTCATTGCTGCTTATGGCAATCGGCTCAGATTTTCTGACATGTCTGATCTCTGGCCGGCCGAGAAGTGGGGCGACAGGGATCTGTCGCCCCATGTGGGGACATGCCGATAAACGGCCGGATTTTAACCTGACCGACGAAGAGAGCGCGCACGCCCGTCGGTCAGATTAAAATCCGGCCGTTTATCGGTATGTGTATGGCCAGCTTAAATCAATAAACGGTATCACTTGAACTCCAAACATTGTGTATTGCGGTCTATTGCAATGGTTATTACAAATTTTTGTTTCTGGCGAGCTATAACTTTTTTGTGAGAATACCAGAAAAATTATTGGTAATTAATTATGGTCATTTACACATATTTTACAACATGTTTTTATTATGAAAAGGTTAGGTGGGGGGAAGGTGGACCTTGTAAGGTTCAGACACATTATGGGGATTTTAATTTTTTTAAATGGATAAATAGACTTGACTTACAACTAACCCCTGGCTACGAATTAAGTTCATAAGTCAAGGGTCCACTTTATATGTAATCAGTATTGTCTACAGAGGTTTGGTCTATATACCTATAACTTTAATGCATATTGGTCAGAATTATAATTTAATTATATACCTTGTGAAAATGTGCAGATCACAGATGAATGCAATTGAAATGTCCAGCATAGTCAAGTTTTTGGTTTTCCCAATGTTCTGTTGGAGTTTTTAAGTAAAGCATTAAAGCAGGGAACAGACGGCTCGATATAGGAGTCATTCGAGGTTCCTGGCAGCAGCCCGATGACATCAAATGGAGTGGATGCAGTGAGAGGAAACAGAAGTAGTACTTAGTCCAGGACTCCACTACGATTTTGCGTAACCTGACAAAATCGCAGTGGTCGTCTTTTCTGTGCATCTCATTTTGAATGGGTGAGTTTTCTGTGCATCACCCATTTTCAATGGGTAAGTACCAGTGATTTGTACGATTCCCATCGCGGTGAGATTTTTAGAATGCACATCACAGGTACGCATCCATTCAAAATAAATGGGATGCGCACAGAAGACCTGCCCACTGCGATTTTGCCATGTTAGCCCAATGTTTGCTGTGGCCTGAGGCTTATTCATAGCCATTCTGAACTCTCATAGCAACTTTAAATGGATGGGATTATACTCATAGGGTACATACAGCAATCTAAACCTAGGATCCAACTTGCTAACAAAATGTATATTTTCTTGGTTCCACCAAATGGAAAAAAACTCTCCTTCTCCGAGATGCTCTAAAATGATCCCTTTGGCCTGAAATAGCTTTATACACCAGCGCAAAGTTAGAGTTTCTTAATTGAGCATAAATTGTGTGTTATATGCAACAGCATAATTAAGTGAAACTTGTTATTTGATGATTGAGATTCTAGAATGAATTGTGTTGTTGGGTTTTTGCTCAGCGCCTCCATCGGGGACTTGGTTTCAGCGGAGTGCAGCTGCTCTGTTTGATTTACACTGCTGTGGCTGTGGCTGGTCATAAATAAATCCTCTTATATAGTTGTTATGAACACCTGTTAGATCATCTGTCAGCAAAGCAATGTTCACATTTATCATAGTGCGGCGACTATTCTCCCTCAATCCATTTCCAACTGACTCGGCCTCTACCGGCAGATCACTACTACCCCATCATAATTGCTCATTTCCACTCCGTGTTACAACTTGCAGATAAAAGATTTCACTACACGGCCAAATTTCATAAATAAAAGAGGAGCTGGGTGCAGTAAAAGTTTATTTTTCTCATCATTTGTCACGCAGTTATTCTATAAATCAAATGGAATTGCGCTCTTGCCAGTTCAGGTGTTACTGCTAGGCCAGACATGGAAATGGTGTGTTTCTTCTCCGGAGACGAAATGACATGGATTGTAGACCGAGACGGCTTATGACTTTGTTTCGCCCATTCTCTTTTATTAGCCTTTCAAGCTAAAAAAAATCTGGAGGGAACTGTGACGTTGAAGAAAGAAACAAATTGCTGCTGAGGTAGGTTCATTTCCTGATATCCCACTGCAATGGAAACCTGTACGTCTGATAATTTACTATAACATCTATAGGAGTGTTATTTATGCCAAACATGAATTGTGGGGAGAAGTTTCCATACTGCTCCGATCATTAACACAGTGGTGGACAACTGTGTTGATATGGAGGGCCACAAGTGCGGCCCTCAGCATCACTATAGGACCGCACATAACATTTTCAATCTATACTGACTTGTATAAGCATTTTATAATGACAGCATGCATAGCTAGAAGACATTATTTCTAATTTTTAAATAACAAAACTTGTTTTAAATTATACTTCAAGCTTATTTATATGCCTCATAGTTATAATCAAAGGTTATTTGCCCCTATTCTAAGGGTTAAGTGCCACAATAAATATTATACAAGCACCCCCTATTCATTGGTGGAATATTGGGAGCATAGGCCCTGTCTGCTGATCCCCCGCCAACATTTGAGGAGAAGAGGAGAGACTCAATCTTCAGCTCCATCCTCTTATCCAGTGGTTCTCAACCTTTTTAGATCCGCAATCCCGGAAGTGATGTGGCAAAGTGTCACTTCCTGTGTGCAGTGTCACATCCGAATTTCGAATACTGGAAGTCACACTCCGCGACGTCACTTCAAACACCATCAGCTAAGTTGATATGTTCCTTCCCTCCTATTGTGTCACCCCGCTTGTGATGATGATGTGCCGGATGGAAAATTACTCCTAAGGGCTTGTTTACACTGGTGCAACGTGATTTTAAATCGTGCACAGCAATCACTGGTGGCAGCAATCGGGCGTGGCGTGAAAAAAAAACAAGTCAGATCACCCCTGATCGCGCCCATTACAAAATCACGGCCACACACAATTTTTGATCGTGTCATTTCATGTCAATGGGCTCGATCCAGGGCGGCCGCGACCCATGGTCAAAAACGGTTATGTGGCCCCCGAGCTCTAATCTCTTTACAAATGTGTAATCGATTTTCAGTTATGTCTTCTCTTTATCCTTTTACTAAACAGACGCAGGAAACAAGAATTCACAGTTTTACCCAGAAGGCAGAACACTTGTGATGCATATACCATGTGGTCAAAGGTTTGTGGACATCCTACCAAATGAATGAGCTCCATTATGGCCTTTACATGGGCATACTACAGCAGAAGTGGCCACGCTTTTTTCACCTGTGAGCCACCAAGTCAAAATTATCTACTGACAATAAAAATGGTAGGCATATAGTTATTGATCTATTTATATAATTTATATTTAAAAATTATGTTTACCTTGCATAACATGAATATGTCTGGCACTATACAATCTTGGCCCTATGTTAATTAAGACCAAAAAGAAAAGCTAGGCTCCATGATCACGAGCCAACTGTTGGGATCCCCAACAGCATCCAAATAGTTTTGACAATTGTGAGTTTGCAGCCTTGTGACGAGGGTTTGTAGAGGGTACTTTTGCTGTTCCAGCAGGACTGTAGTCCTGAGTGCAAAGGAACTTGAGTAGCCTGCAAAGAACCCTGAGCTCACTGAGGTGAATGTGAACAATTTCAAGTCTATTATTATAACCTCAATACTTGAGCCCTTTAGGTGTCAGTGGCAGTTGTGAATAGAAAAGGAAAACATTTTGGTGACAGTACCCCAAAAGGCTATGATTGGTTCTCCTTATATGCAAATTGAGTGTTTTATTTATTTGTCTATTTTAATTTATACAGACAGAATAGCTTACCCTGTATTAATGCTTGCCCTCTGAATCTGTTTAATTCTGACTTCTTAATACGTACCATATTTTTTGCACTATAAGACGCACCTGACCATAAGACGCACCCAGTTTTTAGAGCAGGAAATCTGAAAAAAATATTTCATGTTTTCAAATGAATAAGGGAAAAAATCTCATGCAGTACCCAATTTCAGCCACAAAGATGGTGTCACTAAAAAGCACACTTTGGCATCTCTTCTTCTTCTTCCCCGGGAAGGGGGGGGGGGGTCTGTTGGTGGAATCTGCACTCCCGGTCTCACTGTCTCTTCTACGCTGCATGTGTGAGAAAGCTGTTAGCGAGTGCAGCTTTCCCCACACAAACTTTGCATTGGTTATATCTGTGGGTCTCTGCAAATATAGCCAATACTGATCAGATGGGGGATCTCCCATCTGCCTGGAGAGCTGTCAGGGAGCCAAGTTGCGATCACCGGCGGCCAGATGCAGGTGAAGATTTTGGGGGTGAAAAAAGTGTGTCTTTTAGTCCGAAAAATGCGGTATTTGAGATGGCTTTTGCCAAAACTGTCCATAGACTACAGCAGGGCTCTGCAACTTGCAGCTTCGGAGCCCTATTCGGCACTTCAACCTTCTTTTTATGGCTCCCTGGCTGCTAACAAGCCTCCCCCCCCCCCCCCCCCCCCCCCCCCCCCCACCATTGCATACATATTGGAAGAGGAGAGAGCATGCCAGCAGGCAAAATTACATGAGCAGCCTGTTGTCATTTGACCATGCAGCAACTCCCATGGAAGAAAATAAACAGGGGCTGTGTGTGTCAGGGAGGACAAAGCAAAAAAATTTTAAAAAACTAGAAAGGAGGGCAGCAGGGCCACCGTTAGATCCTTGGCTCTTTCACCCTATATGCGATGCATCAGGCATGCAAGGGGATGAATTGCACAAAACACAGCATGGACACGCTGTATTATACTCCTCATACAATGATGGGCTAAAGCGTATGGGGTTACACTGTAATGCATAACACAGTTCCCCAAATGTGATTGTGTTACTTTGTGGCTCCAGACTGCTTTTCTATCGTGAAATGTCTCTAAATAAAAGGTTGCCGACCACTGAACTAAAGCAAGGACTACAGATGCTTAATTTCACCATTAACATGCAAATGAAGCTGAGCCAATCAGACTGTACAGCTGTTGTGCGTGATTGGTTCAGTTTCAGTCTGTGTGTAATTTGCATGTTAACAATGATATTTCACATCTTATTAAGCATCTCTAGTAAGGACACAACATTGACGGCTCCTTTGATAGTGACAGGACTGTGGATATAGTATTGAGGAATTTCTTCATAAAGGGACAAATTAAATATCAGTTTGAAGAATATTGTAAAAAGAAACAAATATATAAACATCCTACACTCATCTGAGACCTGCTTCTTACATACCCAGGTACTAGAGGGATGAAAAAATATAAATGTCAATATTACAGAAAGGTTATGGCTGTTTGGCTTCCAGAAGACTTCTTTCCAAATATCCTAATGACAATAAATTAGAATTCCTTGCTGACTAATATCTGCTGTATCTAAAAACGCATCTTAAGTAAGTAGGATCTTGGGCTAGGTTTCCATGGCGTTATGGGCTGCATGTCTACTGCACCGCTGTTTCCACGGTGTCGAGCTGTACTTTTGAGTGAGCATTCTATCCTTATCAGGTTCTCCAGGTCACACCCACCTGACCTCTACGATCAATCACAGCATAGAATTTGGAGGCCTTGGGAAGCTCTATATGCCATTACCCAGCTTGGTGCTTCTGCTGGGTTCACATGAAGGCTAGTCTTCACCCATATTGAAGTTGGATTCCATATTTGCCCAAAAACATTTTCACGTTAAATCACCTCCCAAGTGTAAACAGAATAGCCGCTCTTATTTGTTGACTGGCTTTGAAAAGGTTATCCAGTAGAGCGATGCGTTCCTTATATCACCCAGCTGCATTGTGCTTGAGATTTGTACTCGAGGAATGTGCAGGGATTTATGCGTGTTGAGAAGTCATTGCTTGGCAGTATGATGAAGAATTTGATGGTAATGTAGTCCCCTGGTAAAATAAAAAAAGTGCGAGTAAAAGCTGAAGGAACAGGGCAATAGAAGGGTTTATCGTTGACATTATACTTGAGAGTTGGTTCTAATTCAAGTTACATTCTCCATGGCTATTATGTAGCTCATAAATCCAATAAAATGTTTTACAGTTCCTATAAAATATGACAGGAGGGGGGTTTTATGTTGTAAGTTTAGTCAGTCTCTCTCCGGCTTATGCAAGATTTCTCTGGCCATTATACCATTAAAATGCGAGCGATGCAGGGCTGCAAGTCCTCCATTACGTTCATTTACCATACTATATTTTAGGTGACTTTATGTAAACAGATTTGCCGGATGGTTCTCCGATGCTTTAATGTTCTCTTCTGTCTACAAGATATGTTGGTTATGTTTGTTCTTCCTGGAGCTGTTTAATATTAAATAAGTAATATTTTTATTTGCTAATTTCAGAATTTACTGGCATTTCCATCTGAAAATGGAAATGTTCTGAGTGGGAGAAGTTACGAAGAGTCCCTATCGCCCACAGAGGTGATATAAATCACAAGATCCCTACCCTACCGCTGCTTCTGATGTATGGAAGATATTGTATTTTGTATTCACACCACAATATCAGAGGTCCTCGGCATGTGGCAAAGTGAAATAGGTAATTGCAACTTTGCAACCTGCACAATCGGTAGTCGGAGAGGTCACAATCGGATTCATGGTTTTCTGGAAATCCCAATCATATCTTCAATATTGTGTATAGACTTTGCTTAACCCAGTACAACATAACCAACAGGTTAAGGTGAAATACCCTTTATGTAACATATATCTGTTATATAAATCTGAGGCACTGGAGTCAAAGCAATTGGACTTTCCGTTGTTTTTTTAAAGAAGTTTCGCGTCATCTGGCTTCTCAAGTCCGTCCAATGCTTACCGAAATGTTTTCAAGCAAACTTATGCAAGTTTAGTTGTTTTGACTTACTGCAGATATACTATGATCTGGGTCATTAAAATCCGAAGATGCAAATTAAGGTTTTCATACAAAAAAAAAACTAAAAATGATGCCACATCCCAACTTGAATCAAAACAGATGCACAAACCAATGTTGTTTTGCCATGTCCTACTACACTCCGGCAGCTTGGGGATTTTCAAGGCATTCAAAAATAGAACAAAAATGTGCGTATAAACAATTTATTACAAGATTATCATAGTCCAAAGGTAAGAAACAAATTCATCATAGAATGTTCATCATATAGTACGCATGTATATAATATACTAAACACATTTGGCTGATTGCTTCTTCAGGAGTTTATATACAATACACTGTGTTCATAAATCTGTAAATAATAGACACATATGAATATATGTACGTTTGTAATGCAGTATAAAATAATTGGGTGATTATTACCTTAGTCACATGTTAGATACTAATGGAGGTTCCATTCTCTCAGTGGGAAGTCGCCGCCTGCTTGCACCACCCTCTTAGCTTGCCAGATGTGTCAGGTATATCTGAGCACGGGGGGTAGTAAAAGTATAGTTTATTGCGTTCATCGATAAGATACACTGTAGAAAGGGGAGCCATATCATATTCCAAATGGTACTGGCCTGAGAGCCTCAGGGTTTGTATCCTTAGTAATGGAGTGAAACAAGGTATTGGTTAGTATTGTTGCAGCTATAGGAAGATAGGAGGGGGGGGGGGGGGGGGGGGTTAAGAGTGGAGACCTAGGACCCAAGGAAAAAGATCAGCTCATAGTACAAAGTTAAAAGGGGTGGATAGTGGGAGTGAAAGAAGAAAAAGAGGTAGAAAAAGAAGCAGAAGATTACACCTGCCAGTGATTAATGTAGTCCTAGGTTTAAGTGTGTTGTGTGTGGTTTTTATTTCTTCTGGACCCCCAAGTGTCACTCACTACAAATTCGTTCTCAAAACCTTAGGCAATTCCAATGCTCATTCCAGGATAAAAAAACGATTTAAAATCAGGTGTTCAGGAGAAATGCAAATGAAAGCATGAAATGTTCACACCATTGAACCAGCAAAATGGTGAACAAAGCTAAATAATAGTCAAACTTGTGTTACTCAATTTAAATGTCAAGGATAGAGATGGTCAAATTTTTTTTTTTTGATGACTTTGTGAGTTGATTGCAAAGCCCCTATATATTGTATCATCACCAAAATTGCTGGAGATGTAGAGAAGGGTTTTTTTTTTGTAGTATACCCCCAACCATTCTCTTCATCTCTACACAAGAAATTGTGTTAATTAACATCTAACTAATAGTATTTCATGGATGGGGGTGCCATCTGTAGTAAAGAATGTCAGATTGGATATAAAGGCAAAAAAGACTGCTAACTGGATTGAAGCTTTTATAAATGCTACAACATAGTAGAGATAATTGGAAATACCACTGGTCCGACAGACATGACACATTTATGTGGAAGATTAGAAGGATCATTACTGTATAGATGTAGTAATAATAATAATAAATAAACCAATATTTGTGTAATACTAATACCTAGTGATATACCATAAACCCAGCTGTGGACTGAGAGATATCATCTTAATTTTTACTGGCCGTCAGAGCTGGGGATTCCATAGGGAACACAGAGGTGGATAGTTCAAGGTTATAAATCTGTATTATAAATGTTCTTTTTATGGTGGATAGTTTAGGGTCTTCCTATTGAATATTACTGGCATGTCACCAGTGATTGGCATATTTAATAAGATATTGCTCTTTCCACTGCTCTTACTTTCACTCTTACACACAATGGGAGCAGACATGCAAAGACAGACTTCATTCTGTTAACATAGCAGTGTCTGTAATGTATAATGACCTATGGAAACAAGGCCCACTATAAAAGATTATGTGCACATATATGATATAATAATATAATAGGTAAATATCCTAATTTTGCCAAATGTCTTGGATCTTTACACACATTACACATACACTTTAATGATGTCCCATTCTTAATCCATAGGTTTTATTATGGAGATGAACCACCCTTGCAGTTCTAACAGCTACTACTCTTCTGAGTAGAGTTTATTGAGGAGTTTAGGAGCACAGATGTTAGATGAGAATGCTGAGGTCTGCTCTAAAATATCCCAAATGTGTTGAGGTCAAAACTCTGTGTAGGACAATTCCTCTACACCAACTCCCCCCATCCATGTTTTTATTATTATTATTATTATTATCATTTATTTATATAGTGCCAACATATTATGCAGCGCTGTACAATACATTAGAGTTGAGACACATCACAAGAAAACACACAGGTAGAGGTTATGACACAGGAGGAGTGGAGGACCCTGCCCGGCTTACAATCTTATAGGTTGGGGAACAGTGGTGGTGATGTTAGGAATGAGAAGATAGGTAGGCTAGACTGAAGAATCAGGGCTTTTTTTAAAAGTGATGAAGGTAGGGGCAAGTCTAATGGGACGAGTTCCAGAGAGTAGGAGCGGCCCTAGAGAATCTTAAAGCCACACATGTGATGATGATATGAGTGGTGGATGTAATTAGTAGGTCGCTGGAGGAGAGGAGGGGGTGGTTATGGGTATATTTATGTACAAGGTTGGGGATGTAAGTGGGACAGGTGATGTGGAGTGATTTAAAAGTAAGGCACAGAACTTTAAATTGTATTCACTGGACAATTGAAAGCCAGTGTAAAGATTTGCAGAGAGGAGTGGCAGATCAGGAGTAAATGAGTCTAGCAGCACCATTCATAATGGACTGAAGAGGTGATAGTCTAGTTAGAGGGAGACCAGAGAGGATGATGTTACAGTAGTCCAGACGAGAAATTATGAGAGCGTGTACCAGGACTTTGGTGGTCTCTGGGGATAGGAAGGGGCGGATCTTGGAGATGGAAGTGGCAAGATCTAGCAATGTGTGGAATTGCTTGTGGAATAGAGGAGATGACGGTGTCATTTACTGTAAGTGAGATGTTAGGGGGGGGGGCTTGGGAGAAAGATGAAGAGTTCAGTTTTGCTCAGATTAAGTTTTAGGAATCTGACAGCCAATCATGAAGAGTAGTGATGAGCGGCATAGGCAATATTCGAATTTGCGATATTTCGATATTCGCAATATATACACAATTATAATCGCCTCCTGATTACCTTCCAAACGGTCACATGTGCTACTTATTTTCGCATTGCGAAATCCCAATGGCGAAAATCGCGGATATTCTAGATTGCGAATATCTGCCGCCATATTCACAAAATTTGAGAATTCTCGAATAGCCGATATTCGTCTAATATATTCGCAATTCGAATATTCGAGCTCAACACTAATGCAGAGATGGCAGATAGGCACTGCGAGATGTTGTCCAAGACAGAGGAAGGTCATCCCTAAACTGTTCTCACAAAGGCAATTTAACCAATTGACATATAACCCAGGTGGCATCTTATCACAGTACCATGTGGAAGTGACCCATTCCTTCAAAAATGTTTATAGAACATTCTGTATGGCAAGGTGCCTGATACACAACATAACAAGTTAGTAGAACACTAGAATAATATAGAGCAAAAGATAAAAAGGTTTAAAGTACATACAATCAGGCAGCTGTGTGAATTGCAGAGATGTCATTAAAACAATATATCCTGTAACCACTAGATGTTCGCAGGGAAACAGGAATTGTATAACAGCAATATGAGGCACATAGTGTATCCTGATTATCCTGTTTAGTCCAATTCAAATGCCATTATTTGTAATTGTATGACCCGAATTTCCTCCTCTCTATGTCAGTGAACTACACAAATGGTAAGCAGCCATCTATGTATGATATTGGAAGCAGATCCTTGTTCAGGCACTACCTATTATACTCTACCTGGCCAAAAAAAAAAAGGGCACACGTGCTAATACTTCTTTGAACCGCCTTTAGCTTTGATTACGGCACACATTCGCTGTGGCATTGTTTCAATAAGCTTCTGCAATGTCACAAGATTTATTTCCATCCAGTGTTGCATAAATTTTTCACCAAGATCTTGCATTGATGATGGCCTCTGGGCAAAGCCACCTCCAGCACATCCCAAAGATTCTCAATGGGG
Organism: Ptychadena robeensis; assembly: GCA_036250615.1. NCBI lineage: Eukaryota > Metazoa > Chordata > Amphibia > Anura > Ptychadenidae > Ptychadena > Ptychadena robeensis. The sequence goes on from CM070032.1 coordinate 30,098,086, forward strand.
TAAAGGTCTGTGATGGCCAATCCATGTGTGAAAATGATGTCTCATGCTCCCTGAGCCACTCTTTCACAATTCGAGTCTGATGAATCCTGGCATTGTCATCTTGGAATATTCCCATGCCATCAGGAAAGATAAAAAATCCATTGATGAAATAACCTGGTCATTCAGTATAGTCGGGTAGTCACTGACCTCATTCTTGGAGCACATACTGTTGCTGAAACTAGACCTGACCAACTGCAGCATACCCAGATCATATACTGTAGCACTGCCCCCACAGGCTTGTACAGTTGGCTCTAGGCATGATGGGTGCAGCGCTGCCACTATGGGGGGCCATGCCTGCCCAGTCAGGTCAGTGTGCCCGCTCGATTAGGGCTCCCTACTTTTGCAGCTGTCCAAGACGTAGGCGTGCCCCCATTTCTGGCCGCCTGTGTGCACCTGCTCCTGGCCCCAACCATGGATGGGTGCATCAATTTATATGCCTCTCTTCTTACCCTGATGGGCCCATCACTCTGGAACAGGACTTTATTTTGGGGTAGGCAATGTTTGTTGTCATAAATGTATACTCCTGCACTATCATCCTGTCATTGGGGAATCTTATAGAGACTCCTTGTGCCTGTTGTGTATACATTCCACCGGCAAGGTCCACCATTATTGCCCTTGTAAATCTGCCTTTAAGAATGGAATGCACTGAAGTACATAGTACATAAGTGTTTCAAGTGAGGATGCATGAGATGGACAGTACTGTGATAGAAAGTATATAAAAAATGTATAAACCAGTGTTTTATTTATATTCAATACTTTGCAAAGCCCTTGTGCTTGCCATTGGTCCGGATTAGAATAAATCAACTGATTTCTCTCCCCACCAATGGGTTTTTCTATTACATGTAGGTTAAATGTATGCTGTATGCTAATGAATATAACAATGGGGGGGGGGGGGAAGAAATTACTGAAGAAGAAAAAATAATTCCACTGAACAAATAGGTGACAAGAAGATTTTCTGCTTTTTAGCACAGGCAGCAGGCCAGGCTGATGGGGCTGCTAATTCCCACATTTCATGGTGTCTGTCACCGGTGTTCGGAGGAGGAAGAGGAAGGTATCTTGGCTGGAATGGAGTCTGTCCCAGCAGCGGAAGCACCTGTCTGCCCTGAACACTTCTTATTAGCTAGCGGCTTTCTGAATGCAGCCAAGGAGTGACAAGCTGGCATTACCAGGACCGGCACAGAGTGACAGGCGCAGGCAGCCGGCCCCATTGTCTGCCCTTGATGAGCATGTCATTAATGGAAATAGGAGAATGTGAGGGACACATCAGTATTCAAATAGCCTCCATTCTTGCTGCCTTTCAGATGGTGAGAGCTGGCTCTTCACTTACCCACATACATCAGGAGTATTCCGACTGCATACAAAGTACCCGTAAATGTGACCGCTATCAATTCTTACCTTCCTGCAGGATTGGACACAAGTACTGAATACAATACGCAGGCCTTCATTTTCATAGGCCTGACATTTGTACTGTTATTCCGGTGTCTGAATAGATATGGAAAGTGTGTCATAAATAATCAGAGCTTGAAAGGAACAACCATACAATACAAACAGTCCCAGCACTATTGTGAATCAGTCTGGGTTCCTGGTGGTTCAAAGTTGTATTGCCTGGGGTGCTGTGTATGGTACATGGGGTCCTGTTAGCTCTCCAAATTTATAGATTCCTTTATCTACTCCAGTCACCTCGGTACAGTGTCCTACCACCAGGCTATTGACAATTATGTCTTTACACACTTAAACCCAAGACACAAAAGAGCTTTTAGGGAAGCCACCAATGTCCTTCATAGCTGCTTAACCTATAAAGTAATAGGTTGTCACAGTTCTTCAGGGAAAGACTACCAAGGCTTTATACATTTGGTATCCCACTTGTGTGCTCTCTATAGAAAGTTAAAGGGCTGATGTCTTGGAGCTTCTGCACAGTGCCTGCAGCTATTGAGGTAAATGGGGACTTATTCTAAAGTCATGCTTTCCTTGTTTAAAAAAGTCAGAATGCATTTAGTCTGATTAGTAAAGTCTACTATTGAAAGACCGGTTGTCCGGTCTTTCAATAGTATCAAGCAGTGCTTGATGGTGCTTGATGGTCCATATCAAGCAGTGAAAGGGTCCGATGGAAGTCCAGGGCAGTGTTAGAGAGCAACAGTTGGTTGCTGTCCAGTTTTTTTTTTATGTTTTTTGGTTACCGGGGCCTGGACTCAGGAATGAGATGGAAGGAACAGGGTGGGCCTTCCCATTCCACCAAGATATATATGGACCTTAATGACTCTATGATGATGATTTTTACAAGTTTTCATACCTCCCATTCTTCAAACACTTCCATGATGAATGAATACATGTAAATAAGGATACCTCTGTGTTGTATATACTTACACTCAAAAACATACAGGAGTAGCCAAGTGGAGGTCCTCTTGTAGAGCTATGACCTCATGAACAAATTGGTCCTGTGATTGTCCTTCTATAGCCATGTCTTCCTGTACTAGAAGACACTACAAACCTTCTTGTGGTAGATCAGATGTACCATGCTGGAGGATATGGGTGACCTGTCCAACCTTAGTAGTACCAGCTACCTGTACTGAAGAAAAATGATCAGAATTAAGGAAAACCATTCCCATTTTTGTGGTTGTCCCGCTATTCCCCTTCCCATCGGTGGTTGCTTACCATTACAGTAGAAGCTGGAATTTATTCAAAATCCTGCCTGTTTCCTAACTGGGCAGACTGATATCCCAGAATTTTTGTTTGGTGTTATATTATGATGATATATCAGGGGTAAAATTAAAACCTTGGGCAAAGTCAAGGACAAATCTAGAAATTTATTAAAAAAAAGTCTACAATTGAGTAAGTTTTTCCTTTTCATCAGTTATATTAATGAACCTTCATTGAAAACAAACTTTGGTTTTGCTTAAACATTGCATCAGGAACCAGCAAAATCGCAAACTATAACGCATGTTGCATCAAATCTCAAATAAAATACATTTGTGACATTTAATTCTTGGGGCAGATTTGGCCCCCGGGCCGGAGTTTGGTATCCCTGTGATTCAGTATTCTTTTAATATTTTTACACAGTGTATAAAAGTAGAAACATTTATGATGTAAGTGTCTTCAGTAAATTATTTATTGATAGATGGGAAATCCAAACATGAATTTTCTAAAAAAGATATTTACAAGAAGGGAAATGGTTGCCTTCTTCCTATCAATGATATATTAAGTGAGTGCTAGCAGGGGTTCTTTAGTAATCTATTTTTATGTTGTTATTGGTACTTTGTGAAGAGCAATACCAGCTCCATAAATTAGCAGGAAAATGGATCGGCTTGACGTCTGAATTAGAATAGAGGAGTGGAGTCGAGGCCTGGAGGACCTTTTCATGTAAGCAGCCTTATATAGAAATTGTCTGTTTGTTTGGTCGCTCGCTCCTGCTTTTGTTTGTCTCTCAGACCCACCGCAATCAACTTCCTCCATTAAAGTGATTGTAAACAGGGGAAAAAGGGGCTTTTACTACGTATTCAAGAGCAACAGTCAAAGAAGGAGAAAAATCAACACGGCCACAGTCTAATTGATGCTGTTTTTGTATGAGACGCTGAGAAGTAAAAATGCACTCATGTTCTTATTTGGGCAATCAGAGCCGTGCTAAATGGAAGTAAAAAGAGCCCAGCACTTTAATTGGGCTTTAGGGCCCTACTTAAAACTACAAATAATAAGTTGCTGGAATCACTCTTCAGTAAATTGGGGAGATGTTTATGCTATGATTCCAGAAACACGGATTCTAATGATGTCTTAGTCCACTCATCGAGCTCTTGAAGAGCTGAATTAGGTTGTCATGTCTTTCAGCCCGGAGCTTGTTAGAAGCATTTCTGCGGCATCGGTTGGGTTGTACGGACAAAGGTTGGACTATATGCAAAGAGAAGGAACGTCATGTTTGGTCAGACACTGTGCCAGGTTTATGCTTACATTTGTCACAGTAAAACCAAAAGGACATAAGACAATAATTTTGAAGGTGTTAATTAATTAATTAATATATATAATTTTATATAAGATGTTAGCTTAACTTATGGCTAATATATATCAGTATGAAAAATGTACCAATATGTTAGTCAACCTTAGGCTTAATGGTCCTGGTCCAGGTAAAGGTTCATTACCTGCCTTGGCCCTGGTTATGGTACCTTTCACAATTTATGTCTAATCGCTCTGTGTAATCCCAGAGTTACCGAGTACCCCCTGAAAGTATCAGTGTCCCCAAGAGTTCCAGGGACCCTTTCAGCTCCAGTGACTCCTTGTTCCCCTGGGAGTTTCATTGCCTTGTGTGTTCCTCTGTCCCCCTCTGATCCAGTAACCCAGGTATCCTGTAATTATGTACCTCCAGTTGCACTGTTTTTATCTACGCATGTTAGCTGCCTGACCTTTTGAGCTGTCCATGGTTCCACTCTTGCCTTCCTTCTCCTTTACCCCTCTTTGTCTCTGACAGCTGTTAATAATACATGAACCTTCTGAAATTAGGCTAAAGAGGCACTTTAAAAAAAATTAGCAAAGATGAATAGCTGATCCTCAAATTAGACTCGGGTGGCTTGACTTACATCCCAGGTGCCCAACCTCTGGCCCTTTAGGTGTTCTTGAGCAGCCCCTGAAACCCAACTGTTAATGCATAGGGCATAGGAACTCACCTGTCCACTGATTCCCAGCTGACTCCTGTTTGCCCGGGCGCTGATTGGCTTCATGTGCATTACCATACTACAGTGTTATCTAATGCTTGAAGTACAATTTAACACACATTTTTTGTTTAAAAATGTAAAATTAATGTCTTCTAGATATGCCTGATATAATTTTTTAATTAAAAATGCTTATACAAGTCGGTATAGACTGAAAATGTTTACTGAAATCTTAAGTGATGCAGAGGGCGGCACTTGTGGCCCTTCATATTAACTCAGTTTCCCACCACTGACTTACATCTTCTACTTCTCAGCTCATAATTACATATAGACTTTAAATATGAAGATTTTCATACAAATACAATATATGCATAATCATCGCTCCTCTTTTATGTACATTTACCAAGTTTTGTATATTTCATTCTGACTTTGTATCTCCATATGATAGCTATGTGTAACATGGCTACGATTTTAAACTTTATTTGGATCAATGAAAGTTATTTGTCTTCTATATTCACAGTAAGAAAACATAGGAAGGGAAGCCTGGCCATTCCAATGCAATATGGAGTTTTTCTTTCTTCATAGCGCATTTATTTCCAATATTTCATTGGGGGCGGTTTTTGGGCCCACTGGGGTGATGCTAGCCTAAAAAAAACACACACTCTTTCCTATTGTATGCTGCCCGCTGTGCCTCCCCAATGCCCTCTGCCCCCCCCCCCCCCCCGACTACAGCCCTGCCCCTGAGTACCCCCTGAACCCCTAATCATTATCTTCCCTCTGGAAATATCCTTCCCACCCCAAAGTTTCCTCAAATAATGGATTTGTGATAAAGCAGACACATCTCTGAATTCCTCATTTCTTTGCAATTACATCAAAATGTTTCATAATTAGAACCAACCAGATGTTATTTATTTATTCCATTTGAATTGCAAATGATTACATTATTACTTATTATATGAGTCACTTATAAAAGATTTTCTGCAAAATATGATTTGTATGGCCAGATTTTTCATTTCTTTCTGTGTGATGATATGGTCTCTGTCTCCCAATGCCCACTTTTAAGGTTGGCCTCTCATGTCTGATCCAAGCTGCATGGAGTAATGAAAACTAATAATGAAATGGCTGGAAAAGATGGAAAAGCACATGATCAGATCTCATTATTAAGTACTGCTGCTCTGGCTGATCCAGTGAACATGACCAGTAAGGCTAAACTTAGCTGTCGTTTTCAAGGTCGTTTTCTGGTCTTTTAAGCGACCAGAAAACTATCTTGCTTTAAGTTTACAATGGAATCAATGAGGTAGTTTAAAGAACAGAAAATGTACTGTCGTTAATG
>CM070032.1:30104492-30126061 GCA_036250615.1 Ptychadena robeensis
CCCCCCCCCACCCCGGTCGTTTTTTCAGGCTAGAGTACATTGTGTAGAAACATCTTTGCTTTAAAGGGCCATTAATGTTTTCTGCCACCAGAGGGCGTCTGGGAAGCTTTAAATGTGTCTTTCAAATAACGACAATGTAAATTCACCATTAATCAGAAAAGAAGATCATTCTGATGAGCTGAATATATTAATCATGTGCTTCTCCATGAGAACTTTTCCTAGTAGAACTTGTGTTGACTTGTGTTGTCAACTGTGTTGAGCCAAATGGTGTGGTGGAGTTTTAAGTTTCAGATTTGCAACTAGTGATGGACAGTTTGGCCGCGAACATAACACCCGCCCTGTTCACCGACGAGAAGAAGGTGACTATTCTTTTGCTGGCCGGATCAGGAGCAGAAAGATCTGGCAAGTGGAAATACTTTTTTTCACTAGAGAAGGGGTGGAGAACCCAGTCTCTAGTGAAAGAAAACCAGCCTAAACTGGAAGTAATGTCAGTGACATTGAAACCGGGAACTGTGCGTTCCAGGTACCGTAAGTGACGTCACTTCCGATTTTTTTCTATTCTAATTCCCTGCGAACAGGTGGGGAATTTAAATCTCCCTGCGAACAGACAGACGTCAGACTTTTTTGAAAGTCTGATCCTCCTATTCACGGATGGACCTTGTCTAAGTTCGGCCTTTACTATTTGCGACCATGCATGCATAGCTGTGCAGCTATTCAAAGACTACAACTTCCCCTACCGGTTCCCAAAGCTGGAATGGACGAGACCCGACCTTCTTTTATTGAATACTGTTGTCGTACGTGTATAGCCGCGTCTGTAAACTGAACTTTCTTTATTTCTTTGTAATAGCTGAAACCTCTTGTTACCGTTCTTGTTATATTTAAAAAAACATTTAATAAAAATGTACTACTTTAAAAAAAACAAATGAAAAGATTCTTACAACTGCCTATTTCTTTAATGCAGTTCTGTACAATTAACAACATTTCATACACTTTTTGTCTCCTAAACCGAGAAGCTAAAACACTCCAGCATAACAAAATGTACTCCTGACTTCACCAAATGACGTTAAATCCATTTATTTTACAAAACAAACACAAACAAGGGACCATTTTGTGAATTTGTGCTGTTTGTCATGCAGCATGCCACCTCCTACAATTACTGTATATGGGAGCTAATTAGTCACTTTGCTAATGTAAATTCTTTTCAACAACAAAATTACTGTGTACTAAAACTCATTTAATGTTGGTGTTTTTTTTATTTTTACACAAAACTCCTGTAAATTAATGGAACAAATTACCCTGCCGCTCGGCGTCATTAGTAAGTGCTTTATTTAATCACTGACAGAGTAGGTTTTTGTATTGGTTGGGAATTTGTAAGATAAAGGAGGAGACGGGCAGATGATGGTTGGTGTCTAAAAGTTCTATCTGCTCTACACACACACACGTCACTGTAACACCAACCTCCAAAGTCTTTATAATATGTATATATATATATATGTATATATATACATATATATATATATATATATATATATATATATATATATATGTATATATATATATAATTTATGTACCAGTACCTATTTTATATAAACCCCTCAGTACTTGAATTCTAAGAATGTCCATCGTTGAATCAGCAGGCTAGAAAGTAATGGGCTTCACCATGTAACACATGAGACAACATGAGCGTTTCCTTTCTCTACATTTTATTATTAATTTGTTTTTTTATATATTTTCTTTGTTTTATTCCACCTGCATAGGATAGAACCCTGTTTCTTTGACGCAACCATTTGATTTTTGTTGCTTTGTCAATAAATGACAGTTCTTAAAGCAGTTAAAAGAAAAAAAAAGACACAGACATTAAATAGACATTACTCACCTATCATCCGTTTACATCCTGGAAAACTGCTACACAAAAAACATACTTACCTTCCTCACTTTTTCACTCCTGGTACCAGCATGTTTAGTGCTGGTGAACTGAAGCCACCTGCCCATTCTCTAGACTCTCTCCAGACACCTTTCTCTAGAGGAGCATCTCTTATCACTGCCGGAGGGGGGGGGGGATGCTGTTGGGTCCCTGACAGAAAGACCTGCAGATGTGACGCTGATGTCATCCTATAGGACTAGGACTGGACAGGTGCAAGGTCATACAGCTGCAAGGGCACCTGGGACAGATGTGATGCCTCACACAGTGAAAGGAGAGATCTTGAGAAAATCACCCCTCCTGTTGTCAGAAATATATTTTTTATATTTTGGGGCAGCGATCCGCTTTAATTTTTGTGTGGGCCTTTTTGTTTGAAATGGAAGGCCGGTCTCCATCGAAACTAACAGGTGATGGCGGTATCATCACTGACCCTGAAGACATGGATACATGAAGAGGACGCCGGACAAACAATGTTGGAGGACACTGCTGGTTCATCTAGAACAGGTGAGCAATTCCGAGTGTGGCTTCAGGTTTCAGGTTCTGCTTTTGTTAAAAATCTAGATCTACATCTGAAAAGCTACATCTTTGAAAATCTCAAATAGAAAACACCAACACATTATACAGCGTGCATTGGCATGTGGTGCTGCCATTAGGGGTGTCATTGTTAGCCCGCCTTGTACTCTTCAAGCAGACCTAAAATCATAAGTAACTCTTTTCCACATGTCTTATGCTGCAAACATAATCTGCCATGTCACGCAAGATGAAAACAATTCCTTTTCACTTTATTCTGTAAAGAAGCGGAATCTATTCTTGCCCCCTGAGTCTACTGACAAGGAAGTGACACGAAGTTTGCTAGAACTCATGGGGGAGCATGTCATTGGTTTGAATATTTTTGTTCAGTTTTCTGGCATCTGTTTGACATCTGGATTGACCAATCACAGAAGTGGGGGCATGGAATAAGGATGGCTAGAGCTACAGTACCACATGGATGATGGCCAATTTTACTCATATAGTGGCCATGTGAGTTTCCATGAATGAATGCTGATACAGCTAACACAACCAGGGAAAATTACATTACAACAGAAGTCTGTGATTATCCCATAAATCTCATTCAAAGCCTAACATACAGGCCTCCTAAAGAAGCGCACAGACTAGGCTCACAATGGTCATAGCTTAGAATGGAGAAATTGCAATGTTCTGATACCAGCAGGATTTTTAAGATAACAAATTTTTAAAGAGAATCACTAACAATATGAAATAGTATACATATAGAACAACAAATCCAAAATGACTAAAAATTGATTTCGGGTTTACATACAGTTCTAAGCTCCATTACTCAAATTATTATTTAAATAAACTATTTTCAAATCCCAGGGAATCTGCAGTAGCAGATTACCACCATTACTCTTGTGTGGCTACAAATGTAGTATTCCTCCAGATGATGAATAGTCACATTAGGTTGTCATGCTATCATTATATAATACAGATGTTTTTTAATGTATTCACTTTTGTATTGAATTGCACCTTATTATGCTTTTGCAGCTTCATGTTGATTAGCTTTTTAAGTTATTCTCATTCATTTTGATGCAGATTAGCAAAAATAATTTAAAACGAAATAAAAAATGTAATGGATTAAGTTACGTATTAATATCATGCTGTAATCACATGTGTCCTATATTTGTTCTCATGTATTAGCAGTAAGATTTAGGACTGTGTAGTGCTGTGCTATGCACAAGAGCTTGCAATTAAATAATGGTTTTACTCCACTGTACGAATTAATCAATTCCTCTTTCATTGATATGTTTAAACACATAGAGAGAGAATACTTAAACATATACAGGAGGATTAGTGACCAGTGGTAGTCATTTCTAAGGGTCTCCATACACAGGTTGATACCCGCTCAATCAATGAATGCTTAAGTGCATTGTGATGACCACTTTGCACAATCGATTCCCATTAAATCTACCATATTACATTGTAATTTACATTCCCAATTTGACACTCCTTTCTGCAACCTTTTATAGTTAATAATGTTTCCCTGTGGTTATTTAACTGACATAAATTGTATACATTTGACAAAATAGCTTTAATCTCAATCTCTCTGTAATACCAATGTCAGCCACAATAATGCTAGTGAACACTTGCCATCAGTAAGCCAGCTACTTTCACAGACATCGGGAAAAAGAAGGAGGGGGCGAGGGGGATGCTGAAGATCTTTCCCTCTGGCTTCTGTCTGCCAGCGTGCAGTGCGGGGAGCACAGATTCGGGGAGCAGACCTATGGGCTCCCCTAGATGGTCGGCCAGGGACAGAAGTGCCCCCTGCCTCCCCCCTCCCCATGGCAGCACCCGGCGTATAAGACTACCCCCCGACTTATGAACACATTTTCCTGTGTTCAAAAGTCGTCTTATACGCCAGAAAATAATGTACTTGGATTGGGGCCCTGGTCACTGGGAATACGCATGTCATTGTTCAGGAATCAAGCTAAAAATCGACCCATGTATGGGGTCCTTAAATATGGAATCTCTGTTCCTAAAAAAGATAATAGTTTGGGTTGAGTTTTTAATCAGTAGTTGCTTCCCTAGGATAGAGATGTGTGTCTGCTTAGTTCATAGACATGCTAAAGATGGTGGAACAAGCACACATGTCAAATGACAAATACTGTCCAGTGAAGAATAAAAAACAAATCCGATGTTCTCAAATATTTGTTGTGTCTTCAGCCAGCAAAATTTAAATACTAAGTTGTGTTGAGCGGCATATGGCATATTCGAGTTCACGTAATTTTGCTAATATATTAAAAAAAACATTTGAAACTTGATTTGACTGTATTCTATTGCCTTTTATTGCGTGTAGCTGTTTGCAAATATTTCTTCTTCATTCTGTGATCTTAGCCAGTACGAGCACTGTGTGCATTGCGCATATCCATTCGCAAAGTGCACAAATATGCGCAATGTATGCCGGTAAACAATTTTGAAGCCCAATATGATGAATATCTGCCATTGCGAATATCTGAGTGCACATTCGCAAAATATTCTCGAATGTTGGATACTCTGCAAATGTATTCGAATATATTCTCTCTCAACACTAATACTAAGAAAACCCATCTGATACTTGTACAATCGGCTGAAATTTACCAACATGTCTGATCCCTTATCGATCGATTTTATGTTCTTTTTTCCTTACTTTTGGTCGATCAATCCAGGTAAAAAGGTCGATAGAATAGAAAAATCAAACCATTATGGCCACCTTAAGTCACTGCCTTGGCATTTAACCACCTTGTTTAAAGCAATAACTAAATATAATCATAAATTCATTGCTAAATTGTTATAGAATTCTATATCTATGATTTTATAATAATGATATTTTCATTGCAAGGCAAAAAAGAGAAATATCTCCCAAATGCCTGCCATACACCCACAGACGGGTGCAGACAGACGAGCTCCGATGAGCCCCAGAATGCAACGTGATGACGTCATCGCATTGCATTCTGGGGCTACTTTAATCGGCCGGGCACCCTTTGTGTGCCGGCCATTACCTTCAATGAAGACGCCGGTCTTCATTAAAAGTAACGTCATCGGCTGACATCGGCCAGAGAACATACGACATGTCCGTTCTCTGGCCGGCCGAGCTGTGGGGTGACAGGGATCTGTCGCCTCATGTGGGCACACGCCAATTAGCGGCCAATTTTGCCGCCGACCGACGGCGCGAGCGCGCACGCCCACTGGTTAGCAGAAAAATCGGCCGCTTATCGGCGTGTGTATGCCAGCCATAAGTTAAATGAACTCCATTAGCCTAATTGATTATCATTAAAAGTGTGAATGTTTTGGGCATTCATACATAGATAGTATGTATGGTGATTTCTCTAACTCTAACAAATTAGAGACTTTACAGTATTTATGATTATTTACACATGAAAAACATTCTAGGAAGGTGCCGTTCTTAAAGTAAGGGACATTCAACTTATTTCACACAAGGCCCAATCTTACAATACTCAAAAAAAAAAAAAAAAGAAAGAAAAAAACCTCAGGACTCAGGACAGTACAAACAGAAAAAGACTGAACACATATGGATCAGAAGAATTGCAATAAGAAATCTTCCATAATCATATACATTCATCACATGTAGAACATAGCAGCAGAACTTTGGAACCTTAAGGGTGCTCATACACAAGGATGCCCATATATGAGCATTCCAAGATTGAACTGCGAATTTATGCGCACCACTTTGCACATTCGATTCCCATTCTATCCTTTGGATGGGGGCCCTGGTCCAGTAATGGCAATCAAACAGCTATTTCCCAATATGTTGAAAATATCTATAAACCTCAAAGTGGATCAAAGTTACTCCCCAACAATGTAAGAGACAATAGGTGTTTTACAAGCTAGCAAATTATTGGGTGTACTTAGTTTTTCCATACATGGCTTCTCCCTTTTGACTTTATTTTTGTAACCAATTAAATTGTCAATCATTTGTGTAGTTTTACCACTAACAATAGATTTTATAAAATTTATAAACTTCCAAGGACTAGACTTATAAAATCCTAGAGCTGATCGGTGTACTATTGTTCCCACTTCCTTCTCTCATGCTAGTACCATGCTACGCTATGCTGTTAACATACATTGAAGATAACAGATCTATTGGGAGGACTGTCATGGAGACACAGAGGTGGAAAGATTCATTGATCTATCAATAGGTCAGTGGCGCATACGAATGGGAACGATCTTCAATCTTCTATTGGATTTTGTCCGGATGCCTGGCTGAGATCTGCTGAACTCAGCATCTGTTCTCAGAGCACTGGGACAGAGAGCGGAGGAGGCAGGTGGCTGTTTTACAATGGTCTGTGTTCACTATAGACACCCACCATGATAGACTCCTACTGACATCATGAATAGCAGCAGGGTGGCCTCATTGCTCTGACACGGCCTATGCTGACGTATCCCACAGCCTGGTAGACTGTACGGTAGTGTTGCCCTTGTGGCTGCTCAGTAGGGATAATGTGATCCCGATTACATCAGGGATTACAAGTCTATTTACAGAATACTTGTTACTTACTTAATTCTGCTTGTTATTTGATTTCATCATTCACCTAAGTAAAGCTTATATTCTATATAATTATAACATGAAATATATGTCCAACTAAACTGGAATTGATGGGGGGATATTTTTGTATGTGTTTTTGTTGTAAATAAAGTTTTGATTAAAAATGTAAATACAGTTAACCAAGTTTACTGATCTGTCTAGCTGCAGATAATATGGAGCAATGTATCCCTTAAGCTGGCCATACACAATTTAATTTTTCCATCAGATCGACTTTAACATCGATCTTTTTAAGTCGATTGAACAGAAATCGATACCAACATACTTGAAGTGGTCAAAGTCAGACATGAAATTGATCTATCCTTGATCGGTCATGTTGGTAAATTTTGGTCCATTGGACAAGTTACCTGGCAGTTTTTTTTGGAGCAGATCCCATTATGGGGCATTGTTCCATGTGTACGAAGCCAAATATGTAAATCTACATTAATATATACCTCAAGTGTTGAAGAAAATCACAACCAAACAGATACAAAAAATAGATCTGTCTCAGGAATATACATTTCTGTTTCACAAGAAGAAAAGTATAATTCCATTAGAAGTTTTAGAATATGTACAATTTAGATATGTGTGATGTTATAATGAGATGTTGATATATGACTAAGAAGATGTTGACAAACACAAAATCTAAAACACAAAATGATATTCCTTGGAGTTCTGTTCCGTCAGGTGTGCGGTGACCTTCCTAACCCAAGACAGAAGATCTTGTTGGGCAGAGTGCCATGGAGGCCGCCATGTGTAATGTGGACTGCCAAAGCGCCATGTGTGGCCATCGCATGTGATTCCTCCATGCCTCAGTCATGAACCCCTAACGGCAATCGATGGTGACATAAGCTGTCTGCGTCCAGGTAATTCACTTCCTAGCTGTCATAACACACTCTGCTAACCCGCCTTACACTAGGATATGACATATATAGAACAAACTTAAATACAACTATGCCGCTGTTATCATTTTGGGGTTTTCTTTGTAACATGGTTTGAAATATCAGTATTTTCATATAAAAGTTGTAACAAAGAAACATAAAAAATTCCAAAGAAATAAGCAAGATTCTAATAGGTATATTAGTGGTATACCACTAGAAAAAGAACAAGCTTCTTGGAGGCGTCCATATGGTGATATAAAAAAGTCGTTTATTTGGTAAAAATACATATATTTAGAAAATACTTATTTTTACCAAATAAAGGACTTTTTTTTATCCCCATATGGGCGCCTCCAAGAAGTGTATTCTTCTTCTAGTGGTTTACCACAAATATACCTATTAGGATCTTATCTCCTAAGAGTTTTGGTACTTGGCATCCAACTAATTGGAATATTATAGGCAAAGGGAGTGCGACCTTCACAACACTGTGTGGGGACAGTGAATGAATATCTCCACCTGCTCTTCAACACATCAAGGTTGCTTGTTGGATAGTAGATCCATCATATGTTTTACATATTGGGAGCAACCAAAAGCTAGCGACCGCAATCGTAAGTCCATCCTTCCAATACACAGAGAGTTCACACATGCTGACTCAGCCTGCATGGTATATCTTCTCATACTGCTTCTCACTGGTCCTTGTGTCTAACCCAATGTCTTTGTCTTTTTTCCCTTTTTTGCTCTTCCCATTCCTTATTGGGTTCTACACACACTTTTTGGGTGGACTCTCTCATTGAGATAAAACCCCCAATCCAGGCAAGTCTAAAGAAATAAACAACCAGGTGTTGCAATTGTCCAAATACAATTAATGATAAGATATAGTAGTATGAATGCCACACAGCAACTTACCACCTTTTCCCTACATCCATCATTCTGTATTATGAGGATCAAGGTATCTACCCTCATACATTCATGTATTTATTTATTTATTTATAAAAGATTTATAGAGACAATTAATTAAAGCAATGTGTGTTTCGTAACTGAGCTAGAAGCCAGTCAGTCAAATGTTGTTCGTTAAAGAAACCCTGTAGTTGTGTCCAGGTCTAGCTTCACTTGCTGCATGCTTATCCTGGGCAGGTGAGTATTTATAGCAGTGGTAGCTCCACATTCCTTTTCATACAGTTTATAGGGCAAAAGCCTGTCCTTATAAAGAAATGCTTTAAATAAAGAGAA
Organism: Ptychadena robeensis; assembly: GCA_036250615.1. NCBI lineage: Eukaryota > Metazoa > Chordata > Amphibia > Anura > Ptychadenidae > Ptychadena > Ptychadena robeensis. Next base: position 30,113,596 of record CM070032.1, read on the forward strand.
GATACTTAGCCTTGTCTCATTTCTATTGCTTACTGGATGGTAGTGATGGACTTACCGTCTGTACTCTATCATGAAGAGTGTTTGGGGAAAAGTTGCTTTTAGTCCTTCATTTTATTAGCTGTATCTGTGTCAATGCAGAGAAAAAAAACAAACTCTAGCACCCCAGTGTGTATAAAGTCCAGTCCATTTTTTTTTTGGGTCAATAAATTTTTATTGGAAATTGTAACAAATGTAAGCATACAATCACAGTGAAATACAACAAAATAAAAATATATGCATCAAATATGAATCTGGCCTGAGTCCTCATTAACGTGTAATGGCTGGGAAAAACAGAATGCGATACACCATATAAAGTCCAGTCCATGCTTTTATTATTGAGTAAATAAAGTTACATTTGTGAATACTTTATTTTGGTGTCTGTGTCTCTGTTATTTAATATGGATATGAATTAACTTTACTTTGCAAAGATTTTCTCTTTCTAGGTGAATCTGTGTTGTAGGAAATTAAGAGAAAAAGCCATCTAAAAAATGGCTTTACATACAGTACAGGCTAAAAGTTTGCACACACCTTCACATTCAATATGTATATTGGTAGGTTTTCACTGAAGGCATCAAAACTATGAATGAACACATGGAGTTATGTACATAACAAAAAAAGGTGAAAAAACTGAATACATGTTTTATATTCTAGTTTCTTCAAAATAGCCGCCATTTGCTCAGATTACTGCTTGGAACACTCTTGGCATTCTCTTGATGAACTTCAACAGGTACGTTGAGCTATTGTGAGGTAATGTACTGAATATAGGGGGGCCCCACCAAAGTCCCCTCGCCTTCTCGCAAACAAGGAAAAATTCGGTGGGTGGATAGGCCATTACCTTTGGCCTCTCCTCCCACCTTTTTGGTATTTCTTCAACAGGTATGTATTCAAGAGTTGAAAAGGAACTTGTTGTTTTTGTGTTCAATATTCCCACAGTAAAGACCAGTCAGTGCAGCTGTCGCTGGGTTCTTCTTACAGCTGGGCTCTCTTTACTGGCTATGATGGTACAGTGATGATGTCACTACTATTTTCATAAGGTTGTACCTGGGTCTGCTATGGTGTTGAATGCACTCAAAGAAGAACATCATTTGTGGCTGATTGAAAGCATGGTAACACAGGGCACTGTGCTACCATTTAATTGAAAGATTTTGCGTCTGGATTTTATACTAAAGATGCAACAATATGACATAAGGATGTTTAGCACTGGGGATAGTCAAAAAATGTTGCTGGTGATGTTGAGAAGGAGGTTAGGAACATAACAAAAAATAACTATTAATTTAGCACATTTAATTTATGCATAATTGAAGTTCAAAGTCAAGTCGAAAATTTTCAAAATTTTTACACAACCCTTCTCTAAGCAATTTTGGTAATGCCACAGTGTTCAGGGCCTTTGCAATTAACTCCCAAATAAAAAAATTATATCACCAGGGAAGTGAGGGGACTTTAAGGGCTTCAAATCATTATACCAGGTTACACGTAAGAGTACTTAAAAAAAAAGATATTAGCACAGGGCCAAATATTAATGCAATTATCCCAACCAACAATCACAATTACAAATTAAATAAAAGAATGGTGCAAATCCGCAAAAACAGTGAAAGATGTAATTCCAACCCCAATATGCTATGACAATCACGAGAAGGGAAGAAGATTTGTAGGGTAATACAGTTAGTGACCACATCAAACACCAATACGCTTTTGTATGTTTCTGTTCATGACATCATATCCATTCAGTACTCTGTTTTACAATATCGTTTCAGCTTTGCTAGCATTGTCATGTCGTTCAAATTCTTGTGTTTTCTCATTGGAAAAATGTTATCTGAAATGACATGTCTTGGTCTGTATTTTATCTGCCATTTTCAATAAAAATGTTTATTAGGTAAAAAAAAAAAAAAACACCAATACACTACAATATATTACATTAATGCCCTTTGGTTTAGATATGCTTTGCATAAATATTTAAAAATCATTTATAGTTCAAGTTTTATAAAAAAAATTATTCTTTTTGTAGTAATCTTTTTTTATTATACGCTCTTTTACTTTTATATCCTGCAGTGCCCTGTGCTAACGTGCTCCAGTGTGACGGCACAGTTCTGTGATTGTTACAAGTCAATATACCCAGGAGGATCCCTTGTTTTCATTGTGAACAGTGTGCAATCACCACTTTGGAGAGGGTTTTGAAAAGCTATATTAACACCCCGGATTAATTAGCATGATCGGTGAGAATAGCAAATGAAGGGGAATGGTCTGAAGTCATGTTTACATGATTAAATGCTCACCCCCTCCTTGCTGCCACAGTCTGGCCCAGTCTTTGGCCCTTTGTTATTCTTATTGAATAGAAAAAGGGTGCAGTGACCATGCTAAATACCAGTGTTTATGGCGTGGGATCTGATCACTGGGTTTTTGGCATAATGATGTGCCGTGTCCTGTCTACTGATTAAATATCTAGCAGAAAGCCCATTAGCTGAGGATTAAAGGCCCATCACAAAGCCATAAAGAGATGTTGGTTACAATGTGGAAGAAAACACAGTTTTATTCTGATAGAAGAAATTCTACAGAATAGTTTCAGACATGGACATTTAGGTAGTTATTGTATTGAAACTATAGATAATGTTAAAACATTTATTAGAGGTTAAACCCCTGCAAGGTCTTTTTGTTTACATTATTTACATCTTATGGGTACATAGACTCTTTTCTCTACCTGAAACATTATTAGCTTTTAATTATATTGTGCCAACATATTATGCAGCGCTGTACATTAAAGTAAAGTTGGGATGCAACACAAGATAACACACAGGTTCAGGTTATGACACAGGAGGAGTAGAGGACGCTGTCCTATTGAGCTTACAATCTAATAATTTGGAGAACAGAGTCTACAATAGGAATTAAAATATCTGAAGGCCAGACTTTAGAGTTGGGGTTTTAGGGCTTTTTTGAATGGAGTGGAGTGGAAGTGGAGTCTAATAGGGCAAGGAAGAGAATTCCAGAGAGTAGGAGCGGCCCGAGAGAGGTCTTCAAGCTGTGCTTGTGATGATGATATGAGTGTGGATGTCATTAGTAGGTCACTGAATGGGCCGTTTAGCGGTTTATTTATATACAAGGTTGCAAATGGAAGTGTTACAGGAGGTGTGGAGTGATTTAAAAGCAATAACTTTGAATTTGATTTTCTGCACAATTGAAACCAGTGTAGAGTTTTGCAGAGAGGAGCAGCAGATGAGCGGTTAGAGGAGTAGTAGAGGTCTAGCAGCACCATTCATGATGGAGTGAAGAGGTGACAGTCTGGATAGAGAAAGACCAGATAGGATGACATTGCTGTATAGTCAAGCTGAGAAATGATGGGAGTGTGGACCACTTTGTGGTCTCTGGTGATATATCTTGGAGATGTTGCATAGATGGAAGTGGCAGGATCTAGTGATATGCTGTATAAAGGAGAGTGCAGAGACAAAGGTCACACCAAGGCAGCGTGCTTGTGGAATACTATTTACTGTTAGTGAGATGTTCGGAGGAAGCTTAGAAGGTGATGGGGGAAAGATAAGGAGTTCCGTTTTACTCAGGTTAAGTTAAAGAAATCTGTCAGCCATCACTGAGAGATAAAGGCGGAGTGGACACATAGATTTGGGTATCATCAGCATATAAATTATATTGCAGGTCAAAGGATGAGATAAGTTTGCCGAGGGAGGAGGTGTAAAGGGAGAAAAGGACCGGGCCAAGGACTAATGCCCCCCATACATACACAGATTTTTCAATCGTACAATTGGAGATTGATTGATGGAAAATAGAATATACTCCACAATTTTTTTTTTTTTTTGATGGTAATTTGTAATCAATTTGTACTCAACCAATCAACATGTCCGATCATGTTTTGATAGATTTTTTTCACAATTACGATCAAATTTAGTTGATCGGACCATGTGGGCATGCACCAATTTTCAGTCGACCGATCTAAAAATTTATTGTTTTTAATCGGCCGCTAATATCTGTGCATGTATGGGGGCCATAAGCCTTGTGGGATGAGGTATTCCAATTGTTAATAATTGTTAATAATTTTATGTGCTATCTCTTTATGTTGTATCAACTGAGATAATGTGTGCTGTTATAATTGTTTGCTTGAGAACAATGTATGCAGCTAGTGGGCAGTTATACTAATCTATATCTTCCTAAATTGTGGCCAACTCCTTTTTTGATTTGTAACATCTTGAATAAAAGCTATACGCCATACGCGGTTCGATATTTCCGTTCCTTCAATCAAAAAATTGATCCTTTGACACCCAATCATATGGGAATTGATTCCTGCCCACATGGGAAGATTGACCCAAAGTAATTGATGTCGAACAGAAACTCGATTGAAAAATTGACTAGACATGTCATTAGATTTCTGTCGATTGTTCAAGTATCTGGTAGTACTATGGAGCATGTCAATCAGTTGTGAATTGATTACACTGCGTATATTCGATCGATGTTTGACTGAAGGATAATATTTAAATCCGATCGATGAATGATCTTGCAAAAGTGGGCCTATGTATGGCTAAATTTACACCTATAAAGAGTATAGAAAAGTAAATTAGTATCTAAATCTAAAGTCCGAACCTAGATAATGATAAGTAATATAATGACTGTAGTAGAAGCTATCAGTACTGATGCAGAAAAAAGCCTCTATGGAGACATCTAGAAAACACCTTGTCCCTCTGGCAGCTCCTTTAGCCTCTATGACAACAGTGGCTAAAACATGGTGGTAATGAATAGTCAAATAAAACTATAAATCCAACTTAAAGACAGATGACAAGTGGCAAAATGTATTCATGCAATGTAATTATTCTATACAATACACATACAGTGGATATAAAATGTGTACACACCCTGGGTAAAATGTCACTACAAAAAAACGAAATGTTATTAGATAATATGTTCTTTATTTTAAAAAAGGCAACCACAATCAATTATTTAATTTCTTTTGGTGATGTGAAGTGTTTTTGGTTAAATTTGGGTTGCTTCAGTGTCCAGTCTACTTTGGATGGCTTCAGTCTTTCAATCATAGTATCATGTTTTGGTGTTGCTTTAGAAAAGGTAGATTGAATTATGAACAGTTCCAAATTGTGAACACTTCTAGGGTCAAAACATTCAGACAACTGAAAGTTGAAGATAAAGAGAAACTTCACATTTTCCATCATGAATCAAAATCGTACTTCCGAATCAATTAATGGCTTCACTAGAAGAAGATTAAGGTTTTGGACCAGCCCATCCATAGACTGGACCTTATGTCTCTTTAACCCTATATGCACTCTCCAACTGCACTGCAGAACTCATGGTGCACTTTGAAGTGTTCTGTTTTTTTGCATTTTCAGAATGAGTTTTTGCCTGTGCTTGAATTTGTGTTTCTTACTGATTGGAAGCACAAACACAAGTACAGCTAAAAAACACTGAACTCCCCTAACAACTTAGTGCTTTAGTGTGTGTACTGTGTGCAGCGCACAACATGTGCATTGCCAAAAGCACAGAGCAACGCGCAAAGTGTGAATGAGCCCTAGAAATTTAACCAGTTTATTTGTGAGTTAAGGCTGCCATACACAGCCCGAGTAGGTCTGAGGACAGACCTACTCCAATATGCACCGGAGTGCAAATGTGATGATGTCATCACGTTTGCACCCCGGTGCATTATGCCAATAAGCAGGCCGATTTTTAACCTGACCGACGGCACGAGCGCGCACGCCCGTCGGTCAGGTTATAAATCAGCCGCTTATCGGCATGTGTATGGCAGCCTTTAATTACAATGTCCCCGAACATGGTATCATCCACAAAGTTACTGGAGATGTTTAAAAAGGTTGATGGAATATGACAAAAAAGTATTGTTGAGTTTTTGTGTTAATTAGGTTCAAAGTCAAGAACAAATATCTAATCAACAACAAATGTCTTCATCTTCACTGATAAACCCAAGAAAAGTGGATGCTGAAATAAAATCAGGAGCTTTAACAAAGTAGTTTAGGGTGTGCACACTTATGAGTTTATTAGTCTTATTTATTTGCATGCTTCGATGTCTACATTAGGGTCCTTTATTCTCAACTATTGAAGGCCCCATTTAAAGATCATTTCCTCTGTGGTGTACATGCTTATTAATAAAGTTGGAGAGGATTATAATTTTTAATTTTCTTGTTCATTATAAAGTCATATACCAGAATAGCAGATATAGTTTAATGTGTGTATTAGACATTGTATGTTTAAATCATGTTTTAAACTTGGAATGTTGCATCTTTTCAATGATTTTAAGAAAGTAAAATTATTTCTAATGACATTAAATATATGTATTTGATGTTGAGAGTATTACTTAAAATGCACATGTGTTTGGGCCCCCTCTCCTGTTTCCCATGAAATATTGGATTGAAGATGTCCCTGTTACAGATCTCACCCAAATGGAATGACCCTTCTTTCCATGCTGTTCCTCCTTAGGGAGAATGGGCAAGGGAGCATTTTCCAGACTGGTTTGTGCACCAGCATCCTTAATATTCCCTTCCTTTCAGAAGCAAATAGACCATACACTTATCTGAATGCTAATTTGCTAGTTAAAAGCCCACCCTTCCTGACAAGGGAATGAAAGACTTTTAAATCACAGATGTAGAGTATCAAATGCAATAATGCTCTGGCAATGGTGCACTGAAGCTTCAATTAATTAACCTCTGGGCTAAGTGGGCAGGTACATGGTGCTGGGCACAGGCGGCGGATGGGAAAGATTTAAATGTGCATCTCATTTCACCAGCACGGACTGTGCTGTTTGCTTCAGAAAAAGAGTTCTATTCCATCCCAAAGCCTCATTTCTTGCTGTGCGTAATCCTTTTAATTCCACCTGAGACCTGTCTAAGAATTCACAAGGAGCCAGTGGTGTCCGGACAGAGCACCCCAAAGCTGTGTCGTTAACCTTATTTATTCAGCAGTAGACTGTGGACATGCTAAACCTTAGACAGGACTACATAGAAACACAATATACAAATCTACTCTTATATTAAGTCAGCCATATCTCTTCTTATTAATTTGGAATATCTCACCTAGTGCTGGGGATATCCATTTTGTTTTGTTTAAATAAAGTTGTTTGTTATACAAATCAAAAGAGACCAAAAAGTATAAGTTTATTTTTAGGGTTTAAATAAAGGTCTATAAATGGAGGATTACAATTCACTCTCATTAAAAGAGCTTTAACACAGAAATAAATGTTTTATTAAAGAAATAGTGTAAATAACGTAAAGAAGATGGTAAATACCCAACCTTGCATATGTGGTACTAGACCCTTTTTCTACCCTCAGGAGTTGGAGCTTGTATGTATATACCACTCAAATAAACTGTAAACAGCCCCCCAGCTTGCGTGGACCTTCATTTTATTGGGGTTTGAGCCGTGCCTGGTGAGAGAACAGAGGACATCCATCTAAAGAACCTGGTCGCGACACTACATTATTAATTCTCAAATAGAGGAATCACTTACCTAGAGCAGGCATGGGCAATCTACAGCCCATGGGCCATATCCAGCCCATTTAGTTCTGTTATCCCGCCCATTGTCACCTACTGACAAGCTACTTTCTTACAATGAGAGACAATGGCTAGAGGTGTCTAAACATTGCCATGGGGATGACGAAAATATGGCAATACATACGACAAAGGTTAAAAATATTAGAATTTAGTCTGAATAATAATCTATATTAATGTAGTAAGGCCCCATGTAATACTAATGGGTAACCATCTGCTCTTGGACCCGTCCCTCTGTCAAGTTTAAGAACCCATTGTGGCCCACAAGTCAAAACGTTTGCCCACCCCTGACAAACTCTCACCCCATTGCACTTAGTTTCTACCCTGACACCCCTATATAACTCCAGACACAACAGTGATGTAGGGAAATGGGAAAGAAACCCCATAGAACTACAGGGGACACTGGACAATTTATGCTCAGATATCGGGAGGAGAATTCAAATGTTCAACGTTATATTTTTGAAAGAGAGTTACTTTAAATACTGCTTCTATAACTACTACTACTTCTTTCATTTATTAGTAGTAATAAATATTTATAATGCATAACAATGCTCATACACAGTATTTGTAGCCATATTAAAGAGTAATTGCAAGACAACCTGTAAGACAAATTACATCAATAAAAAAAATTGAGAAGTCAGTAACACTGATAATCATAGGATCGGCTTCATCCCCATTATCCCAGATCCCTCTTCAGGCCCTCAGCAGAGGGATTATGACACTGGTGTATTTAGCATGTGTTTGGTATACAGATGAGTCTATTAGTTGTGGCTATTAAAGGATAATATCAGCAGGGCTGTGAGAGTGGGCCACGCTCGGCCTCCTCTGCTCAGCAATGTGCTGGGGGTCTCCTCCAGGGTTAATTGTACTCTTTGTTGACACATAGTTCCCTAGGGGCCGCTGCTTATGCATCGCAAATCCCCACTGAGCTGCCTTTTAATTGGCAAGGTCTCTAATCAGTTGTCATATGGAGCTGTTTAAACAGAGATTATGCGGGACACTCATCTCTAATCCACTCCGTTTAGAGAATAGGGTGCCTTGTGTGCCACTGCAGGAAGCAGGGATTACATGATTGTCCAATTTCCCGAGTAATTTCACACAATGGGATTAGTAGATCCACGCTGCTAGCTGTAGAACACGTTTGATGTTCTTTCCAACAGTCTTCGCCCTGTTTTTCTTGCTGAATGATGGAGTTTAGCATTTGTCTTAGCCCGGCCGGTTTCAGTAACTCACACCCGACACAGGCACTTCACCGCTTCTCAACAGCATCAGTGAGGGTACCCCAGATGTACAGAGCCTCTTCAATTACCAAGCCGGGCCCAGCACATTTACCCCACACCTGGCCAGACATTGTCCATGGACACATGACTGTGGATTAGAAAATCAATATGTAGGAAAACATCAATACGGAATAACTAACCCATCGCTTTCATCTATCAAACCAAGTTTATTCAGTAGCAATAACCATAAAGAGGAAAAGATTGCAATGATCATGTATATGGAAAATACAATAAATGCTATTATACTGCTAATATTGCTAGGAACGCTAGGACCATTTCCACAAATCTTTTAGGACAGGAAATTTAAATAACTTGATAGTGTTGATAGAGGTGCCTACAGTGCCACATTTTTTACAAAAACACAAAAAAGGTTTTAACACAAAACAACACAAACACAAAACACAAAAAGTATCTGATGTTAATTAACTTTTTTGCAGTCTCCTGCTTGCATGTCCTCTCTGTTTCCTCTTTCTCTTATCTTTTCTATTTAGTATTTTCTATCTGTGTTTAGATGTTTTTCTCTTTCAATTGTTCTCATTCTTCTTCTTTTTAACTTTTCAGTGTGTAGTTTTTTTTCTCTCCTTTGTCGCCACTTTTTGTCCTATCCACCCATTGTTTCCTTTATTTTCCTCTTTTCTTTTGCTCATTGTTCTCCTGACCAGTCCTCGGCCCTGGATTTATCTCTTGTTTATGTGCTTGGTGACTATTCCATGTCTGGCATCATTCGGATGCAGTGTGTACCACCAGTAAACGTATTGCTACACCTCATTTCTCTCCCTGCGATTTACCATCTGTGAGCCGCTCTTTAACCTAATAAAAGTCATCTAGCTTTTGACTAACAAGAAAGGGAAACAGTGTTCATTGTGGGGTTTTAGGAAAATGGCTTGACTAATCTCTGGGATGAGAATGGAGTGATTTATAGGCGGATTAAACCGTAGGCCATGATTAGGGGGCTGGTAGTAAGTGCATTAGATGTCTAAGTGTGGCAATAGAGTAAATAGGCGTTTTATTTATCGCAGTGCCAGGGGCCTCTTAGCGGAAGAGCGCTTCTCCAAATTGAAATATAGCAGAGTTTACTCTCCTGATTAGAGCTTCCAGCGCAGCGCCCAAGGCTATCAGCGAACAGGAGCAGCACGGCTCTGACACCTAATTGTCCCTGGATTAATGTGCAAACGGCAGCAACAAATAATCCCTTGTCATGGCTATTGGTGGAACTGACCACTTCCACAGGGCTACAGAACAAGTTATATTGTCATCCAACAATAAGCCTTCCTGGACCAAGACACAAGCCGCGTACATTCTGTAGCTCTCAGCAATGTATACTTTTAATTATTTAATTTACTGGGTAAGTTATATCTATCGCAGAAATAGGCAAAGCAACCTACAAAGAGGAGAAATAGGAGAAATATTGATAAAAATGTACAACAGTTTCATTGTTAAATGAGTAAAGCTGGTTCAATTAGCATAGTTATACTGTGTCATAGCATTAGCATATACTATGTTATAGCTGCAACTGGTGGACCAACTCCATATTAGAGCCTGTTAATTAAGAATGTGATGTCATATGTATAAAGGTTTTCCTATATTTTTGGCAATATAGTGTAGATGTATACTCCGATAAAATGGACCATGTGGTCTTTAATATTTCTATGAACTGAAGTTGAAAAAATTTAGTGACCAAGCAAGCAATTAGTATCTTCATATTCTTATTTACCAGCTTATAGTATGCCACGTGAACCAATCAGATCTGCTTTAGACACCTTTTAAACTGTTTTTCTGTTTTCTTTTTAACAAAGGCCCTTTCAATGGTCAATTGGTGCACAATTTGCATTTTAGTTACAGGTTTAGCACATGTCTGGTTCAACCTATACGCTGAGATGCTTTTGTCAACCTAGGAATCTAACATTCCCTTTCACCTTTTATTATTATTATTATCATTTATTTATATAGCGCCAACATATTACGCAGCGCTGTACAATACATTAGTGGAGATACAAACACACAATAACACACAGGTGCAGGTATGACATAGGAGGAGTAGAGGACCCTGCCCGGACGGGCTTACAATCTAATAGGACCTTTACATGTTCTAGCACAGAGGTGGGCATACTTTTTTATCTCGTGGGTCGCAATGGGTTCTTAAATTTGACAGAGGGGACGGACAATGAACCTGTAAGGGCCACCTGGTCCCAAGTCCTCGCAGCCCAGGTGGAAGATGTAAACAATGATACAATGAGTAAAAGAAAGTAATAGTCATGCTGGTTACCAGGGAGGTTAAAAAAAAAACAGAAAATATAAAAAAAATTATATTATATAAAACAAAATAGGCTTTGCATAGTAAATCTAAGCAAATTAGAAAGTTTAGCAGAAGACCTTTAAAATCCTCTTCTAGGGGGCCAGAGTGTCTTTGCACGAAGGTGACAAAGGGCCAGATTAAGATACTAAAGGTCTGGATATGGCCGCCGGGCCTTAGGGATCACCTGCGGAATCACTGGTGGGAGATCGTCCATTCATGTCTATGGGAGCGATCAGGAAAAAAAAAAACACATGCGATCTTATCAATGGGGACAAGCCCATTCAAAATAGTGTAGGCGATTGACAGTGATTCCGCAGGCGATTGAAATTTGCAAGTGGGAAATTTGCCTAAGTGGGAACATAGCTTTAGTTTGCCCACTTCTGTTCTAGCACCTTCAATTACATGCATATCAATAAATTTGAAAATATATTCTAAATGGGAGAGCGTGAACCACTTATAAAGTCACAGAAACCTCTTAAAAATTATACTTAGGTGGGTTACCTCCCAACATTGAGAAACAAAGTAAGGATCAGGTTTTGTGTATTTTGCCGCTTAAATACAGCTCTTCAGGTGAGAAAACTATTACAAGAAGCTTTCTCTCTCGGCTCTAACTGCAGCTACATATGATGGAAAATAGTCTGTATTCTCCAAGTTCTTAAGTTTTATTGAGCATTGAAGCTGGTGTTCCCATGTGTTACAAGGAGGACAGGCTGTAGATCTAGCTCGTAGCTCAATGGCGCAAAGTCTTGTGATTAACTTTGACGCCTGTGATTTCTGATTTGAAATATGGCATTTCTTATTGTCAGACTTCAGTTGAAAAATCTCATAATTCCATTTTTTTCAGGTCCATTTGATTATCAATTGCACAACTCTCCCCTAAATTTAAACCATACAAATATGATTTATTTCATTTTCCACATAGTGCTTTCCTGTTAATAGAGGATATGCTCTCTGCTATATGGAAAATCTCTGCTGCAGAATTACTTTGGCTGCCTGTGAAATGTTCATTTTTTATTTCATGTTTTATTTTAAATGGATTTATCATTTGTAAGCCCCAATAATGTATGCACTGTGCAAAGTTCAAACGGTATTATTTAAAAGATATTCTGCTTAGTGATGTAATGGATACGAGGTCAGTCAATACAAATGTGCTTTTCTATTTAAAAGAATAGTAACCAAAATTTCTAACATTAGGGCTTGTTTCCACTAGCGCGGGCGAGCGGATGCCTGCGGTTGTCCGCAGCCGCGCCCAACCGCGAGGCCCGCGGTTGCATGCGGTTTCATGCAGTTAGGCATGCGGTTTTGCGCGGTTTTTGCAAAGCGGTTTCGCGCGGTTTTTGCAAAGCGTTTT
>CM070032.1:30128363-30169379 GCA_036250615.1 Ptychadena robeensis
CATGCAAAAGAATAAGAAATCAGGAAGGGGGCAAATAGTTTTGCACACCACTGTATCTTTTTAAATCCACTTGTGCTTTTTCTGCCTCCAGGGCTTTTTTTCTCAGAGAAAAGGTGGTGGAACGCACCCCCTTCCCCTGGCCACGGCCCTACCCCAAGAGAAAGTTCTCTCCAGCATGGACGGGGGAGGAGACGCCCCATCATAGGGCCACCGCCCTATGGGAAGGCGCCGCCCCTCCCTCGCTGCACATTGCAAGGGAGGGGAGGCACAAAATCGCCTGCCCGTAACCCGTGCTGAAAGGCCAACACTCCCCCCATTAAACAACACACACAGGGCCCCCCCCCCGGCGGGCCACCCATGACGCACTGCAGCCAGTGCCTTTATTTTGGGGCCAGACTTAACATAGGTGGCGGAACTCCGTTCCGATGCATCCCCCCAGAAAATAAGTCTACCTCTATATTTTTATACTAGCTTCTTTAAATGATAAATACGAGAATTAAATAAAAGTTTGTATAAATAGTTAAGGTTTTATGCAGTTAAACATACAAGATTTAAATTTATATTTCAAAAATAGGGGACAACTAATAAAATAAAAAAAAATTGGTACCAAATGCAGGATCAATAGGTAATTTTCAATAAAAATAGAAAGTAAATCATAAAATAACAAAGCTGCAATATTATAAGGTTATTATTATTATAAGGTTAATGTACACTCTAAACTTGACATGACAAAGTGGTAACCCATCCAATACTAGCCCTACCCTCTCTAAAAAAAGAAAGGGGTGACTAAAGGAGTAAGGCAAAGAGGTCTTAGGCTTTGTTTCCATTGTACGTCGGGAGCCCTCCGCTAAGCGTATACGCTAAGCAGGGGTCCCGACGTATCCCATAGACTCAGCCTGCCGGCGGATGGTCTGTTTAGACATCCGCCGGTGTACAGGCTGAACGTACTCGACTACGTTCAGCCTGACACCGGCGGATCGGGTCGGCGCAATGAAGACAGACCCGTCCGCCGAGCAGGTAAGTCTATCTGCTACGTCGGGGACCCCCGCTAAGCGTGTACGCTTAGCGGAGGGCTCCCGACGTAATGGAAACAAGCCCTTACTGTACTGCGTTAGTAGATCTACCTGTTTGTTCCACAGAGGTATACTAACATTACTAATATTACAAAATTAGGAATCCTCCAACTAAGGAAAAACACCATATTCATAAAACTATGTTGCCTTCTTTTATTATTTGATGCTCCAGGCCTGATACTTAATTGCCCATTGTAGAAGGGGGTCAGCTCTAAAGCTTGGTATATCATTTTGACTTAAGGCCCCCACACACGTACAGAGTGGGGGCCGACAGATCAGAGATGGAGTGCAGCGTGATGACGTCATCACGCTGCACTCTGTCGCTCACAGCATCGGCGGGCACCCTTTGTGTGCCAGCTGTTAGTTTTAATGGGGACCTCGGTCTCCATTGAAACTAACGGCACCGGCCAGAGATTATCGGACATGTCCATTCTCTGGCCGATTAAGCTTTGGGGCAACAGAGATCTCCCGCATCATGTGGGCACCCCCAATCAGCAGGAGATTTTGCCGTCGACCGCACGCACATCAGTCAGCGGCAAAATTGGCCGCCTCTCAGTGTGTGTGTGGCGGCCTTTACTTATTCTAAAAATATCTTAAACGGCGAAAAAGTATGGGTACCCCTGATGTGCGGTGTACAGGAAAAGAATATTAATCAACTGACCCTGCCTTTCCTTGGCAACTCAGCTTCAGTAATGGTAACACCCCACACAATATAGAACGTATGGTACTGCAGAGGGACACTAAAGAACAAAGAGATGCTGGCATTGCCCTGCAGCTGCACATCCACTGCCCAGCATGCTGGAATTAAAGAAAAAAAAACATCCCTGAATTTCTTTATTGTAAATGAGAACAAATTGTCCTGGGCTTGATATCATATATATATGGTCTGATGGTCAAAAGTCTATCTAAAAGGACTGAAAGGAAAGAATTCAAATCCTCTGGCTCATTAAAGTCATCCTTTGTGTGTATATATATTTATTTTATATATTTAACTGTTAGTGTGGAGTTCAGCTTTAAAGTGATATGAAGTGCTAAAGAGTTGCACATCCCTGCAATGGGCGAATTGGAACAATCAGGGTCGAATCCTGATCCTCCAGAATTGGTTTGCACATCTGTTAGTAACACTTGGAAGCTCAGTACTGAAAGCCTACACTTCATTCACCCAATTTCCTGGCTCAATTACGGCACCCATTCCTTTTTTCAATGCTTGGACATCTTATTTCATAAAAAACAAATTCAATGAATTGCTTCCTGGCTTTTTCATTTTAATGTAAGGTAAAATACAAGTTTCATTATGCCTGGAAAATTGCCGTGATGATGGAGAGCACAGTGCCGTCAAGCAGGAGAAATAGATCATTTCAGCACATCCTGTTGCAGTAAGGTAATTCGGCAGTGATGTTTCCACAATGTATGATGGGGAGCTGTTGGCCAAGAGCTGCTTTAACTCCGCAGCCTCATTAACAAGGTCAAAATCAATGTTATTTTATCATTTGAAGTAATTTTTGGCCTAACAACGAAAAGAAACCTTACTAGATGTAGCTTTAATATAATCATTTTCTTTTCATTGTTCTTTATGGGAAAATAATTTAGGCTAGAATTTAGTGGTCCCATTGGGGAGTCGATATCTTAAAAAAGGTGGTCTGAAGGACAGGTTTTACTGTACTTTAATAGCTTATAGATTAATATAAATCTTAATATTCATAATCTTTACCACTTTCCTCTTCTAGCCATGTACCTATGTATATTTTATGATTAAAATACAGCCAGAAAAGATAATAGGTCAGCGGGGTCTCTTGGGCGGCCATTTGACTCAGTTTCAAAAAGTATTCTTATTTCTTTTTCTTTTAGATATCACTCTTATATATATATATATATGTCACTATATCAGTTGTATGGAGATTTTGATAAATATACCGTATATGAATTAAGCTTAGGCCGAATATGCTGAGTTAAATTTTCCTGCCAGACTTTCCATTGTTGGGGACACATTTTTTGGGGTCCACCTTGACAAGCAGTACTATTCTTTTTACAGCTGTAGATAGAGATGCTGATTATGTTGATTGACCTTAAAAGGTTAGGTTCCACAAAAAAGTGAAAGCTGCAGTTTAATGATAACGGAGGAAGGGAACTACAACCAACGCATCAACACCAATATTAAATAGGTAGGGGAAGAAAAGAAAGAAAGATGGGGTAATAGAAGTTTAAGGGATACCTACAAAGAGAAGCTTGATGGATACCATACGGTTTTGAAGAGCTATTCTGGCTACTTGAGCAGGAGATAATAATAAAAGTTAGTTATTAAAGTTGGTGAAAATGGGTGGCCCATGGTTCTCAAAAGTTTACAGATGTAGCCATCCTATTGTTTAAGATGGTAGCTAGAACATTGTTTGAGTCTCGCAAACAGATTTTCTTCAGATGAGGCATTAACCAGCACTTTTTGTAAAAAAAAAATGGGTAAATTGAGGTTTGAAACAGAAGGCAGACACTGCAGAATCAGCAAAAATGACAATTATGGACAATATGATCATATCCCAACTAATGACCCCTCCCTCTCTTTCGTAACATTTTGATATCTAGATATAACAAGTAAATTGTAAAATAAAAAGCAGATGTAACTTTGAACTCAAACAGATTGTTTATCTCTCTGTCCCTTCTCACATACATGCATGGTTGATATCTATGGTTTATTTGGAGCAGTGAGGTAACCCGGAGCTTCTAAAAGCCCACCACAACACTAGGGTATTAAACATAACTTCCCCTTTTTGTCTAAACTGTTCAACAACATTCATTCCCCCAGAACCTAACTGAAATAATTAAGACTCAGACAGATTGGGTTATAAATGGCCCGACAGCCTTGTATTACCAACATAACAAAAATATAATATGTAACAATCATTAAACAGACCTTTATAGGTTAAAACGAAGGTCCCTCAAAGCCAGTTATCCTGCACCCTGTATCTATTATCCAATACTTAGGTCTCCATCCGCACTTCACCGACTCAGAGACAATTATAATAAAATGCAGATACCACCTTACAGAACTAGTTCCCTGGCACTTGGACATGTTTAACATAGGGTGGGACTCTGTACCTACCTTTCCAATGAACTTATCTATGACCAGACCACCTTCAAGGGCCTTACAACCCTGCTGATGTTGTGACAAGTTTTGAAACCTAAAAACAAAGGAATTAATCAAAGTTTTGTAAATCAAAGAAATTAAGGTAGGGAGGGCAGGACATTCATCCGACGCCCACTATCTTCTGAAGTGTGGGGAATTCTCCTCCCACACTGAACTACAGGGGGCCCCTCTGAGCAACTTACCCAACCAATCAGGTAGAGCTAGAGCAAGGTCACATAAAAGAAGATACCATAATAACATAACTAAGCATGTTTAAAGGATTTACTAACCCTAAGTATGCCAGCTCCTTCTTAACCATAAGTCATATAGTCCCTGCGCCTAGGTTTCTGTATCCTGAGCCAACAATGAGACAACAATGTTAAACATTACTTAAAGAAGGCAAAGATCCTGTTCTAAAATGACACATCATTGAGCAGTTCTGAAGGGCTCTTATTTCAAAATAAGCCTTTTCAAATCAAATTGGTCAAATGGAGTTGTTTGAAAGGAAGATGCATTGTTTGGCAAAAAGCAGTGGCTGACCTTCAGTGCAAGGAAAGTCTAAAGCTGGGCATACATGCCACGATTTTTAGTTAAATTTTAGTGCGATCGTTTAACAAAATCGATCGCACGATCGGATTGGATAAAAATTGAAGCATGACAAAAGTGTCCAAACGATCGATTTTGTCAAAAATCGGACAGAAAAACGATCGTTCACGGATCCGTTCTGATTGATAATTTTAATAAAAAGCACATGAATCGAGTGCTGTTAGTTGTCTAATGCCATCGTTTTTAGCGATCCATCTATGATTCTTGTGGAAATTACCTTTGTTTGTGTGCTGTTGGTCACTGACAGTTCTTCAGCTAACACCACTCCCAACCCATAAATGTGTGCATTTGAGACTTTCAGGATAGAATCGCCCAGAAATTGAATGCATGGTATGTTGCAGTTTGCGATAGTTTTCGCAAATTAAAATCGATTCCAGAATCAGATTAAAAAACGATCGCAGTAAAATTGTGACGTGTATGCCCAGCTTAACACAGTCTCTAAACTATGATGTGCGCTTCTGTATTGAAGTCAGTGGAATTTTGCTCACCAACCACAACAGTTGACATGCGTTCCATACACAGGAGAACAAGACCTCTTGACATCAGCTCTAATGTATGAAAACTGCAAGCCTTGATTGAAACTCAACTTCAGAGTCTATTGTATTGAAAAACTGCACAATGTATGTAGCTACAGAAGTCAGTGAGGGCTTGATCTACAACTTTTTTTTACTAGCATTACATTCAATTTAATGGCAGTAATAGTTGATCAGCTCTTTAAATCTTTTAAAACTGAATAAAAAGAACTGCATGGACTGGCCTTCCAAAGTATACTTGAGCATTTTTTTAAAGGGGCGGGTAAGGAACATGTTAGGATTATCATTGCTGTTTCCTAGCAATCTATGTAGCTTTTCCCTCATTACCTGTTTAAGTGACCACAGAGGAGATAAACAACCCCAGTGATAAAAATCCAGCAATGCAGCTAGGCATTTCCACACCCTAACATAGTTTGGGTTGGAGCACCTTGTACCATACAATTAAGAGTGTACAGGGCAGAGAATTGACTGACAAATGGCTGCTGTGAGCAGAATCCAGGTGAGGTCATATCACCAAATGTATGCATACAGTCTTGTACATATTATTTAATGATATTAATACAATGGAGAGGACCCTTAGAAAATGTTTTTTTTTTAAAAGCAAAGGCTCCTAAAAAATAACAAAGAAGAAACAGTCTTCTATTCTCATTGTCCATAATTCCTTTAACCAAACAGTGCACTGAATATTTTATATTATAACTTTCCTTGCTGCCATTTCTTCACCGGACAATATAATTTCACAGATAATCTGATGAGCCAGGCTAAGACTTTTCAGTGAATTTCTCACTATAATCAGTTAAAGTATTGAAAACTATGGATGGACCACAATAGAGAAAGTTATTCATCAGCCACGTTCTCTCAGCAGTGTGGTCACCAGGGTCCTGGGGAGCTGAGTTTTTCCAGTAAATTGCTTCAAATCAGTTATTGTTTTCTTAAATAGAAAATATTTTATATCTATTTATTCTAATGGTCTGTATGTGTGTGTGTGTTTAATGCGTCTGTGAAGCTGATCATCATAACATATAATGGTAAAAGATACTATAGACACACACGTTTGTATAATGTTTTCAAGCTAAACCCACACCTAACACAAAACCACTTAATCCCCATGAAGGAGCTCATGTCATATCATCAGAATGATAGACAAGAAAAAAGTAAAAAAAAAAAGCGAAGTAGAGATATTGGACCAAATGCATCGCACCATGTTTGCCAAAACACAATCCAGAAGGTCGGCAACACGTCATAACAACTTTCACGGATAGTGGCATAGAAACAACAATTTGGGCTTGTAGTGGAACCCCAGGAGGACGGCTGCCATTATATTGATTTTGAACTCCTGACTAAAGTATTCTACAATAAAATACAGTGAACCCTTGATTTAAGAACTTAATTGGTTCCCAATGTTTGTTTGTAAGTGAAGACTATTTGTTTGCATAAGAAATATTTAAAATACTTATAATGAGTTCTGCACCTCCCAAAGCCCTTCTTACCTAACCTTGTCATACTAAAAAGTGTTGGATAATATGTGCAAATGACCAGAAACACCAATGGTTTTCCTGGTGTCCTTGCCATAAGGTTAAATGAGCCTAGCCAACGGAAAACAAAAATTTCTAATCATCTTTGGCTTTCAGGAAGAGAGATAGAAATTGAAGGTGATTATTGTTAGAAACAAGAGTTCTCTTCCATAAGAACACCAGGAATCTGGCCTTGTAGCCTTTTGTACATTGGTGAGATGGTCCATTTTGACATGTTGTATTTCATAGTGACAATTAGTCATATGAATGCCAACAGGCAACATGTACCAGGAACATGTTTTGACCTCAGCCATTATTCCGGTTGTAAGTTAAATCTTTGGTTGCAAGTCGAAACAGACATTTTGGTTGTGACTCAAGTTGGTCTTAAGTCAAGCCAGTTGTAACTCAAGTGTCAACTGTACAAGGAAATTTAGAAACAGGTAACAGGGACAGGAAAAGCTCTGCTGAAATCATTTCATATAAAGTTGATTGTTGCTGATAAAGGATTCTATAAGCAATTGAATCATGAGGTGTGCTTAGTTTTTCCACACATGTCATTCTGGCTTAACTTTAGAAAAATAAAATAGTTGTGTGCTGTTTTTCACTCATATCACACATATAAAAAAATGTAAACCCACAAAGGACAAGACGATTTTTTTATTATTTCCTGATACATCAGAATGAAATGTTTATTGCTGTCTTGTATAATATCAAGTCCACAGATTTGGTATACAACAGTGTTTCCCAACATAAATCCTCAAATGCCACAATCAGATTTTGTTATGGACTGCCGTCAGTTGATTAAATACTCAGAATTCTGGTAATCAAGAATTGCATTGTGTGGGACAAATGTTTATGATGTTGATATTTATGTCACAAAGTGATGTTTTAAATCCAAGCCTTTTTATCAACCTTAAATCAACTTTGAGAAGTTTAGAACAAAGAGAATAAATGCAGGACTATATTTATGATACAACCATGACTATCTATGTCCTAAAAGTTCCAATTCTAGGCTACACTTGGGATGGGAGACTGGTGGGGATTGTTGTATAAAGGGTATTAAGAGATGTTGGCACACGGATTCTGAAAGAGTGTGAATTACAACATTTGGATAAATATGGCACAAAGTAAGATATTCCCAAATACACAGTGACTGCAATGAGTGAAAGCTTCAGCATGAGATCATGGTGAAGCCTGCCAATGGCCACCAGAATGTAAAACAAATGATTTTTTTGTTGTATTTACTATGGTTAATCCACAGGATCTGGGTCAAATTCTCAATCTATACAAATTGCTTGGTCCATCACAACATGCCAACAAAGTAAAGGTGCCTGTAATCAGGCCAATACCTGTTCGTTTGACTAACGATTGATCATGGTGTGATCATGGAGCTATCGCTAGTTGATCGTTTGACATACCGATGTGGGATCGATCAAACAAGGGTTTTCACATTCGCACGGTGATCAATCGTTCGATAAATCGACCCATGTATAGGTACCGTAAGACAAACTAATTGGCCTTCTGTCTGGTGGAATGAGAGTCATAACTCTCTAGTTTATCCCACAGAAGCTTCAAGTAACCTTTTCTGCGACTGTAGAATTATATAGCATTCACTTTGCTCTATAATTCCTGTTCAGTCTATTGTCTTGGATGGCATTCAACTTTACCGTCTATTCTCATAGCTCTGACGGATCCGGCTGTCCCTCTTGATCAATATAAACCTGCCGTGCCCATGTTAGCGGCCGAGTGTTCATTGAAATGATATTTCGTATCATCTCACGTACGGAGCTCTCCATTGCAAATGATATGCATTTGTAAAAGGTTAGCAAACGAGAAACTAAACCAACCATACCAATAACAGCCAAAGAAGCCTCTTTCAGAGACGTGTGTCGGCAGACATTTGAATTTTAATATTCAGCCAGAGTAAAGACTAAAGGCCACTAAGCCAGAGGCGGGTGAAATAGTCTTGAGTTTTATGGCTCTGTGACTTGAGTCAAATCTTTTAAATATTGCTAATGAGCTCCATTACACCAAGCCGTAGTGGCTGCAAATGATCCAGTCTCCAGGCTGATACCGTTACATTTCCCTGTCTGGCAATCTACCCCGGGCCCCTGTTAAGTGAATTATCACAGCTCCTAAATCATCTCTGTGGGGCATTTCACTAATCCCATCAAAGCTCTTTGGCTCTTTTCTTTCTTCACTGTCCTGTAATGAATTATTATTTCCAAGGGAGCTGTTAAAAAGGGGTCGACTGGATGAATTGAACGCAGTTGTGTTTGCGTGGGGTGAGTAAATGGAAATGGAGGGTGGAAATGCCGGTTTAGCCCCAGGGCCTACATCCTGTAAAACAACAGCAAGAGGGTAATGGGACAGTGATGGAAAGCCCTGTGTCCTATTGATGTGGCCACCCACTGTTATCTCTGCTAAAAGCCAAGTCTCATCACTTCCCATTCATACACCTCTCACATATCAGCCCTGAGGCCGTCTTTCCACAGTTTATATAGCTGCAGGAAATGCTGCCAAATAAGTCGACAGACGCTTCCATGTCATTTATTGAGTACCATTTTCTTTTGGTCATGATGAGTACTTATAATACATAATGCAGAATATCCATATTTAAACCTAGTTTAATAAGGATAGCGCTGTTCCCTGGTAAATTGAAAGTTTATTTTACAAGATGTTAAAAATTTAAGTAAGCATCAAATAGTGGCGATGTTCCGCGGTAAGGAACTAGATGCTTGCTATGTTTTACAGTGGTAATACACCTCTATGTAATAATAACAGTATAAAAGCTGCACATTTTATTGGATTAATATGGGAAAAGTTAGCTGTGGGTATTAGTATTACAGGTTTGTATTTAATTGTTGCCGTCTAATAGCTAAGCTAGTGCCATGCTGTGACTATATTGCTTTCTTTTCTTGCCTCCTTCCCTATTTCTATGAGTGGCTTAAGTCCTGCTGTGACATTACAATCAGTTCTCTTGTGCATATGAATTGACCAATTTGCTAAAACAAAAGCAGCAAATTGTTTAGGGAAAGTACACATGCAATTTTCCATGCCCTAATTACTGTTTCTGCTTATCAATGACAACTGAGGTCACCCTGAAGAGGTTAAGCTATCCATACACTTGGAAACCCAGTTATTCTATCAATTTCAAATGAATTGTACGTTGATATTGAAAAAAAAGAATTGAAGCAATAATCAGCCACTGGTATAGCAAGTTGAACAAACTCTATTTGAAGAAAATCAGATCACCACAGTTCTTTAAGTATCAAAGTAGAACTTTAATCCATAATATAGTTGGTTGATCAATTTGTAAATGGAGGGCTGTATCTGTTCTTACATTCAGTGAAACTAGAGATAAACTGGTTGAAATTGTCCATAGACAATAGATTGTTTATAGACCAGATTACTACAATGACAGATCCCCCACAATAGTTCTAATATTTTATTCTAATAGTTTATCTTTGTTTATCTTAGGGTCCCCATATACCCGTCAGGAATCATACTAAAAATCCATCTGTGTATGGAGACTAGTGATGGCCGAAAAGTTCGCCCAGTGAACATAGCATGTTCACAGTTAGGCAAACATTGTGGGTGTTCTACCCTCCCCCTATACCTTAACATGGAGACAAAGTGCGACCCCACACCCTATAGTCATGAAGGACAGTACAGCCAATAACACTTCCTTTCGCTCCTGGAGGACACCCCCCCTTATAAAAGAAGCCCCCCAGCGGGAATTTTATATTTATCCGGTGTCTCTAGTACTAGATTGATATGATATCTTGAATCTAGATGTGATTTCCGGCCATTAGACCTGAAGAAAATAGCATTTTAAAAAAATCTGTATTTTGGGGGAGAAGTTTAGCCATCGATCCCCATCTGGCATGACACTGTCCAGGTGGTTGCACCCATTTTGACTTTTTTTTTATTGGTATTTTGGTCGCATGTTCGCGGCAGGTATTTGCAGAAGTTCGTTTTGCCTGTTCGCGAACTGTCGCAGCTGATGTTCGTCCATCACTAATGTACACCCTTATGCCAGGAACACACGGCTCGACGTTCGAGGTTTCCGGCAGCACCGATCTGGCCCATATCTATGCGTGTGTTCCCAGCTTTAGTGTTTCACTAGCCTTATGCCAAAATTTTGAAACATTTCCAATAGAAGTGAAATTAACCTTCCTGGTGGTACAATTAATTATTTTTGTTTTTCAGCGGTATGGAAATGTAACCAGATCATAATATTATTTGTTTAAATTTCCCACCCATTCTGCCCTCCGCCTATTCTGAACATCCCAAAAGTCATTAACGCCTATACCTGTATTTCAATAAAGGTGACTGATGAGGGCAACTGCCCACTTCTCCTGTGTCAATATTGACGTAGGGGACATGGCTCTAGGAGGAAGACTGACTGCGCCACTGCTACAGGATGCTGCCAGCTGGTCTGTATCCCAAATATGGCTCGGGGTTACAGTTCTTATTATTAAAATCTAGCGTGAGCCATACTTGGGAATATCAAGAGGTTTAAAATACATATACATTGGTACAGTTACATCATTATAAGTAGTAGCAATAACAATGTTATATTTTACTTACAACCTGCAAAGCAAGTTGACACTAGAAGCCCATAAAATATAAGGTGGGGGTACTTTGTAAAGAATAGGGGATAGAAATGATAACTCCCACAATCCTCTAGTCTAATAGTGTTGAGCTCGAATATTCGAATGCCGAATATTTTTCGCGAATATCGGCAATTCGAGAATTCGCCAATATTTTGAATATGTCGGCGGATATTCGCAATTCCAAATATTCGCAATATGGGCATGTATTGCGAAAAAAATATTTGCATTGCGAAAATAAACATAGCATGTGACCATTCATTTTAAAGATTGTAGCGATGCGAATATTATTTTCGTAATGCGAATATGATTGATTTTTGCAATACATGGTCATACCGCGAATATTCCGAGTATAATCGAATCGAATATTAGTAGAATTATTCGCGAAATATCACGAATTCGAATATTGCCTATGCCGCTCATCACTATAGTCTAATAGTTTATCTCACAGTCTTCTAATTAGGTTATAAATAAGTCAATTCAGTTTTCGCTTTTGTTTTGCCATTTCACCAATTTTGTTTGCTGAATTCACCAGCAGGCATATTTTTACTATATGAAATTCAAGGGAAAGAACATCATGCTTGTAAGCCAATCCATTTTCATTACTAGGAAGAGCAGCTAAACAATCATTAACTCAGCAGACGCGCTTAACGTGTGAACTATTTTTATCAGTGGGTCACTCCAAATTGGTCTCCAAACTAATTTCAATACGCCTAATATACATTTCTGCAAAATAGCATCTAAGTTAGTGTTTAGGCAAAGCAAATAAAGTGACTCGTGTTTCTCAAATGAATCACAACAGGATGGTAACATTTTGATCACGTTAACTGACAAACCTTGTTTGTTATTCACTTTTCACAATGACAAAGTCATTTTCTTCTCTGGCATATTTGCAGAAATGCACCTAGCTTGTATCTAAAGAATAGTTGTATTGGAAAATTCTATGCAACACTTGATGAGTGTGTCTAATAATTCTGCGGCCAGAATTAACTTATCATGTCCCATCATACTGTTTTCTTGACAGATCCAATCAGCATTGCTGTTGCCTAATACACCTACTCTGTGATATGTTTCATTCTCAATTTAAAGACCTTTTTCTTATTTGAGGGATTACTTTCAAACTGAATACCATCCATTCTTCCATTAGTACAACACAAGGATTGACAATGATAGATACAGCTGAAGTAATACATTAAAAACAAAACTAATATGGCAGCCATGGTGGAGCGGTGGGTTGAGGAGTTGAGTGGTGGGTTTAAATATAACATCGGGTTACAATTTAAAAATATACTAACCACAGTCAATGGGCTATAACATGTGTTTGAAGATATAACATATGTTTCAAGATTATTAAGGCCACGTGGTGGCCGATTTGCGAGTAGATTGGCCATGGTATAATTACCATTACAAAGACACAGAAAACTCATACCGGATGCTGTTTGCTGCACCGCGCAGACCATTGGAGATCAATAGACGAATCTTGAGTAACACTGTGCGTTACCACAATGAGAAGGCATTGCAGCGCGGGTGTGCCACTTTAAAAACTTGAAATGGGCACTGTTCTATTCATCAGAATGGTAAGTGTCCCTCCTGCGTCTTTTTCTCCATAGGGGCCAAGCGGGAATAAAGAAGCAGTGGAAACTTAGCCTTAGGTGCCTGTAACAGCTGCCTGGTATAGATGTCCCAAGTCCTCACATCACATGGGGACGTGCATTGGGGGCTAGACTGTGGCGAAATTAAAACATTGCATTGTAATCTGTTAGAATTTCCTGTACCTCTTAAAAAAGAATTAAACTGTCAGGATGGTTAAAAAAGAAGTCTACAATTATTATGAAAAATTTTTTTGAAATATATAAATAGACAAAATGTGTCCAATCACACTTTGTAAGCTTACCTGTTGTATTTCGATCAAAAATTTGTAACTCCCCTCAGAGCCTCTGGCTCCCCTCAGTGCCATCACATGATCATGCTTCTGCATGGCCCCCATGATGATGTTCAGACATCTTTCTCTATTAGCATGTATTGCAGATGGGAGCTAGAGAATCTTTTCACTAAAGATAATGGGCCAGATTAAAAGGCTTAATGGGCCATAGTTTGCCCATGTCTGCCTTTAAAGGTGCTTTCAATGCTGCAAGAAAACCATCTAAATGTTGTAGTAAATATTTTATTAATTTAATAGCATTTGTAATCTCATATGTATGAAGCCCTTTCTGCTATATTAGTCATACTGGGATGTCATTGGGATCTTCATAACTATATATATTATTATATGTATCATATTGTAGAGCAAATTTGCAAAATGATCAGAAATTATGTGATTCAATTGGTTTCTGGGCTTTATGCTGAACCTGACAACTAACATTGAAATCAGTGGACTAAAAAACATTTTAAAAACAGTGAAAACCCTCAGGTAAGCCGCACAGAAAACAAATGCTTTTTTGCATGTGTTTTCTGGCCGCAGCAGTGGAGCCTCAACGCATCTAACAAGAGCAAGCCCTCCTTTTTCTCTCCATGAGGGCCACCTTTTTGGGCGTGCTACATAGCTCAGCCGATAACGCGGCCTCTTTAAGTGGGCTGAAGTATACCTAACGTGTCTGAAAACCATTGACTATAAATGGACACACCATATCGACGCAGAGCTCCGCTGCGATTGCTTGGACTGACGGATTGGGGCTATGACTAGCTGCGTAGACATCCCTGTCATAGCCCCAGTGCCATCAATGGCCAATTTGTGCACTGCACTGGAATCTCTGCTTCCAATGCAGGAATTTTAGCAAGTGAAGCTCTAGCCTAAGACGTAAATAATGAAAAAATTTTTTAAAGCTTCTCATATTTTCATTGCAACATTTTAGTATATATAGCCACACTAATATGTGTTTTACATTTGTATATTTTCTTCGGAATGTATGAAAAAGATTAGGTCATGGGGGCCATTTTAATTTTCAGTTGGCTATACATGCCTCTTGGCAGCACCGGTCTAGCAATCCAAGCATAATAATAGCAGAAGAATATCTGGGCCATTTGGGAAAGAGAATGCACCATTAGACAGTAGCAACTGGCTCAGTCCACCCTTCCACCTCTTATTATGTGTCCAATATGTCTTTCTATTTGTAGAATTATGAACACTTTGTGACCCCCACCTTGCTGGCAATATCTGCGTACATTCTGTATACTCTGCTTTTCTTTACCCAGTGCTAAGTATTCCTATTTCCAGCCCCATCACTGGCCCGCTAAGTAATTTGCGAAAAGCTAACAAACTCCAGCTACATCCTCATAGCGACTGCTTAAACCCATTACTTTCCCTTTTAATCAAATCGCTGCTGTGTCAAAATATACAATTCTTGCCATGAATCTCACTTGCCTGTTACAGTTCACCAGCTGACCTTGAAAATGTTTGCTCTTCTGAGCTCCTTCTTTCGGCCTCCAGCTAAATTGCTCTAGACCGGGCCTCATCATTTTTCTATAGACAGAACTCTGATTAACATAACAGAATGCATTCTCAGAGGCAACCAATATATACCGCTGATAAAAAAACATTTATTTAAATAAAATGCTCTCCCACATGCATCAATTGCATTATATTTTTTATTATGTAATTATTATTATATTAAATATTATTTGCTATTTCATTATGTAACATCAATTTATATAAAAATTATAATTCACTTTATTTAGTAACTAAGATTATTATTAAAGATAGCAATATAATTATTAGTATTAATATTATTATTTTTATTTGTTGCTATTATTAATATTCAGTAAGTTTCAATAATAATAGATGTAATGTCATTGGTATATTATTGTATTAATATTTTTTTATAATTACAAAATTTAATATTATGATATTACTCTATTACAATTAATCTATTACATTATTACAAGTGTTATTGTCTAATCATGGACATCAAATTGAAGCAGTTTCATGCTAAAGAATTAAGAAATATGATAAAAGGCATTATATGATAGATGCCATACAACTACAAGCAAAGAAAGTCATTGTGTAATACAGGAATTATTTCTTTGCATATTTTTTTAGGATGTGATTTCCTGATGTGCAGTTAAGGAAGGTTCAGTGTCTAAAATATCCAATCAGACAAGGTTATTTTCTTATCAATTAATTTGTTGAAAAAGCTCCCTCTATACATAGCCATGACTATGAGGTGTGTACCGGTAGTTGTTCTTGGTAGCGATGGGGCACAAACAGTTTCTTGTGAGGCTTGACTGATGTACTGAAGCTGTGAGATTTATTACAACAGACAATTTGATAATTGTAGAAAAAGGATAACAACATTTAGAAGAACCATGTTTTACCCCATTAGATATAACCCTAAATGACCTGATGATATATTGCCTGTTGCATTTAGGGCGGGCCCAGATTGTCCATGTCCACACAAAAAGTCAAACGGACACCCATGTGGTTAAAAAATGTACAGACCGATTGCCTTTCTACTTGCACATTTCTAGTTAGCAAATTACATGAATAAGGGCAGTATTCTCAAATATCATTAAGAAAAGTTGGGATATCTTCTTAGTAAGTATACCTTTTGTTTAATGTCATTTACTCATTTGATTGGTACTATGTACTATGTTGGTACAAAGGTTAAGGAGTTAAGGTAGCCATAGACGCCTCAAATTCTCTGAGATCGATTCTTGATTCAATTATTCTTGGCGATCGAGCAATCGGCCATTGATCATTTTGTAATCAATGAGCACACCATCTTGGGAAACCAATTTGGGGTCGATTTTGCCAGGAGACGATCGCCAAAAAGGCCGATCCCTCAAAATCGATCAGAATGGCTGCAGCGTAGGGAGCTATGGATTAATCGCACAGGAGGTGATAGAGAGTCTCCACAAATGAACTTCAATTGAAAAAAGATCGACCAAAAAAAAACCTGACATCAAGGTCGGATCAAGGTTAAAAATGATTTTTGGACGATTTCGCACATGGTGATCGATTGGACAAAAATCGACTGAAAAATCGGCCCTTTAAGCTTCCATCTTACATCTATGACTTTATACGTAAAAGTAAAAAAAAATTTTTAGTAAATCACAACACTGAGAATCCAGTAGTTTCTGTTTGAAACAAGCACCCAATGAACAATCATAAGCTATCTAAACGATACCCCAAATGTATGTTAGGTAGAGATATCCTGATAGTGTGCTGGGGCTGGAAGACATTAAAAGCAATAAAACCCATAACAATTGTTTTAAATATTACTTACCCTATTAAATCCAGTCTTGTTGGTTCCTCTCATCTACAGTTTTTCTATTGCTTCTCCTTTATTTCAATAAATGTCTTTTGTTGGGCTTTATTTCAGTGTCAATATTAAGTTTTCTGGTACACAGAATATCACCTGATATTCCTAAATAATTAATATTAATTAAGTATAGTTTGGTCATCTATCTTTTAAATCCTGGCTCAAAAAATTAGTTGATGTCAAAAACCCCCCCACAAAAAAGTATAGGGCACAAGAGTATTGTAAAAGGGGAGCGTACAATGTTATCTTATTGGATCCTCGATACAAAGTGTATTTTTATAAGGATAATTTGTATTTTTTCAACAGTCAGTGCAGATTTTAAGGTTTTTGATGAGCCATTTTTGGTGTTGGTAATGTTGCTTTGATGGTCGCTCCTGTTTGCCTCTGGGTAACAGGAGGGGAACACAGCAAGCAAGCAGTGCCGGTCCCAAATTCGGTATACAATTATCTTGATTAGAGAGTGGGGGCTAAATCCCAGTGTAAAAAGAAGGCTTGTACAAGGCACCCAATGTCAGTTGATCCAATTTATTCAATAGGTAATTACATCGACGTGTTTCGCAGCTATTAATGCCACTTCTTCAGGATGAGTTTTTTTTACAGAATTATGGTTCTTTTGAAGCCAAATCGCAGCACAATAGTCCATGTATGCAAACAGGGGGAAGCCATTAGAAGAGGCATAAATAGCTACGAAACACGTCAATGTAGATACCTATTGATTAATTGGATCAACCAACATTGGGGGGCCTTGTACAAGCCTTCTTTTTTCACTGGGATTTATCCCCCACTCTCTAATCAAGACAAATAAATAATATAACTTCCTTTGTCAGCAATCAACCTATGGAGCATAAATAAATAAAGTACCACAATCAATAGTACACAATATTTAACACTTGGATCTTTAGAGTTACTGTCAATGTGTCCAGGTAACCCTTTTCACAGGACCCAACATCAAATTGCTATTTAACTTTTTTATTTTATTATTATTATTATTATTAATAATAATAATAATAATAATAAGATTAATAATAATAAAAAAAGAAATGATGCATTTGTGATAAAATAATTTTTTTAAAAATGTAATATATAGGGGTGCTCATCTTGCAGATGGTAACCCCCATTTCTGATTCATGCACCAATATTGATAGGATGGGTGTGGCAATGCTCTGACTTTTTTCAAAATCAAAATTTGCATAATAAACTGCTTAGATTCAGTGTCTTCTTAGGTGCCTGTAATTTTGGAACCCTCGTTTATCTTTTAATGGCAGTTTAATCCGATTCAGGTACTTCTTTTCTTCATGACCTGTTTATATTTTATTTCTTGAACAGTGCTGTAAGAAACAACACACAGTGATATGTGTTAACAAAGATGGGCACTGTACGCTTTGATTATTCAATACACTGAGTGTATAAAAAACCATCTAAGATGTGGACAAACAATTAGTTTTGAGTTATTTATCTGGAGTTTGTATGGTTTAGAAAAACTCCATCTTCCCGGCTGATGCTGTCCTAATGCATTTAACTTGAGCCATCAGCTATGATTAAACACCTGCTGTTGTGGGGAAACAAAGCACACTAATCCAATATGTATTTCTGACATCTTAAATATCACCCAGTCCCCTGACATCAGGCACAGCTTTTCCGCGGGATGGAATTCCACAGCATATTTTTCTAATTTATGGATGGACAATAAATCAAAATTAAGCCTTGGGCAATGAAATATACATCAGTGCGGAATGAACTGACTGCAAACTAGGGCACAAAACAGCCGAGGGAAGCCGCTCGGAGGCATTAATGGAGCCTAAACACTGCACTGCTAGAAACTTATTGGAGTGGAAGGAGAGAAAAACAAACAGTAAAATGTCATCTATTTATACAATCTTGGGCTTATGTAAATATTATTTTCATGGTTATGTTGTAAGATTGCACATTTGTGAAATGAATCATTTATAATGATTAGGGTTTATTTGCAAATCATTATTAAAGTGTATGTTATTTATGGTAAAGCCATACATTTCATCGGCTAAACAGATGTTCAATTTTCTAATAACATTTTTTTGGAAGGGAGGTGGATAAAATGAACTTCCAGTGATGGCTGGTTACAGTTGGTGGCTTTAAAGCGAAACAAATATATAGAACTAGTTTAATTTTCATGATATAACCCATAAACATCAATTGGCCAATTTAGGAAATGATAAGGCATCTTAATTCTGATTAGTTATTGAAGAGTATATGTTGTGTTTTGTCCATAACAACTATGTTTTGTTTATTCGCCTGATTTTTTTGGTTTACTATAATAAAGACATTTAACAAAAGTTGATGCCTTGAAATTCCTCTAAGGTGTTGGTGATTTACTGAGAATGAGTTTTTTGAGATTTATATTAATCCTAAATTGGATTGGCTCCTTTTGTACATCTCGTTTTTGCTTTCCTATTAGATAGATGGTGAAGGAAGGCACAGGTATTCATACCAAATTCTTCATTTATATGCTAGTTTATGGTTCCATAGATGTCATCAGGCCTACTTTGGGTGGACTTTAGTCCCCTCCCCCCCAAAATGATCCCAAGCCCCCTTACAAAATAAAGAAATAAATGCGATATCCACTAATCCCTTCCTACAACCTGGATGGTTGACCAAGACTCCAGCGATGTCACTGGTATTGAAAGACATGGGGGACCTACCCCTTCTCTTATAATACCAGTGACATCTCTGGCGTCTTCAATACCTTGAATTGCTATCAGTCTCAGAATACCAGTCTTCTCACGTAGGTGAAATATTCTTTTGAAGTCAATTTTTTAACGCAAATTACTTTTGTGTGTCATAAACACCCATGTAAACATGTAAAGCTAGCCACACACGGTTCGATTTTGGTTCAATCGATGCTCGATTAGATGAATTTTTTCATCGATTGAACGAAAATCGAGGAATGCCCACATGGTACGATCGACGATAATTGTTCGATGAAGGCAGAAAATCGAATCGAATTTTGATCGGACATGTTGGAAAATCATCGTCGATTGTGCCAAAATCGTTTTATAATCGACGATGTTTGTGGTGTTTCTCCTGGATCGATTAGATTAGATATACATAACATAGACCACTTCAATCGGGAATTCAAACGTTTCAATACCAAAATCGACGATTTTAGTAATCTTTTGGAATCGAAATCTCACCACAATCGCAAACTCAATGTGGGGTGTATGTTGATGCGATTAAGATCGATTTTCGATTAGACGATTGAATTCCTCGATCTAATCGAGCATCGATTGAACCAAAATTGAACCATGTGTGGCTAGCTTAACACATTAACATCATAGAACAGTTAATACATTCTTTACCTTCATATTCATGTCACCTGATACCTTTGTAACACATGGCTTAACTAAATTATGTTCCTTCTAATTAAGTATAAAAAGCCAAATATCACCCAGAAAATATCAGATCACAACAGTCCAGTCATATTGTTATATATAAAGCACTATTACTGAGGGAAGGGGACTGTTGAGCTCCCAAAACGCATTGGCTACTCCTTCATTTGAATGTTGGGCTGGACTCAATAAGCATTGTGAATTGGCACTTGATTTTTGTATCTTCTTCACAATAACCACTAAGAGTTCTAGCAAGGACATTACAAATAAAAGATGCCTTCCCCCAAGCATTTTGAATGTTATTAAACATTATAGATGGTAACTAAGAGGTCTTATGCTATGGGATCTGACCATACTACCCAGATTCCTCTTTACCTTCAGGACAGTAATAGAACTAACATAATCGGAGGTGGAGAAACACATACATCACACTTCAGGGGAACTGGCACAATGGAACTGTCCAAGTGCTGAAACGATGGCTACTGCTTGAATGGGGATAACTGGTGACATTTAAACATGTACTAGATATATCTTTCATATTTCTCCCAACATGATCTTAAAAGTCAAAATTAGGAACCTGCACTGCTTGTTTTTAAATCAGTCAATTGATTGACATACATGTGGCTATAATTTATTTTTGCTTAAAAGAAACTTAGTTTATGATTCTGTTTGTTGCATTATCTGGCTTTATTTGAATGATGTAAAAATAGGATTGTTCCTAGAGTCTGTAAGATTCCAGGTGCCATTTTGTATATAAGCAAAATCTGATCATTTAAATGCACATGTATTATTAAACACAGTGTCATTTGGTAAATTGTTTTATCCTCTTGTCTATCCTTGGATTATACTTCCTTCCTTTTCAAGGAAATTGTGAGTATTTGAACTTTTATGTACAATGTGGCCATCTTGGATGGTTGGAGGGATTGCTACCTGAAAACAGAAGACTGATCTAGGTAACACCCTCATGTAATACATATCTATAATTAGCTTGGAAGAAAAGGACTAGAAGATGTTGAAGGACCTCCAGCCAGGCAATGCAGTAGGGTCATTCAGAACACTGAGAAGTTGACAATTAAGTGCAATTAGTTCAGGGCAAGTAATATCCATATAATAGAGGAGCCTCTACATCTAAAATTGTGCAATACATTAAAAATAATCTAAAAACATATATTAATAAATATATATTAAATATATTAATTAATATATTAATAAAACTAAATAATACATGAAAAATTATAAAATAAATACGGTACTATGATTTTATTTACCCGTTGGTCTTTAAATGGTTCTTCTAAGGCAAACATTACTATCTGTAATTGTTTGTTCTGCCTAATGACATCATCTTTGAACTTGGTACGTAGACATAGACAGTGGTACATGGTTAACTCTAATGGGAGTTTTAGTACACAATCTGTTCTTGACATATTACCAGTTTTTATATAGTTAGATAAACACTCATCGGTTACATAGTATATAGTGAATGCTTTGTATGAGTCTAGGTTCAAGCACTATGCTATTCTCATTTTTATGTGTTTACTTTCAGCAACGGCTGTGCATCAATGAAGCCCAAAGAATTGCTGTATTCCACCTCTTAGAGCTTCTTGCAGTTAATTGGCGGCATTGAGATCGGAAATGAAATGACCCTGAATCATCCTTGAATTGAAAGCATACATTGTACTCTGCAATATTCTAACAAAGGCCATGAAAAATATCATGGGATATGATGCTAATTGCTTTATGGGCTGCACTTAATGTAGTATGAGAAAAAAATTGCCTTGATGATTTGTATTCAGTGTATCACTATTCTGCTGTTCTCAATTGGTTGGCTGTCTGTTTTTTACCCCATTTCTCTACCTTTATCTAAAATTTCCAGTATTTGATCTCAATGATGCCCTTATAACATTACCGGCTTTCTATTTGAGCTGGTAAAGAAAAAAAAATACATTTTGATCATCTTTAACTGTAGATATGGATCAAAATAAATGCTGGCAAAGCACATGGACAGTAGATGAAGTGAATATAAAATATTTTTTTCATCTTAGGCTTTTTTTTTTTTAACCGCCCTAGCGGTTGGGACGGCACCATCTCGTCCAGCGCTGCTACTCCTACTAGCACTGGACGATACTTACAGTTTTGTGCTGTCCCGGTGTCCCCAATGTGACATGCTGCCAGCTCCTCGGTCTCTTATTGCCCCTCCGAGTGACGTGATGACGTCACATCGGGGAGGCGGCGGGAAATTTGAAAGTAAATTGCATGAAATCAGTTGCTTTCAATGTGCTTCTATGTACAAAATGTCGCCAGAATAAAGTCTCTGGTGCCCCAGATGTGCCCATATGCAGTAACCCTCTCTTTACCACATCCATCACACCAGGTTAGAGAGGGATATCTGCAAATGGGCACATCTGGGGCACCAGAGACTTTATTTGGCCGAGATTTAGTACATAGCAGCATAGCTTTGTGCCCTGATTAAACATTATTATATTCAAGATGTCTATTAGACCCTTGTATGGACAGATTTTGGGAAGTTACATGCCTACAACATAAAGAAAAATTTACCATTGAAGTCTATGGTGCACTTTTGGTACAGAAATCTGGACCTCAGCAGTGTGCTACGGAGGTTAATATGTGTTGCCATCATTGGGTCTTTGTGCTTCTTTGTGCAATGTAGCCTGATTAAGGTTAGTAGATACTCATACTTTAAGAACCGTCAGTCTGGATGCAAATAGTGGGCTGGGACGAATTATGGAAATTTCAAAAAATCTTGATAAAACTATGGGAGAGTAGGCTTTTTTAAGCAGACCACCCTTGGCATTACCAACAAGTAATCATAAACTTCATGGTTGAATAATCTGAAATATATTCCATTACAATAGGAAAATAAACTGCATGATTCTAGACTGGATCACCAGCCAGAAGGAATGAAATAGGTCATAGATCACTTTAGTCATTTAAGAGTAACGTTTTCTGTAGAGAGTCTGTAGGTGGAAACCTGCAAGTAAGCCTGGAGTTAAGCTTTCAGATCTACTTATATGTAACGCTTATCCTGGATTATTGGTTTGTTCTGTAGAAATACAAGGTTTTCTGGCTGATTGGTGCTGAATTAAAATAACACAATGAAGTTCTTTTTTCAACAATGTGTTATAAACAAAGGTGGTAACTTTCTACCTCTACTGTGTCATTTCTCCACTACTGTGTCATTGGTGTCCCTATCCCTATGTTGGTTCCCTGGTCACCTAGGCTTCTGATAATGGCAAATTTCCAGTGCAAAACATAATACACAAGTACAGGTCACTGTTGGCAGTGTCAGGAAAACTCAGGCAAAAAAATGTTCATTTCTTGAGTGAACTAAAAAGTTGATGCAACATTAAAAACAAGTATGATGACTTACAGTGATTTCTTACCAAGGTAGATATCACTTTTATAGTACACTTTAAGGCCCTACAATACCAAGTTTCCACAAAAATAAGACAGTGTCTTGTATTAATTTTTGCTCCCAAAGATGCCCTACGCCACATTTTCAGGGGATGTCTTATTTTTCAATTAAGAATTACAGCACTGGGGTATCAGGGTAGGGGGATCACTTAAAATGACACAGGGGGAATCAAAATGGCACAGGAGACTCAGAGGGGTGATAACCATTTCATTTTGATTGCCCCCTTCTGATCCCGCTGTCCAGAGTTACACTACCGTATCTTCTGGGGTGCCTTATTTTTGGGAGGGAGGACCTATATTTCAGCATGAGGCAAAAATGTAAGGGTGCCTTATTGTCGGAGGATGCCTTATTGTCGGGGAAATAAGGTATGTCCACTTTAAGGTTTATATGTGTGTATAATAACTTGATGATATTTTTGTTTCTTTTGTGAATTGATGCGTGGCTTATAGCAGACATATACTATAACCGAAACTATAA
Organism: Ptychadena robeensis; assembly: GCA_036250615.1. Taxonomy (NCBI): domain Eukaryota; kingdom Metazoa; phylum Chordata; class Amphibia; order Anura; family Ptychadenidae; genus Ptychadena; species Ptychadena robeensis. Next base: position 30,152,357 of record CM070032.1, read on the forward strand.
GAACTAGTTTCCTTGCCAATTAATTTAGATTATCCTGCTTACCTCATTAGTCCCATTCCCCGATATTTTAAAATATTTCTTTATTTTCAGGACACCCTACCCACCTTATTGCACGACCTACTCCTGTGCAATGACTCCTGGGAAGGCTGTATCACCAGCTGATGTAATTTCATACATTGTCAGCAATGACAGTGTGACGATAACAGAAGACTGTAAGAAATTATCACACAGAAGCCACTTCTGCCCCTACCTTACATGGATCTGCCCACAGTAGAGATCTGGGTGTTTTCAAAAAGGACACTTACAATAGGGGCCATTTTACTTACAGAACCAATGGGCATGCAGCATTGTAGAAGAAAGATAAGTATAATAAAGTTCATAGCATTTTGCGTATTGCTCCACTTACAAAATGGTTGATTAAATTTTACAGCCATTTTTAATTAGTTTAATGCATTGTGTGTTGGCTTGGTTAAGATATCATAGCCAATGAAAAGAGATAAAAAAAAGTTGATAGGTGATGTAAAAGTTGTCAAGCACTAAAATACATGACCATCCATGCCACATGCCATTGTCATCAACAGGCCTTGTAGTGTACATTGATGCATAAAGAATTTGACCAGGCATCAAACCAGGATTAAACAGGCATCATAGTAAATCATGGGAAAGCTGTTTATGTGCATTCAACTATATAGGTGTAAACAGGGTGTAGTGCAGGATTTCACCCTGGGTATAAGACACTAGAACACCTCACTTCTGCCATATTTATTACACGCACTACAAATGCTGAACATCGCTTGCGGGAAGGTCCTACGCATCAATGTGTTTTACACTATGTTATTAAATAAACCTTTATGTCATTTCTTGTTGTTTGATTTACTGCATATTTAGGCAGTATTATGGGGGGAGGTGGTTACAAGATAAAAACAACATCCATCTGTATTTTCCACAATAAAGATTACCAGAGCTACTAATAACCCATTAAGTGAATGAAGTGTTGATCTGTTATATAAAGTGTCGCCGTGGTGAGAAAGCCCTCATTAAGCTAACAAGGACAAAGAAAAATGGCTGTTTGAAAAGCAGTAGCATGAAATAAACGTGTGCCTGTACCATTTCATAAATACACACATCAAAACGGGGGTTTGTTATAGAAGTAATCATTGAAAATCAGCTCATTAATGAAGCTAATATCTGACTGAGCTTAATGAGTTATTAGGTTTCCAACACTGGCGGCCATTGATAAGCTAAACTAGATCAGTTATCTGCAGACAGATTTTCATTTCAGCAACATGATTTCATTAATATTGTAAATATTTAATTATGAGGTGAGAAAATGAGTGGAGTGGCTCAAGGTGTCTGGAGGAGCATCCTCAAAGAATCCAATTACTCCATCTCTTATGATAAAAGCTAACATGGGCTTTTCCAGATTACTGGATTAGTGACTGCCATCTTTACTTGTGCCAGAGCAAAGTAGACATGCATTTTAATATATATTATAGGATAGGTTAAGCAAGCTGAAATAAGATGGTGATAGGTTGATTGAAGGCTCCTCACAGTACATTTGGGATAGATCAATTCCCACCATGAGAAGAGCTGTGAACCCTTTCTTGTTGATGGGAGAAACCCACTAAAATTACTTTCAGCCTTCCAGCATGAACTATAGCCAGATTTACGAAAAAAAAATTCCTGTGAGCCCAGGACATATGGTTGTATAACTTGAGCGGACATACCACCCGAAATTGATCATTTTATGAATGGCACTAGACGTGCCCATAATAAGGAAGAATACTTAAAAAAAACATACCTGTAAGGAGTAATTTAAGAAGATCCCTTGCATTCCCTCCTCTCTGCCTGCCTTGTTCCTGTGTGCCCCCCAGAACTCTCCACAGAGATAGACGGGTAAATCTCTAATCTTGGCTCTTCATTAAACTGAATGGAAAGTATTTTCCCATAGAAAACGATTATAAACACCCCAGTGGCCACTTGTGATATTGCACCCTGAGTTAGCCCCCGAAAGCCTGGGAAATAAATATGGAATCTCTCATACGACTCAAGGCAACAGCAGGCAAGTATATTTTTTGGGGATTGTGGAGTGCTACACCACCATCATACCAGTAAAACTTAAATTTTACATATATATTTTTGAGATTTTGAGTATACATCACTTTAACAGCTAACAGTAATGTCAGGTCTCTAGTCTTTGGACATGGTACATGCCGAAACAGAAGCTATTTTGACAGATAGTCAAGATAAATGTAAGAAAGTATGGGATCCCTGGATAATCCACTTGTTGTCACCGGACTTTAAGAAGACTTGCTTTCCATAAAATTTGATAGTTTCATCAGAAAAAGGGACTTTGAACTACTGAGCAACCAACCAGTTCTCTTTTTCTGTAGCTCAGGTAAGATGCTTCAGATGTTGTATGTTGTTCAGGAGAGTCTTAAAAGGAGGAATATGCATTTAAAGCCCATGTCCAGGATCTGTCTTTGTGTGGTGGCTCTTGATGTACTAATTCCAGCCTCAGTCCACTTCTTGTGAACACAACACTTTGGAATGGTCTTTACCTGACAATCCTCTCCAGTCTGCGGTCATTTTTGCTACTTGTGCACCCTTTTCTTCCACATAACTTTCTTTTAATGTGCTTTGATACAGCACTTTATGTTCTTATGTTCTTTTGTAATACATTTTTGCGGTTTTCCCTCCTTATGGAGGGTCTCAATGATGGTTTTCTGCTGTCAGGTCAGCAGTCTTTCCCATGATTGTGAATCCTACTGAACCAGACTGAGAGACCAGTTAAAGACTCAATTAATTAGCTGATCAGAGTTTAACTTTGAGCCTAGAATATTGAATCTCTTCACAATAATATAATGTTCTGAGATTTGGGGATTTACATAAGCTGTGGGCCATATTTAAAATTATAACTAATAAAGGCTTGAAATATCTCTGTTTACATGTAATCAGTCTATTTTAATATATTGGTTTCACCTTTTAAGTTGAATTACTGAAATACAGGAACATTTGAACCATGTTCTAATTTTTGGCAAATTGTGTCAGTTAACATTCACAAAGAGGAGGATTCTGCTGCTTTTCTGCTTAAAATGGTGAAATCTTACTAGGCATATCCACCCACTTAAGTCATATTAACCTCCCTAGCGCACCGTCCCATACCCATACTGACATTTCCTGCCTCCCTCCGCCCCTCTCCACACAGCCAGTGTCATTAATGACGGAATGGCGGAAAAGCCAACGCTCCTCGATTAACATGGAGGACAAACCCTGCATTGTCTTAATCGCTGCAGCTTTCCGTGGGTGTATCGGTTACACCCGATGCCCGGTTCCCTTGCGGTTGGGTCGAGCCTGAACGGCGAACGCACAGATTTCGTCTCAACAGCTAGGGAGGTTAATCAATATCCACCCCTTCCATTGGTGCTTCTTACCATGTTCTCAGCTTTTTATTCCTTTAGGAATTGTAGATTTTATGTTGTGTTTACTGACATTTTTAGCATACGTTGTAATTAAAATAGATTTGGTAAACATTATAATGGATATTGTGAATTGTCTCACAATGTAAGTCTAGTTCTGCTACTATTTTCACATAATATCTGGTTTGGATATGTTTAGTGATTTTTCAAGTCTCCAATGTGTTTTTAATTAGGACACATTTAGAATGGAAAAATGGGCAAAGCCGCAGGGAGGGAGCTGGCTCCTGGTAGCAATGGGTTAAATAGCTGACCATAGAAAACACAATGCAGATATTCAAATGACCCTTTTCTCCGCCAAGGCAAGTGCAGTTTTTCTTTCATTCCATTAGGAAGGGTAAGGGCTGTGAACAGAAAGCAAGGCCCTCCTTAATTTAGAACACTATTCATAAGAAAACAGAGCAGGCACTAGTTTACAAGACATTTAAAACCATATGTATACATTAATTAAATGAATGTGGGGGAGGAGGGGAAGTCAGAAAATAACAATGCTGCAGTGTATGCATGGAAAGATTTTTCATTTTGTTTCGCTTCAGCTCTGCCCCTGCAACAGAGGATCTAATCAATCTGCCGGCTATTAAGTTTGTTAATTGATAATGCATACTAATTAGGCTGAGCGCAGTTACTTAAGAGACTTTGCTAAGGTGATTGTAGGCACAAGTCCAAATGGAGTTTAAAGTATTCTGTGTGAGGTTAAAATCCATCAACCAGAATAGATGGATTTTATATTATAGCAGAAGGCACAACATACTCATAAGTATTAAATGTATGGGACTATTAGCCATTGTTCTTCTGAAGCACTGCTGAACGATGAAATTGCAGGGATGTCCAATAAAAACTACAACTCAAATGTGTCTGCATTGTTGTAGCAATAGCTTGTTCGCAAGGCAAATATTACCTATATTATATTTCAAAAATCAATTATTCAATTACATATATTGGATCAATGATTAGATTGGTATTAGAGAACCATGCAGGTACATTACCTTTGAAAGCAGCATTTTACAGACAATTCTATTTTGATCCATTGCAGACTAAACAAAAAACTGGAATGGAACAGTATGTGAGCTTTTGAGGCACAATGATAAATTCATGGATCTGATAACATTAATTCATACACATCTTTATTATTACATATAATACATACAGTACAATGTAAATAACTAATGAATAACTAATAACTAATGACACATTGTAATGTGTGTTTATTAGTGTCATTGCACTGCATTATGTAATAATAAAGATGTGTGTGAATTTACATTATCAGGTCCATAGATTTACTGTTGTGCCGTGAAAGCTCCCATAATGGTCCATTGTTGTTTTTTGTTTATGTATTAAAGGATGTGGCACAGGGTATTAATACCCATACAAATTTAAGAAAGGAGAGGTGTTATCTTTCTGTGTAGTAGTTACCACTACAGACTAATATTATTTGATAATACAAAAATATTAAATGATTATGGCTCAAGTCTAAAAGAGTGAAATGTAGAGTAACATACCGATGTATTGTATAGAGCCTCCAGTCAACAAATGAACCCAAGTGGCTTGGGTAGAAAATTAATTAACAGCAACTAATTGATAGCCATAGTGAGTGATTTTGTTATTGATAGGACTGATCCCCACTATTAATATAACTGAATTTATGAGAGTTGAACATAAAGCCAGCCATGCATGCAGCGATCCTTGAACAGCCATTTGTTCATAGAATTGGAGCGCTGATACCTTGGATGGGACCCCCCATTCAAAATAATGCGATCGGCCAGAGAAAAACGAAAATGTCCGTTCTCTGATCGCGATTTTGGGCAACATGGAACGGTCATTCCGTGTGGGCAGCTGCGATCCACGGACGATGGTCAGCTTTAGATTACCTACATACCAGGACTTTAGCATGAATAAACATAAATTAAGTTTAGTTTAGATTTTAAAATAATTGGTAAAAGTGGTAGGCAAAATCAGAACATTTTATAACAATCACGACAGATATGACCATGGAAAATAGAGATGCCAAAACAAGGAATTCTGATTGGACTCCAGTTAAGATCCACCATATGGGATCCAGTAGGAAGATTGCTGAAATTTGTTTTGATTATCTTAAATTAATTTATATTAAAAATATAATCTGTGTGAATGATATGTCAGGGGCTATCCAATAAAATATACTCTTTTTATGAAGTTCTAACCATTTTACTGTTTCTGTATTGTTGGGCTAATGTATTTAAATGTATAATTTAAATCAAATTAAATGGCTGACATTGACTATGGAACTGTGTAGGTTAATTCTTCAAAGACATTGATATAAAACCAACAATGGCTAAGGCTTCGCTTTGATGTTGGATAAAAGATGATACTTGCCAAAAATTTCAAGAAGCAAAATAAAAGCTAACATAACCCCAACCACTTTACTTTATCATGCCGAAGCATGACATTCAACAGATCAGGTTCAACAAGGGCACAAATGACAACATTTGCATGAAAATTCTTTTAATCAGCTATACGGTAATGAAGATGTCTATTGAATGACCATTAAAACTGCTTGAAATACTTGATGTACATGTATAATGAATAACATATAGTAATCACATGACATAGTCTCCTTTTATCCATTTGTGTCTTAAAAAAATGAACCCATTAGTTTTTTTTATGCATTTACATATACTTTCTTCAGTCCTCATACAGTACAAAGGATGAGGGCTGACATGCAATAATTGGATAAATCTCCAGTTGAAAATAACCTTAAAAAAAGGGACAAAGTTAATTAATGCAACTACATTTATGGACTAGTGAGTATAACATGTTTGATTTTAGGTTTAGTAATGCCATGAGCAGAGAGTGTGGGTGGTTACTATATTGTTGCTTTAGATACTTTCTTCTGGAATTCTCCTTATAAGGCTGCCATACACGGCACGGATTCGTGCCGGATTCTGGCGCGATGGATTCCGGGCGCGTGCACGCGGATCCATCGTGCCGGAATCCCCTGCAGCCCACCTTGCCCGTCCGATCGCATCCGATGGATCAGGGGCACAGAATCGGATCCGAGGAAGAACCAACCTGTTGGTCTTTTCGGTCCGATTCTGCTCTGATCAGGGGGCGTTGCGGTCCGGGAGGCGATCCATCGGACACGGATCCCTCCCGGATCCGGCCGTACAAGGTGGGCTGCCACGATCGGATTCCCTAATTGGCTAATCGTTCTCACCTGTGGATGCCGGCGGAATCGCCGGAATCCATCGGGTGCTGAATCGATCAGCCAGGGAATCCGTGCCGTGTATGGCTAGCTATAGACTTAGCATACAACCCTCCAATAGAAAGCCAGTTACTACACTTGCCCTATATGTCTTGGTGAGATAAGCTTACATATAGCAGGTACCAGTGCAGGATCATTGAAGTGTGATTTAGTACACATGACTGCCGTGTGTCACTGTACAAAATGTCACAAACTGCTGGTGCCAGGTCACAATTTCTATTAGCCTCATCCCTACTATGCAATCCTGCAGTTTCTCTAAGCCTGACAATACGATCCAACAATTCAGCAGGCTCCCAAAAATAGTTTGACAACAATTTGGGATTCTCAATATCCTCTAGAAACTAAAACAATACAGGCATGTTGTGGGACAGGAGTAATTTAGGTGCAGCCACGCAGAAAATTGATATTAGATGGACTGAAGAGTTCAAAATGTTAAACCATTGACTCATTGACTTCTTATAGTTCACTGCTGGAAAAAAAAAAGTATTGTTTAGAAAGTCCATCGATTGACTTAATATATACTGAGCAAAAGGGTGTACTTACTTATTGTCTGTGAAATGTTAGTGCTTCTTTGACCAATGGTTCAAGGTCTAGGTGCCACATAAAAGGCCAGTTCCACTAGCAGGTTAGTTTTTTTAATTTGTTACATGCTACAGGAAACACTTGTTGCCATAATCACAGTTATTTGAAACAGAAACAAGTATTATTCGCACCTACATCTCCTCTCCTTACCATGGGGAGAGTAGAGGGTTTTTAAGGCAACAGTAAAACTTCTGAAATATATGTACAGAGATTTATTAGTAAATTGAACTCAAGAGTACTTCATCAAATATAGAGTAGACATATCTAAATTGTCCAGCAAATACATGCAGCATAACTGTTTTATATACTTGTTTTATATACAAATTTTTCTCCAATTGGTCGGATATCAGCAGTTTCACCACATTAAAGGGGACCCCTATTTTAGGACTAATAATGAGGAGGTGGTGTTCAATGCGGCTCCCCGTTGTCTTATAAGGACTCATATAACTTGACTGACCCAATGGATTAATTCAAACTAAGGGTCTCAACACATAACGAGCGGCGGCCAATTTTGCCGCCAGCTGATGTGCGTGCACTCTTGGCGGCAAAATCGTCCGTGGCTCGCAGGTGTCCACATGGGGTCGACAGATCCCTGTTACCCCAAAGCTCGGTCGTCCAGAGAACGGACATGTCTGTAAATCTCAGGCCGCTGCCATTAGCTTGAATGGGAACTGGCGTCCCCATCCAAACTAACAGCCACAAAGGGTGCCCGCCGATACTGTGAGTGATGGAGAGCAACGTGATGATGTCCTAATCTGTCGGTGTGGGGATCGGTCAACGTGTGTGGGGATCTGTCTGTCCCCACTAGCAACGTGTGAAAAAGTACATGCTATTTTCCCTGACGAAGCAACATAGAGTTGTGGAACATGTTGAAACAATAATTTAGTATGTATTTGTTGGATACATATATATGAAACAGTTATGCTACATGTATTTTCTGGACAATTTAGATATGTCTACTGTATGTTTGATTATGTCAAATCAGACCTACTCTCGAGTTTCGAAATACTCAATTAAAACATATATTTCATACTTTTTCTGTTGCCTTCAAAATCCCTCTACTCTCCCCATGGTAAATGAGCAGAGGAGATATAGGTGCAAATAATACTTGTTTCTGCTGTTAATTTGTTAGTGGAACTTGAGATGTTATATTAGGGCTCTCTATATTAGAGTGGGCCACAATAAAAACCTGGACAAAATCTCAGGCCAGCCTTGATATTTTCTGTCTATAATTGAAGACATTTTTCCATCTCATCAGGTAAAACGATGAACCTTTTCATATGGAAAGTTTTGCTTAAACATTCAATCTTGAACAACTTCAGTGTAATACTATAACACATTACATCAAATGTTAAATAAAAGACACATCTGTGCCGTTCATTTCTTAAATACATTTATTTTTATCTGGCAAGAAATATATAATCACATTGCAGGCCAGATTTGGCCCATGGACCAGAGTTTGACTCCCCTGGCCCAAGTTTGGCCATTCTTGAAAGCTGGAAACACCCGATCTCCAATTTTCTCTTACTTTTTGTTAAATCAGTATTTATGAAATTTTCAAAAAACAAGTACATGTACACATATTATCACATGGAAAATCACACAAATAAAGGGGTATTACAGTAAAATAGATAGATAGATAGATAGATAGATAGATAGATAGATAGATAGATAGATAGATAGATAGATAGATAGATAGATAGATAGATAGATAGATAGATAGATAGATAGATGCATTTATATCACACAACAGTAAAATAAACGAGTTACTAGTGCTGTCACACCACCATCATAATGGTAACCCTTCTCAACTACAGTAGGAGGAGCTATGGTTGACTTCTGGGCAAAGTGATATTGCGCATAATTAAATTTGTGCAAGAGGCCAATATGTATTTTCCTGGGATTTGACACATACTAGTGCAAAAATTCTACCAGAATCAAACAGCCATCAGTATGTTTTTATTAAACTGATTGCCCTGGGATTTTATAAAACTCTATCGCTATCTAAAGTCAGAAATGGGAGCACCAATATATCAGACAGCTTCCTTTGAAAATTTGTAGAGATGAAGCTGGCTGAACTCTTCACTCTTTAACTTTTGATATACATACATTCAGGTTACACCAAGAAATGCATTTTAAAATTTTTAAGACATTGTAAAAATCTGTTAAAACCTGCATCTAGAGCTAAAGTATGGAGTTTGCTGTGCTCTGAAAGGCGAGGATTCTTTCTGCAAGAAATTTATGTTCAGAAAAATGAAATGTGTCAGAATGCATATGAAAAAATATTATGGATTGAAAACTATTAGGCGAAATGTAAAATACAGTAATCACCAATCAGCATGGATAAGAATAGATGGAAATGTATTACCTGCTGCAGCAGAATGAAATGGAGAATTACAAAACAAAGTTACAATAGGAATTACTGGAGAAAGTTCTATGGGCCGTGCCACTGGTGGGAGGCCATTTTTATATGCTGGAAACAGGACAACATTTTGTTAACATGACAATTACACAACTCCACCTGTGATCTCGTGTCACCCTCAGGAACCCCAGGGGTTTGCAGGCAGTCTCAGGGGAATCACTGAAGCAGGCAACATGTCTGAGGCATGTCTCCCTGCTCTAGCGGAGATATCCATTCTGGCTGTGCTGCCAAACAGCATCACCAATGTCCCTGGATGTGCACAGCACAGTAGAGTCCAGTGGCCTTGCTGCCTCGGACATGTTCAATTTAAAGTCAATTGTTCACTAATCCTATAGCTCAGATGGCACAATGTGATTGTGAACTTTCAGGGCCATTTCACACTATTATGCATTTTTTTACCGCACACGTTTTTTTACTGCACATGTTTTTACATAGACAACCAATGTTACCATTCACACTGTATATATTTTTAAAAAGATAGATATAATTTTTTTGTAGAATACCATATAGTATAAGCTGTATACTATATGGCTTAAGGTGCCCTATCTCTCGGAAGATGAGGCACTGACTGCAGCATGACGTGATGATGTCATCACACTGATCGGGTGCATGCACGCTGGATGGGGTACAACTGCGAGGAGGCGGCATAAACATGCTACCAGTCTCCTTCCTGGTTCCCTGGACTGAGCGTTGCTCTATCAGTGAGCTCCCCGTTTAAGTTCTCTGCCCACCCCATGGCATCATGGTCCGGTTCCTTAAAGGGGGCGCTGTCCCTACTAGTGATGAGCGCCATAGGCAATATTCGAATTCGCAATATTTCGCGAATAATTCTACTAATATTCGTTTCTATATTCGCGAATATTCACAATCGCGCACAGATGCACGCATGCGCGCGATTGCGAATCTAGATTATAATCGCATTGTTATTACCTTTAAAATTAATGGTCACATGCTATTTATTTATCCGCCGCCATATTCACGAAACTTGCGAATTCTCGAATAGGCAATATTCGCTGAATATATTCGAAATTCGAATATTCAAGCTCAACAGTAGTCCCTACCTGGGTACACCCCACTACATATCTACAACAACAGAGGGGCTGTAGTGCTTGGGGTTGATCCCATAACACAAAGAAAGGAGTCCAAGGACAAATTCTAAGATGGGATCCTGGACATTTGTATTACATGGCACTGTTCATTTTACAACTTAACTGCAGAAATACTAGAGTAATTACTGCTAATGCAATTTAAGCCACTTGATATAAAAGAATAACAAATAACACAAAATAAAATGAAGTTAACAATGAACCTACAGTAACTTAATATGGTGGGTTGCATAGACACCGGTCTCAGGTAATCAATTTTATCTTTTTGGACCTACAATTGTCTTGCACTGCTGACCTCTGAGTTTCGATGGTCATAATGTCACTCCCCTCACATGAACTCAGCAGCTTGTGTCTTCTTAATCTGGTAGACCTTCCACAGACTTGGATTGGATGTAACCTCTCATAATGTGCATGAGATGGATGCAAGGGGTGGGTTGGTGGGGACCAATGTGGCAGAACATGTCACTGAAGTTATCTCCACATGGGTTGAAAACACTTTTGATGGTGGACATGGTGGCACTAAGATGACATAATGGTAGAACAAGAGAAGTATTTAAGTTGCACTGTTGAGGACATAGCAATGACATGGAAACTGGAGGCACTTAAGGGACGTAATGATTGCAACATGGTAGCAGCTGTGAAGGCAAAATGGTGGCACTAGAAAACATGGTAATACTATGATAATGAGCAGCAATGTGGAGAAGTGTATAAAAATAAAGACACTACAATGGAGACTAACTATCAATGTAAAATCAGTTGTTACTGGGACTCCCCTATAACCATCAATGTAAAGGAAGCATTCAAGTATTTGGAATGAATTTATATTGTTTATGTGCAATATTTTCTAATGCACATTCTTGACCAAATCAATAAATACACTGCCCCAGGCATGAGTGTCTTGACCCACAAACCAAATCCTTCTAGTTCCAAATTTTTATGTGTATCACCCCACCTACAGGGTTGACCAATTGAAAAAAAGACTAATGCTGGGCATACACATAGCGAGCAGGTCAGACAGACCTACTCCGATGTGTGCCGAGATGCTAACGTGATGACGTCATCGCATTAGCATCCCGTTGCATTATGGGGCCCCTTCAATCGGCCGGGCACCCTTTGTGTGCCAGCCATAAGCTGCAACGAAGACACCGTCTTCATTGCAGCTTATGGCATCGGCTTCCATCGGCTCGCGCCGGCCAGAGATTATCGGACATGTCTGTTCTCTGGCCGGCTGAGCTGTGGGGCGACAGGGATCTGTCGCCCCATGTGGGCACATGCCTATTAGCGGCCGATTTTTAACCTGACCGACGGCGCGAGCCCGCACGCCCGTCGGTCAGATTAAAAGTCGGCCGCTTATCGGCATGTGTATGCCTAGCATAAGCCTAGAGTAAGTACCGGTAGATTCAATACTCCAATACTGGACAAATATACATATCAGGAAACATAATGTTACTGGTTCCATCTAGGTTGTTTAGTGAGATTGAAAGAAACACGGCCAATAGGTTTCTATCTGAGTAATAGCCAAGGTAACTAGCATTTAAAAAAAAAAGGTCAGGCTTTATAATTCTATTGTGCAGCTTTCCTTTAACCCTAAACAACGTCCTCACAAGAAATAAACTCTCTTCTTTTATTTCGTGCGGCTGGATGACTTCCAGGAACTAAAGGACAATAATTCTATTGCAGCACACATTGTTTTAGCAGAAGATTAGGGAACGCAATGAGTATTATCATATTAGCACCAGGATGCGTTGCTCAGGCATTGTGTGTGTATGTGATGATATTTCCTTCTTGTGCTTTCCCTAAGTCACAAATTTGCTCTCTCTTTCCCTCTCATATTGACCACTTGTTAAATCTTTTTGTTTGTTTCCCGCCATTCTCCTGGGAGGCTGAGACAGACAGGCTTGCCAGATTCATTTTCTGATCAAAGCTGTTTGATTTGGTCAATTTTGCCACATTGGAGACGTTCTCTATTACAGAGATAAATAGCCTCGAGCCAACTGTCAACGAAAACTTGTAAGCTAATAAATTATTCCAATTTCTTGCAGTGGATTTCTCTGGAGACAGCCCTAGGAAATACACTTTTTGATTAGTAAATTTCTCTGTGTGTGTGTCTGGACATTCAAATGTGTCTACTTTGATTAGTACCATTGCTTTTCAAGTCCAAGTTGGCTGAGGGGCTGTCAGTTGAAGGCAGGCCTAATGCATAATGCATAAACTGTGCCCGCTAACCGGTGCCTGATTCAGCACTGGAAAGGCGGGAAAATTGCCCTAACAACCCCGACGGTTTCTTTTTTTTTATCAAGGGAGATAAAGTTTCAAGACTTGTCATCTGTTGAAGCGACGGTTACTTGTCACATAAGTCACCAAGGTTTGAAAAGGTTGAAAAAGCAATACTACGGCGCGGCAAAAACAGATGATCTACTGAGACCTTTCTAAATTGATTACCTCCCCCAAATATTGGAATCTTTTAAAGATGTTCTGTATTTTCAAGGGTAATCAGTATATCAGGCTCTGCCTCCTGGGTTTTTTAAAAAGCTTGGTGTTTAACAAGGTTTCCATATTTCCAAGGGGGCCTCCAGAGCGTTTAAGCCTGACGTGTGTTTCAGGTTTATAGAGCAAAATAAATCAAATAAACTAATTACAGTCCCTTATTGGAACCTTCATTTTCACGGTTTTATTTTCCTGGGTATTTTAAAACTTATAATAGTGGAGCTCACATGTATTTCAATAAACAACGCAGCATCACCAATGACCTTAAATATGTCTGGTACATACCGTCCAAAAATATTGTCAATGTTAGCATACACATTTCCCAGAGTGATTTGGTTATCAAAGTCTTCCATATTATTGGTAAATGTGTGGTTTTAGCTCAGACGCTGGCAAACTAAGGCCCGGGGACCATATCCGGCCCTATAGTATTTTAATCCGGCCCATTGTCACCTTGGTGTCAAGATACTCTTGCTTCCCTCAGCTCATTTCCTGCAATAAGTAGAGATAATGCCTAGAGGATGATAACTCACCAGTTTTTAGCCCCATAGACTATTTAAGTTAAACATGTTTATAACGGCCATTGTTTTTTTTCACATGTTTTTGAAAATGTACAGTATCTCACATTTTGGTAAAATGTTTATAATATCTTTTCACTGAAGATATGAAACTCTGATACGATGTAAAGTAGTCAGTAAACAGCTTGTATAACAGTGTAAATTTACTGTCCCCTTATAATAGCTCGACATACAGCCATTAATTTAAACTAAGGCCCGGGGACCATATCCAGCCCTATAGTATTTTAATCCGGCCCTTTGTCACCTTGGTGTCAAGACACTCTGGCTTCCCTCAGCTCATGTCCTGTAATAAGTGGAGATAATGCCTAGAGGATGATTATAAAGGTCTCCTGCTAGAGGCCATAATTTGCTCAGATTTCCTATCCAAAGACTAATTTTTTATATATATATTATATTTTTCTATATATTTTTTCTTTTTTAACCTCCCTGGTAACCAGTATGATTATTACTTTTTAAAATCAATATTTATTGTAATTTATCTTTTCCCCTGACTGGGAGGACTTAGGATGCATCAGTCCTTAGAGGTTCATTGTCCGACCGCTCTGTCAAATTTTAAAACCCATTGCACCCCACAAGGTAAAAAGTTTGTCCACCCCTGTTTTAGGCCCATAGACAAATTAATGTTAAACATATTCCTAATGGCCATTGTTTTTTTCACATTTATTTTTGAAAATGTACAGTATCTCACATTTTGGTAATGTAATGTAATGTAAAGTAGTCAGTAAACAGCTTGTATAACAGTGTAAATTTACTATAGATAAAGAGGTACACCGCTACCAAAGTTTAGTTGCTACCAACAACCAAACTTACAATATTTAAGAAAAAGAATGTGGCACCCTGCCAGATCCAAGGCTCCAGGTCTTGGTCTTGGCCATGACGGACTTTTACGGTAGCATTATAAAAAGAAAAGTAACAAATGTTGTATACACAAATAAAAGTTTATATCGTGGAATATAAAATACACATTGGTCTTCCGAAGTTGTTCAAACAATACATTTTTAAACTAAATGACTCTCTGGTCATGCAATAATCGACGCGTTTAAAACACCATATATTGATTAACACTTTAAAACAAGTTGAAAATGTCTGTTCCTTCCTTTCTTTGAAGATAAATATATAGTCTTCTGATAAATGATTTTTAATCACATTCACATTAATCCCGTCCCCTTTTCTTAATTTTAGCTCATCCACTATTTCTACTTTAGAGTCAGGTGTGTTGGGACACTTCAGCACCATCACTCATTTACTAAACATATTTAATACTTTATCCTGAATATAGTTGTCACACCAGATGCAGTTTGCCGTGGGATGTACTGGTGGACCCGAATAGGCCCCCCATTCCCTGAACCAGGCGAAATGCCCCCCCTCCCGGTGGTTACCACCAGGTCCCCGTTTAGGATAACAATAGGGTAAATATATTTCCCTATTATTTTGTTCATACAAAACCTTTTTTTTTTATTTAGCAAACTTGAATACGAGACTGATTGATCTCCTCTTCCCTTTTAGCTGAAATATATACTCACTGATCATCTCCTGAAGAAGCGGCGAATGTTGCGAAATGCGTCGATTATTGCATGACCAGAGAGTCATTTAGTTTAAAAACGTATTGTTTGAACAACTTTTTGGAGTCGGAAGACCAATGTGTACTTTATATTCTACGATATAAACTTTTATTTGTGTATACAACATTTGTTACTTTTCTTTTTATAACGCTACCGTAAAAGTCCGTCGTGGCCAAGACCAAGAGCCTTGGATCTGGCAGGGGGCCACATTCTTTTTCTTAAATAGTGTAAATTGACTGTCCCCTCAAAATAGCTCGATATACAGCCATTTATATAAATAATTATCTGGTAACAAAAGTGGGTACACACATAAGTGTCCATATTATGGAAATTTTATAGATTTTCGCTTTTCATGTCATGTGACTCATTGGTCATATATTTTAAGAATTAAGACCTTTTATTATTAAGAAGCAAACTCAAAGCAAATGTTTTATAAACAACAATAAATACACTGTAATAAAAATGCTGTTATTGTGATAAAATAATAAGACATACATTAAAAAATTAAAATAAATAAAATAATAATAAATACACTACTTACTATTTTCCGACAGATAATGCAAAACATGTTTAACATTTTTATTGGTTTACTTAGATTTTTTTAAGTACTGTGATTGTAAATGACATTCACAGTATTAAATAAACAGTGCTGAAGGTGGCAGACGACAGTGCTCTGCAAGCTGAAGGATTATCTTGTCTTGTTTTACAATCTTTCTTTCACACCAGTGCTGCAAAAGATGTTGGCTTTCAGTTTGTAGGTAGAAAGGATGTTAAATATTGGAATTTTAGAAAACTTAATTTTACTCTGCTCTTTTATTCATTTGGAACAGCTGAATTTGTGAGCTGATTGCAAAGTCTCTGAAAATGGTATCATAACCAAACTTCTGGAGATGAAAAGAATTAACTTGAAATCATCGAAATGGTTAAATTTTTGAAAAAAATTTGACCATCTCTATTTGGAACTATAAAGGTGACCTAGGGCAGTGGTTCTGAACCTATTTCCTCAAGGCCCCCCTTGCCTGTGTCCAAGACTAGCCAGGCCATCCCAAACCGCATACACACGTTAAAAGACATTTTCCCAGAAATGAAGTCACATCGCTCCCACCCCGGGGTAACTTGCATGCACAAAACCCTTCTTTATACCTGCAGCAATTGTGGGAATGATACTTGGTCCAGGGGCATTGTAATTAACTTACAAAGTCAAATTTTCTAAATGAAATCTCTAGAAAAAAATTTGCAAAATGTCCACAAGATGGTGCTGCCGATTGTTTACTTTTGATCAGCCCCAGTCCAGCTTGAGATTACCACTTTCAATTTACAGAGAGCGTAGGGGAGCATGGAGCTGAGCTTAATCACCTCCCTCCAAAACCACAGATGGTGCACCCACCCTGAAATCTCTAGTGCCCCCCAAGTGGGGCAATCACCCCAGGTTGGGAACCACTGAGCTAGGGACTGGTGTTATTTTATTTTGTTTATATTGTGATTTTGTTTAACCCCTTATATGTTTTGTGTAGGTTTGATAATTTTTGAGGTGAAGGAGGCATTTTTTCCCCCTCAACCTAATAAAGGGTA
>CM070032.1:30169479-30182915 GCA_036250615.1 Ptychadena robeensis
TAGCATGTGACCATTCATTTTAAAGATTTTTGCGATGCGAATATTATTTTCGCAATGCGAGTATGATTTTCGCAATACATGGTCATACCGCGAATATTCAAATTTACGAATATGGAATCGAATATTAGTAGAATTTTTCGCAAAATATCACGAATTCGAATATTGCCTATGCCGCTCATCACTAATAAAGGGCAACAAAAGCTCACCATAAACTGTAGTGCAGAACAAAGAGGGGGCCAAAATTTGAGAAAGTCACGGGCCAATTTTCATATTTATTGAAAATTTCTCCATTTTTCTCCATTTTTCCTTCTCATCAGCTATAACTGTGAACCTTTTCACATGGAAACAAACATAAGTTTTGCTTTAATTTTTTTGGAGGCAAAATGGTGACATATGGGAAATCACGGCAGAGTACACTGTACCCTCCCCTCTACACATGTGGGCCAGGAAAAGGGATGCCCCTTCCATTAACATGGAGGTCTATGGCACCTCATAACACTATAATACATATATGTCTTAAACAAAATTAAAAAACAATCTTGCAGGCCAACATATATTCACACTGGGGACCAGATTTGGCCCCCTGGCTGCAGTTTGACATTCCTGCTGTGGAAGAACAACCAGCCAAACATCACTTTAATTTGAAGAACACTTTTCCTTAACCCCCCTAGCATTTCTGACGGCACCATCTCGTCCAGCACTGTCCAGCCAGTACTGCTCTGAACGAGATGGTGCCGTGCGGCAAAGATCGGAGCCCCAACAGCACATACTTATATCTTCACGCTGTCCCGGTGGCTCCAATCATTTGAACTGGCTTTTTCTCTGAAGCTGATGTGATGAAGTTACATTGAGGCGGGACATTCAAAAGTAAATTGCACAAAAATAGTTTTCCATGGAGAAAACTGTCCTTAGTGTGATTCCCCAGATTTTCCATTTGAAGTTTACTATTTCTCCCCTGGTGTGTTCATCACACCAAAGAAGAGAGGGTACCAAAGGTAATTTTACTGTACATACAGTGATAACACATAACACATTTCCAATTGTAATAAAATTTTTATTATAAACAAAACAAAAATATAAATACATACTGTTTTGAAATCACACAAAAGAAGTATTTTAGAAATGTTATCATTCAAATGATACCTTTTTTTAAATGTAATTTATTTTTTACATAATTGTGTGTTTCAAACATTATTATAGTCAGGATGTCTATTAGACCCTTGTACGGACATATATTGGGAAGTTAAAGGCCACAACATAAAAAAATCCATTAAAGTCTATGGTGCACTTTTGGTACAGAAATCTGGACCTCAGCAGTGCGCTAGGGAGGTTAAAGATGTTCTGGATTTACTCTAGTAATCAGCATATCACCAGATAAGTGGGTAAGTACCTGATTTATATTATTTACTTTCAGAATAAGCTTGCACAGCTTTGGTAAAGCGACTCTCCGAGCGTAGATCTACTTAAACAATTCTCTAGAAATACTATTTTGGCTACAACAAATCAATTGGTGCGTGTGATAACACAACCATACAGATCATTCATCACCCTGCAAAATACCCTAAATTATGACCTTTGCGGAGTGTATGAGGAGTCAGAGGGAATGCATAACGTAAATTAAACTTTGAAGGGTCAGCGCATTTCACTTTCACTATTCATCTTTCTTTCACCTTATGGGTCTAAGAACAAGAGTGCTGTGTAATTACATTTCACTGGGTGCATCAGCTCATTATTCTCTGCAGTACCATCATAGTGCAACATTTCCAATGGAGCCAGGTAGATTTCAATTTATTCCACGGAGTATGAGAATGCAGCCACTCTTTAAGACCGAGAACATATACTAATCCTTAGCAGGGCTATCATCTCAATTTACTTGTGGATAATAGGCTGGATTTTTTGATCAATAAATGCATTTACTTTTTATACTCTTACAAACAAGCTGTGCTTTTTACCCTAGCTGGTTCATTGTATAGAATATTGAGTATTCCTCTTATCACAGATGGGACTTTTTTCTTCTGTCTGAGAATGTCAATGTAACACTTTTATATGACGAGTGTACACACACACATGAGAGACAACAATTACTTAAAACAGATTCCGCTCAGATCTGTCTAGGCCCCCCATAGACAGGTCGATTCCCGGCCATAGTTGCAGCTGACCAACCGGCGTGCTCGCTCCCGCCGAGCACATAAAGGTTGGTCGGCCGCAACTATAAGGGAGCCCACCTTGAGTTTCGTAGAAAAAAAACTGGCAGGTCGGATCGCACACGGATCCGTCCTGCTGGTTCTTTTTCTGCACGATCCTGCTGCAGGCTGTTAACTCGGAGGGGGAGTTTCCTCCCCCTCCGAGTTAATTGGCTATGGTCTGACAGGAATTGCGTGTGTTAGTGGAACACACAGGATTCCTGTCCTCTCTGTAGCTGACTACTCACAGCGTGGTGACGTCACTCCGCTGTGAGGAGTCTGCTAAAAGCCGGCCATAGATCGAGACGTCTATGGCCGGCTTAACCACTATAATTGCTAAAGGCCCCCATACACGTCTAGATTTTTCATCCAATCAACTTAATTCAATGAATTGTTTTGTTGATTAATTGGAAATCTATGGCAGCCCACATGGTTAGATTAACCTAAAACAATTAAAATTGGGGAAAATTTTTGGGGAAAAATCATTGGACGTGCTGGTAAATTTTAATTGGTTGTATTGAAATTGATTACACTTTCAGTCGATCCCCAAAAAAGATGATCAAATATCTGTTACTACAGTTGGCAAACATACAATCATTTACAGATTTTCCTGACCCCCGAAAATTTTTCTTTTTAAGATGATTGAACAGAAAATCTAGACGTGTATGGGGGGCTTTAGAATCAAAATAACTACCTAAACGGTTCACTTTTATTTTTAATGAAAGGTTTCTTAAGGGTCATCAGATTTCACTCAATGTTGTATGGACATCAGGAAAAAAGCTTATATATGCTGTAAACATAATAGGACTGCTGCTAGGCGACAGCTCCACAGATCCCAACAAACAGAATGATGTTTATATCACACTCTCTGAAAAGTCAAACAATGTGTAATATGTGTTCCTTGCGCAACTTTTCTGTTAAATGCGGGAACTAGGAGGTGGGTTATTGTATGTCTGTGTATTTTGTAGGCCTCAGCTTTGGGTTTTCATTTGTATGACTCAGCTCACACACCCTACAGACCTAACCTATTCATAAGGTACACAGGAGGCGACTCAAGCAGGAACAACTTGTAGTCAACTTTTTAGGAAGGCTATGTACAATAACACATTTCCATCTTCTTAACAAGAAGCTTTACGAGCCCTTTCACACTATATGATTTGTTTTTTAAGGTATGCGTTAGCGTATATACTAAAATGGACGTGTTTTGCACATTACACATCTGCTTTTGTGCTTTTGAACAAAGCATCAAAAATGGGTGCAGCAGGGTGTTATAAAAAACGCATGTGCTAACGCTGCGAATGGTTCTGACGGCACCATCTTGTCCAATGCTGTTTTGTGAGTACTGCTCTGAACTGCTCTGAACTTACAGTTTTGCGCTGTCCCGGTGGCTCCGATCATCTGAACTGGCTTCTTCAGTCCAGATGCCCCCCCCCCCCCCCCGGGTGACGTGTTGACGTCACATCGTGGAGGTGGCGGGAGATTCAAAAAGTTAATTGCACGAAAACTGTTTTCTATGCAGAATACTGTTATAGTGTAATTCCCCAGATGTGCCCTTTGAAGTTAACCCTCCCCTGGTGTGTTCATCACACCAGAGGAGAGAGGGTGACAGAGGGAATTGTACTGGATACAGTCATAACTGTATACAATACAATTCAAAGTAGAAAAAAACACATTTCTAAGGGCTTGTTTCCATTATACGTCGGGACCCCTACGCTGAGCGTATACGCTTAGCAGGGGTCCCGACATATCCCATAGACTCAGCCTGCCGGCGGATGGTCTGTTTACACACGTTCATCCTTACACCGGTGGATCGGCTCGGCGCAATGAAGACAGACCCGTCCGCCGAGCAGGTAAGTCTATCTGTTACGTTGGGACCTTGTTACGTTGGGACCTCCCGCTAAGCGTCCCAACGAAATGGAAACAAAGCCTAATTGTAATAAAAATTTTATTATAAACAAAATATAAATACATACTGTTTTGAAATCTATCATGCCAAAGAAGTATTTTTTTTAGATAATTGTGTATTATAATAATATAACATTATTATAGTCAGGATGTCTATTAGACCCTTGTACTGACATATTTTGGGAAGTTACAGGCCTACAACATAACATATGGTGCGCTTTTGGTACAGAAATTTGGACCTCAACAGAGAACTAGGGAGGTTAACATGATGCAGCGCGTATAGTGTGAAAGGGCCCTAAAACAAACTCTTAGGCGGCAGAGTTCAAAACGAACTGGAACCGCTTTTAAAACTACTTTTTGAATCTGGCACCAGGTGCTTTAAAAATAGCCGTCATTGGACTGTGTTTTGATTAAGGATGAATTCATCTACAGGGCAAGCAGCTTCTGAAGTCAAGGAAGGCTGCCTTTAAAGTTACTGTTTCCTAGAAGAATGGATAGTTAATGATAGTTAATGCACTTTGCTTTACCGCATACTCAGTTTGTGTATAGGTTCATCATGAGATTTGTTAATGATATATAATGTAAATATAAATTAAATATTTATTAAACTAAATAAATTATGTATAATGATATAAAATGTAATGTAATAGAAATGTTATTAGATATCAGACTAGATATTTACTAGATATAGTGTTTCCCCGAATATAAGACCTCCCCCGAAAGTGAGGATATTCGAGATAACGAATATGGAATCAAATATTATGGTGGATATTCGCGAATTTACGCAAATTCGAATATTGCCTAGTCGCTCATCACTACATATGTGCGCTGCACCCAGGGTCAGCAGGAGGGGTGGGTGTTGTCGGCTTTTGACTGCCTGTCGGGATCTGGTTCACCGCCTGCTGAGATATGTTGACGAGAGGAGGGTTTGGATAGATGTTATGTGCGGCCCTTTAGTGATGCCGAGGGCCACATTTGTGGCCCACCATATCAGCTCAGTTGCCCACCACTGGTTTACATCTTCTCCCACAACTTTATAAGAGGATCTTACTATTTAAGCAGAGATTCATTATTATACTATTAATTCTTAATAATATTAATACTTTGTATATTTAATTTGCTTTGGTCAGAATGATTGTACAGTATGACATCATAAATGTGCAGCATTGCCTGCTCCTTAATGTCACAGAGGTTTTTAGTGCATTTTCCTCATTCAGTCAACAACAATAGCAACTGGTATGACTAATTGATTGACAAAGCCAGTCACCAGGTTTCGACCTATTTGGACTTTGTCACTCAGGGTAATTTGACTGAGGTCACACCCAGACATAGCAGGTTTTAAACATTTCAGGATTATGCCTGAATATGGAAGAATAATTGAGGGATAGAGTCTATGACTTATCACCAAATGGAGTAATGACAAGGAACCAAATCACAAAGTGTAGGTGAGTGTATATAAGTGTCATAAGTGGGTATTAAGTATTAGGATGGTGGCCACACTAATAAACAGCAATTGAGGATCCAGGAACCAAAATAGTTTAGTAGGATGATGGTTGTTGGTGATGGACCAATTCTTTTCATATCTAACCTCACCATCTTCATCCCTGTCATTGGGCTTTTGACCATGGCGTAATGTTGTACTCTCCCTATGCTCTTCCATCCTTGAAAAGAGTATATTTTCAGTTTAAAAGCTCCAACAATATGATTTTTTTCTTCTTCTTTGTTAAGGGTAAGGAAATAAGGAAAGAAAAGGAGCTTTTTATGAAAGTACATTCTTCATAGGACATGAAAGTTTAGTTTAACAACTATAAAAGCTATCTGAGTTTGGTCACCATATTGTGTGCTGCAGCATAACCACAAGGTGTCAATAGATCTTTTTCCCAACATACTGTGTACATAGAAGGAGACTTTATTCAAACAGATAAGGCTTGTTTAAAACTATTATAAAAGATTAAGGTGCCCATACACATACAATGTCCATACACGATCAATGACCTGTTCAAACACAGCATGGTGACGTCACCACGCTGCGACAAAAAACCTGCCGATTGGACGGAAATCAAGTACAACCACATTAGATGCTCGATTCCCAGTATAAAGGAATGACATTTGATCAGGATTTACCAACATGTTCGTGTCCTGTTCGACAGACCTGTCTTCAAGCGGGATCGGTTGATCCCACTTGAAGACAGGGGTGGCCGTGTCTGATGGCCGCTCAATCGATAACCCCGAGCGTGCACGGCATAACATCAGCGCTGGAATGGGTCATTGATTGTTTGCCAATCTGTACGTGTATGGGCACCTTAAGACTGTTTAAATTATTTGGGTATCTGTATAGGTGACAAAGTAAATAACCTTCTTATAAAGTAAGTAAGAACATGAGCCCTCTTCGCCCTCTGCTACACCTTCTATTGTCTTTCTTGAGATGCTCATTTGTGTGTTGTCTTGCAACCATCAAAATTCAAAGCATGAAATTGTCACCAAACGCATACCAAACAGACATACAAATTAAGGTCACGTGTTCATGCAACCCAGCAGGTCTACAATAATTATATAATTAGCATTATATAATTAAGAAATGTAATGGCAAACTTACACTAGAGGAAGGAAGTTAATTGATTCTCACTTTGTCTTATGGGTATGTTGATATTGAAGTAGCTTGCAGTAAGGTGATTTAACCAAGCATGCCAGGAGTCTCAAAACACAAAACATAATGAGAGAGGGGGAGGTTACAGACAGAGGCCAGGGGGGGCAGGGGGGGGGTAGGCAAAAGTAATGAGTTTAAGGTAAAGCATGTTTGGACTTTTCCCGATTGGTATAACAATAACTATCAGTATATACAGATACTGTGTATATTGAATGTATTAAATGAGCTGTTTCATTAGCTCAGAAATCCTCTAAATATGGCCAGATGGTCAGGTTGAGTTTGTGCTTAATAACACTCACTTGAGCTACGCTATAGGAAATGCACAGTATAGGTGAGTTCAGATGGACGGGAATGTTGCGTACCACCCAAGACAGCCACCTGTATGGTTGCAAGCTGCATTTTGACTGGTGTGATGAAAGTTCCAGTGAATCCACATATCTGAAGTCATCCTTATTCCGCTGAAGCTTTTTATGCTCATTTACATTTTTATTGATTTTTAATGGATCCAATATAAAACCAATAATTCCCCTCCTTAAAAATATTGTAGCAATGAGACCGTTTGGTCCTGCTGAGTGTGATGATGGGACTGGGCAGCGGCAATGAAAGTTCTTGGAGACAGAAATGTAGATGCTTTGAACTTTATTAAACTTGGCAAGTCTTCTATGGGAGAGAGGGTGAGGGAGCAGATATGGCTGACCACTTAGACACCAGACTGACAGCAGGACACCTCTCTGGAACACTTCTCTCTTAACACAGACTTCTCTAACTGGACTTCTTCTGAACACACACTTCTCTAGAACACACTTCTCTGTATAGACTTCTCCTGAACCTTGGCTGACTGCTTTGCCCTTCTTCCTAACCTTCCCCTGGCAGTCCTCACCTCAGGTAGACAGGTTAGCTTGACTCTAACTGGACGCTTTGTGCCTTGACTTCTCACCTTCCCCTGGTAGTAACTCGAACCTCAGGCAGACAGGTCTCCAGAATCAGTCCTCTGGCACATCTCCAGTCACAGCTCTCAGAAGGCAGAAGGCTGGCTGAGCCTTGTAGTGCGTTCCTCTTGACAGAAGAAGTTCAGCTCTTTGCTCAGGGCAGACTTTACAAAGTCTCTACCCTAGGGGTCGCCGAGGCCTCAGAAAGGGAGCTCTGGCCCGCAGGAAACAGGAACACAGCAATGCTTCAGACCCACAGGGCCCCAGGAGGGGGATATCCCTGGGTCACACTGAACACTGACCTGAGAGAGCTGAACCTTTTTATACCCTTTTGACAACACCCAACATTCCAGAGGGATGACTAAGTTCCCTCCAAAATGTTGCAAAGTAGATGGCAGGTGCTGTTGTTGTCACTAGCTGAAAGGTCATCTCCAGGCAGAACAGACTTGATACATTTCCCGCCTAAATTCTGGAGGGAAAATGCACAAGCTTCACCTGCCAAGAGAAAACCAAATTAACCCTCACCTCTCCAAGTTAACCCCTTACTTCTCTTAACTCTAGCTCCCATAGGGGGCTACACAATGATACAAAAATAAGAATTGGTTTTATTGTTCAGCTATGTTGGTTGTCTTTCCTGAAAGTGATCATTTTAAAGATTAAGGCTGTGCTCATGGTGAGTAGAAACAGTTCCTCTGCTGTGAAATTTGAAGATAAATTTTTTCACAGTCTCTGCAGCTAGAGAGTCACTGAAGTTGTTTAGTCTTGTTTATTGTTTATTAAGAATATGTAAGTACATGCATGAACATGCCCTGATTACAAATTTGATTGAGACAAAAAGAGTGGCATTTTTAATACTAAGGGACCATTCACACTGAAAATGCAACATTTTTTTGCCCCTGAACGCCCGAAAAGCACTGCACCCAGGAAGACACAAGATAGGGCTTTCCCAGTGTCTGCCCGATAGGGATTACATAGTGGGGTTTCTGCACACTGTGTGAAGGTGCACGAACACGGGGATGGGTGTATGCCATGGGGTGGGAAATGTGAATGCTGCCTAACTCTTTACATGGACAGTCACAAAAAGAAAATGTTATATATAAGCATATGATGAAATAACACCCCCAGTCAAACACACATGAAAAGGGAATGTTGGTGTGTGTAAGCTGCATCTGTGCAATATTTTATTTTAAAATCCATAATTAGACAAATAATTCTAGGTCTTAGACAAATAATTCTGGACAAAAGCTATGGTAATACTAGCACACATCACATATGAACATGCCTAAATGGTCCATATAGATGGTGTATATCTATTGAGTAGTGTATTTGTGAATATGTATGTATATGCAGGGGTGCACATAAGTGGTACTCGGGTACTCAAATGGGGCCAAAAACTAGCTATGCGTACATGCATTATCGTTACAAAGCTCATATACTAACAACTATCTGAATATGAGCTTTGTAACAATAATGCAGGCATGCAGAGCTAGTTTTGGGCCCCTTTTGAGTACCCAAGTACCACTTATGTGCACCCCTGTGTATATGTATAGCTTTCATTGGCTTTCAGGTTCAGTGCTGCCCATCTTCCAAAATGAATGCCCACCAGTGTCACCCAACCCTGTTCATGGGTTGACACAATCAATGGCACCATGAATCTATGGGTCACAGTATACATAGACAGAGCTGTGCCCACATGATATTACACAAACACCCCTCAATCCTAAATCATGAAAAGACAAAGCCACTGTACTAGAAGAATGACCTGTAACATCCCCAGATTGACCTAAAAACTGCAGGAATTACCTGAATCATAGTGCATTTTCTTTTAAAGTCTGTCAAGAAAAACTTGTTTGATTTGTGAGGTATAGTAAATGGATCTATCTGCAAAAATTGATAAACCCTCTGGAACCCGGACCACCAAGCCTAAAACACTTTTTACTTTAAACTGTTTAATGCCATCACCACACATATATATAACATTCTGAAAGCATAACAGAAGCTAAATATTTGTGACAAAGTGATCGTAAAGTGTGACGGGAGATTCCTTCACATGGCTATTGCGCACTCCCGTAAATCCATTGAATGGCATTGTATGTAAGACGGGTAATGATACCACAAATCATTATGCTTCAATCAGCAATACAACAAATATCAATCAAATGTGAAATAGTTTACATTCTAATCAGGCTCGGCATTGTATATGAACATTTTGTGTACATGTTTTTTGCACACATATCTTTGCTGGCACTATTTTCTTTTCTGGTTTTGTAAATTAATATATATATATCTACTTGTGTCTTATATCCAAATAATGAAGGTTAATGTGGAACAACCCCCCTCCCTAAGTTCATCTCTTTGGCCTACCCTTTGGTGCATCTATTAACCACTTATAAAATAATTTAAGAAATGTTAACAATCCTGTCAAAAAGAAAAATAAATGTATTTTCTATATTTTAGGTCTTTTTGCTGAATGGCTGGTTAAGTAAATTGTGAAAACTAAAATTACCGTATTTTTCAGATCATGACACTTAGTTTTTTTCCCCCAAGAAATGGGGGGGAAATAGGGTGCTTCTTGTAGTCCGAAGCTGTTGTAAAATGATATTTGATTGCCCTTGTGCTGACGTCCACTGCTGCATTCGCTTGTCCCATACACGTACAATAAAAAGTGTGGAGATGCAACACAAGCTCACATCACTGTTCCAGACTATGTCATGGGAATAAAAGAGGACCATGTCCCAGTTGGGTTTATAATCTAAGAGTATAGTGTTAAAGGACCCTTAAAAAAGGTAGGTAGGCATGAAAGTCAATGCCAATGGAGAAATATCTAAAGCAGGTGAAATTCATCTCCAATAAACTTCAAATGAGTGCAGAAGCATCTTATACTAATTCAAAATACCTAAAGTTTTAATTGGAGCCCCAGATAACAGTCAATAGAAGGCTTTGGCAATGATTGAAAGCTAGAAAAATAATAAAAAGTAATTAAGAAAAACACACACCAGACAAAATATATGTTTATGAATGTTTTTTATCTAGATAAGTCCTGTAACCATTGGCTGGTAAAGTTAAAAGTTAGCTTATCAAGGTTACAATGAGCCGTTCTATGGATATCAATACATGTCAGTTCTCTATTGCAGTTTCCAACTGTCATCTCGGTGTTATGGCATCTATAACTTGTGTGAAAAATAAACCCATCAGCATGTGTTAATGTGCCCTAGTCAAAGCTCCATCCGCAATGTCAGGCTAAACAAGCTGCCCTGAGCCATTCGCTGCCAATGTTGTCCCTGAAAGTTCCCAGTTATTTCCTAGCGTGCAGCTGTTCTCTATGGAAATGAAGCTTTAAATGGTCGGATGTGCATGGTCATAGTCAGTTTGTTTTTATATTGCAACATGCATGTCAATTTTGAAGCGGCTGGGGGACGACTTAAAGCAAATACCACGCTAGCGGCCGTACTGGAATTTATTTAAGTTGAATTTTATTCAATAACGTTCTTTTTAGGAGTACTGCAGCATGGCCTAACTCCATATCACAGCCACTTAGACGGTGCGATGCTGATATATGTGCCGCTGTGAAACACTGACTACAGAGTTATTAGAATATATGAAGAAAGGGCTGAAATTGAGATGCAGCTAAAATATACTTATTCTCAATATCAGAAAAACTATTACAAGACGGTGTACCACATAACTCTGCCGGCGCCCGGCTGTATTTTATGCAGGGAGGAGAGTTAATATGACACTAAATTCTCCGGACTATCTCCGTACCCAATCAAACAAGCATTAGACCTTGCCTGAGAGTTGTCTCCTGGATAACACAGGTGATAATGGTAGGAAATGTTTTAGCGTATATTTAAAATGACATTTCCGCATTAATTTTATACTGCCTGTGTCTATATTCTACTATTACAAGAGTTTGGTTTAATAAATAAAGCTTTGCAACTTTAAAGGGCAAGTAATACTTAACTGCAACTGGACGATGAGCTCATCTTGTAATTGGAGATGTCTACTATGAATGTGATGATGTCCGGACGTTAAGATCCATGAAAACTACAGTATATAGGCTTTTGCAAAAAATGTTTTTTTTTATGTTACAGAGAAATTAACATTGTGCTTAACCTCCCTAGAGCACTGCTGAGGTCCAGATTTCTGTACCAAAAGCGCACCCTAGGTTCAATGGAATTTTTTTATGTTGTAGGTCTGTAATTTCCCAAAATCTATCCGTACAAGGGTCTAGTAGACATCCTGACTATAATAATGTTTGAAACACACAATTATGACAAAAAATTACATTAAAATGATATATACAATAAAAGGTATCATTTGAATGATAAAATCTCTAAAATACTTATTTTGTATAAACATTTTTAAAACAGTATGTATTTATATTCATAATAACATTTTTATTTAATTGGAAATGTGTTATGTGTTTTTTTACTGTTATCACTGTATAAAATACAATGCCTTTTGGCACCCTCTCTCCCCTTGGTGTAATGAACACACAGGTGAGAAAGGGTTAACTTCAAATGGCACATCTGTAAATCCCACTGGGAACTGCTCTGGTGTGATTCCCATTTGAATGTCTGTTCTCCTCCTCCAGCTTCTCCTTCAGATTGGAGCACCATAGCAGCACAGAATAGTAAATCTGCCAGGGGTCTGATCTTCTGACCTGACGGCTCCATCTCGTCCATTGCACGACTGACAAGTCAGTGCTGGACGAGATGGAGCCATCAGGAACAGCCAGAGGGTTAAAGCAGAAGCCTGGGCTAATAAAAATTCCACACTACCCATTACATTTTACCCAATCTACTCAACTCTACCCAACGCCTAAAATCTGTAAAAACTATTTGGCATTACAACCCCAACATTCTTCTTCTTTTTTTTGTACTAACAGTACAACTAATAACGAGTTGAGTAGGGTGGGTAAACATTACACCTGTTGTTATTTCATCTGTCTTTATTTCCTTGGGGAGATTTACTTTCAATTCCTGCCCTGAAAACACAACCCAGTGGTTCCCAAACTGGGGGGCAGGCAGAGGTATTCCAGGGAGGGCAGTAGAAATGACACTTGGAGCCCTATATGTGAACACCGTGCTGTTAACCATAGAGAGGAAAAGAGAAATCAGCTGCCTATTGGCTCTCCCCACTGTCAGTTCTCTTCTTCCTCTGGGGATTGCACACAGTCCACACTACCCTACCACTGCCAGCATTTAGAGAAGCTTGAGGGATAGACAAACAAGAAGATAACCATTGAGGAACTAGCTGCAGACAGAAGGAGTGCATGTAATGTGTGTGTCTGTTGGTGTTTGTGAATAATAAATGTTTCTGCATGATTGGCATGTGTACATATGATCATGTCTTTGCATGATTGGTGTGAAAAAGGGAGTTGCATTTCAAATAAAGTTTGAGGGTCATTTCTTACTAGCTGTGCTGAGGCTATGGTGCGTTCTTTTTACTGTAACAGGCGTGCTAACGATATTGCTTTATTAAAACCCTGTGTTTCCGCATTGCACTGGCCCTCTTTCTGAACCTGTGTAGTTTGAATGGACGGGGGGCTTAACAATGTTCCTATTTAGAAAAGGGCGCCCTGCAAGAACCACTGTGGACCACTGACATAACCCAACACTTGTGTTTTCCTATTAGCTCCAACCTTAAAATTATTTTTTAAATGACAAACTACTGTGTTAACAATATAGACTCAAAAATGAGCCTCTATGTCCGGGGTACTCAATAGGACCCAAATAAGGTCACATGTGGACCGGCGGCTCATTCTCCCCT
>CM070032.1:30188144-30213747 GCA_036250615.1 Ptychadena robeensis
TGTTAATTTAGACAGGTATAGGGTGCAGACTCCCTTAGACCATGTGTCTATTGAGCATCATGGACTATGATCCCCTACCCGCTGTTTGCCTGCTATACAGGTTTTAACTAATGTTTCCACATGTATATTACTACAACTATTACACTAAATTCACATGTGCAGTTGGAAACGACGCACCTGAAAACTGCAATCAACCTGGTGATTTGTGAGCGATTGCCCATAAGGATAACATGTCAATATTTGACACGTGCCCACGGGGTGGCAGTGATTTTGCATGTATGAATTCATCCTTATTGGCCTAACACATAAAAATCTGACACTGACAATAAATATATATAGAAAAGTTCATGGCCTTCGGTTAATCCCCTATGGGATCCAGTTCGGATCCACAGCCAGTATAAAACTGGTCGGCCAGGTTGTGTCATTTGTGTAAAAGTGATCTAAACAGCAGCAAAATGCAGCCTTTGCTTCTTTCCATGAGCTTAAAATAATACACAAAATTGATACCCCAAAAAATTACATAAATGAATACACGTAAAAACACATAAAATAAAATACAAAAATGATAAAAATTTACCTGTATTTGGTAATCCCTCACACCCTCTGTAATGTTCTGCCACTGTGCTGATCTTCACTCTGGGTGCAAAGAGACTTGGGAAGGGAGTGTTATAAGGGAGAGTAATACCCTGTTGGAAAACCACTGAATGGTACTGTGCATACCTGGAATTTCCTGTAGACGCATCACATAGGTGGACTGGCAGAATGGCAGAGAGTCCATTTCCAGCACTGGAAATGGAAGCACCTAGAGAGAAACAGAAGACCAGAAAAGTACATTTTTATATTATAGATCTGCCAACGGTTTTAAATAAAGGCAGCTTTCGGACAATTTTAATTATTAATTTTTTTTTAACAATACAGGTCCACTTTTGTTTCTAGGGGATAATAACCAGCATTGGGGCTTCTGAGTAGTCTGTGGTGAGAAGAAACAAAACAAGTTAATGTAGGAAGTCGGGGAAAAGGACAGAATGAATGCTTCATAAAAGAAGAACCTGCCACCTACCTGATAAGGTTTAGTCTTCTTTGTTTTAGCAATATTGTTCAGTAGAAAAGAAATACAAAAGCCCCCCTGTGGGTCTCTAATGAAGCTGCCATAAACCCATCTTACTGAACCTTAAAAGCACTGCCATGGTACAGCTAAAGCCCGACACGCACACGCTTCACAATCCGACTCTGGCCCACACCACTCCGCATTTGGGATTCGGTTCTGAAATCCTCTGCTCTTAGTACCATATTTGCCCTCCTCCCTCTGCTGGGAATCCCCTATTACCGGCAGGTGTAGACTCCCCAGGAGCTTTCCATGGTGGGTACCACATAACTTCTGCTAAGCCTTTCAATTTTACAAGGGTAGGCCGAGTTGATCCACTGGTGACAGCTACAAGAATTATCAGATCCCGGGGCTGAGCATTTCCCGCTACCTTCAAATCAAACATTGGCTTCCTTCCTGATACCTCCTCCCTCCCCCCCCCCCATATTTACCTGCTAGAAAAATCTGTTTTGCACCCCCAGACAATACAACTGATCACACCTCCGGTATCTCGCCTCACGACACTTCCATGCCCCGCAATCCCTATGAGTATGTCAGCCCCCCCCCCCAAGCACCCTCGCGGAAATCGACCTACAACCCACTACTACCCGGCACGCTGAGTGGCAACAGATTTGGGACAACACTGGCTCGTGTGACTCGTACGACGGTTGTAGAGTCAGATTTAAGCGGCTGAAGAGATGGTAAATGGGCCCAATCGTTTGGCCACTTCACCCAACCAACAGGCTGATGCGCTTGCTTCGGTGATCCACGGGATGTAATACGGTTGGTGAAGTCGGACATATATGGTGGTCCTGTCCAATGCTGTCACGTTCGGGAGCACAGGGGTCTCTAGACTCATGAACCACAACAATGCCCTTGATACAGAGGTTGTCTCAGAGGATTCCCATGGTCTATCGCTCAGGCACCTGTAAGGCCATGGTGGCCATCCACTCCACCATACCACATATCCCACATCAAGTTGGCAATGTTTGTGCTAATCGGCCGCCAAAACAGACAATAGGGCCCAACTCAAGGGAAGAAGCAAGCTGGACCCCCTTTGCGGAAGTAACTGAGCCGACATGGACTCGTTTGTTTATCAATGAAAAATAGTGCGTCAGTATTCTCCATGGACAGGCACTGCAAATTTCTGCAAAATTTGGGTAACACCTGGATAGGACAATGCCCATCCACACTTTGCCATATGACTATGTGGTCAGGGCTGTGATTCCATAGCCTCCGTCCTCAATCGTATTCAAGCACACCCGAACATCTCCTGTTTGTTTGTGCCCAGTCGCCCACATTCCCCCATGGTCATCCCCTATGCCAATCACCACTGTACCACATTTTTTTGTGTATGGTTTTTTGTTTTGTTGAGTGTTATATAGGTTTTTTGTTAAGGTTTTAGTGTATTGTTGTTGTGGTTAAGTATAACACAGCTAATTATAGTCGAGGTTTCGATCGGCTGCGGTTGGCGTAACCTCTATTTCCTCTTTATTATGTTAATCGTCAATATGTTTTTGGTTAATGCGACGCTTTTCATTTCGCTAACAACAGATATTGTCGGGTACTCCTAAGCGTATTCATCCTATCGACTTGTATTGTTGTTGTCAAATTTGAAAAAAACCCGCTAAATAAAGACGTTATTGAAAACGTAGAAAGAAATACAAAAAAGGTTTAAAAAAGTTTTAAAAAAAAAATACATCAAAAATAATAATAATAATTGAAAAAGCACCCCAACATTGCTTATTCTCATAATAATTACTATTGCAGTGAGTACTGTGTTTGTGTGCATTGCATAAATTTTTGGTTTTGTTGACTACAGTTGCATTCTAGTTATAGGTTGCTTTGTGTACCTAATAATTTTTTTCTATGGGTTCTCTGCACCTTTTGGGCCCATATTTACCAAGAATATTGATATGACTAATGTATTTTGTATAGAGCTGCATAATATCTTGGAGCGATATAATAAGCCTAGGAGGTTAAACTAAAAATAATATGTGAGAAACTGAATGTGAGAAACTGAACAAACATACTTTGGTATGGAAGCAGTTAATATAATGTATTTAGGTTTTGAAAATATCAATGCAATTTCTGTAAAACATTTAATTGTAAACTCACTGAAATGTTTGCAAAGATATGATAAAAATTATAAGATTAGTTTTCATTTCAGTAAAACTTCTCATTAAAATTAATTAGGTACTTGGACAGATGTTTAAGTTTTGAGATCTACAAAATCCTGGTAATGCTAATCATGACATCTTTTATATTTATGGATTTGAAGGAATATGTTGCATGTTAACACTGTGAAGGTTGAAGATGATGGAGATGCCGCCTAGATGGGAGTTGTACCTTGTGAATTGCATGTTTGTGTTTTCATTTGTAGGCTTTCACTTTGTCCCCAATTTCAGGCAAAACCTATATTTACTCACCTAAAGCTGTGATCACATAATCTACAGTGTCTTCTCTCATCTAATTTTACCCTTTGTCACTTACTCCATGGCGGGGACAATTCCTGTTGGCTGTCTAATGGTGGAGTCCATTCACAATGAAGAGAATGCTGAAAGTTGGGTTAGATGTTGGTAGAAGAGAGTGATGGAATGTTTTTTTCCTTCTTTACTAGCATTTAAAAAGAGGTAGGTTTGGGAGAAGCGTTAGGATTATCCCTGAGTTCATCTTTTAAAGTCATAGTTGAGGTTGCACTCACAAGTTAAGTTGAAAAAAAAACTAAGGCCGATCCAACATCCAACGTCAAAATGAGGCTCAGTAGTGTGTGTTGCCTCCACATACCTGTATGACCTCCCTACAACGCCTAGGCATGCTCCGGATGAGGTGGCGGATGGTCTTCTGAGGGATCTCCTCCCACACCTGAACTAAACCTCCCCCAACTCCTGGACAGGCTGTGGTGCAACGTGGCGTTGGTGGATGGAGCGAGACATGATGTCCCAGATGTGCTGAATTGGATTCAGATCTGGGGAATGGGTGGGCCAGTCCATAGTATCAATGGCTTCGTATTGCAGGGACTGCTGACACACTCCAGCCACATGAGGTCTAGCATTGTCCTCATAGCATTGATGTTGCAGGCAGCAAAACGTTCTCTGTCAATAATACTTATTGTGGGTGTGGCCTAAAGAGTATGTGACATCACAATGATGGAGTCTTACAATTATGAAGGCATGGGCTGACAGTCTAGGAAGGCTAGGGTATGTCAATGTAAACATATGGGATATATAAGAACAAGCTGAGACATTCAGTTTAGATACACAAGCTAGGATCATGTTTACGGTATGTATCCTTTTAATTCATTATTTTCTTCTTCTGATCTAAAATGTCTATGAGACTCGTCACCCCGTTCATTGTGCGGGTGGCGCAGATTGGTTGCAGAGGTTGCACAGAATCCGCGCATGTGCCACTGCTGCTTCTATCCTCTCCCGCCTCTCTCCTCCTCACTGAAGAACTTGGCTCTCTGCCCGTTCAGGCATTCATCATGAGCTCCTCAGGGATCAGCAGGCAAAGTCACAGTCTGCACAAACAGAGCTTTCAAATTCATAAAATTCATAGGATTTTTCACAAATGAATGAACACAATTTTCTACCAATTTCCTCATTATGCAAATATGCAAAATATCAAATTTAGGCCAATTAGGGTCCTCCACAGTCCCAAATTCACCCGTTTAAACCATAATTGCAGAAACTATCAAATAATTACAGTCGCTAATTGGAAATATTTGTGACAGATACAACAAATTCTTGCACAAATTACATTTCATTCTAGGAACCACTGCGCGCCACTGAAATTTTATCGAAGTCTAATTTAACTTACATAATGAGTTGAATTGAGTACTTGTTATCAAATTTGAGCAATTCATAGCCTCGTAATGTGGAATGATCAAATAAATTAAAAGGGAATTTATTCAATATTTTGTTGTGATCCTTCTTTCTGAACCAAACGCTATTTTTGGAGATTTTTTTTTCCACGCTCTTGCTTGCTGGCCGGATACGTCATTGGAATTTTCCTCCCCACAAACGGTTAAATGTTGTGTTTACTTTATTTTGCTTTCGGATTTTTTTCTTTTTTTTTTACAAAGATAACAGAAATGCTCTGTGATTTCTTTGCATTGATTGGATTTGCGGATAAGTACCCACTAGGTGACGAGTCTTCTTAATGATGGAATGCTATTATCAGAATAAGGTTATTTTTATTTTGTGACTAGTATGGTGACTGAAAAATAAATAATAAAGAGCTCTGTCTGACTTCCCTGCATTTTTCTAGCATATGCACATAGTGTCTTTATTTATAAAGACTTTGACACCTTGTTGTTCTTGTTTTAGCGTTCCGATAAAGATTTATGAAAATAAATAACGGGAGGTATCCTACGTACTATATTCCCCCTTATAGAAGGTCAACTCCTGGACATGGTCATTTGTTTTACTCGGCTCAGCCACCGGCATTCTTTTTTTTTTTTTTATTCTAAACTGCCTTGTGGTCCCCTTTGGCGGATTATAAATGTCTCCTTCTAGCTGTGATTTGTTTAATCCGTGAAAATGGTGCCGGTTGTATGTAAACAAGCCAAGTACGGAATGGAGGCAACCATCCATGCGTGGCCGGGCTGCCTATTTGTCAGAAAAGCTTCATAAATACTCAGCCGGTCTGGGCAAGATGATGTCTCCATTTTTGCCAGCAAAGGGCATTAGAAGACAAAGGGAGGCAGAGCGGCATGTAACCTTTAAGGGACATATATATAGAAAGCCAAGCAAGAAGCTGTTTATAAGTCACGGGGAGGACACTGGTCATCTCGGTGGTTGCTTGTCACATTTATTACGCTGTGCATTATCCCCTGAGACGCAGGCACTTTGAAGGTTAAGGCACCTTTTAACAGTCTCATATGAAATGTATTAGATTTTCCTACAATAAACGCTTTTTACTGTCTTCCGTGATGATATTTACGCAGAATGTGCTTTCGTTTTTTTTTTCCCCTAGTTCTGCTCGCTTGCACTTTTACAGCATCCTTCCCTCCAAAACAACATGTGCGTATATAAACATTTTATGAAAGTATTTGCTCTTGTTTAATTAGCTTGGAGAGGCTTCATTTTCTAATCATCTCAAACTAATGAGGAAGTCCCAGACTGCTACTATAAACACCAGGCATGGCAGCATGCGCGAGCTGCTTCATTATGAGACAGCGGCCATCTTTAGCGCCATCGCTTTCAATGTGGATACCCAGGAAATGATGCAAAGGGTGTGCATAGTATATACACATAACAAGGATCTCAAGACAGCATTTACAGTAATAGCTTTCATTACTAACAGCATTTAGTATTGAATTGTTATTGTAAATAATCTAAGCTTCATCATTAACATCTTATAGTAGAGGTATCATATTAGATGCATTGTTTAATATTTAAATCTAAGCTATTCAATAAAATTATTCTTGCTGATGCTGGCAGGATGCTCTGTGTTGATATGTTTCCTGTAGAGCAGTGTCAAACCAGGGGGCCAAATCTGCCCCACAGTGCAATTACCATATTTGGCGAACCATATGATGCTTTTAATCTCTGTAAAAATACTTGAACTGATGCTCTGCCGGACACAGCTGTACTGGCAGGGAGGGAGTTAGAGGAGGATGGCAAGCTATCAGATTCTTCCCCACCTCCTGGTCCCGCTCTGCAGATCTCTGTATGTGAGCAAGCAGCTTTACATATACAGGCAGTAGCTGCCTGCTCACATACAGTGATCTATAGACGCATCTCCAAAGAGTAGCCCACGGTGGCTAAGCTCCACCCCCCACCATCCCTTCATCTTATAGTATAAAAAATACAGTATATTTGGCCCATAAGCTCTTTCAAAATATATAGAAATATAACATATATATATATATAAAATATATATAAAAATAAATGTATTTTAATGGCACATAATTGTCTTTAATTTGACATTTGATGTCAGGTTGCATATTTCACATTTAAAAAAACGTAATTTTGTTTCCCTTGACATTATATCAATAAGTTTGCCCATGGCTTTGTCCAAGTTTTTAAATTAGGCCCGCGGTGTAGGGCGACAACACATTGTCATTGTGTTCCAGTTGTCCTTATATTGTCACCTTGTCATAGAGACTTTCAAAATGGCAAGTGGTGGTTTTTGTCACCATCAGGAAATTTGCCATAGCCTTGTCAGAGAAGATCAGCAGAGCTGAGGTGCAACAAAGATCTAAAAAGTGAAAGTGAAAAAAAGTTTTTGTTTTTTTTTAAATCTGCCAGTATATGAGGCAAAGTGCTATAGCTAGTTGTAAACAGTCTGAAAGGGTCATACGTACACTGCACAGTATAATAAATTCTATAGGACAGTCAAACAAGCCCATAACCAGTTACCTTGTAATGTACCAGCACATACCCACCAGGTCTGTAACCCCCATCACCTTTACACCATCTAAAACTTTAGTGAATAGACCCAGGAGTCTCCATGTCCATCTGTCCAATCCAAAGTTACAGCTTCTTCTAATGGCCAGGACAGAAGACTCCTATCTCTTCAGTTTGATTGACAGATCTAGAGTATATTGATGACATCACAAGCTTTTAAAATTCATTTTTTTGGAACGCAAGGCGAGGTAATACAAAAGAAACTGCTTGTTTTCAATGTGCTTAAGGAAGTGTAAAATGATGTATGCTATATACTATCAATGAGTTCATCTTAGATACATTTATAACAAATATAGCTATAAAAACATTACTGAGAATAGTTTATACTAAACAATACTGTATTTGTAATTTGTTTTTATAATATGTTACACTGCTGGAAAATTACAGAAAAGAGCTATTATTACTTTTAAAGCCATTGTATTCCACTGATGAAACATTACAAAATGCTTAAGGAAAGTGGTGGCAATATTCCATGAAATATTTGCTGACATCTGTGACCCTGTGAGGATATCTTACCTCATCTTAATGATCAAATAGGAAATCTTGGATGTGCATTAATTAACATGTACGGCCACGGGGGGTATTTTTGGCCACTTTTACCATTTGGGGGATACCACTTTTGCTGGAGCCACAACAGCGAGTGAGAGCAAATCAGAAACATAGACAACCTAATTAAATGGAGAGGACAAAAGGCAGCTATCTACTCCACCATCTGTGATAGGTCTGTTTGATTGACAGGCCAATACTATGTTGATGATATCACCAGCTTTAAAATGGAATTTTGAAAAAAAAAAGGAATATGTGCATAGGGAGGGGTAATAATTTATGTGAACTTTGTACTATTCTGGAGTTCAGGAAACACAATATTGGATGGAATTGTCCATTAAATAAAATGTAAAGCAAAACCTTTTTTTATGAAAAAGCTAATGGTCTTTGGAATTTTGGTCACCTGTTCCCCCTTTGAGAGATATCCCTTCTGCTCTTTGGTTTGCTCCAACAGAACTGTATATGTGAGCTGGGCAGCTTGAGCCCAGCGCACATACACATGGCAGATAGAAGAGATGCCCAATGGGTGGATCTTTCCTCCTGCTCTCTGCTTTGTGTATGTGAAATGGATATATTCTTATATCCTTAAATACTGTTCAGATTTTATAAATAAATAATACTTTTATCTAGAAAAAATAAAACAGTTTTGAAAAGGTTTACATGATATACACTTTGTTAGTCTGTTTACAGTACAGTATAGATACAGTATAGTGAGTGTAGCCACACTATGCAGGGTGTGTGCAATTGGATAATTCACTAGGTAAAAATTAATACAGAAAAGTTCCCAAATGATCCACTACTGTGCATGTTCGCGGCGATCGTTCGGGAATCATAAGCGATTGATCCCTCTTGACGAAATGCCGATTGAACAGGGAACCAACATGTTGGTCACATCCATCACACAGAAATCGACCCGTGAATGGGGGCTTAAGAAACAAAAAAATGACACACTGGGTTACAGTCAAAAGGACAAAAAAGACAACATTTTTGGGCATTCTTTATGTTAAGATGAGTAACACCTATTGTAAGAGTTGACACTGTATGGCTATGTTTCCAATACGTCTGGAACACTCCACTAAGTGTATACGCTTAGCGGGAGGTCCCGACGTAGAAGATAGACTTACCTGCTCGGCAGAAGATCTGTCTTCACTGCGCCAACCGCTCCGCCGATGTAAGGCTGAACATAGTTGAATACGTTCAGCCTCTGCACCGGCGGATGTGTAAACAGATCATCCGCTGGCAGGCAATGTCAATGAGCTACGTTGGGATCCCTGCTAAGCGTATACGAGGGGATGTGAGGGGTCCCGACATACAGGGAGTGTATTAGAATTATTAGGCAAGTGGTATTTTTGGAGGGGAATCATTTTTATATGGAACCAAAACCAACAAACCCATGTTCTTCAATGAACCCAAAAAAAATCATTAAATTATCAAAAGCTTGGAAATATTTTTGGAAGTAGGTTTTTAGTTTGTTTTAGGTTTTAAGCTATTTTAAGGGGGAATATCGTTTTGTGGCAGGTGACTATAACTGTGATAAAGTATTTTAGGCAACTTAAACCAAAAAAAAAAAAACCAAATTTATAACCATTTTGCAATTAGTACCAAGTGAAAAAAAAAAAAACCCAATATAAACGGTCTTTTCAACATTCACACACAATATTTACATTTTCTGGACATTCAAAAACCAAAAAACAAAAAAAAACAAAACTCAGTTGACCAATTATAGCACCTTTCTTTGGGCCAGGGACCCACTCAAAAAAAGCCTTGGCCTCCATTTTGTAATTCTGTCAGTGTTTTGATCTGGTCACCATCAAAAAAACAGTGCGGTGCAGCAGCAACAC
The DNA here is from genome assembly GCA_036250615.1 of Ptychadena robeensis. Taxonomy (NCBI): domain Eukaryota; kingdom Metazoa; phylum Chordata; class Amphibia; order Anura; family Ptychadenidae; genus Ptychadena; species Ptychadena robeensis. Next base: position 30,198,029 of record CM070032.1, read on the forward strand.
AACAGCTCCCAGGGGACCCACTTGTTTCAGAGAAGTGTTACTGTTTTTTCCCTCTTGTAAAAATCACCAACAATTTGATGAGGGGACCCCAGGTTCTTCAATGGGGTTCAGGATCAGGGGGAACAAGGGGGAGGACATGTCATTAGTTTTTCTTCTTTTATACCCTTTCTTGCCACGATGTGAAGTACTCTGGGGACGGGGCATTTGATGGGGAGCATTGTCCTGCATGAAAAAAAAAATTTTTCATGTTTTTCGTGAAGGAGCAGAACTTTTTCCTGTTTAACCACTGCTTTAAGGGAAGGTGTCTTCAAGGAAAAACCCCTGGCCAAGTGAGGGACCGGGGGTGAGGTGGACGCATCCTTCAACAACCCGAAAGGGCCCACAAGTCATTCTTTGATGTGATTTACCCCAGCCAAAAACAATATAACTTTTCCACCTTCCCACCTTTTGCTGGCGTCTGAAGGTCGGGACTGAGCTCTCGGGCCCTTTTAACCAATCCAAGCCATTGTGGCCCCCATCCATCTGGCCCCATCAAAGGACTCAAACTCTACTTGGTCATCCAGTCCATAAAACCTTGAGTTGTGAGATATTTCTTGGGCCCAGTTCTTGACGTTTTCAGCTTGTGTTGCTTGTTTCAGTGGTGGTCGTCTTTCAGCCTTTCTGTCTCGAGTTATTGGCAACACTTGTGGCTTTTGGGGCCACTCCAGTGATTGGTTGCAGCTCTTAAATATGGCAAAAAAAAACTGGTTTGGCAAGGTGGGGCAATTCTTGGGCAAGCGCACGCTTGACTGTTTCAGTTCATTGGGGCAAGTATTTTTGCGCCTTTGTTTGTTTCCACACGTTCTGGCGACCTGTTTTGATATTTTTTAAATTGGTTCAAACGCTTGATGTTCGGATGAATCAAAGCTCAGAAAGCTTTGGCAATTTTAAGGAGTGCTTTGCATCCCTCTGCAAGGGATATATCCACCTCTTATTTTTTGGGGAACTTTTTCTTAAGCCTGTCAAGTCCTTCTTTTTTTGACCCAAATTTTGCCAAAAGGAAAAAGGAAAAGTTTGCCTAATAATTATGGGGGCCACACCTAATTATTGGGTGGTTGATGGTTTCCATTTAGACACCAAAACCCCCCTCATCATTACAGAGGATGCAACATCAACCTCATAATGCTTAATAGGTAGTAGGCTTTCGCCTATACAGCTTGGAGTAAGACAACATGCATAAAGGGGATGATGTGGTCAAAATACTCCCTGTATAATGGAATCAACCCCTAAGGCTATTTCTACATTTGGCATTTACCGCATGCCCAAAAACATGGGAACACTTCTGCCTCAGTAAACGCTATTTATTTATCATAGCATTATTGCGGGTGGACATGGACAATAGAGAGCTATAGGAAAACACCAACAATTCATCAGAAACGTAAACGCGGGGCTATGGATGCCAATGCGATTACCCACATTGATATTGAAGTAACTCCACAAAGAAGCGCTGACATGCCTGTGTGTACACATCCATTGAATAGCATTAATGTGTTAGAGACCAGACCTTAGCTGCTACAGAGAGGGAGTCTGGTATTTTGTTAAGCCGTCAGGATCTGGCATTCATTCTGTTCTGCCAATGTCTACATGTACCTAAATGGTACTAACGTATAACCTGTTAATTAAAAACTGTGCATTAAACTCAACAACTAACTTACAAGTGAATAAAATAATATGAACGCAAACACTGCACTTGCAAAACACAGTTCAATACTGTTCATTATTAATAATCACAATAGGGGTCCATATTATGACAGATGTGTACATCGGCTTCTGATAAAGAAATGGCAATAATTAGTTTTATTAATTTATTGGAGGTTATATAATCAATTTTAGATGCTTAAACAATTAATATGCTTTTGCCATATACAAGTGCATATGAAATGCATATGTTATTAAAAAATCCCAAAACAATGGATAAATTCCTTCTATTTGTTGTTTATAAAACACAACTCATTAGAATGCAAGTATTAATTTAAAATATTTAAACTTTGCTACCAAATTAAAATTGTAGTAATTGAGATTTTGTTTTTCTTTCCAAATTATTTTATTTATTTTTGTTAAGCAATATTAAAAGTGTTCAAAAGTGAAACTCAATACCCAACTAGACTTTACAATGACTATGGGTCTGTTTGCTAATACTGCTATTAAAATCAATCATTCCCCCACTCCACCCAAACAAACTTGTATTGTACAAATATAGTCACACACTGCCGGTTCAAAACTTTACAAATAATTTACTGACTCGCCAGAAATGAGGACACTCTACCTATGACTCCTACTGGTGCGTTAATTGTCGAGCCTTTGTGACTGAGCCCCAGAAAATGATGAAACACACAAGCCATATGCGGTTACATATTTGTACTTTCAAAGTGGGATTTTCTGTTTACAGAAGGGCAGCCAAATAGGCATACAGCATTTTTTTCAAAATTCTGCCCACTTCAAATAACACCGCTGTGTTTTGTGGTCCAGTTTTACAGTGCATAAAGTTTAAAAGAGCCCTCAGGGCCTTGTGCAGGGGGGGGGGGGGCAAACTTTTTGACCTGTGGACAATAATAGACTCATTAATGTACAAAATTTACTCAATCACGCTTAAAACTGCTCATCTTTATACTTATAGTGAACAAGTGAATAGGAGCCAGAGCATTTTGTCACCAAGGTACAACAGGACAACAGGTATGATTAAACAACTTAACGGGCTGGATATGGCACATGGTCCATAGTTTGCCCATGTCTGATTTAGCGCCATTGTCTAAGTTATTTAGGAATGTTGCTCCTGTCCAAGTTACAGTGTCAGGATCCAATCCCAGGGATATTTCTGTGAAGGCTGCAGCTCTGTCTGCTGAGCCACCTGGAAATCTGGTATATTTTTCTCCAGTAATAAAAAAATTAAGTGGAGTTTAGTTCTTTTTTACTTAAAGTATGTTAAAGTATTTTTTGTCCCATTATTGGAGAGGTTTTGCATAATTTATATTACAAGTTCTAGTAACTCTCTAAACTAAACTAAAAAAGGGAATAAAATCTTATAAAATCTAAGGCACACTTGGAATGTTATAATGTATCCGATATTTTTCAGGAATAATTGGCCTCAGTCGCCAATGTTGATTGTCCAATCACGTTGAGATTCAAGTTGAGAGGTGCATGGTGCTATTCCAGTTAAACTATAGATGTCAAAGAGCTATTGGTTGTTTACCTAATCATACATGAACTAAACAAGTATGACCGGCTTAAGGGATCTCTCACACTGTGTGCATTACCATCCACTTTCAGCCATACTGGTGGTGTGCGATTTGCAAGTACTCATCGTAAACCAGTGTACCCTTCACATAAATGTGATGGAAATGTGTCCATTGCCAGTAAATGGTGGTTGCAGAGCTGTACTTACCAGCAACAGACATGTTTGCATTAAAGTGGCTGCAATGGGTCTAGTGTGCATCGCAATTTGAGGAGTGGATTGAGAACCCATATCTCTAAAATAACCTAGTAAATGATATAGGGCATAAATACAACTAAAGTAAATGGAACTGATTTTCTTATTTCATTTAATAATGGCATAACATATAGATTTTAAAAAATAGACAGGGGATAAAACTTTCCAGACAATGACAGTCTTAACATTCTAAATTTCTCATTAATTGTTCCATTACTTACATAAAAATGGAATAGTCTGTATGGACCCCTGTCTGTATGGACCTATGTATACATTTGACATCCACCTCCATCGTAAGAGTCCCAGCACTGGCTTCCTGTCAGGTGACAAGAAGAGGGTGATATACATGGGATCCCAAGAGTGGGTCCTGGATGGGTAATATCTCCACATATTATGGGTTATCGTCCCAGGTGTATTCTGGGTAAGTCCGGGGATAGATAGGAGCAACCATGGTTGCCATTGGTTTATGTTTATTACAGGGTCCCAGACTCTGAAATGTAAGGGAGGGAACTGGGTGGGCCTTCCTATTGCAGTATTATTTGATGTGCTGCAAGATTTGTTTTTGTTTCCAGTTGTTTGATGATGTAAGTTTTGTTTATTGAAAATCGCTGTACTGGTGATCCATATATATATAAATATATGTGTGTGTGTCATGTACATCCGTTACTTGTTAGTAAAAGGCTCCTAATCCTGTATTCAGGAAAATGTATTCTGTAGCTCCAGCTTGACACTTGAATCTGTTCTGCAAAATTGATACTTGACAAACGATTCTTGCAAATCCTCCCAATCTGTACAAACCAAAAAATAAATGCATGTTGTACCTTTGTAGATAAACATAATAGAACCACGCTCGGATCATTCCATCACATTACATGGTAACACATAGTAACACATGACTTAAACCATGGATAATGCAGCAGATCTTTCAATAAAAGCAAGTCCGTCCCACTGTGTAAATCAGCATTACACCTGCATTGTTACATGGAAACCAGGCACACGGCTCCGAAGTATGTTGTATGCTTTTGTTTTATGACAATAATGCATATGGGCTTCATTAGATCACCCTTATTAAGTGCGGCAATCACCTCCTCTAATTACCTTGGTCCTTTCTTATTTAGAAAAGGATGCCTGGTATTAAAATTGAGAAGAAGCTATTAATCAAACCTTTACACCTTCCTTATCGCAGGCGTGATGCCGAGGATTATCATAAATCTACTCTGATACTAACACAAGAATAATGAGTTCAGTAATGATAGCAATGGTGATCATAATGATTTTAACCAACAAAGAATGGCTGATTTATTGCTAATAATGGGATACAGGAACCCCTTCATTAAAACCTATAGGTACTCTTCATTATAGAGAAGAGGATAAGACAGAATAAAGCCTAGACATTTATTAGCTCATACCGCTTCCGATAAATACTTATTTAGATTTTCCCCAAAGGCCGTGACCCTTGAAAATCAGTTTCCTTTAATGAAAGGTCTATGATTTGGCATCACGAAAATTACAATAAATCAGATAAAATAAACAGAGCCTCTCCATAGCTCAGAAACAACTGACGTGAATAGTAATAAGGTGCAACTACCAACATGTTCACTTTTTGTTAGGTAAAACACATACACACACATGGGCTCCAACAAGACAGATGTCAGTAAGAACCCTATTTGCAGCCAGTAAATCCAAATTTTGTTGTAATTTGTTGCTGACAATTAGTTAAACACTTTCTAATAAACTAAAACAGAGGGCTTTAACTGTTCTAATAACTAACTTGTTAATTGACTTCCTGATTCATTAGGTAGCAAAATAATTTGTGGCTCAGACAGTGAATACAGTCGGGGCCAGGAAACTAAGCAATCACGTAGGTGAATATTTTATTTCATTTATTAATTTGGAGGACATTTCCTTTGGGAATTCAATTTTATAAGCTCATTATCAGATGGAATAAAGAAATAGTGGCTATAGTCATATGGGTGTATGCATTCCTAGGTATCTGAATCCCAGGTTACATTTACATATATAGAGAGAGAGAGCGCAAGAGAGTTTTTGTTTTATTCAACTGATTTCATTCATTTAAAAAATAAAAGCGACAAACTGAACCATCTTTATTTACTTACACCCTTTGTATATAAATTGGACAATGAAATGAACAAAGGGTAGATAGTAATTCAGAAATCAAGATACATATGTCCAAATCCGTGCTGACAGTATAGGCTGTAATAAGCACCCCATTGTTTGGCTAGACTGATGCATTTAATGCGGATTCACACATGCAGGTTAATATATTTTGTAAGACCAGTTGGGGAAAAATTCACTTTATGGACACGCAGAAAGGTTTATTTGAAGTGAGTGACAACAGGATAGCTGCCATGTGAATGGAGTGTCATTCAATTAGCATATAAAGCAGGCCATGTTCTCCTCTTCTTTTTCCAGGAACACCGAACGCTGCTCAGTACTGTCCTGTAGAAAGCCTTTCGCCTTATGGCAGATCATTCTCTAAGTGAATAGAGATGAAGGCAGGGATATTAAGAGACTCTATAAAACATCCCGGACACAATTGTGTGATTGATGGAGGACAAAGTAGGAACAGCAGGACACAGGATCCTGGGAGAAGCAACCCTGTCAATTGAAGAAAGCCATCTCGGCAAGCAGCCTCTCCTGGAGGAGTTTGCAGTCTATTTGTATGAGTAATCAGCTGGGCCCCCACTCTGTCAGCACTGTTTACTCACTGATTTTCTCTACAAGACAGCCATTGACATTGGATGGATGGGGCTAATCTGGTGCAGAACTGGTGGCTTTGCAAAGGCTACAGGTCACGGATGGAGGCTGCAGGTGCCTGGATAGACCGGCTAATCTTCAGGCTCCAATCCATCATCCCCTATTGACAGTGAACAGGCAGGGGCAGGGCACACACAGGGCCAACCAGGCAGATCCACGGGCTAAAATATAACATAACCCTTTGTAAAAAAAAAATATATATATATATATATATATATATAAGCAACTCATGAAATTCAAAAAAAAGCAACTCAATAAATTCAATAAAAAGCAACTCAATAAATTCAAAAAGAAGCAATTCAATAAATTCAATAATAAGCAACTCAAAAAGCTAGACATCATAGATATACTAAACTAAATAAAATAAAATAAACACAAAATATCCAACAGCAAAAAAACTACTAAATAATAAAAGAAACAATATACAAATGATCAAGAGGGCATAGAAAATCTACAAAATAAAATCCCGCCAACCACCATACAAATTCAATATATCAGTAATGGTTTGTATGTTTATATAAAGACAGGCTGAGGATATAGCATTTTTATAAGCATTTATTAACTTAAACACATTTTTTAAGATGGCTAACCCATTAGATGTTCAGATTTTTGTATGAAAATAAGGATACATATACATATATACCATATGCATTCTCATTTATTTTTTTAATGCAACATTAAGTAATAATTGAAGGAGCGCTATTGCTAAGATACAGAAAGGTTTTATAGACACATTTTATCTTCTTATATATATATATAATATATAGTGTATGTACTCAGAGCAATGGGTTTAGGCGCATTGTTTAAATAAAGGGCACATGTAGTTAGCCATGCCTTCAGCCATTGCATAGGATTTGTTTTTGAATGTCTAAACCGCTTCAGCAATATAGTGATATGGAGGCATGGCCTTTGCTTATTCAAACTGACACGCTGCCTTCTTTGGCAATCCGGCAGGGGTGTGTAGTCTAGTTGCTGCAATCGAGGTAAATACGTCTTTAAAGGGACTGTGCAGTGAAAGAAGATGTAAACTCAGAAGTGATGTGATCTCCTGCTGCTGTTGCTGCCGCTGTTGCTCTGGGGCTGCGAGGAATTGAATAAAATGACAGCCTCAGAATTGGAAATGTCTTTCACCTAAACTGTCATATTTCCAACTTTATACTCTGGTGCGAGTGAGTGAAGGGAATTGAGAAATAGAGAGACGCAGCAGACTGGCTGCAAGGGGCTGCTACAGTACAAGGGGGTGCCATGATCAGTGCCTGCTGCTGCTGATGCCCAGCTAGCTCTTTGTACCGGTCTCCCCCATCTCCTTCCTTCACAAGCCACTAATTGCTCTACTCCCTTCTTCCACACATCTCCACTAATTTTCCATTTCTTATTCTGTGGGTGGCTGGAAGGCGTCTGAAGGAATACAGCACATTCTCTTAGCTACCGCATGAATATAGTAAGCCATGTCCATCAAGTCATCTGTAAGGGTCGTTTGGTAAATTAACAGCTGTGCTGTATAATCAGGCATTCGCCACCGAGGCCAATGTGCAGCCCCGCTTAACCAGGTGAGCTTTCAGCATCTAATGGGCTGGGAGATATGACACAGATACTAAATTATCAATTAAACTCCGCAGATAGCATTCCATTCTGATTCTAGGTCACAGACAGGTTATTAAGAAAATTGTACTTTGCAGAACATTTAATAGTTTCCTTTTTTTTTTTTTTTTTAACAATAAACTCATTTAATCAGAGCTTATCTGAAATGTTGCGATTTATTACACAATGTCAGTTTTCCTTTGGACATTGGCTGCTATTTGACTCTGTATTGTATTTGTAAATGTAATAATGTTTATTAAATAACGCCTGGCCAGGTATTCATTAGAATCGTACTTAACTGCGAGTTGCCTCAGAATTTTCCAAACTGCCTTGTTAAAGACCAAATGCAAAAAATTTAAACGATTTGTGAAACCGACCGACTGCTTCTGTTTAAATATGTCGTTCCATGTTTATTCATCAACCTGCGTTCGTATAGAATGGAAACAGATTACATACAGCTTTAAAGAACATGCCTTGGAAACACATGACTGCAAGCTTAATATTGACTTTATATAGATTCAGCTGATTTTTTCGGTAAAGAAATGGACTCACCCAGTTGCGGAGACAAGATGTAGGCATACAGGGGTCTCCGGCCCCCGTCTATGGTTTTATTTCTGAAGCACAAGGCAGCGGGAATGGTATTGTAACCATTTAGAGAGAGCGATAGCAGCGTTTAGCTCCATGCAGCTCCATGTGGAAGAAGAAACCCGGCTGAGCATAAAATCACCACGGCGTTCTTTTACTATTGCTGTCTCATAAAGTATTTTCCTTTGGTGACTCTATTGTGCGCCTTATATATAGCTGTCTAGTCCCAGCGTTTGTAGGAAACAGATTAATAGCCGATTTCGCCTTTCTCGTACTGCGAAATATTTGATCAAAGAAATTGGTGGGACACATTTATAAAATACTGGACTTAAGACAAATGGAAATGTTGTTCATGGCAACCAATCAGATCTCAGCTGTCAATTCTGTAGCGCAGTTTAGAAAGTGATAAATGCATTTGATTTGCTGCTATAACAGCAGACGTTTTTTTTTATCTATGCCCTACCGTAGGTTACGGATGTTAAGAAATAATAATTATAATTTTTTTAGAGATTCATTATTTTACATATAAAGCTTTATTGTTTCAGCCAAAAAGTATTTTGATTTGTATCATGGAAAGATATTTAATGGCTTCATATTATTTAGGGAGTACAATGTCACTTTACCACCCTACCATGGATAGAGTGCAGGAAGTTGGATTAGATTAAAGCAAAAAAGAAAACAATTTGCCATAGTTATTAGTGAGATAATATTTGCCCCTCGTGTCCTGTCAGATGGCATTCAGCCCAGTAGAAGAGCTATGTTTATATCTCAGATACGTAGACCTCAGGATGCTAGGCCCAATGACGTCATTAAATCTTAGGCAGACACAATATTAATGGCTGTCCATTTATCATCTATTCTACTCATTGTAAAAGTGAGTATATCATGATTAGCCAAAGAAAGGGAGGTATGGCAACTAATCAGATTTACTTATGTTGGAGAATTGACAGTTGGAATGTGATTGGTTGCTATTGGCAAACCTCTATTCCTTCTGTTCTGCACTTCTGGAGGCATTCATTAATATAGTCCAAAGTTTAATACCGCTAAGGAACCAATAGAAACAAATCAGAATTTATCTTATACAGCTTCACGTGTATAGAAGAAAATTTTCTGATTGGCTGTTAGTGTTATAAATATAACTATGATAGTGTCAATTAAGCCGGCCACACATGCTTGGAATTTCTGGCGATCTCCTGGCAGATCGACCATGCATGATGACATCATCACGCGTGGCAGCTCCTGCCGAGAATCGGCTAGGCACCCTTTGTGTCCCCATCAAGAGTAATGGCATTGATTTCCCGGCTGATATATGGCCGAATTTAGCTTTTAAGCATTACATTTGCGGCAGATCAATCACCATGAGCGCACACGTAGGTCCATCGGCGGCAAAATTGGTCGCAAATCTAAACGTGTATGGCCAAAATAAATAAAAGCATCACATCAGATCCCTTTTTTTCAGTGTCAGTACAAGGATAAAAGTTTTAGATCTATGGCTATTATGGACAACAGATATGTGGAAATACATTTGCATTACCAATCTCAACTTTCATTACTTTGCATAGAAATAATGGTCTAGGGATGATGGTCAACTAGAATTTTCAAGGTGCCACACCCTAATGTAATTAAAGGGAGGCAAATAATGAGAGCTAGGATAGTGCATCTAATGAGGGCTTTTAAGGCACATAAATATTGTCCTTCACATATGAAGGAGACTGTCCCAATTTAATTAATACATGATTTATTAAGTTAAAGGTTAAATCATTACAAAAAAAGTTATTTGCAAACAACTTCACAGTTCATAACACTTCAGTGATATCCACCACTCGTTTCACCCCCTTAGGGGAGTTCCTCAGGTACGTTAAAAGTGCCTGTGTAGACATTATAAAGCAAAAGACATACATGTAACATGCATACACTAGAAAGTAAAAGGCATACATGGACCACACATACACTGTAAAGCAAAAAACATACAAACATGTATGTCTTTTGCTTTATAGTGTATGCCCTGAGGAAGCCCCCTAGGGCGGTGAAACGTGTTGTAGTGGTGGACGTGTTATGAACTGTACACTTGTTTGCACTTTCTCTTACCCATGTCAGGTGCTTTTGGTTATTGTTTGTTTACTAATGATTTTTGTGTGATGATTTACACTTTTAATAATGTATAAATAAAATTATGATTTTTTTCCATAGGGGAACAATCTCCTCCATATGTAAAGCACAATATATATGTGCCTTACAAGCCCTCATTAGATATATCCACTTTGTTGGACTACATTAGTTCTCCTTTTTCTGACTCCCTTTCATTGCTTTGCATAGGTTGATCCATTGTTAGATGTTTTTTGATTGGTTGCCCCTGCCCAGCACTGTACTGTAATATAAGCCTATGAGTATCCTTTTTCCAATCTTTATTGGTTATGGGCTCCAACCAGAACAACACTTGATGTCCACATCTCTAAGAACTTCTACAGCCAGGAAGAAGTTAAGTGGACAAGGCTGCGTTCCTATTTTGCAGTCCTCCTTTGCAGTTTATGTAAAGATCAGTGGTTTCTTTTTGTGTGTATGTGTGTGCTGGAGGATCATATACCCAAGGGGCTCCTGGCTGGATTGTGCACGTTTCTCTTTGCATTAGTAAAGCCCAAAGTCATCCAGTTTGCGCTAATCACCACAATTAGTCCAGAATTATCACCGGACTCTGACAGACGTTCCTTGTAACTCTCTTTTATTTCCAACAGCCCTAATCAGCAGCTCTCATTACAAACGCTGATTAAACTGCAAATTATCCAGCAGTGGCCCTGTTCCCGTCTACCAGCAGCTCGTTCAATATCAATTAAGGCAGCAAGCAGCAAATCTGCAGCCTCTGAGAGCTTCCAACTGGCTGATAGTGGCACTTATTAGTTTGGAAAACTAGGAAAATACTAATAATCAACAACCAAGGGAAAGAAAACCTCACCATAGACATGACTGGGAAAATACACATTCCAACTCTTGCAATGTTCAATTATAAGCAGTCCCAGTGGTTGTGGTCCTGACTGGTGACAGCCCAGTTACAGCAGGGGTCAGGGAGCAGGTAAGAACTAAAACTGTATTAGATAAGCTAATATCTGCGGCTTATTGAAGTCAGTTTGCTTTATAATGAATTGCATTAAGCCATATAAAAAAATGTGAAATCTAACATCATCAGGTCGTTCCGGCTTCATTTCTAATTGACGCCTTTTCTTTTTATGACCTCCTTTTCCTCTAAGTGAAACGAGCACTAATGACAGTTGATTTTATTTATTTATTTCCTCAAATTGCATTTAGATACGCACATGCAGAAGCATTGTCTATTTATTATCCCTGATGAAAAAAGAGTGGGACAGGGAGGAAGGGGCACAATGTTCTGTGAATTATTTCACACTAATAACAGAATGCCCAGGTAGACCAGACTGGGCCCCAAGGAAGTCAACGTGGCTGGTGTCACCTATATGGCAAATGTGGGGGGGGGGGGGTCTTGCCTGAACTAAATAGATTCTCATCACTGTGTCCATCAGATATTTGAAAATATCATTCTGTTTGGATTACAATTAATACATGTGTGAACCATGACATGATCTAACTACGCGGTAGAAAATTGCCATTGAATTTAAAGATGTTAGTGGGGCTGATTTAATAAAGTAGAAGGAAGAATATTCAGTTAGTAAAGCGATCGTTCACTTAACTTGCAAATAAAGTAAAACCGTGTTTGATTCAATTATCCAATCATGTGCAACCCAAAAATTTTTTTATTTCACTTAAACATGACTGAGAACAAGGCATTCACTCAAGTAAATTAACCTCATTTAATAAATAAGTTTAAGGCAGAAGTCCAGTCATAAAATTAAACAAAATGTAAAACAAACCATTTTTTATTAGGTACCGTGCACCTCATTGGGAAAAAGTGGACATTGGTTCCCCCAGCATATTCTGTAAAATACTCTATGAATGAACGTGAACAACAATGGCTCTCAAAAGTTCTCAAAAGCTCTCAAAATTTTTCTTGATGGGCCAAGATCTAAGGATGTGCGTAGAGTAATAATAAGATATGTCTTATGGTAAGAGCAGTGAAGTTATTGATAATATTGTTTTGCATTTAGCATTTACCTGAAGAATCCCCATAACCGGACGAAACGTGTCAGTCTAAGGCTGGGTTTCCACTGTGTCAAAATCCCTCCATTTGACTATGCTAAATGGAAGGATGTTGATGTAGACCATTGTGATCCATGATGCTGTCTCCACATGCGTTGGTCTGCTACTTTGTGCCCCATTGCGTTAAAATCAGTGTAGACCACTATGGTAATTTTGACGCATCCGTCAGTAACGCAAGGGGTTGCGCCAACGCACCCATAGACAATGCATTGAATCCGTTACAGACGGATGGGCATCCGTCAGTAACAGCCTGTTTTCCCCATAAAAAAGTTACATATGCCATGACGGAAGATTAACAGATGCCTAATGGATGTTTAAGGCGTTTCCCCAACGCATCACAGGTGCGTTGACGGAGGGACCTTGACGGACTGAAAAACGTAGTGTAAACCCAGCCTAATTTTTGGGATGCTGTTATTATATACATCAACATGACAACCAAATCTATCTAGAGCTGACAACCCATAATAATATTACTGTTACCTCCCCGCGGGGTCACCAGTTTTGGCGCAGGTTCCACAGGGTGCAGGGGGTCTAGCGTGTACAGGGGTTTCCCCCAGAGCCCCCCTAATGGGAGATAGGCAGGGTCCCTGCTGTACACGCAGGTCCTGCCACCCCCGTGTTACCCACCGGTTGAACCCCAAGGAGGATAAGGAGACGAGGGAAGCTCCCCTTGAAGGTGGCGTCACGAGATGTGAGGTATCAAACAGGGATGAGATGAAGAGAATGGCCGGACAAGCGTAGGTCAAGGCTGGCAGCAAACTTCGGAAACGATGTGACGAGCAGAGTCGAGGCAGGCGGCAATCGTGGGATAATCGGGAACAAGCCAAGTCGGGAGTAGAGAAGTCAGGATCGTCGGGGTCAAAGCAGGGTCTGGTACACGGATAATCAAGATCTAAGCACAAGTCACACATCAGAAGCTGAAACAGACAGCACTGGACACAGGGAAGGCCTTCCCTTATATAGCCAGTGCTGTCTGGGACCACACCCATGGGAGGGGTGGCCTCCCACCTGAATTGGCTCCAAGTCTGTTTTAAAGCTCAGGTGAGACCGAGCTTGCGCCCCTAGGAGTTCCACTCAGACTGGAAGCAGGACACAGAGAGCTACCAGCACCCGAGGCTTGCTGAGGATCTGACCGAGGTAGGGAGCGAGTATGGGAAGGGGGGTAACAATTACGAGTGAGAGCATATAAAAGATGAAATTTCCATACATCTCAATTTTCTTTCCTGAATTGAGACTAGGGGACTTTTAAGGCGCAATATATAATATAATAAAAAATTTTACATTAAGTTTCAATTTTTTTGGCACCGATTACACATAAAAATACATCAATCCATAGATTACATTTACAAATATAATAAATAATTTTTTTATAAAATTTGATTAATCTATGAATAAGTGGTCTAGGTTTTTAGTCCCCACGCATTTCGCGTGATGGCCTCCTTAGGGGACCCTTTAACCGGACCTATGTCATTGATTAGATGGACATATTGGATCCAAAGTGGATCTTACAGCGTGAGGACATCCAGAGGAGCGGGGAACCCACAAGGTCTCCAATAATAATAAATGAAGTACACAAAAAGAAACCATGGGAAAATCTCTATAGAGTCTGTGTCTGCATCCCAATCATAAAACAATAAATGGACAACGGTTGGGAAAAACAAAACAAGGGACTTAAATGGTAATTTACTAATTACAATACGCTAAGTAGGTAAAAAAAACAATATATTTATTAAGATCGAAGAAAACAGGGGGAATAAACACTTAATACATATTTTATTACATAATCACGTGTATTTTAAATTTTCCCAAAATAATCCCTATAACCACCTGAAACGCGTCAGACTAATTTTTGTGATCGTATTTATTACTTCAAAAACTACAGTTTTGAACTTTCATTTTAATATAAGGAACTGCATCTGGGAAAATGCTGGTTTAGCTAGAGGAGTAACCGCGTGATCACACATGTAAATGACCCTACACATTGCATGGTCATATTTCTGATTTTAATGATTTTAATGTCATCCATTTTGCATATAATATGTATTTTCAATATATTGTTTATGTAAATATGGGTCTTTCTTATGCTTCAATAAAGAACTTTTGTATACACAAAGAATAAGTTGCATAGGATTAATCAAATTTGCCCATTTAGATTTTTTATGTGGGGTTGTGGGGAGACATAGTGGAGATCCCATCCTCTAGTCTCTGCTCTATCTGGCACAACCACAGGACAGGCAGAGAGGAGACTGGAAAAAAAAAGGCTAGAAGCTCCTACAACCATCTTTGAAGATGGTGAATATGGAAAAGAAGGATGGTGGCACTGGGAACCAGGAAGACATAAAGGTAAGTATGTTGTTTTTAGGTTTGGGCATAGGTCAAGACAGCTGATCAGGTCAGTAATGCATTTTTTATTCTTTATCATTTTTTTGTATACTCAAATAATTAGTTGCATAAGATTGGTTAAATGTGTGGCCTAAAGGCCCATTTAGATTACACTATGCATGTATAGAAATTGAAAATGTACTATATAACCATACTAAGCACCCCATAGTTTTAAAAAGAGAACAAAAAATAATTCACAGCCATTCACATATGTAGTCAATATACAAAATTTTTCAGCAAAGTGTGCAGGGCTACAATATTCATTCTGCAATCTGTCAGCCAAGCCAAAACACCAGTGTCAGGAATGAAGTCTTAGTTTCATTAGAGTGGGCTGAATCATTATCATGTGTCCATAAACTTGCAGCAACCATTGTCTGAACCCAGAGACACATTTCACAATCTGGCACAAACAACTTACCCATGAGCACCCATTTACATATGGAAGCAGAGATTATTGCAGTACAGAATGTTAATGTAAATACACAACCCATGCTTTCTAAACAGCTTCAATTCACCCAGCTAATACACAGCTATTTACATGTGGGAGGGGTCACATTATATGTTAAAGCGGACCTACCACGTTGTAGATCACTTTGCACTATCGGCATCAGACTGCCAATAGATAGGGCAATCACTGTCCAAAAAGAAAAATAAATAAATCTTAAAGCAGTTTTTCCGAGGTAGCCCCTCCCATGCTGTGACATTGTGCCCGGGCACTTGTCATAGCTGAAAGGGCTGCCGGGAAAACATCAGCTGTGTGTGC
>CM070032.1:30223679-30237683 GCA_036250615.1 Ptychadena robeensis
CCCTCCACCTCCATTTCTTGATTACAATACTTGAATGTGAACCTTTTCTTGTCTACACCCAGCTTTCTGTAAATGCTGCTCATCCAGAGAGGCGTCCTTTTATCATAATAATTTCTTAATGTCACTAGTAATGAATGTTTGTTTATGACACTCCACGTAATGAGCTCTCGCTGTGCACTCATTTAGCAAACAGCAACAGGGACTGACAAGGAAGAATGAACTTTGACCAGAAATGCGTACTTCAAATCTAACTTGGTCCACAACAGGTCCTAGTAAGCCAATATAAGTGAGTATATCCAATGGTGAGGATTAAAAAGGTGTTGGTAAATAGCAAAACTAATCATAGAAATCATATCATAGAAATCATTAGTTACAGTGTCGCAATGCTTCAGTGAATAGCGAAATAAAATTTAATAATTTTCAATCAATAACATTCCACAGCTATTCAACATCATTCTATTAACTGTAACCACATGAAAAGCTCAATGCTTGCTAATTGTGTCTAGACATCGCTACTAAGAGCATACTAATCATTAACAAGACCCATCCAACATTCGCCTTCCATTGTTGCTGTGAAAACATTTGAAGAAATTGGCCTCGAGATCCCACAAACCATTTACCATCTATACCAGAAGTGGGAAAACTAAGGCCCGGGGGCCAAAACTGGCCCTTAAAGGTGGGTTTACACGTCAAGATTTTTTCGGCCGACAGATGGACGACTAACGATTTTTTGGTTTATTGTACAAAAATCTGAAACGTCCATTTGGCCCGATGGATTTTTTTTTTCCGATATCTGACAAATAATCGTCCATAAGGTGATCGGACATGTTGGTAAACTTTCATCTGTCGTTTATTTTTCGTGTAAAAAACGGACACTCCTTATTTCACTCGATATTTTTTGACTCGATTTTAACCAGTAGCATATTGCAAGCGCAATGCACGGTAGTTCCGGGTACTGATTTAAAAAATCTGTAATATTCTCAATTACGAAGATATAGCGCTAGATTCAATATCTTTGCAAATTCTTAAAGTGCAGATATTGGCAATAGAAATTTGAATATTCTCGACACACTAGTCATTGATAAAGAGTTATCCATTTCTGTGCATTTCCTGCAGCTTTAACCTGTAAACAAAGATTCTTAAGGTAGGCATTAGTGATGGCCGAACATCAGTTGCGGCTGTTCACGAACAGGCGAATCACCCAGAGGGGATCAATGGTTAAAAATTTTTTTAAATGCTGTGCCTGTCTTCATGTCTAAATGGCCAGAAATCACATCTAGATTACACCGATTTTGCCAAAAGTTACGAGACAGTACCTTATGCCAGAAACCGGCATCAACATTTAGTCAGATCTCCTGCAATGCATAATAACAGTATAACCCCCAACCCCAGAGAAGGACTTGTTGCTCAGTAATTGACTGTGAACTAACATTGTAAAAAAAACAGCAACACCTTAGCTATCACTGGATGGAGTTAATAATAGCAAAGTAGGTCTAAGCCATCCCTCATCACAGCAGGCAGCTCGCATCCTATCTCATCTAGTACTGGAGAACACAGGATAACAATGTAAAAATGGACCGGAGGACTGATTAGACTAAGGGGGGGGATAGGTGTCCTCAACCCGGTGTGTTGATTGGACTGTACAGCCCAATCCTGAACTATAGGGACCTGTGGGGTCCACACTTTGTCTCCCATGGTAAGATTATAGGGGGCGGGTTAGAACACCCATACATGTTCGCCGGCATTTCCGACACTGCGACCCATTGGCTATGTTCTCTGCCAAACGGTCCGCACTGGGCGAACCTCGGCCATTCCACTAGTAGGCATGACATGTAGAGATTCCCACCTACGATAGATGAGGGAACAGACCTGCAAGCGCGATGATGTCAGTCCGGCATGCTGCACAACCCCGACACAGGGGCCGGCTCTTCAAAGAGAGTTGGTGGTGCGCGTCCCCGGGATGGGCCAAAGTAAGCTAAGGGTAGAGGGGTTGGGGCCAGGAAGGAAATCACCGTGCGATCTGGCCAGGTCCGACGCAAAAATCAGGCACAAAATCTGCATGAGAGATGTTTTTTTAAAAAAATTGAACTATTTCAAAGTTAATTGCAAAGCCACCCTGAAGGTGGTAGTATCACCAAGAGCGGGTGGCTGAGAGAAGTAAGAGCAAGGGATTGGGGAGTTATAGACTAACAAAAAAAAAGAAAATATGTCTCAAAACACAAAATGAGTTTTGGCACAAAATGTACAGTTCAAGATCAGAGTCAAAATTAAAAACACAGACACGGCCAGTTCATGCCCCCCCCAATTTCGGTTTAAACTTAGTTTGATGCAAAAAAACTACATGTGACTAGAGCTAAAACTTTTTTGTTTGGCTTTACATCCCAGCACAATTTTAGTGATTGATAACATTTCAGAGGGCTTTGCAATCAGCTCACAAGATTTAGCAAGTCGAAAAAATCGACCATCTCTAAATCCTGCCCATGTATGGGCTACCTCTTCAAAGATTCTTGGGTAACAAGGAACCAACTTGCTTATTGAAAAAGAAAATGTAAAACATCAACTTTCATTGTGACATATTTGCCTGACAGAAAAAAAGAAAACCAATGTAAATCTTGATGATTATAAATGAAAAAGAACTACATTTACCACCCTTGGGGTAATTTTACATTACCAATATTAGTCACAAACCACCCTCTGGATTGCTTACCTGCTCCACCTGTGCCTGCACTATCCTTCAGTGTCGGCATCCTGCAGACATGTAATTGGTTCCACTTCCCGGATGTCAATGCCTATCTAGTATCACATGGGCATCCCGGGCCCTCATATCCCCAGCATCATCAATGAATCAAGGAATGTGCAGGGCGGGCAGGAAATACAAACCGAATACATGGTAATCATCTAGATGAGTGCTGTAGAACAAAAACAAATTAATTGGCCACCAGGGGGGTTAATTTTATTTCATTTCATTTAGAGCACCCCTAATAGAGAATATTTCTTTATTTTTGTAAGTATACATAAATTTTTGCCCGTTTTCCTTTCATTTGTAAAGGAATAAGTATAAACTAACACTTAGTATTAGTATATGCTAATAAATAGTATATACTAATAAGATAATACTTGAGAGAGGAGCAGGAGGTTTATGAGGTGGCCTCCCATTAAATACTTTTTGGTAGTGAAAGGCCTGTATAAGATTACAAGCATATATCAAGTCATTATAGTCATATACTGGATTGTGCTTGGGCTCTCTACTTCCCTTTCACGAAACCGCACAGCGGCCACAAATGTGAGTGAGTTTTTGTGATATGTAATAAGACCTCCACCAGGTATATATCCCCTGTTGGTTGAAATTTGCTCGGTATGACTATGTAAGATTTGTTTATGTGAACACTTCATGGACTATTTATAAATTAACCTCTTTACCTTGAAGTACCCAGGGTGGGTTTCTTACTTGGTAGTATGAGGCCACACTTCTTTTAGGGGTTCTGTAATGATGTATGGATATTTTTCTTTCATAGGAATTGGCATTCACTTTTTCTTACTTCCATTATGACTTAGGACTACAGAACTACTCCTAGTGAAGCCCCTTCTAGGGGAGAAATGAGTAGATTCCCTTGATAGTATATTCCTGAAGCACTTCAGATTATGTAAATGCGTCAATTGGAATCAAATTTTTTTACATATTTATTTATGGATCTTAATAATATCTTATTTTTATGTGAACTGTTTTATTGATGTAAGATAAGTGGGCAAGTGTTCGCAAAAATGTCCAGACACAGCACTGTACTCAAAAACGGCCTCATCCCATAGAACATTCATATATTGCAAAAGAAGACATTAAAGTTGAGCTAAGTTTTAGGGGTCCAGTGGCTAGCCCCTGGGACTTTACATAGGCTTAAGCAGGGTACAGACGTGGAGATATGGGTCAAATTGATGGCCGTTTCGAGCGCCGTGCGCGCTCATGGCCATCTATCTGACCCATATAATCTGCACCCACCACTGTTTTCGAGTGGGACAAATCAATCCCGCTCGAAAACAGCCTTATTGGACATGACCATAAATACGGCCGCTGTCCGATGCTTTGCCTAGAGACCGCTGGAACTGAACTGTCTCTCCCCGGCTCCTCCGATATCTGACAGCAGCGTTGAATATGGAGCTGTCTGTACCCTGCTTAAGAGTCACCAACAGATTGGTTAAGTTACAAAAAAGTGGTGTGTTCCTATCACAACATTTGTTAATATTTTTATGAGATATTCTGACATGTTTTAAAATGTGTTTACTCATATACATCTTTTAACCTTTTATAGGTCATTTGACCCAGGGGTACCGTCAACATTGGAACATCTATTGGCTTGCCCCCCGATGATGCTCTAATAGAGGCGAAACGCATCAGGGGATTTGACTGCAACAGGTGCTAATATGTAGGCGCCTCCCTATTTGTTCTACCATTTGGTACCAGGGTCTAGAGTGACCACAATATAGCCATTGCATACATGGTTGCTCATGCTTTTGAATATGTATGTTTTGATTGTATGTGGGGTTTTAACATTAACATGTTTGTCATAATAAATCTATTCACTGGTAAGTAAGTGGAAATGGTAGTAGGAAGTGGAGATCACACTTATGCTGGAAAATCTTTTAAAGTGTCAGTAAAACCAAAATGTATTTTGTCATCATATGTTTACAAATAGCACTGCCTTTGTGTATGTATTATGTATTATAGAGTTCCTTATATGTAAAATTAAATACCTGGTGTTTCTGCCAGTAGCTCGGCCTTGCTCATTGGCACCACAGTGGCAACATTCTTCAGGGTAATGCTCCCTCAGGGTTGCCACCAATCTGAACATTATCCAGTTTTCCAAACTGCCATTTGTAATATGTTGGCACACGTTTTTTGTTATTAAAGATGTCACAATCAGTTTCACACAATATATGAAAAGAATAGAGGAGATATCATAGAGAAGATTTCATATCACAAAATAATAATAAAAGTAAAAAATCCAACTAAGAATTTAGAGCCACTCCCAGTTTTTCTTTCTTTCATTTTGCTTCCCTTACTCAACATGCATAAAGGACAGAAAATGGTTCTTGGCCAACTTTTTGTACATGTATCCATAGCAGCTAGCAAAAAGAAAGCAGAAAGTAAAGGAAGTTTTACCACTAACAACTTTGGTTCTCTGTAGAATGTTGTGCTGATGGGATATATGAAGAAAACATACCAAAGATCCATAATGTTATGGGTAAAAACCTCCGTAATCCTACAACGGTTTATCATAGCATAAGGGGTGTTAGAACTTCTTATTATTATAAAATTTTATTAAGCTAATTTTCCACTATTTCTTTTTTCTTATTGGGGCAGCATTATCCCACAGGAACAGCTCAAATATCCCTTCTGAATCTAACTCCTCTCCACATCTCATCTAGACTGAGAAGATGAACTTGTACTCAGATGAAGAGTGCTTTGACTTGTTGATGAGGAGGATGTTTGAGTAGTAACATAGTTCAAAGTCAAAGGGTCAGATTCATCACACTGTTGTGACTACAAAGGCAGACAAGCTGATTGACAATGTCAGGCAATGCCAAGGATGAATCAACCTGTTACGCCGAGACGAGTTTGGGAAAAGTGGCTCTTTCTTGTTTCAGCTAATATATTTCCAGCTGCGGGGATTTCTATCCCCAATAAAGGTCACTGAACTAAAGTTCACTGCAAAACCCGAAAGGAAGATCTTGTGTTCATCTCACTTGGATGTTTCTTTTGATAAATGTACTTAAAACATTACATATTTAATACATTTGAAAAACAAATCATTAAGGCCTTGACTCCAGATGGCGCCCTGGCATATCAGAAGCGTAATTTGCCCTGGTTTAGGACCATTAATTGCAAAAATTTTTAACTTCCTGAGTGTTTGGCCTGAGTGTAGCTCATAACTGCCCTAGCATTAGCGACGGCACCATCTCGTCCAGCGCTGCTACTCTCACTATTGCACTGGACAAGATGGTGCCGTCCAGTGAAGATCGGGGGACCGACAGCGCATACTTACTATTTTGCGGTGTCCCCGATGCGACATGGCTGCTGGAGCTCATTCGCCCCCTCCCCCCCCCCCCTCTGAGTGTCATGATGTCTTCACATCGGGGGGGGGGTGGCGGGAAATTTGAAAGTCAATAGCACAAAATCAGTTTTCTATGTAGAAAACTGCTTTCAATATGCTTCTATGTACTAAATATCACCAAAATCAAGTCTCTGGTGCCCCAGATGTGCCCATTTGCAGTAACCGTCTCTTCCCTGGTGTGATTTTACCACATCCATCACACCAGTTTAGAGAGGGTTAACTGCAAATGGGCACATCTTGGAATCTGGAAATGTATCATACAAAAGAAGTATATTAGAGGTTTTATCATTTAAATTACACCTTGGATTGAATTTATCTTTTTGCCCTGAACTTTGTGTTTTCTCATTAATTTTATTATAAAATACCTGCTGAAAACCAATTGGCACATCCCTGGACAACCTCATTGATTTACAAAGTATGTATCCCGCATATACTAGGAATAACTATTCCTAACCCTTATAGCACCTTGTACTGCTGATGTAGCACATGGACAAAACATTATATTATTTCTAATCTATTAAATATACAGATATCATTTAATAATATTTGACTGAAATACAAAGTGAATATTGATTGCCTATTCTTTCCAAGATTGAACAATGGTGAGTACCCCAGCCAATGGCCAGCAGAGTGCCCTCAAGTCGGCCATTGGGTGCATCTACAATCAACATCTATAAGACAATATCTCCCTATGATGTAACCAGTGCTTGTCTATGTCACTGGAGGTCTCTGAAAAAGGTCCAAAGAGTCACAGCTAAGGCCACATTTGAGCATCCAGCATTGGGACCAGATAGGCGCCCTCAATTTTTTCCATAGTTAATAAAGAGGCATCGGCTGAAATGTAGGTTGTAGTTCTAATGCCACATGTACTTTCTGTTTCATTTCATGTGCAAATAAAAAACTGCATGCTAATTAAAATATCTCATATATGATATACCCATTGCAAGAATATGAACCTTGAATGGAAAGTGAACCTTATAATACATTGCAACAATTAAGACAACTTTGGAACATAACTGTTTAAAAAGAGACATGGGTCCAATCGTCTTGTCTCACACATGATTTCTTAGTGGTAATTTACATTTTTTGCAGGTAATGATAACATACTAAAGTGCTATTTAACTATCTTCATTTTACAATAGCCCTTAATAGTAATTTGAAAGCTCAAGAGCCAAGTTTTTAATGATGGTAAGAGCAAGGCAAATGTCATGGGCATAGTCAAAAAATTAGAATCAGAATTGTTTAATAAGCTCATGCTGTGATCTCAGAAGCTGAAATCACCTACAAAAGTGCAGAAGTCAATTAAAGCAGCTGCTCATTTATACTCATTTTGTGACTGTTTCTGTAACAGATACATGGCTTTTAAAAGAGTAATAAGGTCAATGAAACCAGAATTTCAGCTCAAGTAATGAGGTTCTATATTCAAACTTGCTGGCTGGCAATGTTCAACCAATTGGAAAGTTGGTAGCATGGTAAAATGCTGTCCATAAGGTAGGTTTAGAGGGAAGTGGATGATTGGCTGCTAGGAAATAAGATAACCACTAAGGAATCCCCCAGCAAATGTAAACATATACATAAATACAGAAGTGATGAAAGTATAATAAGAGTTAAACTCCACAGAGGTTAACCACCATCTATATCAATGATGGCGAACCTATGGCACGTGTGCTAGAGGTGGCACTCGGAGCCCTCTCTGTGGGCATGTGAGCTGTCAGCCACCACAGAGGAGAGAACTGCAGCCTATTGTCTCTCAATGCTGTCAGTTCTCTTCCCCTCTCTTCTGATAGCACACAGTGCCCCATACCCTCTCCTTTACTTTCTTGTAAGTAAGTAGAGATGTGTGTTTACCTGTTTTGTGTGTGTATATGAGTAGTGTAATTCAGGTTATATCGCCATGCTGGCACTTTGAGATAGGTTTCAGTTTGGGCACTCGGTCTCTAAAAGGTTCGCCATCACTGGTCTATAATTATTCCCATTTTCAGCGACATGATGAAAGCAGGGCTGTGGAGTCGGTCGATAAATTTCCCGACTCCGACTCCTCCGTTTCTGATTCTTCCGACTCCAACTCCCCGACTCCTCTGTATTTAATATGCTAATGTATTGTATCCATCCAGTGAAGGAAAGGAAGGCAACATACACTAACCACAGAACTACTGGCTATGAAACCAGCACTGTACTGTAATAGCCAATTTAAGCAGAGAAAGGGAGTTAGGCAGAAGATGCTGCTGCTTTTTCCTTAAGCTAGGCACCACGCTGTCATTGATTGGGGATCAATTGCACGGAAATCAATGTGCACTACATAGGCACATTGATTCCTGTTCAATGGGGACCCGTTATTCCCAGCTTGCAGTGCGTGATTTACAACACGCCACAAGCTGGGGAGAAGCAGCCTGTCTCATACAGCTGCCTCACTGACACAGCTTCCGAGTGAGGAGTGCTAGCTCCGCCCCCTTCACACTGACAGCCGAGGGCTGTGGAGGAGGCAGGAGCCGCAGCTGTTTCAATACTTTCCATGAAGAATCATGTCTCCATTCAAAGTATTGGAGATTGAACTGGGTCTTTCCAACATGTTGGAACCCCATTCAATCAAGTTCCTTCGAGCCGGCTCTATTGATCCCGCCCGAAGGAAAGCACACACAGGTAGGTTTCTAAACAGATTAGAGTACAATTAATCACCGTGAGCGCGCAAGTTAATTGATTGTACTCAAATCTTTTTACAGATCTACCCGTGCGTGCCTAGCTTTAGTGTTCTGATCTTCTGCTGAAGATAGGGCAGTGGAAGGCTCCAAGAAGAGGCAGGGCGAAGGGGCACTTCAAACATGATTCATGATTTCCCTTGAACCCCATAGTCATGTGTAAAGTTGAAGCTAACAATCTAAGTATTTGTCACCTCAGCTGAATTACAGCGGGTTTCCAGATGCTTTACAGCTTCAGTCTTGAACTATTGGCGATCCATTCCCTTCACTTATACAAGCGTCTCTAGTCCGTCAACAAACATTTACCTTATTATCAGCGAGAGTTAAGGCTGCCATACACACACCGAGCGGCGGCCGGTTTAGCCGCCGACCGATGGGCGTGCGTGCTCGCTGATCGGGGGTGCCCACATGGGGTGACAGATCGTTGATGCCCCACAGCTCATCCGGCCAGAGAACGGACATGTCCGATAATCTCTGGCCGATGCTGTTAGTCTCAATGAAGACTGCCGTCTTCATTATAGCTAACGGCCAGCCAACAAAGGGTGCCCGCTGATGCTGTCAGCTCTGGAGAGCAGCGTGATGGCGTCACCACTCTGCAGTCTAGAGCTCATCTGAGCTGGTCTGTCAGCCCCCACTCGGTACGTGTGTGGGAGCCTTTAGGCTAGGGTCACAGTGGGCGCTGTAATGTTACGCACTGCATGCATTTATTCTTATAGCAGAGAAGTCGTTCATTATGACTGTTTGTTAATTGCGAAATTTGAAGTAATTTGCGAAATTTTTTAAAATTTTTTAAATAATAATACATTTTTTTTTAATTCCCATTTAAATTTAGTAGGAGTCGGTTCATTTTTTGCCGACTCCAACTCCAGGGACCCAAAAATGTCTCCAACTCCGATTCCTCGATTCTGACTACACAGCCCTGGATGAAAGTCAGAATCGTCTGCAGATATTGGATGATGTATGTCTGTTGATTCAAGTGCCATATCGCCTATGCATACAAGTAATAGCAAGATGTTTACCTTAAAAACCCGTACCATAGGCCATTAATGGTATTTTTCAGACTATAACACTCCCTTTTTTCCCATTAAAATTAATAGGAATATGTCTGTGCATCTTATGTTGCGAACATGTAAAGTTCCTATAGCCATGCATCCCAGTAGGCTGGAATTTGTTCCACTCCCTCCCTCCAGCCAAGCCAAAGGGCCATTGCAAAGACAGAGAGAGGTTAGCTCTGGGTGCAGAGCTGAAACTTTAATATGTTTACATAAACTTGCAGTACCTATTCTCTAAATCCACTGAGCAGCTTATGGAGAAACACATTTTACAATCTGGCACTAACAGTTTACCCATGAGCACCAACTTACATATGGGAGGAGAGATGAGCCTGCATCATATAATTTGATTACTGCAAAGCAGAATGTAAATACACAACTCATACTATGATAATTGCATCAACTCACTCAGCTAGTGTGTCTACATGAGTTGGTCAGAGGGTTTCACTTAATGGATACTGCTAGTGTACAGATATATAAGCAAAGTTTTATTCCTGTACTCTCTGCTGGAAACTAAGACTTCTTGGCTTGAGGAAGTAAAACTAAGCTCTGCCTGCTGGTACTGATCTTTTGGCTCGGATGGAATAATCTAGAATGAATACTGCATTATCCGGTCCTATCCTATATGTTGGAACATGCATTATAATTACTTTTAGCATGGCTTTGCTTATGACTCTTTAATTATTGTTCCAAAATTTTAGGGTGCGTGTTATAGTCTGTTGCATCTTATAGTGTGACAAATATGGTAAGGTACTGGTATGGCCTGGAAATGATGGTTTGCACCATACAGCTGAGTACAGTAGGAGAAAATAATTGGAATCCCTGCTGTTTTTGTAAGTTTGCCCACTAACAAAGAAATAAATAGTCTACATTGGTAGGTTTTTTTTTAACAGTGAGAGACAGAATAACAACATAATCATGAAAAATTTATTTTAAAGTTAATAAAAAATTAATTTCATGAATGAAATATGAAGTATTTGATCCCTTTGCAAAAAGTTGCAAAAACAGTTTTCAACTGGCAGGTAAACGAACCTTTAACGTAACTGACCGGCAGACACAACATTAGGTGTCCGCCGGTTCAGGCTCCAGCACCAATAGGACCTCTGTGGGGTTCTAATCTAGACAACCTGCGAACGCCTGCACTATTTTGCAGCCCCAGGCTGCGGGAGCGCACTGTCGCTTCTCGAGTGGAACTGACAGTGTAAACGCCTTAGGGTATGTCTACACTTAGTTGAGTGATCTGTCGGGACCCCCTACGTTAAGCGCAGGGGTCCTGACAGAGCACATACACATTACCTGCCCAGCGCATTCTCTGTTCATATGGCGTTGAGCCGATGCAGGGGTTAACGTAGTAATGTGTATGTGACGAAGCACATAACACAGTGAAGACATAGCCTAAGTGTGTGCCCAGGCACATTACACTCAGGATGGTTTCATTTGTTTGTACCTGGCGACCATGGCAGCAAAACAGTTCTTGTCTGAGAATGACAAACACTAACACACCTTAACCTATATATGGAGAGCCAGTTGTCACAGCAAGTATCGGGAGCACAGGACAGTCTCCCCTACTCTCCAAAGCTTTTCTAAAAAAGAAAGACATTCAGACCTGGTTACAATTTGCACAAAAACACCATCACCAATACAAAACCATTCCCTCAGTAAAGCATGTTGGTGGCAATTTTATTGAGGTTACTTTACTTAAACTGGAACTTCGGCTTCAGCCAAAGTTGAGGAAATACAAGTCACTTTTGGCCCAAACACTTGAGAGGAATTTCACCTTTCACCCAAGAATAGATCCATAGTTTTGAAATGGCCCATGCAGAGCCCAGACCTAAACCCCATGGAAGATCTGTGGGGTGGACTGAAGAGGGTTGTATAAGCCTCACTTACCACGTGCCATGTTTATACACTTCTGATACACTAGGCAGCCCCAAAAACCCACTGTTTTAGAGAGTTAAGGGTGCAGATTTTGCCATATTGGCATGTTTAGCAATGTGCGAGTAAAGTGTTTCCGCTGCGACCGTAGGATGGTGATAGCTGCACAGTGCCTGGCCGGCGTGTGGCATGTTGCCCCGGTCATGATATGCCATCATAGACTGGCAACGTGCCTCACCAAGAAGGAATGTTGTAGGATCCGAATTTGATGCATAACAAACACCAGGATTTTGTGGCACAGCACATGCTGCCCATAAAAGCCACAACTAGCTGTGAGTTTATGGGCACATTAACTAGAACATTACCATTTAACGCAGTGGAAACGTATCACAGTATAGGAAGCTATTTGTTCTGGAATTCTGACTGGAAAAATGAATATATTTATATAAACTCAATATGCTCTTTGTGTAATATTTATCACACCACAATACGTGGTAGTTTCCTGTGTCCTCTCACATACACCTGATACTTTATAACTCTAGTTGTGCACTCTGTAGTTATGACAATACAATCACAATGCAGCACACCGTCCACGAGGCAGCCAGCTACGCGCACGCGCAGACGTGCACACTCTCCCGCACTCGCCTCTGCCGCCATCCCTCTTCCGCCCAGCAGTGACTCTGCACGGACTGCGCACTCTCCCTGGTGACGGCGTTGCTTGTGCCTTTGTATCTTCTCCGGTAAGATGGCGGACCCGCGGCTGAGGCAGATCAAGATCAAGACCGGCGTGGTGAAGCGGTGAGTGGAGTGGGCGGGCGGGTTTTGTGAGCGTTTGTTAGCCGCGCCCGACCGCATCTATAATCACCACCTCCCACCTAGGCCTGACAGCCCATTCATGAGGGGAGCCTGAGTGCCCGTCCATGAGGGGGGTGACTGGTAATGCATTAATAAGAACCAGCACGAGAGCCAATGTAAGAGACTGGCCTCCTATGAGGGGCACCTCAAAGTTCATATTAGAGAGCTGCCTACCTTACTCACCAACACACCTACCTAGGAGCCCATGTGAGAGCACCTGTCTGACAGCCAATGCCTGAGGGTCACCTACCTGACAGTCAATTTATAAGGCATACCAACTTGGCAGCCCATATATAAGGAGTAGTAACTTCAGAGCTCACACATTGGGGGGCACCTGTCTATGTACAAGGGGCCCCTACCTGAGTGATCACATATTGGGGGCACCGGTCTATGTACAAGGGAGCCTACCTGAGTGATCACATTGGGGTCACCTGTCTATGTACAAGGGACGCCTACCTGAGTGATCACATTGGGGGCACCTGTCTATGTAAAATGGACGCCTACCTGAGCGATCACATATTGGGGGTACCTATCTGTATACGAAGGTCACCTATCTGAGGAATCCCAGGGACACCTGTCTGTGTACAAGGGGCCCCTATCTGAAAGATCACATATTGGGGGGACCTGTCTATGTACAAGGGTCCCCTACCTGAGATCTCCCATATTAGGGCACCTGTCTGTGTATGAAGTACACCTACCTGAGGACACACAGGGGAACCTGTGTGTATAAGAGGGACACCTCCGTGAGATATCACATATTCAGGTCACATATCTGTAAGAGGGATACTTACCTGATTACCCATGTATTAAAGACACCTGCCTGACAGCTCATACACTTAGGATGAATGCTGCCTTAACATACTTTCATGACATCACACGTAAAAGAAACCCCATGTATTGGGGTCACCTACAGCCAAGCCCATAATTATTCACACCCCTGGCAAATTTTGACTTAAAGTTACTTTTATTCAACCAGCAAGTTATTTGTTGACGGATAATGACATAGGTGTCTCCCAAAAGATAATAAGACCATGTACAAGAGGCATTATTGTGGAAAAAAAACATTTCTCCGCTTTTATTTACCTTTGAGCAAAAAGTGTCATGTCCAAAATTATTCATACCTTTCACAAACTGTCACAGTCCCTGGGACAATTCAAAGTTCTATACCATTCCAAATAGTCCAAGCTGTTCTAAAGCATCCTAATTACCCTGATTAATTGAAAACAGCTGTTTTAATCGACTCAACAGGTGAAAAACAGCAGCTCCCTGCAGTTGGTTTGTGGACAGTCATGGCTTAGACAAAGAAGCTCAGTGAGGACCTGTGCATTGTGGCTGCTCACAGGTCAGATAAGGGCTACAAGACCATATCTAAGTTACAGTGGCTACAGTGCAAAGTATAATAAAAAAATACAAGATGTT
>CM070032.1:30237783-30254419 GCA_036250615.1 Ptychadena robeensis
CCACGTGGCAAACGCTCAGGAGGTTAATACTATGCTATATCGTTCTACAATGGAAAGTTGATTCACTCACTTTGACCATCTTTGTTACTCCCGCTGACCAACCCTGTTCACTTATCTGGAACTGGGTAAAAAATGATGTCGCCAAGTTACTGCCATCGACCAACCCTGTTCACTTACTAACCTCATCCATTTCATATAGGTGAACATAAAATGATCTATTTACAAATATATTCAGTCTGTTGGCCAGAAATCACATTCTATAAAAAAGTGTGATTCTTAAGGCTATGTTTCCATTACGTTGGGACCCCTTCACTAAGCGTAAACGCTTAGCGTGGGTCCCCGACGTAGCAGATACACTTACTTCTCGGCGGAGGATCTGTCTTCACTGCGCCGAGCCGCTCCGCCGATGTCAGGCTGAACGTAGTTGAGTACGTGCAGCCTCTGCACCGGCGGATGTGTGAACAGACCATCCACCAAGCAGGCAATGTCTGTGTGATACATTGGGACCCCCGCTAAGCTTATACGGTTCCGACGTATAATGGAAACAACCCCTTACTCTCAAGAGTGTCTGCCATATTTCTAATTATAGCTGTAGAATAAAAAGTATAAAAGGTGAGTTGGGGGGTGCTTACTTATGTGGAACATGGGAAGCCAAGTGACGTCCTTCCTGGGCCTCCTTCAGATGTGGGGTCCAGTGTGCAGCCTCCACCATCATTATTTTCTGTTCCGTGTCACATCTATCAGTCCAGTTGTGAGTCGTCTTGTTAGTCAGAATTCCTCGCTCTTCCTCCATTAATGGTAAATGACTAACATGCGCTACAGCTCAAGAGTTTTTATTTCCCTTTATTGTATTAGATCTTTCTCCTAGTAATGATACAGTCTTTTTGTATGCTGCTGTTTGTAATGATGAAAACACAGTTCATGGGTAGGTACTCTTGAGGATATCCTCTGATCAGATCTCTGAAAGCATATGTGGAATACTGACCACGTATTGCAGAGTTTCATAAGGTTAGCCTTTAATTACATAAAACATCTTTAAATATGTCTTTTTATATCCATTTCAAACTAATAATGGCTTTTAATTTAAAGTGAATAAAGAGTGCTGGGCCCATGCAAAAACACTGCTGACACCATCCCGTTGTTTCCTTCCGGCTAAATGAAAGTGACACCGGTAGATTAGAATGAGACTAAGACAATTCGCATTGCAATTGTGTTAGTTTAACTTTAACAATCTTTTAACACTCTTGTTTAAATGTAGCTGACATACCATAATTACAAATCTACAAGCCTTGATTAAAGAATTTTACATCTGAACCTATAGAGACAATGTATTGACTTTTTTTATATATCTTCCAGGAAGCCAATTTTTCTTTTGTGCGTTTGGTAAACCAGCCTTTAGGGCTATTCCTACTATTTGTGTTCTTGTATTTTCAACAACTTTTGTATGAAATGTTTTATTAAAAAAGTGCTCCATTTATTCACAGGGCAGTAGATTTATTAAAATTTGTCTGAAGAAATTGAATACTTTTCATCAGCCATTCTTTCTGTGAATTTTATAGAATTAGGACGAGATTCTATTCATCTGTTTGATGAAAGAAATATCACTTTATATCTTTAGGAAGAAACCTTATCTATCAGTGAGTGTTTGATATGATTAGAGAAGCTAAACATTTAATGGTTACTAGCCGGGAGTCGGAAACAATTCCTAGGTGCCTGGAGACTTCTAATGAATTGTAATAAAAATACAGTATGGTAAAATTTCCTATTTCACAGACAATAGATATAATAAAGTACTTCTCTGCTATATGATTAATGTCCAGTGGGTATTTGTTTCACTAGTTGTATCTATAATCTTTATCTGGATTATACATCACAGAAAGTGTTTGGATTTATTTAGTTGTAATGCACTTAAAATGTTCTTCTTAGAACCTATGCAGGTGGAGCTCCAAAGTCTTCTATGGGAAAGGTAATGGTAATAAAGGATGGAGGCAGACATGTTACTGCCTGGGTACAAGAAGGGAAGAAGAAGCACTTGCATATCAACAGATCCCAGTAGTCATCACGCTGCTGTCAGATATCGGCGGAGCCAGGCAGACAGCTCTGCTCTCTTCCTTGCTCAGCCGAAGCTTTGAACTGAGACCCGCGGTCTCTATGCAAAGCATCGGACATCAGCTCGAAAACAGCGATGGCCGCATATTATATGGGCCAGATAGATGGTCGTGATCACGCACGGTGCTCGAAACGGCCATCGTTTTGGCCCATATCTCCACGTCTGTACCCTGCTTTACTAAAAGATGGAAGCAGAACTTTTACTGCTTGGGAACAAAAAGGAAAGAATAGTCACTGGCATGTCAACAGAACACAGTAGTCATAGATCTGCAAAACAGGAGGGGGTTAAACAAATGTTTACCTCTTGGGCAGGGTTTGAATTTATAATATCCCACCAAGATACTACAATTGACGAACCCTGTTCTCTCAGTTTGTCCAAGTTACTAAAAGATGGAGGCAGAACATTTACTGCTTGGGTGCAGGAAGGGAAGAAGAGGTCATTTGGATTTTGGTGGCAGTTCAGTTGGGTTCACCCTTCTAGATGAAGACCAGTGAATTCTTTAAACTGAGGTGGATTCTCAAGTTTAGCACAATCCTTCCATCTTTAGGACCATACAGTTGTTTATACTACAGTGGCCTATTCAAAATACAGTGGACACTTGACTTAAAAACGTATTGGTTCCCAGGGGTTGGTTGTAAGTCAAGACTAAATTTTCCATAAGAAATAATGAAATGGGCATAATGTATTTTGAACTTTCCAAAGCACTACTTACCTAACCTTTTCATAATAAAAAGTGTTGTATAATTTCTAATCGCCATTCAAGTTGACATATTTGGCTTTTGGGTAAAGAGAGTGAAATGGAAAGTGGTTATTGTTTGGAAGGAGAGTCCCCTTTCATTAGAACATCAGGAATCTGGCCTTGTAGCCTTTTAAGCTAGCCATACACAGTCGGATTCCATGGCCGATCGATCACCTATCCGATCGATTCCGGCAATCTCAGCGGGAATCGGAGGTCCGATCGATCGGCCAATTAAGTGAGTCCGATCGCTACATACCACCTTGTCCCACGGATTCCTGGACGATTCCGTGTCCGATCGCTTACTCCACAAATGGCAACTCCCCCTGATGTGTGCAGAATCGGATCAGAAAGACCAACATGTTGGTTCTCTGTCCGATCCGATTCTGGGCCCCCGAACGATCGGACGTGATTGGACGGACAATGTGGGCTTCACGCGATTCCGGGACGATCGTTTCACGTGCACGCTCCCGGAATCCGATGGGAAACGGACCCGTGTATGGGGGCCTTAATAGATTGTGAGATGGTCCATTTTGACGTTCTGTACTTCGTTCTGAATGGCACAACTCAAGCAGAAACATGTTTTGGCCTTAATTCTGGTTGAAAGTTAAAACTAAAATTTTGGTCCCCTCCTGGGCAGTTTGTCCTAACCCAGTTCAGGCAGTGTTCGTTTACGAAATAAACTTTGCCCTGCATCACTGCAGGCCCGCCGATCGCTTCCGGGCGTATATGCACAGAAGCTACATAGAAGCAAAGTTTTTTTCTTACTCAAATCAGAAAACGTAACAAATAATGTGGCCCATAGAAAAAATAATTTGCATGAATATAAATATTCCAATTTTACAGAATAAACAAAAAACATTTCTTCTCATGAAAGGTTTCTTCTAAAATGACAGGCTTTATAGGAGAAAATACCCTTTCAATAAAAGACCCAAGTGATCCATAGATCTTTATTCTTATCAATTATGTTCTGTTCTGTAAAATAATGATTTTTGAGATCAGGTTAGATTTATTTATCCTCTTGATAGTTTGCGGTCATCCATGTTCTTGGCTTCACATTACAAATACAGCCTTCCTGAATGTTATTCACACACTAACTTATCTAAAGGTTTCTATCTTATCCCCTGCATCCTCTTTCCTTGAGACTTAGGGTCCCTATACACAGGTTGTGTAGTCCCCACGCTGGGCTCCAGCGTTTCCTGATTGAACGGCAAATTCAATTGATTTCTGTGCCAACCGAGCACTGACTCACCAACTTGTTGGTTCCCTGTTTGGTCGACATTTCCTCGAGCAGGATGGATCGATTGAGATGGTGGCCACCTTCAATTCCTGAATGGTCGATTGCCATGAATGTGTGCGGAAATCAATAATTCGGGAATTGTATGAAAATCGACTTGTGTGTAAAAGGCTTCTGGGGGTTAACTTGGGGTGCAATATCACGAGTGGCCACTGGGGCCTTTTATAATGGTTTTATATGAGAAGTTTCTGCACTTCTAGTGGAAGGTCTGCTTTAAGGCTTTGTTTCCATTGGATGTCATGGACACGAATCCATAGTACCAAATGGGAGGCACAGCTGTGTTTTTTTTCTGTGCTTTGTGTGTTTTCATTGTCGTGTTATTGTAACGTGGTGATGGTGCACCCCTATAAACCTATGGGCATGGCAAGTAAAAGACGCATGCAAGAAACAATGGGGGGTGTATTTTACACATCATTTGGCGCATTTATTGATTTTCAATGGACACATTATACCTACAGTGGGTTGTGTTGCTTAACCTCCCTAGCGCACTGCCCATACCATGCTGTTTTTAACAGCATGGTACGGGCAATCAGAACAAGGTACACTGCCTGCCATTTCTCTCCTCTCCACACAGCCGGTGTCATTAATGACGCCGGCTGTGAGGGCTGGAAAGCCGCCGCTCCTCCATTAACATGGAGGTCTATGGCGCAAACCCACCCCCCGCCCCCTTCCGCGTCATGGTGATGCGATCAGTGACACCGCACAACCCCCGGAAATGCTGTGTCTGGAAGCAGAATCGCCGTAGCTTTCCCGGGATATGCGGCTTTCATGGAAGCCCAGCTCATCCAGACTCTGGACGAGCTGGGCTCGTCATGACCGCTAGGGGGGTTAAATAACAGAGCAGGGTCAGAGAAAAGAAAAGCTTAATCAACGAAATAGCTAAATAGAGAACTTTCTTCTTGCGTAATAATTTTTTGAATAAACACTTTCTGCATATCCGCCCTAACTTTTCCAATACACAGCTGATTAACAATCCACCATGTCATAGAACTTTTAGAACTTAGAATAATAATAATGAAGAGAATTCCATACATTTTGTGTTTACTTTCCTTTCCTTCCAAACATCCAGCTCTATATCTCCATCCTGCTCTCCCCATCACTGCTTGGGTATAGACATCATTTTACTGTCTCTTGGGATAGATTATTGAAAAATTAGCTCAGATTCCAAATCAAAATCTATCAATCACAGTTTAAGTTTCAAAGAGACATGGCTAGATAATAAATTGGGAATAAGCAAGCTGGAACCTACTCAACAAATTCAATTCTTGGTTAAGAAGTTTGATTCATTACAGGGAATAAGGCTTTGGAGAGACAGAATAATTCAGTATCCATCAGCTAAAGGATTGGAATACACGCACTAGACCAGACATGCTGAAAATAGGCACGGTGGTGAGGCCATGGTACAGTGATTAGGTGACGCCATTCTTTCATCTACTCCAAGTTGGGGACATCAATGTGCCGGTCTGCACACAGAAAGGGTAACATGTTTAAAAGAGAAGAATTTTAATCTCTTACCAAATTGCCATTGAACTTGCTGCTCCCGTGGATGAAAGCGAGCCTATAGAGAGATTAACCCTCCATATTCTTTATAATTACTAAAACTCACACATGGTAAAAGATGAGAATCAATCAGCTGGAGCAGTTTTTTATAGAAACTAAAGGTGGCCATTCACGGCTGGATTCTCTGGGGATCGCAATGGGGTGATGCAAGACTCAATGCGCACGACCTGGGGGAATTGATCCCTGGCCAATACTATGGATGGGGATTTAGGGTCCCCCTCCAAAGTAATGACAATCAAACAGGAATTTACCAACATGGGTGATCCCTACTCGACATTTTGTTTTAGGGGGATTAAATGCTCAAGGTGGGCAGCGTTCGATCGTTTGAACCAATCATTCAGGAATCCTCTCCTGCATTGTCACCATGTTCCTGTAGAATCATTCTTTTGATTGCAGTGCTGCATTCATATATGTACTACTATGATTAAAATCGTGAATTTACAATATAAATCCAATTAATGTGTATTATACCATCAACTACATTTTTGAACCCATATTTAGCATTATTGTATTACAGCACTTGCCGGTGGTATATTCGTAACTTCTAATTGGTTTTTCTTCCAGTTCTTCTACGTAGGGTGGTCTTCACTGGACAGTTATGGACAGTATACAAGAGGGGTAGCTAGGTATACATGGCTGGCTTCTCTTGTCCATTGTAAAGGTAGCCATACATGATTCAATATTTCCGTTCGATTGCGCAGGAGTCGATTCCTGCCCACCTAATATGATTGTTATCGTACAGAAAATCAATTGAAAAGTTATCGGATATGTTGGTAAATCTTTGTAGATCATACACATATCTGACAGGTTTTCCAGGTATTTTGAGCATCAAACTCAGGAAAGGAATCGATCTGTTGGGGATCGATCAAACTGTGTGGTAATACAATCAATCGATGTTCGTCTGACAATGGATTTTAAACTATGCAAGACGATTGAATCACAAAATAATCGACCCATGTATGGCTACCTTAAGACCACTTAACTTGCTGCACAAAAACTTTTGTTTCTGAAACGAATTAACTTGGTGAGCACAAAATGGTGATGTTACAAAGCCATAGTTCAGCAACTAAACTCAATCCCTGATTGTTCGAAACATTTTTTAATTTTCCAATTAAATTCCTACAGGTGTTTCATGCCCTACATTAAGCTAGTGTTTATGTATTAGAAGAAATAGATGTCTTACATGTAGAAAACTATTTGGTAAATTTAATTTAGCATCGGTTGAATGTGCCAGATAGAACCTGGACATTATGCGTGGCTAAAGGTGCAGTTCTGTGTTTTTTGTGTTGTTTAAAGTATATAATTATGAGGAGGAAACCAGCAGGGGTTCATCAGCTAAATCTCATGCTTAGCGTATTTGTCAGATTCTTGTGCTGGGCTAACAAATTGGTGGGTGGGAAACCAACATTTAAAAGTGTTCAGTAATATTAAAGCTTTATTATAGGAATTGAACAAGTCCTTACCTCTAATACAGAAATGTTTTATTGATATATGCTGGTTATGGTAAACTGTGTTTAAAATACAGGGCTTTTATACATTATGAATTAAAGTACAGACAATATATCTTTAATGCTCCACAGGAGCTCGTCCAACTAAAATTTCCATCAATGATGGACCAAGTAATGTGATAAAAGGGAACCAATGAGCACTGAAAAACATGGCTGTTTTTGAGAACTGAAATGGAAAAAATATGATAGAGGTGATGTACCAAAAGTAAGTTATGCATAAGAAGTGTTCTATTTTTTTTTTTACTCCTGTCAATCACCCAGCTGAAAGAACCAAGTATAGGTTATTGTGTCCACTGTCACTTTTTGCCTCCTAGATAAACGTGCTTAAATACATTTGAATCCTGCATTTAATTAATTAAAAGGGAAAGAAAGACACAATCCTCAACCCTTTGCTATTTAGGGAGAGTATTCTGTTGATTTGTACTGTAGAAGAAAGAACTGACAGCTACAGCTTGATTTCAATATGCTGCTATGTACAAAACATTGCCAGAATAAAAAGTCTCTGGTGCCCCAGATGTGCCCATTTGCAGTAACCCTCTCTTCCCTGGTGTGATTTTAACATATCCATCACACCAGGTTAGAGAGGGTTAACTGCAAATGGGCACATCTGGGGCACCAGAGACTTTATTTGGGAGATGTTTAGTACATAGCAGCATAGCTTTGTGCCCTGATTTTTGTGTTTTCTCATTAATTTTTATAAAAAAAAAATGTTTTTTACATAATTGTTTGTTTCAAACATTATTATATTCAGGATGTCTATTAGACCCTTGTACGGACATATTTTGGGAAGTTACAGGCCTACAACATAAAGAAAAATTTACCATTGAAGTCTATGGTGCACTTTTGATACAGAAATCTGGACCTGAGCAGTGCGCTAGGGAGGTTAAAGACACCTGTCCACCCCACAGTCAGTCATACTCCACTTACTACCATAGGCTCCAACTACTACCAAAGAGCTGTCAAAAGACGCCAGAGACAAAATTGTGGACCTCTACAAGGCTGGAAAGGGCTACAGGACAATTGCCAAGCAGCTTGGTGAAAAAAGATCAACTGGAGCAATTGTTAGAATATGGAAGAGGCTAAAGATGTCTTTTTAGTCTCCCTCGGACTGGGGCTCCATACAAGATCTCACCTCGTGGGTGATCACTGATAAGCCCAGAACTACACAGGAGGAGCTGGTCAATGACATGAAGAGAGCTGGGACCACAGTTTCAAGGTCACTTTCTGTAGAATACTACATCAGTATGGTTTCAAATTATACATTGCATGAAAGGTCATCACATGTCCAGGCCAGTCTTAAGTTTGCCAATGACAATCTGGATGATCCAGAGGAGGCATGGGAGAAAGTCATGTGGTCAGATGAGACCAAAGTAAAACTTTTTGGTCTAAACTTCATGCGCCATGTTTACATGAAAAAGGATGAGTTGTATCCCAAGAAGCATGGGGATGGTAACATATGCTTTGGGGTGCTTTTCTTAGAAGGGGACAGGGCGAGATTTTGAGTGACAACCTCCTTCTCTCAGTCAGGGCATTGAAGATGGTTCTTGGTTGGGTGGTTCTTGGCTGGGTCTTTCAACATGACAATGACCCAAAGCACACAGCCAGGATAACCAAGGAGTGACCCTGTAAGACCCATTTCAAGGTTCTATATCGAGTGGCCTATGCAGTCTCCAGACCGGAATCCAATAGAAAACCTCTCGAGGGAGCTGAAACTCTGTGTTGCTCAGTAACAGCCCAGAAACCTGACAGATCTAGAGGAGATCTGTGTGGAGGAGTGAGCCAAAATCCCTGTTGCTGTCTGTGCGAACCTGGTCAATAACTACAGGAAAAGTTTGACGTCTATAATTACAAACAAAGGCTTCTGGACCGGGAAATATTACCACTGGTTTTCTCAGGTGTTCATATACTTATGTGCAGCAGTGCAATACAAATCCATTCTTTACAAATCATACAATGTGATTTTCTTTATGCTGCCTCTCACAGTGGGAAGGCACCTACAATGTGAATTTCGGACCTCTCCATGATTTCCAAGTGGGAGAACTTGCAAAATCACTTACTGATCACATTCAGTTTAGTGTATAAAGTGCAGAAAACCTGTTGCTTAATAGTGGGGGAATGTCTGTGGCTTGTGTGTGTGTGTAAAGTGTATTTTAGGGTTGTGTATGTGCAAATGCATCTGCTACAGGTAAATAAGATCTTGTGCTACTGTAGCTGTTTTGATAGGTCTCCTATATAAATGTTCTGGAGAACCCTGTGCTGTGACAAAAAACTGCACATTAACGAAGTGTGGTGGCCAGTGTAAAATGTGGAAACCTGTGTACCTTGCATTAAAGCAAACTTTATAAAGTTTTGAGGACCCCTGGTGTAGACTTTTAAAAGTGTACTTTAAGTCTGTTTCAATGGTGATGGCTCATTTTGACAAAATGTTAATTGTGGATAATATGAATATGATCTGTAGCTATAGCTAATGCATTCTAGAATAATAAGGGATTTTAAGGACAATGGCTAAAAAGTTAGAAAAAAAGGGGAAGTCAAGGAATAGATAAATAATTCCAACCCCCCCCCCCCCCCCAACCACCCACCTCACAAAATTGCAGTAGAAACAACTGCTTCATAAAAACTGTTATATGTTGATTGTGAAGTAACCCAGGTTGAGATTTCGAAGATCATGGTCTTATTTAGGAATAGATAATAGTGAGTGACCTTCTTGAGAGGAACCCAGGTTGTTGTACGAGAGATTTCTCAAACCTGGCTCCAAAAGGACAATTTAGGGCAGGACCAAAAGATGTGACAAAGGGAACATCTCCAGCAGAAGAGTGAAAAAGGAAAGATAGATTTTGTGAAGGTGGACTGGTGTCAGATACCATCAGGAAACATTTTTCCTGGTTCTTATAAGATATTGAAGTGTTGTGGGTGAGTTTTAGAATGCCTGCTTGTTTGCTTTGGGGTGAAAGTTATACCTTAATCCATTTGGAGATAAAGGAAAGAGAATGCGAGTGAGCTAAGGAAAGTGAATGACGTCTTCTAAATGAAGACCACTAGTCTAGAGTGATGGAGCGAAACATGGAGCTGTGGACACTAAGGGTGGGCATACACAGTTGAACTTTTCATTCATTGACTTAAAATACGATGGTATTCCAGTTTATCTTATTACATTTGGATCGTTTTCACCACCGCATAATATGATGAATTCAAAACAGATGGATTCCTTTCCTTAGCCCTGTACATGCTCCATAGTACCATCGTATACAAATCCATCCAACTGTCTAGAAAATCCATCCGATACTTGAACAACTGAAATTTACCAACATGTCCAATCACTTTTTGATCTATTTTACGTTTCATTTGGATTAAGTTTTTGTATCCAAAAAAAGGAATCGATTTTCAAATCATCGACTTGAGTTGATAGGAAAAATTTACGCTTTTATGCCCAGCTTAGGGGCTCGTACCAGCACAAAATTATCTAAAAATTGTGCCAACCCCCCTTATAAATGTATGTAAAGGTTTGTGCTGTCCTTGTGCAGGAAAAATGGTGAATACAACAATTGTTATCTATAAGGGTGGTAAATTTGGGTTCTTTGTATCACAAGAGAGATACAAGATGAAATCTTGCTAAGTTTGAATGCATTAGACACAACCTTCGATGTGTTGCACACTAGAGGATGATAAGTTATGTCCTGCACTAATTTCACATGTATCCATGAAGACCTTTTTGTGATATGAGGGGAAAAATATTGTTCAACTTGTATTCAGAACCCCTCCACAACCCTGGCTGCCGCAGGCAAGGCATCCCTGCATCGTGTGAGTCCTGCTTAACCAGTCTCTGGTAACTCCGTGCTTTGCCTGCCAGGTGGGTTTATTGTTGGCCAGACTATCTGGCCTCCTTGAACTCCTGTTTGGCTGTGGGCGGTAGTTCCTTTGCTTCATAAGATGCACAGAGTCGTAAGTTGCCAAAAATGTGGTTATTGCATGACTATTATATTAACTGGAGCCAGAACATTTTTAAGGCTTCCATATTGTATATTCTTTATTTAAGCGTACCTACCACCTCCGCATCTGTTCTTTGGTGCTGAAAATAGAGCAAATTTAAGGTTTGCCTGGTTAAAATTGTCAAAATCCAGCGACGCTCCCCCCCAGTGACGTTGTGGAAGGCTTCGGGTGCTAGGGGACTTGGGAAGGTAGACATCACTGTTGACGTCTACCTTCCCAAGTCCCCTTGCAACCGGCAGCCACCCAGATACGAATCTGAGCTGAAGAGTCTCACTCCCCTATCTTCCATGTTGGGGGACCAGACACTCCAGGCATGGCAGTACAGGAGCGAGGAAAAAGGAAAGGTAAGTATATATTTTGGATGGTGACTACATGTAGGTAAGTTGTGTATGCTTTTTTTTCTTTTTCAACTTACATCCACTTTAAGAATATATTCATAATAAGTCCATTACATAAAATACACATGTGTTTTGGTTCCAGGTCGTAGATGAATAGGGTAGTGAGGCACAGCACCTATTTCATTGGAAGCCAATGATCACATTACATTTCTATGTCAGAATGGAATCTTCAATTCTTCCACCCTGATTATAAAGTTCTGGAGAATATCTTTGCATTGTATAAATCTATAAATAACCGAGGGCATTAATGCTGAAATGTAAAAATAAAAAAATGTTCCTGTAGTAGACCTGTTTGGCTCATGTAATATCACAAAACCTGCAGATATTTCAATCTTATTATTTTTTTGTCCAGGACGTGATATGAGGTCATTTCACCTAATGAAAATGAGAGAATCTTCATTAACTCTCATGCTACACATTGATCTTTGGGTTTTACACAATATGTTTGCAGCGTAACTACCTGCCTATTCAAACCTGAGAAGCCAGATTATGATTAATTTCTCGGCTGTAATAAAGAAATCCGAGTCGGTGGCAGCATATTCTGTTACCGAAATAGAAAATTCAGTGAACAGTGGCCTCCATTCTGTATCATTTATAATTCTGCAACAGTGCCGGGCGCACATTTACCAAAGTGTGACCTTGGGCAAGACCTGCAGTCAGAGACTAAAGGAAAATGAAGCATCGTACCCCAGGCTTTTCCTCCTCTCTGGAAGTTAAAAACACTGTGCATGGCTTTTATACAGTTTTGCACATTTGAGTTAGCTCCTTGCACAGCGGATACCCTTAATAAAATGACAACAGTAATTTGGTTTTGTCATTTGAACTGGCACCGGCTACATGCCTCAAAAATACAGTATTAGGGTTGCTGAATGTGTGTCGGGTCTAATTCTTTTTTCCATTTTCCAGAGAGCGGCTTTTCCATTAACTTTGGGAAAACACACTGGCAGATTCGTTTAAGAGCATCTCAGCTCCACCCTGGCTCTAAGTGACTTAGCCTGTGCAGTCAGAAATTAAGATCAAGGGACATTTTTCTCATTAGGCTGTCTTTTTTTTATTTTATTTTATTGTATTTTTTTTTTTTTGTATTTGCATTCACGCAGGGGCACCGCGACACGCAAACCCTAAAGCCGCCGTATAACTCATCTCAAGGAGTCTTAAGACACTTACTGTAGCATATGTTAACTATTACAAGATGCCTTGATGGAAGGATATTAAAATTACTGGTAATTGACATAAAATATGACAAAGTGTTTTAGGCTTTCTGAGCAAAGCAACACACATTACGGAGGAGCAGCCCCATAATGTAACTGATTAATGAAGGATTGCTCAGGCATACGCCGCTGATGTTATGAAAAATGAATTCTTTGTTGTCTTGCCGACAAGCCGGGAACCGCAGCCGGAAAAAGACTATTAGCGAAAATCATTATCAATAGCAATATTTTCAAACTCTATTATAGCAATCAGGGTAGAATTTATTCAATAGATTTAGTTCATTTGGTGGTAATTGATAAATAATCAAAATTTATCAATGTGCTTGCACACATTTCACTAACAATCAAGCAAAAATGGTCCATTTACCACCTGACTTGGTCCAAATTAGGATTAAATTGATGATCAATTAATCTTAGAAGGGGCAGTGTTGTATTTTGTAAAGGAGCAGCGGGGAAAAAAAAGAAAGAAAAGGCAAATGGAGTTAAGACGGAAGATTGGTGGAATGAGCCGAGCTGCTATGGTTCACAGCTAATAGGCACGCTGCTGGATTACAAATAGTTTAAAAATAAAAACTGTTCACACCGCTGGCGTTTCGTAGCATTTCATGCAATGACATTCATGTCTGAAGTTGGTGTCAGTTATGTTTGGCTCTTTGGTATGCAGAGCATCGGTTACAGAGACCACAATAACTAAATGTAGCCGCTTTGCTTGTTTCACTTCTTTTTTTCTCTGTTGTACCTTTTTGGTCCATCTGAGGCTTCTAAAATGTGTCCCATCACCAAGTATTATGTAATCGTTCAGCCCAGGGTTCTCCATCACTGGTCCTCAAGGGCCACACACAGGTCAGATTTCTATAAACTATCCATTTATTTACTTCTCCGTGTTATAGAAATTCAAAAAAATCTGGCCCTCAAGGACTGTCTTGGTGCATCCTCCTGTTTTCTCCCTCCTATAGTATTGTCTCTTATTTTAATATTCAAGTGTATGTGAAAATATCAAATCTACTTAATCTCTGTAATACATCTCTGTATTGCATCCACAAGGCACCAGGTATTATAGCTAAAGCCCCCCATACACCTTGCAATCTCACATACAATTTCTGTACAATCAGTTTTGTTCTACCAAAGCCATGTAATATGAGAATCTTTCTAAAGCTTCCAATCACTATGTATTCTATCAGGGAGGACCCAACACTACATAGCAGTGATATATACCTTCCAATCACTATGTATTCTATCAGGGAGGACCAGGCACTACATAGCAGTGATAATATACCTTCCAATCACTATGTATTCTATCAGGGAGGACCCGGCACTACATAGCAGTGATAATATACCTTCCAATCACTATGTATTCTATCAGGGAGGACCCAGCACTACATAGCAGTGATATATACCTTCCAATCACTATGTATTCCATCAGGGAGGACCCGGAACTACATAGTTGTTGGTAGATCTAAAGGAAATTGTATGGTGTGTATCTAAAGGTGTGGGGGGGGGGGCTTTATGATGCAAGAAACTTTCTTTATAGTGTGTTCCTGACTTTTAAGTTGTTTTAGTGAACTTAAATCCAAGCCAGTGATGTGGGCTCTTCCTGCTGGAATACAGAGCTCTGCCTATTCCCATTCTGTCCTTATCCATTGGGGATGGTCGAATTGTTTAGACTTGTTGACTAAAGCCCCACATACACACATAGATCTGTGGATGATTTTGTGTGACGTCTATCGCTGCATATATGGATAGCTTTAGCGAGTTGATTGCAAAGCCCCTGATCATGGTGTCATCACGTGTCATGCTTGAGACGTACAAAAGGGTTGTGAAAAAAGTACTAGTACTGCTGTGTTTAATCCAATTCAACTGGACTTGCTGTGTTCATTTCTTGAAAACCTTTAGCTAGTCATCCGAGTGAATTGACAAAGCCCGGTAGTTGGATGACTACCAAAACTTCTAAATAAAGAAAAAAGAAATAAATTTTTTATAATATACTCTAAATTCTTCTCTACATCTCCAGCGAGTTTGGTGATAATACCATGCTCCTATCTGGGTCTTCATTAGGGCTCATTTACATTGTTTTTTTAACCCCTGGTAAACGTTTAGTGCAATCGCCCAGCGAATGCGTCATGAGGGGTTCGTTGGGTGGTTTTCGGGCTTTTGCTGGATAGACCTGTCATGGGGGGTGTTAAACAGGCAGACAGGAGCGCCCGGCCATGTAAATGTTCCCTTATTTTGGTCTGTCTCTCATCTGGGCGTTGCTGAATAGACATCCTAGTGAGTGATTACCCCTCATCTCGTGTCCCTGTGACCCCTA
The DNA here is from genome assembly GCA_036250615.1 of Ptychadena robeensis. Lineage (NCBI taxonomy): Eukaryota > Metazoa > Chordata > Amphibia > Anura > Ptychadenidae > Ptychadena > Ptychadena robeensis. Next base: position 30,252,902 of record CM070032.1, read on the forward strand.
GAATTACTGGAGTCAAGGGCCAGGACAATGAGAAGGGGTGATATATGAGAGAAGGTAAACTACTATACGCAAGGCAATTAAGATCTAATACATTTTGGGACAGTTTAACACTGATACTTAATACTTTTTAAAAACTCAGACAGTAAAATTTTTTACTGAAATGGCATGTTGATAAAGTGTAAATATACAGTGTTTCCCCGAAAACAAGACAGTGCCTTATATACATTTTTGCTCCCAAAGATGCCGTACGTCTTATTTTCGGAGGATATCTTATTTTTCCATAAAGAACAATACGGCACTGGGGTAAAAGGGTGGAGTGGGGGGGTCACTTAAAATGACACAGTGGAGATCAGAGGGGGGAATCAAAATGTCACAGGAGACTCGGGGGGGGGGGGGGGGGGGGGGGGTATTAACATTTTAGTAACCCCTTCTGAGTTACAGTACTGTATCTTCGGGGATGCCAGCGCAAGGCACAAATGTAAGGGTGCCTTATTTTCGGGGAATTGGGGAATTTGCTGTCATCTAAAGGAAATATGTAAACATATACAATATGATGGGAAGTTGGGATTATATATAGGGTAGACAAGTGCAGCAGTGACAACCGCCATCCCTTGATGCCTGGGAACATACATGTTTGTTTTATTCTCCGTCTGCGATATAAAATATTTCTGTCAATTATTCCTGATGCTCTCTTGTGGTGTGGTCGTTATATTTGCTATTTTGTGCATTTTCTCGCCGCTGATTACAGATCTCCCTATTACTGAAGACCATGTCATGTTTTCAGTGGAGCACTCTATTCATTTATTCCCTTCTGTCATTGAGAATGGGCCTTTCTTATAGGCTTCTTGCGTCGCTAGTGTTTTGATTCTGGTGGAAAATGCTCTGACACATAAGACAAAGTGATAGGCTAATGGATTCTACTCTCCATTTGCTGGAAATAAGAGAATTGAGTATCTAGATCCGTCTGAGAAAAAGGTTCCCAGCAGCCACAATGAACTGCGATTGCCTTTAGATATGACAGATGCTAAATATAAGGTTGTGATTGCAGCAAGCAATCTCTTTGTAGTAATAAAGGAGAGCGAGCTGTTATTATCATTCTACTCTTCTGTCTTTTCCTGAAAAAATTGTGCTTTATTTTTCTCCTGTCATCTCACATAAAAATATATATACCTGAAGGTGCCGTGCAGGCCTTCCAGGCACAGGGTCTGCGTGGATCCACACAGGATGAAGTGGTGTATCAGGATGTGACCCACTTCCTTATTAGTCATTCAATAAAATAATTACTACTAAGTATGTAAAGCTGGCTGCAGATAATGCACTGTGCAACCTATGAATGTGCTCTGTATCCTGAGCGAGGCACAATAGATTAAAGTTTAAAAATAAAGTTTGGCGAGAGGTTTTTAGATTAAAGAGCTGTATTCACTCCCCTCTACTAATAGGATTGCTCGATGCTTTTCTTAATTATATAAAATCTACTCCAGAGGCTGTTTTATTGTTGGACATTCTTCAAGCCCCCCC